>CM073462.1:8405000-9053750 GCA_037074485.1 Delonix regia | reverse complement strand
GATGCCATTTATTTTATTTTATTTTAATTATTGAATTTGTAGCTTAGATGAGCACGCAATATCTAAAGCTTGAATAAAACAAATTCAGATGTTTCAATAATATTGTTTCTATCGAATATGTATCTGCAAAAGTTTCTGCATTAAAAATTATGTAGTAGGTTTTTCTTCTAGTCTTTTTTTGTTTTGTTTTATTAAAAAAGCTTATTGAGTAGATGGTTATAAAAAATCTCTCATGGCCTTCTAGATTAAGCTGCTCAAAGAAAGGAGAGGGATTCAATATAGTTCAGATCTTAGCATCTAGATGGTCAAATTAAACAGATGAACATTATGACAGACAACAATCTTACATAGCTTGAATAGCATCACAAAATGACCGGCAAATCTAGAGTATATTAGTGATGCATTTGATATGATACACTGACAATGCATCTGCTTTCATTTTTAAAAGAAATTTCATTTAGCTTATGTCAGTTTACTTATTTTCTAACAATTCAACTAACACATTATGGACCTTTTGCATATGCTATGTTTTAGTTTTCAAAGAAGTCAATCATTACATGTTTCCAATACATTTTCTTGTGCCCCTCAAACTTTATTTGCAAGCTCCTTCCATCATTGAATTTGCCAATTGCAACCCTCTCCCTTCCTTGGTTCAGAAAAGAAAGAAGCAGTTGTAGGGTCCACCATGTTGGTGGTTTTTGAACTGTAATTATAAGCCACTTGTTCTAGGGTGCCAAAGTCATGCCACTACGTGCATCAACGGGGTAAATATTCGGCTCAATAGTCCATTTTGTACAACAGTTCAGAGAGAAATCTTGAAAGGACTATACCATTGAGGAATCAGTTTCTACTTTCTTCTCATGCATGCTAAAAGGATAAATTATTTTCTGCATTCTTTGATAAAAATCAGAAACGTAAGGAAGAGGAAGCGACAAAAGAGTTTCGTTCTTTTTTCGCTTTGCTTTGATGATGGTTCAATATGATCGGTTTCCCAAAATTGTTGCTCACACTCCCAGATGGTAAATAGATTGCTTCCCCAAGTAGCAAATTCAATTCACAACTAAGAAAAAGAATATAAATTTGAAGACAAGCTTAATATTGAAAGAAACAATGTCATCAAAATAAGCCCACAGAGGTCATAACTACACACAAATATCTGCTGGGTAATCCTGTGAATGTTTTTTTACAGTCTTTTTCAACCATTTCTCCTGTTCGCGAAGGTTGGATGGAAGGGCATCATAAACATCAGTGAATATGTCTGCTAGTGGTGGTTTTTTTACCCTCTCTGCCACTTGAATTGCCTGTAGAAGCTGTAGCAGGAAGATTATGGGTTAGAATAAAAAACCACATTTTGTTCTTTGAAAGTTCAACTAAATCATGCAAAAAATTTACTATCAGTATCCATGGTTAATTGGTTATGACAGTAGAAGGGTAAGATCCTAGGTACAATCTCTTCTGACCATACCCAGTAATCACTTGCCCTGTAAATAGGTCATACGTAAGGTCTCTATCAAGGAAACTACCCTTGTAAATTATAATTCCATCTGGTTTACAAATGGATAATTTATTATAACAGGGAATATTATAGTTCTATCAAAATTGAAGAGCTACTTAATTGACAGTCAACTTTTTTTTTTCTCTGACAAGGAGGAAGAATACAAAATTAGAACTTATTATGCTACTAAATTCATTTCTCAATTAAGGCTTTTTACACTAATTTCAGGATTTTAAACATGCATCATAAAATAAAAACATAAACTCTGCCCAACAAAGCAGGATATCATGCTTCATATTGAGGTTAAAATTCAAGCAGTGGAACATCAATTATCGATGAGTTGACTGGTTTTTTTGAGAGAGAAATTTTGCCTGTTGTCTCACACTCTTCCGAAGGTCTGATTCAGCCTTACTATTCCACCAGCCATTTCTTTCAATCCACTTTCTGAATCTAGCCACAGGATCTCTTGTCAATTTCCACAGTTCAATCTCATGGGCTGGGCGATACATGGTGGAATCATCTGACGTGGAGTGGTGTCCCACTCTGTATGTTAGGGCCTGCGAAGAAAATATCAAAACATAACATTGGTGCGCCATTAACATATCTTGACATCACAGCACATGCTGCTGCTGCCAAAAAAGTTATTACTTTACCTCAATTAGAACTGGTCTGTGCTCACTGACTGCCATTTGACGTGCAGATCGAACAGTGCTATAAATTGCCAGGGCATCATTGCCATCTACACGGATACTACGAACTCCATAAGCTTGCCCTCTCACAACAACACCATCACCTATGCATATATAGAAAACCCAGAACAATTGCTTTTAGACAGTATGAGACCATGTTACAATCATGACCAAAGAGAAAGGAAATTACTTCGAAACTGATCTGAAGTAGGGGTGCTAATAGCCCATCCATTATTCCGGCATATAAAAATAACAGGGGCCTCCATAACAGCAGCAAAATTTAAAGCAGCATGGAAATCTCCCTAACAATGCAATCTGTTAGAATATAGTGTAAAAACAATTCTTTTCAGTTATTGATGATCCTTCATTGCTAAAGGAAACAAAAACATACTATTGCATCTCTCTATCTAGGTTTTAATTGAGAAGAAATCAATGCAAAATGGAAAAGTACAGAAAAGGTAAGGAAGCAATAAAGCTGAACGTTTGAGCCCATAAATGATACTGTGTAGCTAATTCCTTTAAAATGTCAGACACATGTTCTTAGTTCATGCTGTGCCTTAGTCACCTAATTTTTTTTTCTTTTTAAAAAGAAATGCATCTCCTGCATAACACAAATTATAAAGTTACCTCGCTTGAGCCACCGTCACCAAAATATGTGACAGCACAAGCATCCTTTTTGTCCATCTTTAAGGAATATGCAGCTCCAACAGCATGGGGAAGTTGCGAGCTGGAATACCAGCGTGAGTTAAGCAATTTGTATCTCTCAATATTATGGCGTGAAGAATCAGAAAAAGATTTGTGCACCGAGTTATAACAAAGAACCTTTAGACACTCACGCAATTGTTGATGCTACAGTAAAGTAATTGAGTTGGTTAGACCCATAATGGACCGGCATTTGCCTTCCTTTCCCATTATCATATTTATTGGAAAAGCATTGGTTTGCAAATTCCTGCAGAGTGAAACCACGCCATAACAGGACTCCTGGCTCTCTATACTGCATGTGATCGGAATTACTGTTGTATAATTTCCATCCTTACTCAAGTCAATAATTAGACAAGGCAGTAAATTAAGAAAAGAAATCCCCAAGAGAGCATAGGTTACGTTCCAGTTGAAATAAAAATCAAGTGTAAAGATCTTGCATATGTATCATGCGCTTGTAACCTGAGGAAAGATAAAGTCTTCCATGTTGAGTGCTGCAGCTGATGCAATGTTGATAGCCTCTTCTCCAATAGTTGTTGCGTAAAATGAAATTCTACCTTGTCTCTGTGCTTCATAGAAGAGTGTGTCCATAGTTTGAAGAGTAACCATATCATTATACATCTTAACAGCAACTTCCTCGCTAACCTAATATTATTGATATCCGTCAGTTTCTTTTCAAAGTATTATCCTTGAATTCACTCTTATCACTTGCAAAGAAAATACTACAGTATCTGGGGGATGTGAAGACCTGCTCAAAGTTACAGCCCAAAAGTGGCATCCCATTGTCATCAAGGAGCCGGTAGCAGTGTGTTCTCTCCACAGGAGATTCAGATATAAACCTCATTTCAGGGGTGAATTTCACTGTTCCACCGGGAAAATCCAAAACCTGCCATATCCAGTTAGTATGAAAACATTTGCAAAGATGGAAGAGCCAGGTTTGGTGCCCCCATCTGATTAAAAATGCATTGCATGCTGATTTTGTGGACAGAATGCATAAAAACTAGAATCACAGTAAACATATAACCGGATAAAGTATAAACCTAAATGTCTCAAGCAATCTCAACAAATTTAGCTTTTCCACAGTTCTTAAATTTAGGGTCGTAACCCTACTTCATTTTGTACACTGTTTACTATCCAAGCATTGCAGTAAAATGGGTTAATTTTAAAAGTTTAAATGATACGATTTAATCTTGCATTTTCATTCACAAAGCAGTTTGCTTCATTCGGATTGCACTGTCCAGATCAATTATTGACATGGGTTATTATGTGCTTCAACAATGTGCCCTATTAGGTCACCCATCAAAACAGGCCATATGGGCGAGTTTGTTGGAATGGAATTTCTAAATTGTAGTTTAATGAATTCCATTATTGTCGCAAGCGAAGATTTTGCCTCTAGACATCCTTGCCAAACACAGATTTGGGACAGTGTGTGTTTGCTAAGCATTTTCATTATAATACCTTTAAACTAAAATCTTAATTTGGCATCACAAGTTTATCCAATTATAATATACGGATATGATTGTAATATTATTATTTTTTAGATAATAATATTATAATTATACCTGATTGTATCTAGGTGTAGCAGTGCACTAAGCAAAAATGACAGCTATTTTCAAACGTATTAGTATATTTAAAATCATAACAAAGACAATAATGCTCTGATTGAAATTTCAGAGAGAGGAAGAGAGATGTGCTATTGCTGAAAGATCAGTGGAAAAAAATCAATTTCAGGCGAGTAACACTGGCGGATTGTTTGCCGCAAGTTTATGAAGATTATTGACAGGAACAAAGCTTTTTCGAGGTCCAAACAAGAAGCTAAACTTGGTATAAGAATTTTCCTTTTCCTTCAGATTTAAAACATAACCAAAGAATAAAAGAGTTGAAGCAACAAGTCGCAGAAGTGTTTGAAGATTGAAGGCGAAGAGACAGCGGCAGCAATAGTGTTCATAAAGAAATTGAATATATGGTTGTCATTTGTTAAAGATACTCTTTTTTTTGTTTAAGTGAGAGGCATAGATGGTCTCAGGCCTAACCCAGGTCAATTAAGGGCCCCGGGCCCTTCTACGATACATAGCTCAATCATCAGATTTTGTTAACGTAAATCTTTTCCTTACGAGGAAAGTGCTGGTAAAGCTAATCAGAGACACCAATTAGAAAATTCTTATTCAACACACGTTGAATTCATCAGCCATGACTGCAATATGCTGAACCATTTTAGTAAGCATTTCGCATTACAAAAAAACACACTGTACCTAGGAGAAAATTGACGAAGATAAAGGAGGAATTTCGTCGAAGGTACCTGATTCTCATCGGCATATACGGAATTTAAATGATTTTGTGCTGTAGTTGACTCAAATCGCCGGGAAGAGAGAAGAGTTACTACCGCATTGCGATTATCACTGAAGTTTCTGATATTTGGCTGAAATAGGGAGTTCCAATAAAACTGAGTGGTCGAAGAACTCCTTGAGCTTCGTCGAAGCGAACCTGTCAAGGTCGTCTTTGATTTGAGATGGCTGAAGATGGTCGTTGATTTCCTCATGTACAGAGCCATAACACGAAGACCAAATTACAAGAGATGCTGAAGATGGAGATGAAGAGGAAGAGCCGAACAGGGGTAAGACAATTCAGACCAAACATACATACATTCTAGCTCCTCACTCAGGGCAGCATTGATATACTAACTAAAAAAATCGAAAGTTTTTGGTAAATTATTAAAAAAAAAATTGTTTAGGGTAACTTTTGATGTGAGGGCACGTGTGATGGACTTATGGCAAATATTGCCGATTTGAAAAACATAATTCCCCAAAGTAGATTATTTGGAAAATAAAAATAATATATACATACTTGCATTATATTTAAATTTATGTTCTGTGCATCAGCGATAAGACAACTTTTCTAATTTCCCCACTTCTTCAATATCATATTATATCAAGGAACTATATTACAAACCATGTCCAGACTGATAAAAAATGAAGCGAATTAAGAATCATTCAGGTCCACTGACATGACTTATGGATAAGATATATTGCAGGGTCCCCCCATTTGCATGTTTTTTTCTTCCAGGTTGATGATGATGGTTAGCAAGATATACAATCGCCAGATGAGGTGGCTTTGAGGCTCATAAACTATTGTGTCAATTTTTAGTGGCAAAATTTTGCCGAAGGGCCTCGTATTTTGGCTGTAAAAACTAAAACCCATCTCCATTCTCCACTGGTTGTTAATAAGATATATTAATTTGATCAACTTTTTACATTGTATAGGGTGTAGTGAAAAGTGAATACCTATAGTCAGACTATCAAATAGATCCAATTACTAACTAAGTGACTCTTGTATTAGAGCATATCCTTCTGCGCTCAAAGTTAGATAAGTCAAATTGTTAAGATTACTTGGTTTAAATTTTGATTAGGAAACAGCTGGTGTCGAAAAGAAATATTATAATAATTAGTTAGAGTACTAATAAGATGCTAAAGTAGACAATAGTGCAGTTGTTGTACCAGAAAAAGAAAGAAAATTACATGACCTGCATTTTGCGAAAGCTAATATTCGCAGGTTTACCAAAACGTTGGAAAGGCGAAAACAAAGCCATTACTTAAATAGGTACTCTTGGTGGTTCTGCAGGTAACAAAGATTGCAACTCAAATACATGTAACTGACAACTTTGATTATGTAAAGTCTTCTTATCTGTCATCTAAATATACATTCATCATTTTAATAATAAGCTAGATTACTTTCTTCAAGATCATCATCCAACGACAAAAAGACTTCGTCCAGCCATGAAAGCTCTGTTCTACTGTCATCTTCGTCATCATTGTAGCAGTTCACACCCTGTTGAGAATCTCTGTCCCTTTCATAAACACGGCATAAAGCCCATTTGCTCCGGCTTTGATCCTGTTTTACAAATTTTGAAGAGATCAATTGAGAGTCCATTAATTCGCCATGTATAGTACTACTACTAACTAAATGGTGTAACTGAAAAAATAAATCACTTACAGGTTTTCGTCTTCCTCTTGTACTTCTGTAAGATGTAGTGCTACACCCTGATGAGTAAAGATGATACTCTTGCATTACCCAGCTGGTTTCAGTGCCTTCTGGGGCTTCTCCTATGTTGAATACGAGGTACTTCTTGATTCCCACTTTCTTGTCAGCGGCTGAGACTACAGATTCAGCGACACCTATTTCTTTCCAATACCCACTTTCTGTAGTTCTGTTCTCGTTCACTTTGGTGAAGAAATAGTATTGATTTCCGCTTGACAAAGCCTTACCTGTATATAGATATAGTTTCATCCGTGCATATATCGATGGTTACGTCACTCTTTTGTTATTGCTAATTGTGACTGTGAAATATAGAACTAATTAACTGAGGAAAGGCAGAAGCTTACCATTTAATTCCCAAGGATTAGACACTGAAAGATCGAGATCCGGGATGATATTAGGATGGCATGGTAAAAGAGAAACTTTGTTGTAGAGAAAGTGAAGGACGAGTTCTTCATCCGTTGGAGAGAAGTGAAACCCAGGAGGAAGGTTGACGCTTCCATCTGCCATTCTCCTATATTTTGAGTTTGTTTAGTGGACTTTGGCACTTAGGTCAAGTCTAGGTACTATATATACCTATAGTAAGAGAGAGAGAGAGAGTTTAGGTTAATTATTATTCAAAATAAGAATTGAGTTGGTAGAAGGAAGGCGGCGGTACGTGGAATACCATCATAAGAAAGTAGGGCCAAGAAGGACAAAGCTGGCCAAGGATGCTAACAAAACAAGTTAGCTGTAATTTGATAATTTAAGTTATATTTAATTATTGCATATAGCTAAGTTAACGAGGATAGGCATTAAAATACTTTTAAGACCCTGCTTTTTCTTTATAGAGGTAACTTGCATGATGCATTTTCCCTCCTTCTCCATTTCATTTTTAACCTTGGACTAGCATAATCCATGATGCTATGCACACATGAGCCTTCGTTCCCTTTTAAATTTTATGGGTTCCAACAGAGTACTGCATGCAAATTGCAAAGTATATTCATATGTAATTGTTTAAAGCAATTATCAAGTTTCCCCTTATGCTAATGTTATCATTATCTTCCCATCCCCACTAATTAAAATTTATTTTTCTTACTGTATCGCACAGGTAATTTGATGATTTAAAGAGCATCTTTTCTTACTGTTTGGGCATCTCTTTTACCTATTTACTCTTAGCATAAACCAATAAGATGAAGAATCATTATCGGTGATATCTCAGATTTGGTCAATGTGATAGTACAAGTGTGTGGAAAAATCTAAATGATGGGTCTCTGACCCTAGAAAGGTTCTTTTGTATAACATGGGTCACAAGTGTTCTCGTTCATATTTGCCAATTGCCATATTTCGTAAGCATGAATCATTTTAGCTCACCTTATCAGCTAAAAGTATAGAACTTACGAACTGTTGATTTATATTTGGCACCCTAAAGATTAAACTTATAGGCAACCCATTTGAAATCTTCATTATTGCTGCAGCGCTGGAGGTATCAGAGGGTAAAAGCTGAGGCTGCGTAAAGCAGAGACATATCGTTCTTGCTCTTGAAAGAGGAAATCACTTCAATTGAGGTAACTTTTCTTGTATTTTCCTTGTCTGAGTTCTTCCAATTCACATTTATTTGCTCAACCCTGAGACACCCAATTGACAGTTAAAACTAATCCTTCTTATACCTAAAGAAGCATCTCTGGAGTTTTGCATGACGCCAGCAGCACACCTGTGAGTTGAGCACTGGTTCTATTCTTCGAACACCTTCGTTCATATTTATATCTGATTAATTTATTTTTAGTAAAGATTCTATCACTTAGTCAGACAAATGGATAATAACACAATTAAGCAGCCCCAATGGAATTTGCTGCATTACGTAAACAACTAACCAATTATATAGTCGATGACTTTATGGCTTAATAACTGTTTCATTGGCCATCATTACGCTTCACTAAAAGATAAACTTATGCACTCTCGCATCATGAAGTAGTTGGGAGGTCACCTTTAGCCGGCACTAAGTTGATCCTTAGACAGGTGTTTTAACTGTGCTTGCTTTTGGCTTTAGGTGGCACTTTGAAGCTTATCCCTAGTCCCTGCAACTCATGGCCAAGAAAGAACGGAGAACAAAAAAAAAAAAAACTGTATATGGGGCAAGGCAATAGTGGAGTTCTGCTGGACAGTGTGAAAGCACCTTTTCAATGTGGAGGGGGAAAAAATCCTTTAACCTACCCCCGTGTCAAGTTTTGACATGAACACACTGTTCCTTTCTTTATTTTTTTTAAAAATAGGACCCTTTCTCGTCTCTGTCTTCCACAAGAAAGATTTTAACTCACCTTCTATGTGAATTGATTATCACCAACCCGCCAAATAGGTAACCTTGGCTGGATTGCTTTCTCATCATTCCATCTACTTGTCCTTTTGGGATTGATGAGTAAATCTAATTTTAACATTTATTGACAGCAAGGAGATTCTCATTTGTTGCTTCTTTATTCTGTTTCTTATTTGTTTTAATGGAAGTTTTCCTTTAATGATTAGACATTCAAAAAAAAAATAGTGAGGCTATGTACCTGTATTACTTTTAAGATCAACTTTATCTTCTTTTGCTTTTCCTTTAACTGAATACTTCCCTTGTCTATCTACTTTAATTTAAAACTGACATCATTATTAGTCTTCTTCTGCCTCTTAACCTGTGATTGAGATAATTAATTCTGAGTTTACATCGTTGATTATATTTTGCAGCATACTGCTAAGGTTAATATGAATATGTTTTACTCCTCATTTTGTGAAACAATGGCTCTGCAAAACCCATTTGTGACTTTGTGTAGCCTTATTTTGTGAGAGTAGCGTTACTCATGAGTCATGAATTATCTTACGCAGTTCTTACAAAAACACATGTTTGATGCGGTGACAAAAACTTCAATACACGCTACCAGATTTCGTCTTCAAGGAGCAATCCTTTACAATGGCTTCTATGTGCTAAGTGGGACCATTCCCACGAAGACCACAAAATGGATATGATTGTGCAAGCAACCTATAGCAACAGAATATTCACATGCAAGTTAGATATTAGATTTGACTTTCAACCTCAAAAAGAATGTATGTGTTTTACTCATTTATCCTCTGGTACAATCCTGCTTAGCCTTTGGTGATGATTCTTCATGCAAATTTTCAGCCTTATCGATCTCAGGTACCAACTGCTGTGCTTTCCAATATGTCTGCCACTGAATAGGAAGGAGACGGACATCGGCCCCACGTAAATCTTTTGCTGGTTGTTTAATATTGGACGCAAGCATGCATGTAAGCATGTCCTTGTCGTTATGGTAAATTAGAAGTGGATTTGTACACGTGTTGCCTTCATCCCTGACAATTGAAGCTGCATGAAATTTCAAGCGTAACTACATTGGCAACAAGAGTAACGTTAATTTATGTGGATGAGCTTTTTTAATTGTATTAGGAATCCATCCAAGGGTTTCACAAAGTGTGATTGGAAAATCAATAATTCACCAACTGCAACTAATATTTCTGTGAAGGTCTTCTTCATAAATACCATAAGAATGCAGACTGTATAATACATCATGAACTTATACACGGGAGGTCGCTTCTACCACACAACAAAATAAAAAGTGTCTAATGTAGAATGACTATCTCCAAATACTATATGAACTCTCTGCATATAGAACCTACAGTGGTCATAGCTAGCACATGTTGTACCAGAGCCATCAATGGAAGTAAGGGCCTTCCCATTGACAGGAAGGAAAATTGTCAGACTTCAGGAGCAGAATTTTCAGTGCAGAGTAAAATCAGCCTATTATAAAACCTAAATTGCTTCATCAGCAGCACTAGAATTAGAACACTGTCAATGGAGTGAGGGTCAGAGACTGAGAACCTGTGAAAATGGGATTCAGTCCTGAATGCTAGGATCCTACACAAGAGTAATTAGCGAGGCATATTCTCATTTCTAACTAATTCAAGAACAACAGCGAGAATTTTTTTACTAAATAGAAAGAATACGTTAATGCTGATAATTTTTTCTAAAAGAAAAGGAGGAGAACCTGGGCAAGGATGATTAAATTAGTTGCACGTACATAAAATTATGTGAGCTTTTTGTATAATTGAATTAAAGGGAATCTCTAATAATGTGAAGTAAATTAGGAAAAGGAACATGTCCTAATCCTATTAATGGTCACGGGCTCCATTGGCCTTCAATAATACAGCAGTACATGCTGTGTGGTGCACCTCTCAGACACGTTAAAGTACAGAATAAACTTTGCTTGATTATAGCGAGTAACGACGAGAGAGAGAGAGAGAGAGAGAAAGAGAGATAGGTTGCTGAAACAGTGTTCTTCTTTTTCTTTTTTCATATTTGCAATTAGTTTTAATTACAATCTGAATTTCAAAATCTATTGAGTTTCAAGTTCGAAGGCCAGAGAATCAAAGTCTGTACTTAAAAGTGTTCAGCTACACTGTCAATCCCCATGACCGTCCCTTAGATTAATTACCAAATATTCTAATTCATCTTGCAACTAAGATAGTACTCAAAAGGTGCTGTGTCCCGCACTGCTGGACAGTTACAGCTTAAAAAGAGCATATCTAATGGTTTTGAAACAACCTTTTAAACATTGTAACTCACAAAATTGATAAGTAATTATTGTGAGTGTCTTGCAAACTTAATAGATTTATAAGTTCAGTTATTTACTAATGCATTTTCAGTGTTAAAAGGAAGAGTGACAAGATATATGAGAAGGTTTCAAAGGAGGGCGTCAGTTGTGATTTAGATTTAGAGTTAAAGGATATGATTTTTTTTTTTAATTTTTAAAATTTCAATATTTTTATATAATTTTATTTTATATTTTTTTATATAATTTTTTAATTGATAAAAACCTGCTTCTCTTAAATGGTATAAGTTTGTTTCTATTAATTCAAATATTTAATTAATCTGAAAAAATTTATTCCTTAAAATCAAATTATAAATCTTTTCTAATAATAGTTAACACTAAATCCTTAAGTATAAAAGAAAGTTAAATAACAATAAATCTTTAAAAACACCAGTGTTCACTAGCCCCAAACCTTAGCCCCAAACCCATATTTCTAACACCTTCAACCCCTTACTGTTTTTTTTTAATGCTCAGCGAGATATATTATCTTTTCCCCAAGCCGTCCAAAACGTAAAGGACAATTATATTATTCGCCATCATTATTATTAGTAATAAATTATACAAATTTATTTATTTATTTATAAAACATATACAAATTTTTTAAACAATACACTTTAATTTAATTCTAAATTTTTTTATTAAAATATCTTTCATTAATTTAAAAAATTAAAATAAACAGTAACTTTTCATTTTAAAATAGATCCGTGTATATTTAAAAATAAAAGAAAAATTCAATTTTAGTATTAACTAGAGAAGCCCTGTTCCTGAACGACAATCTCAGCAAAAGAAAATCCTCAAGCACAAATTAATATATATATATATATATATATATATATATAAAAGATATACGGTGGACAGTGGTTCTAGATAGTACAACAAAAAATAAGAAGCGATTGAAGTGACTGCATCAAATAAAAAGCTATAACAAACAAGGATGCATTAATATAATAGGGATTATTTGTTTGGTTTTTGCGATTATGTCTTGCAGTAATGGCATGTCACTAGCATAATATGCAGGGTCACGTCGTAGAGAAATGTAGAAGTCGAAAACACAAACAAAGACAACTGGTCCAACCCCGAGTCGTACATTCTATTTGAAGTAGTTAACCGAAACCACATATTTATGGCAGAAAGAAACTGCGATTTGAGACCACCAGTTCATGACTGATCAGTGAACATGTCCTCCAATAATAATATTTTAAATTGACTGAGAATGAAATGTCATGAATGTTGATAATAAGCCTTTTTGTGGCTGTCACCTTTTCTTTTTTATTAACGGTGATAGAAATTATGTCGCATCGTTTAACATATTTATATAAGGTTAAATATAAATTTATACAATATAATTTATTTTTTAAAATATTTAATATACATATTTAGTGTATAATTTTACATAATTAATTTTATTTAATACAACTTATCACTACATTAGTAACTAAATATTTCTTCATTTTGATTTTGTATTTCAAGAAATAGAACCTAACATTTTTATATATGAAATGACTTCCAGGTGGGTGGTGCAACTGGCAAATGAGAGAATGGGATGGGCCTTTAATTGACCACGAAAAGAGTTCACGGGAGCTTCCTGTATGACACTGAATCATATATTGGAGTCCACGCAAGTTCTTGAACATAAACAAAACATTTTAACATTCTATAGATGGAGAAAAGTAAAAACTCTTGCTTTCAGCCTTTTGAATTTATATTCTGACCAATATTATTTTCTAACAACTAATTCCTTGCTTTGAGATTTTTTTTTTCTCGGCTAGAATTGACCAGTTTTTTCAGCTGGGAATCGTCTGCCAGTTTCCTTTCCAAGATAACATTACAGAAAATATGTGTATGAGAAAGATATATTTACATTCAGCAATATCCTTAAGAGATTAAAATCAATGAGCTGGTCACTTTGCACAGATTTAAAAGGGCGGGTTAATTGCAGCATTATCCATTGGAGATCATTTTTCCCCTTAGTTTTGTTAAGATGGATTAATCCTAGTTTTGTGAGAATAATTTTCTAACCCAAATCCCCAAGTTGAAATCAATATAATTATTGTTAACTAATGATTGGACATATTACACAGTTTTACTAAGGTTCGTTTGGTTTTATAGCAATAAGAAATCCCAGGCACAAACTTGAGTCCCCAAGGGGACCACTTCTATGCTAATTTCTAATTCATAGTGTTCTTATAGGATCTCCAAAAACGCTACCAGAATGTACCAAGTGTTTTTCTGTAAACTGTAATTACATAACTAGCCCTTCGGTTTTTCGCGTCTCATCCGTAATAATGTGCCGTACTTGCATAGCAGTATACTCCAAAACCGTTTACAGTATGGATTCATCAGCTTACTCTAATTTTTTGATAGTTATACTTGGCTATTAATGATATGTATAGTATATAGCTGTCCAATGACACGAAGAGAAACCGAGCATGCCACGTGAACCATTCTACTTTCCATGTTAAATTATATCACTTTGGTAGAGAAATAGCAACAATAGGTGCCCGTGAATCAAGTCTGCAAGTTTGAGGACCTCAGTGTCTTTGCACTTTTGCTGCTAAACCCCTTCGAACCAGTCACTGTTTCACAGTTTTGTAGTTGAGGAAAAAGGTGTTGATTAAAATAAGAAAAGAAGCAGAGGAAGAGAACCAAATGAATTTGTTAATGCAAAGCATGTAGAAGAGAGAAAGACTGAGAGAAACTCAGAGAAGAAGATGCAAACCACCAATGCAATGAAGAAACAAGGTTGTGAGGTTGAAGCAATTGGCATCCACTACAAGACTTGCACACAGAAAAAAGAGTACAAAACCATTTAAAAATTTAGCAAAACTCCACAAATGAATGAGGAAGAAGATAGTCAAACTCAAGAACCAGCAACGGAAGCCAAAAAAGCTGGACGAACATGCAGTGGACTGAAGCATTTCCTCAAGGACGTGAACTGCCAAATCAAGCCGTGGGAAATTCTGGCCGTTGTTGGGCCAAGTGGAGCTGGAAAATAATCTTTGCTTGAGATTCTTGCTGGTAAAGTCACTCCAAAAAGTGGGTCTATCTTAGTGAACCAGAAGCCTGCAGATAAAGCTCAGTTCCGGAAGATTTCAGGGTATGTCACACTAAAGGATACTCTGTTTCCCATGCTTACGGTTGAAGAAACTTTGATGTTCTGTGCAAAACTGAGGCTAAAGCTTCCTCTAGAACAACTCTTCTCCAGGGTGAAGTCACTGATTCAGGAACTAGGACTTAGCCATGTTTCCAGGACTGGAATTGGAGATGAAAGAGACCGAGGGATATCCGGTGGCGAGAGGCGTCGAGTTTCTATAGGTGTTGAAGTCATACACGATCCAAAAGTGCTGATTCTGGATGAACCCACTTCTGGGCTTGACAGTACTTCTGCGCTGCAAATCATTGGTATGCTTAAGGTGATAGCTGACTCAAGGGGATGAACTATAATCCTTAGTATCCATCAACCTGCGTTCAGGATAGTGAAGTTGTTCAATTCTTTATTATTGTTAGCCAATGGCTCTGTGTTACACCACGGCACTGTGGATTTGCTGGACGTGAATTTGAGATTGATGAGTCTAGAGCTTCCTCTTCATGTAAATGTAGTTGAATTTGGCATTGAATCCATAGAAACAATTCAGCAACAGCAAAAATGCCAGCTACTTCAGCTAGAAACGCCACCGCAATTGCCATCAACTATGGAACAAAATAAAGGTAAAGATCAAGGTGAGAGCAAAAGTGGTGAGTTTACTCTGCAACAGCTCTTTCAACAATCCAAGGTAATCGATAAGCAAATCATCAATACGGGAATTGATTTCACTTGTGATTTTGCAAATTCAAGATTGAGAGAAACTATGATTTTCGCTCATAGGTTTTCCAAAAATATCACTCGTACAAGAGAGCTCTTTGCATTTAGGAAGATTCAGATGCTGATTTCCGGGCTCGTTTTGGGATCCATCTTCTGTAATCTCAAGGATGATCTAGTGGGAGCTGAAGAAACGGTAGGCCTATTTGCTTTCATACTAACATTTTTGTTAACAAGCACAATAGAAGCTCTACCAATTATTCTGCAAGAAAGGGAGATTCTAATGAAGGAGACTTCATGTAGGAGCTACAGAGTATCATCCTATGCTATTGTCAATGGCCTCGTTTACTTGCCATTTCTACTCATCCTAGCCATTTTATTCACAGTACCCCTGTACTGGCTTGTAGGACTCAACCGGAATGTCACAGCAGTTTTGCACTTCTTGTTGCTAATTTGGTTGATTCTTTATACGGCAAATTCGGTGGTGGTATGTTTTAGTGCTATGGTACCTGATTTTATTGTTGGGAACTTCGGTGATTTCTGGTGTTATGGGATCATTCTTCTTGTTCTCAGGCTACTTCATATCAAAGAATGAAATCCCAAATTGCTGGATTTTCATGCACGATATATCTCTGTTCAAGCATCCCTTCGAAGGGTTTCTAATAAATTAGTTCTCCAACTCAAAAAAATGCTTAGGGTATATGTTTGGGGCATGTATGGTGACCGGAGGGAGTGTGCTCAAAGAAGTAGGATATGGGGAGGTAAGTAGCAGATGGAAGAATGTTGGGGTCATGGTGTGCTTCATATTGGTTTACAGGTTCATTTCTTATGTGGTTCATAGGTCAGTTTCTCTACGTATGTACTTCTTAGATGTAGATGCTCACAAAGGAAAATTACGAGTGTCATCATCTGAATAAATTGGTGACTCTCTCACAAGAGAATTCACATGTCCTGGATTTACTTCAAAGTTCAGCAGACAAGTTCAGATAGCGACCAAACAAGATATATCATTTCAATATATATATAGAATTACAGGTTCGGCGAGTACCAACAATCCGTATTCACATAATGATATATTGGTTTCTGTAGTCTGTGATAAACTTTTTCCTTTTTGATAGAATGTTTTCTATGGTAATTTCAATTCATTGTCTATCTCTTCTCCATCCAGATTCCTCCTTCTCTCGGTTTTTATTTTTTAATAGACTGTTGCCCGCACCCTAACTCGCCAGTATCTTTCTCACATATAATGAAAATAGGGGTTTATAACTTATAGTAGAGCCTTCCACCAGGCTTGTTCAGTAAGCCAGATTTCAATTACACCTCCATCATATTCTGGGTTTTTATTATACATCTTTCCATCCACTCACATACCCCCAGTACTCCTTCATTGTTAGTTGTTCTATCCTAAAAACAATTATCTTTGAATGGCCAAGTGGCCATATGATACACTGGATGCAGCCATTTTGTATAAGAGGCATTTAACCTGTTTCGGTTTCATAGTTTTGACAACCTAGATGTTAACCACAAAAAAAAAAAAAAAAAGGGAAATAGATTGGAAGTATGACGTATTTACCTCTGTTTCATTGAAGCTGGTGTTACCACCAAACAGAAGATAGGTTAAGCATATCTTCCAAATGGATTACTGCCCATATGCATTAAGCAAAATAGATTAAAATACAGTATCTACTGGCATTTCCTTCCATTTGCCAAAAAGTGCTTAGGGGTATACGTAAGAATCAAGTTCCATAAATTACAATAACGCACAACACTAAGAGCAGTGCCAAGCGAATACTTAGAAATCTCAATGTGCATCTTAACGAAGAATTGACTCAGCCATCGTGTCGGGCAAAACCTGACACCATGGATTTTATGAAACACAGGTATTGACTTCAAGATTTGCCAGCCTCATCAAGAATAATACCAACTTGATCGATGCACTTCAAAATGGTGTTTTAATTGAAAGTGTTCCTTTGCGGCATATTATCGAACAATTTGCGTGCGCCATCTAAGCAACCGCATTTACCGCAAGCATTGATCAGCATGTTTTGAATTATTCCAAGGAAAACTGATCTTGATGATTTGAGCATCAATGCGACATATATTTAAGTCCAGACATTGATTAAACGCAAGAGTCTAAGAGCTTTAGGAAGGGTGAAGAAAAATCACCAACCACTGTCCACTTGATGAATCTATATCTACCCACTCCCTGAACTTCTCAATTTCTTCTGAATTTAGAGAAAAACAAAAGAAAAGAGAGAGAGAGAGTGAGAGAGCACATGAGTGAGATGCTTATACACTCTATTCTCTCTCACAATTCCTGATGCAGCCCCATACAGGGGTGGGACTAATTCGAAGTTCGACTAGTGGGTCCCGTTGACAGAACCTTCTATTCCTTCCATCTCACTTCTCTTCTCATTAAATAGAACTTTCACAAGCGAAAAAATTCTTGTACCTTTATTATAGCTTATTCATATCTTCGACTTCATGCGTCGAAGCTCTGGTCATGCTTCTTGATGGTATCAGCTCCTCCGTTAAGAAGTACGCATTTCTCATTTCTGAATGTATCACGGCCAGAAATCTTAAACTTGGCAAGGCTTTGCATTGTCACCTCATCAAAACCGCACTTTTTTTCGACTCATTCCTCACCAACCGTCTCATAGACATGTATCTTAAGTGCAACTGTGTAGAGAGTGTCCAAAAGGCCTTCGATGATCTCTCCCATAAGACCACACGTTCTTGGAATATGATGCTCTTTCTGTACTGTAGAATGGGTCAATTCGACAAGGCTCACACATTGTTTGATAAAATGCCTGAACCAAATCTTATCAGCTATAATTCATTGATCTCTGGTCTGACACGTCATGGGTTTCACAAAGAATCAATGAAGCTTTTCTGGAAGATGCAAAATGATTATGATTGTTTACTATTAGACAAGTTCACGCTCGTTAGTATAGTTGGCAGTTGTGCCTGTTTAACTTCCCTTTACTGGTTGCGTCAAGTCCATGGGGTCTCAGTTATAATTGGTTTGGAGGTGAACGTGATCCTTAGCAATGCTTTAATCGATGCTTATGGGAAATGTGGCTTACCCAACATCTCTAGTACTATATTTTGCCGGATGCCAGTGAGAGATGTTGTGTCTTGGACTTCAATGATCGCCGCCTATATTCATGCTTCTAAACTGGATGAGGTCTGTAGGATATTTGACGAAATGCCGATTAAAAATACAGTGTCTTGGACTGCTTTGATCACGGGTTTTGCACGAAACGGGCATTTTAACGAAACATTGGATCTTTTTGAGCAAATGCTAGAGGAGGGGATATGGCCTAGTGCTCTAACTTATGTCAGCGTCTTAGGTGCTTGTGCAGATATGGCACTAATAGAAAGAGGTAAACAAGTTCATGGTCACATTATCAGGTACAGCGATAATGGGTACTTATTTAATGTGTATGTATCTAATGCTTTGATTGATATGTATAGCAAGTGCGGAGACATGAAATCAGCTGAAATTTTGTTCAAGATGACTCCTTTGAGGGATACAGTCACTTGGAATACATTAATAACTGGGTTTGCACAGAATGGCCTTGGTGAAGAATCACTGGCCCTCTTTAAAAGGATGTTAGAAGCCAATGTAAAGCCCAATCATGTGACATTTCTTGGTTTGCTATCTGCATGTAGCCATGCAGGTTTAGAAAATGAAGGGCTAGAGTTGCGAGACTTGATGGAAAAGCAGTATGGCGTGAAGCCTAGACTTGATCACTATGCTATACTGATTGATTTACTTGGGAGGAAAAATAGACTCAAGGAAGCAATGGATTTAATCGAGAGAACACCAGAGGGTACGGATCACATTGCGATGTGGGGGGCACTATTAGGGGCTTGTCGTGTCCATGGGAATTTGGACCTTGCAAGGAGGGCTGCAGAAGCTCTGTTTGAGTTGGAACCTGAAAACACAGCAAGATATGTTATGCTGTCAAACATACATGCAGCATCAGGAAGATGGGGCGATGCCAGTAAAATTAAAAGAATCATAGAGAAGAGAGGTTTAAAGAAAGAAGCAGGCTGTAGTTGGATTGAGGTGAGAAATACGAGACATCAGTTTGTAGCCAAGGACAAGTATCATAGCCAGATAGCAGAGATATATGAAGTAATAAGTAAACTAATACATCATATGAAGTATGATGGCTACCAACCTTATATCAATTACCCTTTTCTTCCTGATGAGGATGACAATTTCTACTTTTCTTAGATCAGACTTCACAGTTAGATAGATAGGAAGTCTGCTTTGACGTGAATAATATGCTAGCTGAGACAAAATAATTGAATACGGCCCTTTTCAAGTTCCATCCGCGCCCCTGGTCTGTCTCTGGAGGTGCTTTTCAATGTTACTTCGTACTGATGTTGTTTCCTATACTCTGAGCATGTATGCTACATTTGGCAATAACGAGTTTCTCAACTGTATCACAATTTTTTCATAAATCCATATGATCAAGTATAATAGTTGATTTGCTCAGATCAGAATTGTGATTAATCACTACATGTCTTCATGCTAAATTGGCGACCTGCTATAAATAGCATGCTCTGAGTTTCATTCATATTTGTTGGCCCTTTTCAAGCTCTCAAATGTTCTAAATTTATATATAATTGTATATGTATGAATTACACTGTTGATAGCACTAATATAAAAAAGATAGAAGAGTATGGGGGAGAGAGAAACAGGAACATCCAATTTGTGTACATGTCCTCGCACAGAACACAGAATTCAGTGAAATGCACCAGAAACACCAATTCTGCATGAAAAATTCTCATGTACATACATTCAAGGCCCAAAATTTTATCTGCACATACGGTACCCGCTTGTCACAAATCTGGACCATTGCATGTATCTAAACATGGTCTACACCCTACACAAGAATTTCCCATATACTGCAAATGTGTCTTGTCAATGTAGCATTAGCCAATCTGGCCATGTGTTGCTTTTCTAAATTCGACATTTGCAAAAGTCAAGGTGAATTATATCTTGAAATCAACACCAAAGACTCCAAAATGCATAACAAGGACAACATCTTCCACAAATAGTAAGAAATACAGGAGGAGAACAAGAAGAACTTAAATGTTTCTACCAAAGAGAAAAGGGAAGGGGGAAGAGGATAAAATGCACCACAGAAGGATATGCTCAATCTAAAAAATAACTATAAATAGTGTTTCATGAGGCAATGACATATTTAAGACAGACAAGTGTTATAGCAAGCTATCGATCTGAAAAGTAACTATTCATTGTTTTTTCCTGAGATCATATAAAGGCACTGCACTTTTTTTGCCTCGCTTCTAGCTGATACAGTGATACCCCTTGGCTCCTTAATGCGATTTTTGGAAGACGTGTGCAACGACATGATATTCTATTACGATGGATTCAAACGACATTCTCGTATTTTACCGTATAGTTCCTACAAAAGACAATATATGAACTAGGATTTTGATTGAAATAGGCAACTTCACAGGGACTTCCCTTGTAAACTGACGTCTCATCACTCTCCCTTACTAAAACCACTTCACAAACATCAAAATCCAAAACCGACTTGAATTTTTGCTTATTTACTTGGAAAAATTATGTGAACCACGTGAAATTAGAAAATTTTGTTTTGCTATATTGTATTTATTTTGTTGTTGATTATGATTATAGGCTAAATGATACAACTTTTTAGCTCCATGTCCGCAACTGAATTTGCTAAGCTTCTTCGCTATTGACTTAATTTGGCATGCCGGTGGAATCTCAATATATTGACTTTCACCATATTGACTTATAAATACATCTGCCTGTTTCACACATATTTATATATGATTTTCAAAGCAGGAAACGTCAACTACGATACAAAGCCAGCACATCAATCAACCAATTAATATTTTAAACTATAAATTACAAAAAGGGTTCTTTTCACTGCATGGAAGTGATGACTTTCCTGTTAAAAGCTTATCCCCCATAAGTCCAAAACAAATTTAGGTGGAGAGAGAGTGAAGGAAATGCGTATTGAAACATTCCATCAAAGCCTCCAATTCATGCACTTCTCAAAAGATATACAAACGCGTTTTCTTTTATTTTCTTTTTCTCTTTTGTTATTTTTTTGCTAATAGCCATGAAGTAAATATAAAACAAACCACAAAACCACTTGCTTCTTGCGTACCGAGTGGGATGAGCATCGTCAACTTCGAGTTAAGCTTGCTTCTTTTGTTTTTGTTACACAAATTAAGCTTCGATGAAGACGTCTCATTCTTGACGCAGGATATGTTGTTAATCATTTGAGAAAGTAAAAGGTTCTTTTTTCCTTTCATTGATGCCAATCACGATATATAAATACTGAAGACCACGAAAATATAGAATAACGATCGAATTAGAATATAATATATTGCCATTTATAGCAGAACAATTACAAAGTCTCAAACTCTAATATGTTCACATCAGAAACTGCTTATACTTAAACACAGAACCTTTCTTATAACAGCAAAGAACTAAGAAATCTATTAGCTAGCCCACCTCTAAAGTAGCACTACCACTAGATGACTAATCAATACAGCGTAATAGATTGGGCTAATTAATGCTTGAAGAGTTGGGGCAGCAAGTAATAAACAAGTAGGTTTCGTGAAGAATAAGAGTAACTTTTTGGAGGATACCAGAAAATATGCGACGCTTGATACGGCCTCTCATAGGTGGCAGGACACGTTCACTATCACTACTACCCTTCTTCTTCTTCTTCCTCTTCTCCATCATTGTCTGCTGCAAATCGCCTCTCAACACGGTATCCGCCATTGCCTTTCTGATAAAATTACTTGATATATTCTGAGAATGGTGTGAGAGAAATCTGTGTTGTGTTGGTCATGTATATATAATGGTTGGGTAGGTTGGAGCAAGCTTGTCGTTATTATTGAGCGTTTGGGGTACGTGATGATAAAGAGCACCCCATGTTGACAATTTGGGTTGAGAACAAAGATAACGAGAGTGGAAAATGCATAGAGTAATTGAGAGTGCGACGAGTGACCTAGTTTGACATTTTTTTGTGGTTCTCCCATCGTCGTGTCGTCTGCTACATGACGTATAAACATGGCATTTTGAAATACTCTGGTGTCGTTTATGTCAATATGCATGTCACTAGACATCACTGGCGTCCCACACAGCGGTGGATTGGTGCTAAACGTCCACACGTCGTACTAAACAATATTATATCTTAATAAGGTTACTTTAATCTGTGGAAGACCATGAAGCATCTTGGGATAGATTAGCCGACGAATGCACAACGTTTCGTTGACCTTTGGTATGTTTACCTGTACTTGGTCTCCCACCAGACAGGGCCTACAAGGGAAGTGAGCCTTGCTAGCCAGCCGATACAGGGATGCCGTATCAATTATAGCGGGAAATTGACATGCAGTTATAACATATAAGCGTGTATGCATCATTGTCAAAGGCATTTTCCCTTTATCTCGAACTTTCTTCGCAATTTCGTGTGCGTATGCACTTAATTAGGCCAAACAAACAGAGACTAATTTAGAACAACTATACACATCAAAGTCGAAAAGACAGTCAACCACGTCAGATTTGGGACTTTGTTGTTCGCTTAATCAAATACCAAGGTTGAGCAATCCATAATTGAAAAAAATTAATTAGTTAGTATACTATAAAGATCAAGAAAAATATATTTATAATTTTTCACTTATTACAAAATTTTTATTTTAGACTTACTCGTTAAAATGTTTAAAGTAATCTCTCACTTTAAATATTACACTTAATTATTTATTTTTTAAAAAATTATTAAATTTAGTTTCTCTATCAAACTTTAAATCTTAACTCTAAAGTACTAAATTTGATTTTTTTTTAAGAGTAAAGAACTAAATATAACATTTTCAATAATAAAGAATTATTTTGGGTACTTCAATAAATAAAATATTAAAATGACAATTTTGTAATGAGTGAAGAATCAAAAATATATTTTACTCTACAAGGATAATATAGTCTCCTAAAAATAAAATACAATTAGATTAGATTATATAATAAAAATAAATTCATTTAATTTCTTTCTGAGTATAAACACTTATTTCTATTCAGGATTTCTCCATAATGTCTTGCTCATTATACGATGCTTTTTCAGATTTGTTTGTCATTTTTTTTGGTTCTTATTTTGGTCTGAGTTTGCCTTCTATATATTAATAAATAAATTACGTGAAACCTTTGTTTGGCCTTTATGTTAATTAAACTTGATCATAATTTAAAAAATTTGATGATTCGATGAATTCAATTCAAAAAATTAAAACTTGAATAAAAAAAATCCAATTAAAAATTCTGATTTGTAAAATAGTTCAGGTTCAAACTTTTTTTAAAGTTTGACCCGAGTACGAAAATCTAAATAAATATTTTTTAATAAGTAAAAATTTATTATTTAAATAAAACTTTAGTGTAACGTGATACTTTTATAAATAAATAAAAAATAATATATCTTATTTAAAAAATTTATACCAATACAACAACTTATTTGTATCTACAACTTATTTATATATAATTTTAAATGTAATAATAATTATATAATATGATTTATATCAAATCTTAATTAACAAACTAATTTGATCATTCCTAAAAAAATTTAATTGGTTTAACTCAAAAAATATAAATAAATTTTGAATAAGAAAAGGTTCAATTTAGTCTTTTCTTAGCCCAAATTTAAATTTAATTTTTAAATTATTGATCCAATAATCAGGTGTAATGTCAACCATCGTAATTAGCTAGTCATTTTTAATTATTCATGTATGTAAAGGTAAAAGTACAATTAAAAATAAAGATTTATATAAAATATGTATTTCAGTCCCATTTTTTCTTTGGCAAACATTTCAAGGATTGATAAATTATTTAGTTCATTTTTTAAATTTTTTTATACAACTACATGTTTTCATTAAAATAAAATATTTAGTGCATTCATAATTTTAAGTATAATAGTATGTTCAATTATAATGTAATTATATAATTTCAATATTATTATCTTTTAGGTTAATATTTAAACTAAAAGAATTATATAAATTAATATGTAAATTTAAAAATTTATATACAATCAGCATTAGTAATTAACAAATTTATGTGTCAGTAATATATAATAAAATTTCATTCCACTATTGTGAGTATATTATTACATTTAAAATTTTAAATACACTAAAAGTGATATATTTAATTAATTTTACTATATTAATAAGTTAACTGCAGAATTCTACAAGTGTAACATAACATAATCTCAACTTAACAATTAAGCAAGTGCCTATAGATCCTCAAATATAATTCACTTGATTTATGCTTTTCAATTTTTATTTCAGTTTCTCTAAGGACAAATAGCATCCACTTTACGAATCACAAAGTCAAGACTAATTATTCACGTTAATGTTTTTCTAAAAGTGACAAAATTTCTTTTTCCTCAAACTTATATGATTTTTTTTAAATGAAAAATTATGTAGTCATTTTCAAAGATAAAATCAGATATCATTTCAAAATGCTGCAACGCATCAGCCAACAAAAGAAATGAAAGTGAAATAAAGTTGCTGCAATTTCTTTCAAATTTCTTGTTAGCCCCTCAACACGAGACGTGCTATAAGGGTAAGTTAATAGTGTAAGGCTTTCCTTGGGCTCACATGGATCCAGAATTTTTGCGGTTGACATTTACCAACAGTAATAAAGTTTATTATTTAACATGTCATAAAGTTTATTATTTAACAACAGTTTAAATTTACTTAAATGACTAGATGCAGCCATAATTTATTATATAATTGCTTTTAATCGCCCTCACTGAATAATTACTTCGACTTGGATGTTTAGATGTGACAACACTCAAATAATGATCACGCGGTGAGATTTATAATAACTTCAAATTGCTATGGCATTCAAGTTTTATTTTGTATATGTTGAATTGATCCAGCAAGCTCTTGCGAAAATTAATCAAATCAAAATTCAAAACTCATATAATCTGTATTAAAAAGATAGAGTAATATTACTCATACAACACAATCAACTCTACTTTTTAACCATATATCATCTTTTAATTACCCAACTTGCGTCAGCAAAATCAACTTCTTTTTCAAACGATCTTATTTGAATATACCACAACATCAACCTAATGCATTTTTTAAAAATTAATTCTTATAAATGCTAATTTCAAGGTCTAAAACCTTTAATAGTGAGAATAGAAAATGGACTTCCGTAATTAAACGAACCTTGAGGTTCAACACAATCAGTTTTAACTAAAATTGATAACTATACTAAGTCGTCATTTTATCAAATATTGTACAATAGCAAAAGTTTGCGACTTTCTGGCTAGCTTCTAACTATTTAAGGCAATTGAAAAAAAAAAAAGTTTAAAAAGCTTTTAGATTTACATAAGATTTTTGAAAATCACAACCTTATGAGTTATGATTGGGTTTACAAATAGGATGAGAATACGAAGAGCTTTAACTTCTCAGAGGTCAAACCCTTCACTGTACTATAGTTCTTTGAAATTTGTGTGCATTTATGAAGCATTGCTTTTCACGAGTTTTGAACCGATCACACAAATTTTAAAACAATCAAACGATCAACTCAACTTCCTAACAAGTCCAAGTTGACACGTCTTTTGCAAATAAAAGTATATCCTCAAGAATGTTGCACATTCTGTAACCGGGAAAGCTATTAGTCTCCCAATAAACCAAAAATTAACTATAGTTCACTCCCTTGCCGCTTATAACTTCACCAATGCGGTAGACCTTGTTCGATTCCTCAGTATTCTCAAGTATCCTAGTTGATGTCTCAGGACTGACCACCAGGACCATCCCTATGCCCATATTGAAAGTTCGCCTCATCTCGGAGTCTTCTATTTTCCCCGCCTAATAATACAGAGGTTATCAATACAGTACAAATGTTTTAGACCAAAAATTGCAAGATCCAATCAAATAAGCAATCCTTGACTGAAACTTTTTCAAAAGAAAAAAATCTATTGCACTATTACTTTTGGGGTATATGTAATAGAAAGCATTATTACCTCCTGAAGCCATTTGAAAACCTTAGGCACTTCCCAGGAGTCGTTGTATATGAGAGCACCAAGGCCTTCTGGAAACACTCGGGGTATGTTATCTGTAAAACCACCACCTGTGATATGCGCAATCCCCTTCACACCACCCTTGCTAACTAAGTCAAGTACCTATCTTGACATTAAAAGAGAAGTCTTCAAGAGCAGGGGAAAAAAATCAAGGATTGTAATGTGCTATACAAAAGAATGATGAATGACCTGTTTTACATAAATAACAGTTGGGGCCATCAGAGCTTCCGCTATTGTAACATCACTGCCAGGAAGTTGATCTTTCAATGAAAGACCACTTTGGGCAAGTACTCTGCAAAAATATATAATCTTAGTATGGAAGTAAACAAAACCAACTGTAACTAAAAACTTGCGAAATCAGCTGTATCCTCTTCCAAAAACCAACCTTCTTACAAGAGAGAAACCATTAGAGTGAACTCCACTAGATGGCAGGCCAATAAGAAAGTCACCAGCCTCAATCTTCTTGCCATCAATGACGTGATCTTTTTTCACAATGCCAACTGCACAACCACTAAGATCATACTCACCTTCTTTATAGAGACCCGGCATCTCTGCAGTCTGAAAAGTAGCATAAGATTAACAGAATGCAACAAGAGACTTATACATTAAAAAAATTATATAACTGGTTCCAAGTACAAAACTGTGAGTAGGGGAGCATGGGCTTGGGATTATTATCTATCATAGGAAAGAGTTTGAATACAAAGTATTCATAGGTGAATTTTTCTGCAACAAATAAAATCTCAGCAGACTTAATTATTTTAAGAAACTATTAAAAAGGATTAATTTCAGAAGAATTTGAATATCTGATGATGTTAGACTACATACCAAGCTCCAGTCTGAATTATGTTAGACAACACCGGAAATAAAATCACTAGAGCAACAAATGTATGATGGATTAACTAAAATGTCAATCTCAACCATGAGTCTATATTCCAGAATCCATAATCCATTTAAACCTGCAAAAGATGACACCTGGCTCGGGACAAAAACTGGAGACTTCAAAATGTTATAAAAGTATAATATTTCAACAGTGACTGCTTCTGTATAAGGAACAATCATGGGTAGGGTACTATAATCCCTATCACCGGGCCGTATATAGCAAGTAAAGAATTCCCATCTCCATTAAATCCTTGAATCCCCAGACATGAACCCATTTACTCAAAAAAATTTCAAAATAAGCAAGTTTTTCATAATTGAAACTCATTTACATAAAATATGTTCATATAAAATCACAACAAAAATAACATATCTCATACAGTTATTAATATTTTAAAAAATCCATAGAATGCTATTTGAATGGTATATTATATAATAAATTATGTTGATTAATAAATGTATGTGTGCATGTGTGTGTGTGTGGTTGGGGGGGGGGGGGGGGTGGTCAGAGTGGAATTCATATTACCCAAACCCACACCCTTACAATCCTCATATCGAGACCCAAACAAGTAAATTTTAAGTGTACCCATGGGAACGGTTATTTCATAGGATCTAACTTTGTCTTTATCAGATTACTGATTGGCTGATTGCACAATATGAAAATCCAATTCAATACCCACAACATAATAAAACAAATAATAGAATAAATTATAAAAATACACAATACCTCTCCCCCCAGAAGAACACAATCAGATTGTTGACAACCATCAACAATGCCTTTTATAACCTGAGTAAGAGGAAAATAACAATTCAGTTGAGAAAATAAAATGTTAGCTGCTGTTAATAGTACCCTTACAATCTTCATAGCACATACAATTAAACCAGTTTTTGCACATATATCACTACCTTTTCAGCAACTTCAACATCAAGATGCCCTGTAGCAAAGTAATCAAGGAAAAATAATGGCTTTGCCCCTGAAGTAACAATGTCATTGACGCTCATTGCAACCTAGAGTGAAGAGAATAGTCAAAAACCAAGCATTGCAAACCAGGAACACAGGTGTAATTAGAAAACATTTTCAGAGTTTACCAGATCAATCCCGATAGTTTCGTGAATTCCAGTTTCAAATGCAAGCATTACTTTAGTTCCCACACCATCAGTACCCGCAACGAGGTATGAATCACCTATTACAAGATGTTCTCCTTTAATAAAAAAATTGTGCATATTGATAACTAAAAGTTATGAAGATGGAGTTTCTGCTACGATCAGCTGTCTCCCAATAGAATTTTATAACTCACAATATACTATAAAACAAATAGAACTTATGTCTCCTCCACAAAGAGGAAAAAAGTGCCACAAGCAATTTGTGGAAGTACTCAGGAAGAGAGGGGGGATAAGTTTGGCAACCAAAGTAGAGCTTACCAAGAGGGAAGAGTCCACCAAAACCTCCAATCCCAGGTGCCATATTTGCTATCCTCTGAACAAGTTGAGACCCAGCATCAATATCAACACCAGCATCCTTATACGTAAGACCTTGGCTACAGCTCCCAGCACCTGCAATGACTCTATTCCTAGACATTGACAATAGGGAACTGTCATTCGCAATTGACCTACTTCTTACTTCTTCAACAACTCTATGTAAAGGTAGAAATCTGTCACTTGTGCGGCTCATTGTGCATTGGGTGCTGCCACTGGGCTTTTGAGAAGAGGGTCCAACAGAAATACTTGCAAAGCAACGGGATAGCTCTGTGCAAGCCCCAAGGCTCATAGTTAAGGCTGCTATTAACAGGAATCAGTGAGGTTGATCAGAAAAAATTCATAAATGTAAAGAAGTAAGCATTATATGAAGGAAAAAACTTTGGTGAAGTTCTTTGGCGTTTGCCTTCAAGTTATCCAATAGAAATGTAACAAGGGAATATTCTTTTTAAAATAGTCAATAGTGAAATGCTGAATTGTAAAAAAAAGTCTACATGTGATGGTTTTATAAGAGAACTTGATGGTAAATACTTAAAGAACTTCATCTAAGTCTTTTCCTTATATAAATCAACCAATCTCATAAAATATATATATATATTCAAAAGCTGATAAGTGACAAGCTCAACCGCCAATCAATATAAACAAAACAAAAGCACTTCGTTTCTTTTGGGGAAAATTGCAGCAACTCAAAATTCAGAAATTGAGCACATATTTACCTGTCATATTAATTTATCAAACTTTAGAAAAGTAACAAACTATTAATCATATATCATCTGTATATGCAAAGTTGTTGGATAACAGATACATCAAATGTCGTGATTTCTATTTATCAGCTTTTATTAAATTTAACCACAACCACAAATTTTTTTTGCTGTGTGATTAACTATAGCCATTTAATTTATTCTATCATTGTTCTGCTCCTGGACCTGAAGAGTGTTCAGCTTGTTTCGTTATGTACCATTTCAGTGTCAAATCTTCTCGTAAGCGTGGTTGGGATGAAAGATGCTTTTTATCCCAAAAAAAAAAAAAAAAAAAAAGCAATAATAAATAAGCCAAAATTATTCCCACTCACCAACCAGTCCAATTTGTAGCAACGAGAATTCTCTACTTACATATTACCATACTGACGGATGAAATATGCAACTGTGAGTGGGTTAAAAATTCAGTGGATATCAAGCATAAAGTTGTCAAACTGTGATGTAAACAATAATAGAAACAATGCCGGAAGCGAAAGATAATCCAAGTACTCACTGATGGCAGAGAGGTCCCAAAGAATCGGAGAGGCACCCAGAAAAGCTATTGAATCAGGCGACTCTCTCTGCGTGTGTGGAGTGAGGCTGGCAAATGGCGACTGTGGAAGACGTCAGAGAGGGTTAGAAGAGGGAGGGAGAGTGAATGAGCACTGAGCCGTGAGGGGTTCGAACTTGGAGTTGGAAGAAAAACGTTCCTGAGAACCGAGCTGGAGTTGGCCCCGTGAGATGCCTACACCGCTGTGACCTGGGGTGTTAGCGTGTATCCGACGAGACACGCTGCAGATCACCTGCAGTAGTGTGCCTACTGCATACAGAATCTATAGTAGATTCTAGGTAATTAAATTTTGACCCAATAATTTATATTTTATTTTTTATTTTAAATAATTATATAAAATATGAATTATTAAATTAAAATTTAATCACTCAAATTTTATTATAAATTCTATAATATTATAAACAATCTAAGTTGGATGAGACACACCCTTCATCAGTTTCAGAATTTAAAACAGCAATTTTATTTTCTGGACAATAAAATATATTTTTAAAAAATGAAATCTAACATTATAAAAATATTATATGTAAATATTATAAATTTAAAAAGTTGGAATAAAATATTTCAATTTTTTTTATTTTGTATCAGAAAGTATCCAAAATTAATTTTTAAAAATTGAGACCCAGAATACTAAGTTTGGAATCCCGAACCTGGATCCACTAAAATTTTTATTGTAAATTGCTTTATAAAGTTAAAAGAAAAATAAAAATAAAAAAAACACAAGAGAAAATGAATAAAAAAAAAAAAAGTGTCCTATAAATACTCTTCCCCCTATTCTGTCCGAATCCTATCAACAAGCTGCAGCTCACATATAAAAAGAGAGAGTGTGGGGCTCCACTGAAGAGATGGGGGGAGTGCTAAAAATTCATTGTTGGGAAAAATAATAATTTTGGTTTAATAATTTTACTTAATTTTCTTTAAATTTTTTAATTGAATCTTTGTAATTTAAATTTTTTTTAAATTAATCTTGATAAATATATTTTTACTTATATTTTATTACATATATGAGTTAATTTTACTACTTTATGATATTTGTAGATAGTAAAGATTTAAACACAAAATTTTAAATTATAAAGACTAAATTAAAATTTGCATAAAATGTGAGGATTAAAATTCTTTGGTCTTTATAATATAACCAAATTTATTGAAATTATAAAAATTGATTAATTTTTAATTTGGTTGTCATGATAAAAGTAAGGAGGTTAAATGACATATTTTGATGAATGAAAAAAAAAAAAAAAGAAGAAAAATTTTATCAAAAATTAAAGAAAATTATACTAAAAATGAAAAAAGTTATAGATTTTCATTATTTATTTAATTTTCTTTTCCCAACTTCACATTTCACTTCCTTATTAATTTTTCCTTTGTAATAAAAACAACTTTCTTGAAATTAAAAAAAAAAAAATGGACTCAGAATCTACATATAAACCCTAAACCAAATTGTCTTTATAATATAATCGAATTATTTTTTAATTTGGTTATATTATGTAATTCTTAATTTAGTCTTTATAATATAATGATGAAAATAAGGAGGTTAAATGACGAATTTTGATAAATGAAAAGAAAAGAAAAATTATATTAAAAAAATAAAATTATACTAAAAATAAAAAAATTATAGATTTTTATTATTTCTTTTCTATTCTTTTCCCAACTTCACATTTCACCTCCTTATTCTATTAAAAATGAAAAAAATTATAATTTTAATCTTCACAATTTTATGCAATTTTAGATTTAGTCTTTATAACTTAAAAATTTGTCTTTAAATATTTACTGTTTACAAATATCATAAAGTAATAAAATTAACTCATATATAATAAAATATTAGTAAAAATATAATTACCAAGATTAATTTAAAATTTTTTCAAATATAAAGATTCAATTAAAACTTTAAATAGGGACTACATTTAAAAATAAGAAAAGATATTGGGACCAAAATTATTATTTTTTCCTAGAAGTAAATTTATAACACACTTTCTCCCACCCCATCAGTGCGCCTCCCCTTCTCTCTCTTTATGTGTGACCTACAGCTTTTCTGATAGGGATTCAGAATGTAACACCCCCAGTCTCAATTTATTTTTTCATTAATTTTGGGTGCTTTTAGACACAAAATAAAGGAGATTCGGAATGGTTCGTTTTAACTCTTCGAATTTATAGTATCTATATGTAATACTTTTTATAATGTGAGATTTTGATTTTTTTAATCTTTTTTACTGTACATGGATCAAAAAATCGGCTTATTTATTTCAATTTTTTTTGTCTCAATGCAATCCTATCACTTTTAAATTATTATATATTTTATGCTTTAGTTATTTTAAATTAATAAATTAAATCAAAATTAATTAATTAATTAATTAATTAAAATTAAAATAATAATTCATTTTTATATGAAATTATAAGAAGCTCAAGCTAAGTCTGCATGAGTGGCACGAAAGTTTTCTCTTTGTCTGTTATGAGTAACATGTCTCTATCTTCCGACAACTTTAATGGACGAAGAGATTGTAGCCTCATAGGCTTATCAAGGAAGAGGATGAACCTTGGTCCTTTGAAGGTAGTGGCAGCTTGAACAATAAGAGGATTAGGTTCATCTAAGCATAGTTGGAATGTTCTTAACAATGAATGTAACTAACTTCCTATTTATGAGGAACACACTAGCCAACCTATGGCATCTTATTGGGGGAGTGTGCATCAAAGAATGAGGAAAAGGTCGCTTCCTTAGCAAATTTTTCCATTAGGTGAATTTTGTGGGGGTTATTATAAGAGGACCATGGACTTTCAATAATCATCTTTTACTCCTACACTAAATTAAAAATGAGGAGGATCCAATGGCGATTTGGATAGAACATATGGACATATGGGTTTAAATTCACCACCTACCACTGGTTCTTATGTTTACAAGCATGACAGTTCAATTTGAAAACTTTATTGGCAAATTTGTCTAGTATGATGTCAAATCAGTGGCCGAAGGAGAAACTAACTATATGAGGGTGACGGTGACATTAGATGTTTAAGCATCTCTATAAAGAAGGAAGAAAACTATCCTTGCAAATAGAGAAAGTAGTTATGTATCCTTCATATATGAAAGATTGACATTATCTACTCGGTATGGAGAAGATTGGGGCATTCAAAAAGTTTTTGTAAAATTAAAACAATCAAGGGTAGATGAAGTGGCTACAAGATGATATAGGAGGAAATATCAAGCATTCAAATCCCATTAGTTGGTTAGACAAACATTTTAATTGTTCTAAGTCATTACGGTTCAAATAAGCATGAATCCCATAAATCAAGGGGATTATTGAGTTGTTATAGAGAAAGAAAAACTAGGTCAATATAATTCACCAACCCTAAGAGAACTAAACTTAGGTTGTTTTAAGGAAGAAAGCCCAATAAACTAGGTGAACGACAAGAAAAGACCCAAAGCCCACAATGGTCAACAAGATAATGTAGGCGATTGCTTAAAGATAGTCAAATTGGAAAACTTGAATGAACATACTATCTTTTCATCAGTGGGACTTGCAAGGCAAGCCTATTGGCAACTATGAAAGCCTTTAGCTACCGAAGGCTAGGCAATCCTCATACAATTAAAGCTTTTAAAGAGCTCATCAATCACTAACAACCTAACATTGTGTTCCTTGTGGAGACTCTCGTCCATAAAGCACGAATTGAGGAAATTTGAAGATTACTTAGTTTTAAAAGGTGTTTTTCGGTTGATCATTTGGGAATAGATGGTGGACTAGTGATAATCTAGAAAAAAGAAAGAGGAGGTGAACATTCTATCATATGGACATAATTACATAAACATAGAAGTAAAGGGTATTAGAGATAACAACTAGGTGTGTACTAGTTATTATGGTTTTCTAAAATGTAACAAGAGGAGAGAAGCATAAGAGTTGTAATGTAGCTTGGCTCTTACAAATAGAAACTATCCATAGTTTTACCTGGGCAACTTCAATGATATCTTTTCAACTGATGAGAATGGTGAGGTAGAGCATCTTAAGTACAAAATTGACACGTTTAATGAGCAATGAAGGACAGTGGTTTAAAGGATATCCACTAATGGTCAAAATGGACATGCAAGATATAAAGGATAAGAAGCACAAATTTAGATTTGAGAACAAGTGGCTTACGAACTCAGGCATCCATGATGTTGTTAGCGCTACCAAGGCTTCTTGTAACTTACTCGAACTATGCCTCACTAATGGTCAAAATGGACATGTAAGATATAAAGGATAAGAAGCACAAATTTAGATTTGAGAACAAGTGGCTTACAAACTCAGGCATCCATGATGTTGTTGGCGCTACCAAGGCGTCTAGCAGTGGCAAAAACATCATCTTGAAACTAAACTCTTGCAAAGAACAATTAACAGTTTGAGGGAAGAATATCAAAGCAAGTAACAACAAGGACTTCCAAGATATTGTGTATAAGCTTTTGAGACTATGCAACATTAATATAAAGGGGAGAGTACACATGAAAAAATGCAAGTTTTGAAGCACAAGAAGAACGAGTTACTATAATAGGAAGAAATCTTTTAGAAGCAAAGGTAAAAAATATTTTGGCTCCAAAATGGTGATCATAATTTGAGGTTCTTCTATTTACATAATTCCAGAAGGTGAAATAACAACAAAATTGTTGCCTTCATGAACGATAAAGGTAAATCAGTTACAGAGGAGAAAGATATACATAATTTAGTCATTAAACATTTCTAGAATCTGTTCTCAGGGACTTGTAGCAACTATCAATCAATACTGAGACATGTGAATATAAGAGTCTTTGATGAGGATAGCAGCAAGCTAATTCAAACTTTTACTACTGAAGAATTCTAGATAACAGTGTTTTAGAAGCAGCTTGACGAATCTCCCGAACCCGATGGGTTTAACCCTGTCTTTAACCAAAATTTTAGCATATTATAGATAACGATTGATAACTACATGAAAATAAAGTTATTCAAGTCACTTTGATGTTTTATCATAGTATAATCTTGTTAGTTTTAGTTAAAGTTTTAGTCATTTTTTTTAGTTTAGGCTTTTGCATTTGGAAGTTTAGATTTATAATTGTTTAAGTTGCTTTTCGTATATTTTTTATGATTTACATGTTTAAATCTTAGCAATTTGAAATTGCTCATATTGATATATTTTTATGTTGCTCATGTCTAGAAGAAATAAGAAGTTGCATTAGGGCGAATTTATGAAGCCTAAGCCTTAAGAAAATGCAATAGTTTAGTACATTTTCTACAAACTTGATGCCTAGGCCTTAAGTTATGAAGCCTAGGTGCCAGATTTACCTAGGTCTTTTTATTTTCTAGCATCTAAGCCTCACCTTGTAAAGACTAGGCATTAAAATGAAAAATTTCTAAGTGTAGAAATGTAAGGGTTTTTTAGAGGATAAACCTGAAGATAGAGAGGCATGAAGGAAGGCAACTTAGAGGGCAACTTAGAGTTTAGAGGAAGGTATTCTAGGCAAATAAATCAAGAAAGGAATTGATTAAAGCACTAGAAATGACATTTTCTTTTCTTTCTCTTATCTTTTTCATCTTCTTTACCATGTTGTCTAAGTTGAGCTTAATTGTACTTCTAAATATGCTATACTTAGTTTTCTTTCTCTAGGATTATAGCTATTTGACATGTAAATTAATGATTATTGTTACTTTTCTTCTTGAATTTCATTGTGAATGAGTTTATTAGTTCAATTTTATATTGTGCCTTTTTTTTAATAACCAATTAGGGTTTATGTTGAGAATTTGGGAATTGTTAAAAGAGAAACTCAAATTTAGTCATAAGACCGAATACCTCTTGATTGATGTTAATTAATTGCTTGAATTAATCAGTTTGCCTTTGGGATAGAAATATACTTATTGGATTGGTGCAGTTGTGATTAGTCATTTATAATATATTTCTTTAATTTGATTCTTATAAAAATATATGGAATTAAATTGAGGCAATAGAATTTATAAGGGTTCAACAAATTCTTATCATAAAATTTGAAGACTAAACAAATTCATGAGTATTGAATACAAGTTAGGAAAATAATCATATTGCAATTGAGATGTCAAATTAGACTATTATCCTAGGGACTTTTCTTTTATATATACTCATATCGCTTAGCATTAAAACTTAGCAAAAGTTTTAGCTAAAGTGCCTAAAGGATGACACTCAATTCTTTTCACTACTATATTACTTCTTGACAATGTACGCTTACATTGTGGCATTTTACATGAAACAAGTTTTTACATATCGTAGGTAATGGGGAAAGCATAAGGGTGTGGTTTGAACCCTAGCTTCCTAAGAACTATGACTTTGTCCCACATGATGAGAAGAATTTAAGTAGTGTATACCTTTGGTTAAATACCTCATCAACTTTGACAATAGATAGAACACAAGCCTAATAGCAAATATATTCAGTGAACTAACTAACGTATCATCATGGGCACATCATTGAGTCATTCTATCAAACATGATACTCTAATTTGGCACTTCTACAAGAAGGGGCATTACACAGCAAAATATGTTACTAGCTATCATACAAGCTTAATGGGTTGAATTAGTCAAAGGTGGCATGAGTGAATTGGACGACTGGATAGAACTTGAGCATTCCCCTCGAGATAAAAATTTTCATCTGAAAAGTAGGTAGAGATATTTTACTAATCAAATTACACTTAGCTTCAAAGGGAATTGAGCTAAATGACAATGCACCTAGAGGGGAGGGGTGAATAGGTGTACTTAAAATTTTTATTTTTAAATTTGGTTTTGAAAATTTTAATTAATTGAAAAATTTTATAATTAACTGTAATTGACAATAATTAGTTAACTGAAATAAAATACAATGCTGAAAATTTCTTTTAGATAGCTACAAATGCAATAAACAGTCAACTGTAATAAATTAAAGTTGACTAAACTTTTCAGCACAGAAAGATTTGTGACAGAAGAAAATACAGGTAATTGTAAATGTTTCAGCGAACTAAATTTCTTGAAAAGAACAAACAAAAGAAGAATACAATTAACCGTAAACTTTTAAGTTGACTGAGAATTATACTGACAGGCATAGATTAGGAAAAGCGAATCAGACACACAAAAGTTTATCCTAGTTCGGCCAATCATAATGCCTACTTCCTGTCTCCTTGTCTTCTCCAAGGGATTTTTTACTAAGAAAAGTTTTTCTTACACTTTTATTGGGAGTTTTCACGTGCTAACTCTAAACACAAGGTTTTCTAACTCAACCTCAAACTTTTACAATCACAACAATCATCTTCTCTACTTGAGACAGAGGTATATCAATAAATAAGAAAGAAGTTTATGAACCTTTCACAGCTGGGGTTTCTTTAACAGCACAAGAATGCTTCTAGCAAGCAGATAGTCCAGAGACTAAGCTCAATGAAAACAAAGTAAAAGAAAATGTTACTAAAAACTTCTTTCTTTCAGCTCTTTCTCATTTTTGTTTCTCGGTTTTGCTTTATCTTCGATGGCAGAAGCTTCTCGGTATTTATAGCTTTTTCTACAAAGAGACGTTGGAGCGCATTAATGGTAGAAGATATTGAATGAAGAGAGAGAGATTTCATTGCTTCTTCTTCGGCTGCCTTGATGTACAAATTTTGGCTCCAATGAAAACGGTGGCTTCGAGTTTTAATAAGGCTTCATTAATGGTTGTTGTTGACAGCACTTCCAGGAGACAAGAAGGAGGTGCAGGAAGAGTGTGGCAGAGGAGATTCAGAGAAAATACTAATGGCTTTCATTTCACAGTAGCTTTTGCACTTTAGATGAGCTGTCTTACACTTGGGTAAAAATGGGCTTGAGTTAAAGATGCTGCAGATTTACTTTTCTGATATGGGTTGAATCTTTCTTCTTCATTTGATTTGTCATCCATCAAATATGGGTTTTGGGCCATTTCATATTTTAGGCCAACAATCTCCCCCTTTTGATGATGACAAAATAAATGGAGAAGCTTGCAAAAGCTCCCCCTAAAACTAAGAATTCTCACAGAGCACAAGAAATAACAACCAGCACATAATATCACAACAATTTCCAGCATTCTGAGATAATATTATAATTTTTAGTATGATATGTCATTCATTATCATCTAAAATATCATTCATTAGCCATTCATAATCCATATAGCAATATAATTCATAGTATCATCCATCAAAGTATAACAATTTTAAATAACTGTCAAAGATTAATACAAAATCCATAAAAGTAAAACAGAGTCCTAATAAAAAACAGTTAACTGAAAAAAAGAAAAAATTCAAGTTAACTGAAGTTTATTCTCCCCCTTTTTTGTCATCACTCAAACGGAAAGTGAGCAAAAAGAAGAGCCATTATGGGCCATGTGTCAACTAGAAGTAGAGATCCCTCAAAATTAGTGACGCCTAGAGGATTGTAGAAGCTGCTGAATACCCACATGGGATTAAAGAATGGTATTACGAAGGTCTTGAAATTGTTGAGTCAATTGAACTTCTCTTTGTTGCAGTGCTGACTTGGCATCTTGAACATTAGTGTTGATTGTGTCCTGACACTGATTATAGGTGTTTAGTTGGCCACGAATGATTGACAGTTGAGATTGGACTTCAATCAACTAAAAATGCATGGAGTCCAAGAGAGAAAGCATCTTAGAGTGTTGAGGATTTGGAGAGGATTAGGGAGAAAACTACTTGCTAAGGATGAGGGTTCAGTTGGAGGTGCAGAGAAGGAAAGAGGCATAGAATCCTTAGGAGACTCAGAACGAGTGGGAATCTGATGAGCTGGAGGGCTTTCAAGGTCTGTCCTTCTTACCCAATGATCATTCATAAATTTATACTTCATGAGCTTAAAAGATGAAGCATCATATGTGGTAGTGACTTGTTTGCATAGGTGGTGATCTAAGTTAACTCCTTGATCTCTAAATATTTTGGTAAGAAGCATGCCATAAGGGAGACTAGAGGTAGGATCTAGATGGGTGCTACTCTCCAACATGTACTTAATTATCCAATGGTACAAGTTGATGGGCTGTTGGGAATGCAGGCAGAATAGCAGTAGTAATTCCCTTTTACTTAGCACTTCTAAAGATCTAGTCCAAGGAAGCACACATGTGGCAATCATATGTGCTTGGACTCTATCCTTAAAGGAGAAGACTAGCCCATTTAGTTTTTGACCTTGTAAGAATTCACTCCTCTCCACTAGCTCACTTTGAACCTCCTCAAAGGTAAAGTTAAATGACTTAGGCCATTTGCTTTTAGAGAATCATTTATCCTCAGCCTCAAAATGCGTATTTAAAATCTCAGCAATGGTATTTTCATTTATGATGATGTGGACTCCATCAACTAAAGATTCAATGGTAGACTCATCACCCAAAACAGACAAGTTGGTATAAAATTTTCTGACTAAATCTTCGTATACAAGTTCAGACAGAGTGAATATGAGAGACCAACCTAAGTTATGGATTTCAGGTTCAATAGGGACAAAAATTTTGGCAAGTTTCTCAAAGTGGACAGTTTGACCATAAGCAATTGGTTTAGATGCAAAAAACTGTTTATATTTACTCTCATGCTCAGATGATCGAAAATGCCTTAAAATATGGGCAGTGGAGGTACCTTTCCCTTTGACATTTTTAGGTTTAGCAGAGACAGCTGGAATTTTTGGAGGGCGAATAGACAGTGGTGGCAGAGGGGTTTCTTGTATTTCAACATTTTCTGCAGAAATTTCTTCTGTTATTGGACTATTTGCTACTACTAGGTTTTCCTCAGTTTCTGGGTGGTCTTCTGTTTCTGGATTGTCTTCTACAGAGATTTGTGGTTCCTATTCTTCTGAAGAAGATGAGGGAACAACTACTTTTCTTTTTGTTTTGGAAGAAGTGGGCTTAGGAGAAGGTGCCAAGACGGGTGCTGCAGGAACTTCTTCACTCCCTGTTGGCAGAGATTTCTCCTCAACTGTTGTCGCTGGAGAAGGTTAAGTGGTTGCAGATCGACGAGTGAACCTTCGTCGAGTAAAAGGAGTGTTGTCTGCCATAAAAGCTAGTGGTCGAGTTTGTCGTGACGAAAAAGGTAGGGAGTTTTGATTGAGAGTTTCAGAGAGTTTTAGGGCACAAGTCGTTCAGAGTGAAAGATAGAGAGACGGTCTAGCGGTTTTTTTTAGTCTTGAGAAGGCAAAAAATCATGTCTTCTCATATTAGTCAGTGTGAACAGGACGGTTACAAAGTTGGGTCCCAAGGATGTTTTCATGATGTAACTGTCAAAGAGTTGTGGAGGGAAACCAAAAAGTTTCTGACTGATTTGACTAAGTGATCAGCAAAACTCACTATTTGGATCTTTCTTTTTCTGATTTACAATTTTGGCCTCAGACAAAATATCAGTTAACTTAAAAAAACTATAGTCGACTGAAATTTATAGATCACTTTAAAGGTTCCAAATATAAAAAAAATATTTCAGTTGACAGCTTTTGTAAAATTTCAATTAACTGATAATTTTTTAATCAACTGAAAAGACTAAAATTTAGTTAACTGAAAATTTTACAGTTGACTAAAAATTTCCAAAAAATTTTATTTTTCATGTAACTCAGTTATTCCAAGTTTAGAACATAGAGATTTGAACCTATCTTTATGAAGAGGCTTGGTGAAGATATCAGCTAGCTGATTTTCAGTCTTAACATATTTGACCTCAATGGTTCCTTGTTAAACATGATCTCAGATAAAGTGATGGTGAATCTCGATATGTTTCATTCTTGCATGATGAACTGGGTTCTTAGTGAGACAAATGGCACTTGTGTTGTCACAATAAATAAGGATTAGTGATAGACACAATGAATAGTCTTCAAGTTGTTGCTTCATCCATAGGAGTTGAGTACAACAACTTCCAAGTGCCATGTATTCTGCTTTTGTAGTGGACAATGCCACTGAGGTTTGCTTTTTGCTGAACTAAGAAACCAGAGCCTTCCCAAGCGTTTAACAAGTTCCACTAGTGCTCTTCCTATCTAATTTATCTCCTATAAAGTCAAAGTCTGCATATCTAACTAGATCAAACTAATTAGTTCTAGGATATCACAGGCTATAATTTTGAGTTCCTACTAGATATCTAAATATTCTTTTTATAGCGACATAGTGAGATTCTTTCGGATTTGTTTAATATCTAGCACACATGCAAACACTATTCATACTATTAAGGTGACTAGTAGTGAGATACAAGAGAGAATTGATCATACCTTTATATACCTTTTGATCAAAATCCTTACCATTTTCGTCCTTATCTAGGTAAGTAGATGGATTCATTGGAGTTCCCATTGATTTTGCGTTATCAAATCCAAACTTGTGAAGTAGCTCCTTTGTGCATTTAGTTTGACTGATGAAGTTTCCTCTGTTTGTTTGCTTTATTTGAAGGCCAAGAAAAAAGGTCATCTCACCCATTATGCTCATTTCAAATTCACTTTGCATAAACTTTGAAAATTCCAAAGACAATATCATCAACATATACTTGAATTAGTATAGCTTCTTTATTAGTCTTCCTAATGAATAATGTAGTGTTGACATTTCTTCTTTTAAAGCCATTTGATATGAGAAAATTGCTTAACCTCTCATACCAAGCTCTAGGAGCTTGCTTTAGGCTGTAAAGGGCTTTTGAGAGTTTATATACATGGTTAGGCAATTTTGCATTCTCAAATCCAGGACGTTGTTTGTCATACACTTCTTCATTTATCAAACCACTTAAGAATGTAGTCTTGACATCCTAAAGTTTAAAATTCATATGAAAAGTATAAGCAAGGAACATTCTAATGGATTCTAATATAGCAATAAGAGCATAGGTTTCATCATAGTCAATGCCTTCTTGTTGGGTGTATCCTTGGGCAACTAGACAAGTTTTGTTTCTTATTAACTTTCCTTGCTCATCTAATTTATTTTTAAACACCGATTTTGTTCCTATTATGGAGACATCTATAGGTTTCTCAACAAGAGTCCATACCTTATTTCTTTTGAATTAATTAAGCTCTTCTTGCATAACAATAATCCATCCTTCATCATTTAATGCTTCATTTATTGTCTTAGGCTCTATTTTAGAAAGAAGAGCCAAGTTGTTGTTTTGCTTAAATAATGATCTAGTTCTTAGCCCTTCTTGTGGATTTCCAAGAATGAATTACATGGGATAATAGGGTGAGTGTTTCCATTCTCTTGGAAGTCTCTATTCTGTTATGGACATTTCCAGTTGATTGTGATCTTTTTTCAGTTGACTGAAATCCTGATTTGCAGGAGTGGTCTGATTGGTGTTCAGTCGACTGTGTTCATTTTCCAGTTGACTGAAATTTTGGTCAAATTGAATTTTCTTATTTTTGTTTGAGTCAGATATATTTTCTTGAACTTTCTAATTTTGGTGTTGAACAAAGACAGGAGCAGGTTCTTCATCATCATCTGTGGCTACATATTTCTTGAAATTTGAGTTAGTCATCATAAACTACATGCATTGATTCCTCTACTAATAATGTACGTTTATTATATACTCTATATGATTTGCTAGAAGTTGAATAACCTAAAAATATACTATCATCACTGCATGCATCAAACTTTCCTAAGTTGTTTTTGCCATTGTTATGAATAAAGTATTTGCAACCAAAGGCATGGAAATAACCAATGTTGGGTTTTCTTCCTTTTCACAGTTCATAGGGTGTTTTCAATAGAATAGGTTTTATTAAACAACGGTTCAAAATATAACAAGCGGTATTTATAGCCTTAACCCAAAAGTATTTAAGTAAATCATTGTCAAGAAGTATTGTTCTAGCCATATCTTATAATGTTTTATTTTTCCTTTCCACCACACCATTTTGTTGTGAGGTTCTAGGAGAAGAAAAATTATGGCTGAATCTATACTTATTGCAGAAGTTTTCAAAAGATTTATTTTCAAATTCACCACCATGATCACTTCTAATGCTTACCCTTGTTCCATTTGAACTTATTTACAAAATATTTCAAAGAATTTGAAGGTTTCATCCTTATGACTTAGAAAGTACACCTAAGTGTATCTTGAATAATCATCAATGATGACAAAAACATAACTTTTACCACCAAAACTTCTAGTTTGAGTGGATCCGAACAAGTCCATGTGTAATAATTGGAGTGGCCTAGAAGTAGAGACGCAATCCTTTAATTTAAAAGAGGACTTTGTTTGTTTGCCAAGTTAACATGCATCACATAAATGATCTTTTTCAAAATTTAGTTTTAGAAAACCTTTAACAAGGTTAAGTTTTGAAAGTTTTGATATGAGATGCATGCTAGCATGACCTAATCTTTTATGCCATACCTAAGGGTCATTACAAACAGATGAGAGACATGTAACATTTTGAGAAAATAAATCTTCTATATTCAATATATATATGTTATCATGTCTTTAACCTTCAAAAATTGCATTGTCACCATTGAATACTTTACACCAAAGTGATTCAAACATTACTTTGTAACCTTTGTCATATAGTTGACTAATGCTAAGAAGATTATGTTTGAGACCTTTTACATGATACACATTTTCTATACAACAGTTAGGGAGTAATTGTACCTTACCTATGCTAACAATTTTACCTTTGTTGTTATCTCCAAAAGTGACCAATCCTCCATCTTTCATTGATATTGAGGTGAATTTTAAGGGGTCTCCTGTCATGTGTCTTAAGCAACCACTGTCCAGGAACCATTGATTTCTAAGAGTTCTTCCTTTGAGGCAATTCTTCAGAAAAATTTTACTTTGCTTTAAGTACCTAAACTTGCTTGGATCCTTTCTTGTTAGTATAGGCAGAGAGAGTGCCTTTGGGGATCCAAATCATGTTGTCTTTATGATATTTACATTTATAGCAAGTGTGTCCTTTCTTTTGACAATAAATACAGATAGTTGAAGAAGATTTTACAAAGAAATTCTTGTAAAGTTTAACAGAATTATTTTTATTATAACCCATACCTGATTTATCAAAGCTACATTTCTGTTGTCCCAAAAGCAAATTTAAGTTTTCTTCTCCTCTGACAAAATTTGCTAAATCTCTATTTAGTGTAGAAACTTTAACTTGTAAATCTTTATTTTCACTTAAAGCCTTTTTCACTTTCAATCTTTAAGCTTTGAAAGTTTTTTTCAAGCAACTGTTTTTCTTTTTCTAAACTTTTGTATTTAATAAATAATTTTTCAAAATCATCAAATATCTTATTTAATGTATTTTGTAATTCTTCTTCAGAGGAGTCAGTGGTTACCTCATTTTCTGATGTAGCCATGAAGCATAGGTTGGCTATTTCTTGTTATAACTCCTCTTCTTCTTCATTTTCATCATCATCACTCCATGTTGTAAGTGCTCGTCTTTTATTTGAGGTTTTGCCAAACTTTTTCTTCAAGAAGGGACAGTTAAACTGAATATGTCCACTTCTTCCACATTCATAGCAAGTTATGAAGTTCTTCCCTTGATCTTCTTTCTTGAATTCATTTCTTGAGAAGTTTCTTTTGTTTATCATGAGCTTACCCTTCTGTCTGGCATATTTCTCAAATTTCTTTGAGAAGAAAGCAAGATCTTGTAAATTAACTTCACTTTCTTCATCCTCTTGCTGCTCAAGAGTTGCTGCAACTCTTAGTGCCATATTTCTTTTTCTCTTTTTAGCTCATAATGCTTTAGATGATTATTCTGGTAAGCAATAAGAATTCCTCGTAGCTCATCATAAGTTAATTCCTTAAACCTTAAGCTACTTTCAATGTTATCCACTTTGGATTTCCAGCTCTCTGGCAGAGATCTTAGTACTCTTTTCACAGTTTCGTGATTTGTATAAGATTGTCCAAGAAGCTTCAGTTGACCCATAATTTTTGAAAAATGATTAAACATATCTTCTATGTCCTCATGTTCTTTCATTTCAAATAGTTCCAATTCATATTGTAAATTACTTATCTTTATATCCTTTACATTTGTTGTCCATTCATATGTGACTTCTAGCTTATCCCACATTTCCTTTGCCGTATCACATGTTGAGATTTTATCATACTCTTCTCCACTGACAACACAGTAAAGGATGTTTATGGCTCTAGTATTTGCTTGAATCATCTTGATATCTTCCTCATCATATTCTATTTTTGGTTTGAGTTCCCCTTTTTCAGACTTAGGAAATTTTGGCCCTTATTCAATAACCTTCCATACAGGATAGTCCGTGGCTTGTATGAAAATCTTCATTCTGCCTTTCCAGTGTATGTAATGATTTCCATTGAAGTAGGGAGGCCTCGAGGTGGAGTGTCCTTCACTAAAATAAACTCCCTCAAGATGTTGTGTAGTCATTTTTTTACAAAAGAATCTTTTCTCCTGGCTGTAAAGCACAGATCAAGTGAGACCAAGGCTCTGATACCAATTGACAGTGCACCTAGAAGGAAGGGGTAAATAGGTGCACTTAAAATTTTTGTTTTTAAATTCGGTTTTGAAAATTTTAATTAACTAAAAAATTTTACAGTCAATTGTAATTGACAATAATTAGTTAACTGAAATAAAATACAATACTGAAAATTTCAGTAATATGTTCACTTTACCAGAATAGAAGGAAGGAGAGAAGAGTGAACTGAAAGTATCTTTTAGATAGCTACAAATGCAATAAACAGTCAACTGTAATAAATTAAAGTTAACTGAACTTTTCAGCACAGAAAGATTTAAGACAGAAGAAAATACAATTAATTGTAAATGTTTCAGTGAACTAAATTTCTTGAAAAGAACAGACAAAAGAAGAATACAATAACTGTAAACTTTTAAGTTGACTGAGAATTATACTGACAGGCATAGATCAGGAAAAGAGAATCAGACACACAAAAGTTTATCCTGGTTTGGTCAGTCACAATGCCTACTTCTAGTCTCCTTGTCTTCTCCAAGGGATTTTCTACTAAGAAAAGTTTTTCTTACACTTTCACTAGGAGTTTTCACATGCTAACTCTAAACACAAGGTTTTCTAGCTCAACCTTAAGCTTTTACAATCACAACAATCCACTTCTCTACTTGAGACAGAGGTATATCAATAAATAAGAAAGAAGTTTATGAACCCTTCACAGTTGGGTTTTCTTTAACAGTATAAGAATGCTTCTAACAAGCAGATAGACCAAAGATTAAGCTCAATGAAAACAAAGTAAAAGAAAATGTTACAGAATACTTTTTTCTTTCAGCTCTTTCTCGTTTTTGTTTCTCAGTTCTGCTCTATTTTAGATGGCAGAAGCTTCTCGGTATTTATAGCTTTCTCCATAAAGAGACGTTGGAGTGCATTAATGGTAGAAGATATTGAATGAAGAGAGAGAGATTTTGTTGCTTCTTCTTCAGCTGCCTTGATGTATAGATTTTGGATCCAATGAAAACGGTGGCTTCAAGTTTTAATAAGGCTCCATTAATGGTTGTTACTTACAGCACTTCTAGGTGACAAGAAGGCGCAAGAAGAGTGTGGCAGAGGAGATTCAGAGAAAATACTGATGACTTTCACTTCACAGCAGCTTTTGCACTTTAGATTAGCTGTCTTACACTTGGGTAGAAATGGGCTTGAGTTTAAGATGCTGCAAATTTACATTTCTTATGTGAGCTGGGCATTTCTTCTTCATTTGATTTGTCATCCATCAAATATGGGTTTTGGGCCATTTCATGTTTTGGGCCAACACTAAATAGTCAGTGTCTTTTTTGTGAAGAGTTAGAAAGCATATCTCATGCCATCATGCTTTGTCATCAGGCAATGGCCTGCTAGACCGCTACAGAGTTTAGGAAAGATTTCTTAGACCTTGACTTTTTGCCATCCTTAACCTCTCTCTTAGCCACAAGGTACTTGAACTAGAGTGGAACTCTTTTGCATGATGGCATTGAGAGTGTAGGGTGCCAAAAACAAAAGGCTATGAAATAACAAATTTGTCCCACCAAATCATATTATTAGATAAGCGAATTCATACTTGCAGGATTCAAGATGCAGTACAGGAAGATAGACTCGCACGTAAAACACAATGGGGTGGAAGACAATGAAGGAAAAAGAGCCCGCTTTCATTAAAAAAGATATGCCTCTTTGTAGGAAGGATAATGGATTTGTCACACGAATGCTGCCATTTTCGCTTGTGAAGACTATTCAAGCTTTGGCTTCATCATTCAAGGAGGAGAAGGGCAATTTATTGCAGTAGTATCAAGCTACCAGAGATGAACCTTTTGCCTTGACAATCATGGAAGCAAGAACTCTCAGGAAATCTTTTGAGGGGACTAGCCAACACTACCAACAAAAGGGACTAGTGCAAACAGATTCCAAAACAGTTCACCTGACTATTCATTCAGTAGAACATGATGCCTTTGAATTTGGTTCCATTATCTCTTACCATAAAATCCTACTTTACAACACCTACACATTAGTTGTTCTTGGTTAAGCAGGCAAGCCAACAAAAAAGCCCACATTATTGTTAGGGACTTTTGTCCAATATCCTAGCATTCATATTTAGCAGGTATTTCCAAGTTTCCTTTGATAATAAAGTGGTATTTCGTTTCAAAAAATAAAAAATAAGAAGATCAAGTTGATCCCAACCTTTGATTTCACAAACTTAAGTGTTTTATTGAAATATGCACCGCAATTTGTAATAAATATTTAATAATCCTATTGAGTAATTTAGGTAATTAAACAAAATGATTCCATGATAAAAATGATAATATTTATGTTGTGTATTAAATGATTTATGAAAGTATAGAAATTGAAAAATATTTAATTATCAAACTATTTTTTAAAATTTTTTGAATTCTTTTATATTTTCAAATTAACTATATTTGAATTCTTTTGAAATTACTTTACATTAATTTTTTTTTATTATATTAAAATATATTTTTCAATTTGTAATACTTTCACATATTATTTTATTACACACCAGAACATTATTGTTTTTCATATAATCAATTTGTTTTATGACTTAAATTACGTATTGAATAGGATACTAACATGTTAATCACAAACCGAGGCACAGATCTCCATAAGTATTACAAGAGCTAGTAAAATCAAGGCTTTGGAAACCAAGAGCTTAAGCCCTCAAGCTTTGGATAGCTTGACTATTTTCTATCCTCCGATTGACGCCATAATCATACATACAAAAATTTCTTCAAATTAAGCAACTAGATAGTAGTTCTATATGCTCTACCTAAATTCCTATCCCATGAGAAAGTACAATGACAGAAAAATAATAGTTGGTCTTCCAAGACCACAAAGAATAGGAAGATACAAGATCATTCTGCATGCCTATATCTGAGCAACAAGGAGCTCATTCCATGTGTCTGGAATTCCAGGTAGGCACCAATGCAAACAATCACTTCCGTTAAGAATCCCTTTTGTACTATAACGGGAGATGTGAGCCTCATCTCTCAATTTCGAAATCGCAGTTATATCCAGTATTTTAATCTTTGTACCCTTTAGTGCACCGTCAATAATAGGATCACTAGATCCTTCTTGTACAACCTCACTTCCTCCAGATAATGGGATGGTATTATCACAGCTACCTCCGGTGTTCCAATCTCCATTGAAGAAATGCCTGGGTGATATAGTCCTAAAGAAAGCTTTGAGTCTGGGATGTAAGGGGAGTTGTGAATCAAGCCATTTCACAACACTATAGATTGTGAAGTTCTTGGCATTTGCAATTGATGCAAGCTTTTTATCCTCATTTGGCTTTCCATCAACATACATTACCCACCTATTTGCATTAAGCTTCCCTTGGTTCCAGTGATGTCCTGTGTTCAGAATCAAAACATCAAAGCGATGGAGGAACCGTCTCATGAAATCTGGAGGGCGGTCTAAGTGCATGGCAACATTGGTGAGTGGGCCTTTGATATCAAGAGGCCGCAGATCACAAAGACTAGCTGACCAATAATATAGAATTGTGGTGTTAGTCTTCGGAAATTTGTAAGCCCAGCCGTCAGGCCGAGTAGCTCCACGGCGCTTAACAAGACCGTACTCTTTTCCTACATTTTTAACTTCAGGGCTTGCTTTGCCACCAGAGGCCATGCACATCAAAGATTGAAATTGTTGCCGCCCCAACGAATCTCCTATGAATGCAATTGTTTTGTCCTGCATTCTAGAGTTCAAACTTAACCGTAAGTATCATTCGCGATAACTATTTTGATAATTAAAATTGGTATTCATAGAGAAGTTTGTGTTTTGCTACCTAAAAATATAAACAAAAGTAAAACAAGCTATTTTTAGCTGAAGCTTTTAAAGGCAACTTGCATGAGCCACCCGGAAGTAAGAAAATGACATGTGTGCTAAATTCAATGAAACAAATTCAGGGTTTACTAAAGTCATTGGGAAGTATCACTGAAAAGTTAAAAAGAAACTTAGGTTATTCTTGTTCACTGCGCAATACATGGTAAGGAAGTTTACTCAAGAAGCTTGTTGACACCAGTACAGGCAAACCGTTGAGTGAAAAATACAGATAATAATGTTGAGCTTTATACTTCAACTACCAGATCAAGGGAAAAGAAAGAATTATACCTACTTTCTTAAGAATGCAGATCTGTCAAACTCTGGCATGTCACAATTTTCTGGGTGCCAGCCGTATCCCTCGAATGAGAAATCTGCTCTCTGAGTCATTCTACATGCCCACATTGTTGATAACCACTGTTTACATCCAAACCCGGAATACAATGGTCTCCTCCTGTCTGCAATCCATCTACCTTTGGCATAATTACAGACTGCACATGTGAAATTCAATCAATACTAGGATAAATTGAGGCAGATAGAAAAGCTCCATTTATTTGTGCTCTACATCTGGCCTGAGAACCTCTTTGAAGATAGAACGTTCAAACATATAACCGAGAAAAAGAATTTAAACACATTAATTGTACAGAATATTTTGCTAAATTTTTGGGTGTTTCGGCTTGGATTATTCTAACTACTGGCCATGACCTTGTACTGGGTTGCTTGTTTATAGAAAGTAATGACACAGAAAAAGATTCTCAACAAGTACTTTTCGATTTTTTTGTTTGGTCTTTTTCATGTCACTAATTACTCTCACAAAATAAATGAACAAAACTATATGTCGACATGAACTACAGGCTAAGAGGTTGTAAAAGTATGCTCCCAGACTGAAACCATGGAAATTATTTAGAAAATGGTAATAAGCATTCATGACAGTGGAAGTGATATTTATTGCACAATTAGATTAAGGGAAAGGAAAAAGTAAAATAAAACTTGCAGCACAGTTGGACAACTTATGAGGAAACAACATATTTAAGACAGCAGAGAGTTAAGGCATGAGAAAGCTTCACAAGAAACAGTATTGTGTCATTATTCTGTGCAACTTGATGCTCTATTTGAGCCAGTATTAATAATTAAATAGCTACATATGCAATTCCAATTGTTAGAAATAATTGTATGTAACCAAAATATGTAAATTGCAAAAGATCGTAACAGAAATTCATTCATGCATCGAGACACAAACGTTCATTATAATAATTGAAAAAGAATAAAAAGAACCTACCTTCACTTCTGGAAACATTTCGATTGTATTGCATTTGAGGAGATTCTGCTTGTATAAAATCTACAGGCGCTGCAACCACGTCATCATGTTGCACTTTTTTTTCAACTTCTATGATGGAATTCGAAGATTTTTCTTCCCCTGGGGTCCGCTTAGCAGTCCACAATGGATTTTCTGGGGCTTCAACAAGCAATCCTAAGCAAAGGTAGTATTATAGAATATTCTCAGCGAAGTTAATAGTTTCAAGTTCTGTGACGGAACCTGAAGATCTTTCTTCACCGTTTGTCAGATTTGCGGTTCCCATCAGATCACTTGGGGTTTCAACAAGCGATCCTAATCGAAAGTAATAATATAGAATATTATCAGAAACAAAAAGAGGAGGCTCAAGACAGATAATTACAAGTTTACAACAACGCCGCCATAAAATGTAATAGAAACCATTCAAAATCAGGAATACTATGGTTATCAATCAAGACTCGAGCAATGTGGATCAGATCCTGCGAGAGTTGCAATAATAGCAAATTTAAATTCTGTTTTCTTTAACCAATGCATTTGGGAAATATAGGCACATGGATGTGTGCATGAAGAGCACTTAGACTTTACTGTACAAATTTTATAAGCACCTTCAATGGTACAAGAAGGGCCCAACACGTTGGTTATTCTGTAAGTTTTGTTTTGTTCTATGAATTACTAAATGCCAATAGCATTAGCGTAAGTAGAAGAAGGACATCCAACTAGGTAGTCATATCAAAATTCAGGACCATTATATGTACCCACGTTAAGGTACCAATATCAAAATCTTCGATTATTTTAGTTCTGGAGTCTCAAGTAATCTTCTTGATGTGTTCTTGAGTACCATGAGTTTACAGTACTATACTCTCCTGATAAGTCTTTTCACAAGATAAACTAACAGTTTCTTTATATATGAAGAATAAATATCCATACTCTTTTTAAGGAATTCTACTAGTGCATATTCAGAGAGACATTCCGGGTGCAGGGGGACATTTTTCTGTTTTTAAAATTATGAAGATTATTATAAATCTTCTCTCCAGTGAGTACTTTTTTTTTTTTTTAATTAAATTTCATCTATGCTCTTGAGTCTTGATGCTGCCATGAAAGTAAATGATCAATTATATAAAGTGCATGTCTGATCTAATCCAACCCGAAGGCAAACCTGGAGAAGGAATATGGTACCACTCTTGAGCTAACTGGAAAGTTGTGGCTAACGGCTTTTTCTCCCATTTCCATTGAAGCGTGATCATAAGGACAAGAGCAACCAGAGCTAGAGAAAGAAGCCTCCATTTCAAGCCATAATTATTTGCAACTTTCATCTCTGCTTATGCACTACGGCATATACAGATCTTTGGCTTGGTTTGGATATTTAGAGAATGCCCATCAGTGCCATCTCGGAATATCACTAGTAGGCTTTGTTCTGGTCTTTCTGGGGCCTTATCTGTATTGGATAACAACAGTATTATGCCAAAAAGAGGTGTTTCTGTTTAAGCCGACGCTCACACGCATCCATTCTCTTATAATAGCATGCATAATTATATATTCAGCAAAAACATATATTTGAACACTTAAATGTATACAAACAGATGACAGATAGTCGATGGGAAGAATGAGATATGATCATAGCCTGATCAGCATACTTTGACAGTTAAGAAGTGTACCTCTGTTCTGTTATTCTAACGGGATATCCTAGTATTTCAAATCCAAATATAGGTATTCAAAATTATTATCACCGTTTACATTGCAATATTTACCGTTTCCACCGGTAGATTATCACATCACAACTGAATGAGACACATACATAGATATTTTGATAATTTTCTGTCATCTACATCTACATGGTCAGTCAATAGGACCAACCAGTTTCTGTGCTTTGTTCTTCTTTTCCTGTTCACCATTACATGTTAACATCCATATCTTATAAAATCCTCTGGTTTTGTGGGGCCGTAGCTTTTAAAAAACGAAAAAACAAGAGCGAGGGATTTGCTCTGAAGAATATTTTACGAAATACAGGTAGGCCCAGATACCCTAAACCCCAGACAAGCCTTTCCAAATAACACTCGAAATGGACTAGAAAATTCGAGCCAGAGTTGCATGTATGTTAATCCCGAACAATAATGAATATAGTCGTCACCATCTAGTTGGAGAAAAACCTAAAATTCAAACCAATTTGCTTTACAAATCGCAACCACGAGTTAAAAAATAGGAATGGCATAAACTGTACGCCCTGGTGCAACTAAGAAAAGCATAAAGAACCTCTAATTCGTAGCCTCTGATCATTTCTTGCGTGGCTCAGTAGGAGGGAATCTGCTTTAGGGGAAAAAAGGGGTAGCCAGAAGGAGAACAAAATGCTCCTTATTGGCTGGTTCTCATGTCGACACCAGAACGTCCAGATTCAAGAGGTAATCGGCGTGCCAATTATAACATGACATCTGTAACAGGTTCGGATTTCTTCGTCATGTAGTGAAATAATCGAGGTCATAATCTGAATTTGCATATGCAGTAATGATTAAACACTTCACCTGAGATTACGTCACGTTACAATTAATGCACGAAAGTCAGAGGATTGCGTTGCATGTTGATGGGAATTAAGACGTGATCAGCCTTTTTACTAATAATTATACAGAAAGACTGAGCCTTCCAACATCAAATTGTCTTAAAAAGTGAGTAATGTTTTTAAATTTATTATAATAAATAATTTTGTAATTGTAGACGTATCTTAAATATTAAAAAAAAAAAATTGGATAGTGAAACCAATTTTTCTTTTATGTTCTCTTTGTTACAAGTGGTACTCTGATGTGAGCTGTAAACTATTGAATCTCTATGTCGGAAGTGATTTTCAGTTTTCATGAAAATATCTCTTATTCCCATTATGTCAATATATATAAGATTAGAAAACCAAGACCCCAAGAACAAGGAAAAAAAGAAGCATAAATAAAGATTATATAATTCATGTCAAACTCGTTTCAATCTCAGAAATTAAAGCTGATGCATTTAATTAACTATTTTTCTTCGCTTTCCATGCAAATATTGATCCCACCATGTGATATGCAACTTTGCTGGCCCTCTCTCCACAGCAGTTGTGTCCATCACTGCATCAAACTTACCTTTACACTATAGTGTCTTGTGGATCCTTGAGATGCCAAATTATAAATTTCTTTTAACCCCAAATAAAGAGAAAGTTTGGATCCATTCGTATTAATCATTATCATTATATAATTAAAACGAAAGTGCAGTATACTGAGATCCCAATCACCCCAACCTCGCTAAATCCGAACCATGTTTTGCCACTTAGAAAATAACCTAACGCTATCGTTCCTTGAACGGCGTTTTTGTTTCTGTCTTAAATAATTGGTCCCAGTTGCAGTTATCAGTGTCATGATTCGAGGCCCTTCACGTGTGTGCATTGGCCACCGGATCCGGCCATTACTGCAATTTATTTACGTGAGACGGAGAATTGAAGATTTAGATTTTCGGCATTTTTTTTTACTGTTGGTTATTGGGTGGTTTAACTTTTTATATTTAAATGTTAGATTAAAAATTTTAGATCATGTGCAACTAAATTTAAAAAATTTTAATCACGTACAGTTACTAATTTTAATTTGAACTATTTGATTAAACATAATTTTTTAATATTAATAGTTAGATTCATACATTTTTTACTAAATATAAAACATTGATATAGAAAGAGAAATGGAGAGAATAATAAATGTTTTATTATTTTTTGATGTATTTAAATGTACTAAATTTAAATGCAGGGGTCTAAATTAATATTTAATACACATTGGTGGTTTTAAAAATTTCATTAAAAATATTTCTCGATTAAACTTTAAGATATTGGATTGAAATTTTGTAATTCCCAAAAAAAATTTAATAGTGTAATTTTTACAGAAAAAAATTAGCATGCTTAGTTTAATGACTAAATGATCTAACAAAAAAACATTTTGTGAATATACTTGTTGGGTGTAAAACTAATTTCGTTTGAAGGCTGTGCAGGCTTTTCTCGACGAGTGCTTTTCTACTAGCTAACTCTTAATATTGCAGATATATCTCAATTACTAGATTCAAGCCTACCTTGTCGCTTAAATTACTCCTTTGTAGGTTATTTTGTTGGAATTTACTTAGTACAAATTTTGGCCGCAGAGTCAATGACCATTGTATTTGATCACTATGAGAGAAAATTTATGTTTATATTATTTTAAAATTAAGTATAATAAATGATTTTTTTATAATTTAACATGATTAATTATTTTTTCTGTTTTACATATAATATTTTAATAAAAAATTTCATTAACAAAACCTAACAAATTATACCTAACCTATGAAGCAAAACTTATTTTATTCATCGATGTCTAATTTTACTAGGTATAGAGACATAAACTAAATGGCATGAAATCACACTATTACTCTTTTGGAATTTCTTTAAATATTTAGACATAAATGTTTAAATTTAGAATGAGACATCTTTTTTGACAATTTATATGGAACTTCTGATGATTATGAATCAGGCTAATCGACAACAGTTTAAGTGCAAGAGCCATAGAGCCTAATTATCGGTAAAATTTTTAAAGGCCATTTTATTTTATTTCTAATTTTGATTTTTTTTAAAATTTTATTTACTATTGTTTTATTTTTATGTAATTTCCTATTTTGAAATTCATATCTTCTTGCAATTCTGCATTGTTTCCTCTTATTTATAGTAATATTCCTATAAATACCCTAATTACCATGTTACAAATTTATCAAAATGAAAAAATATTCAAAAGAAACTATTTATTCTTATTGTGTTATATTTTCCTTCGCTTTGTGTATTGCGTTAATAATATTAAATAATTTTTTTAATGTCATATTTTTAAAATATTAATTAATAAAGCTATTGCATCAAATACACTTTTTTAGTGACTTTCAATATGTGAGTATTATTGTCTTTTATATACTTAAAAATCTGTAAGTAAAAATTTTGAACATAATATATATAAAAACATTTTTATATTATCTAAAAAATATATTGAATTTTTTATAATTATCAATCTTAAATTTTTTAAAATAAATATTTAGATATTTCAAAATGAAAATATATATTACCAAACGAGTTCAACATGAAGAATTGGAAAACGGAATGACGACCTAATCTATTTTGTGCGAAATTACAGTTACGCCGTGTTTTGTTTAAAACGTTTATCGCCGCTCCGGTTTCACACTTTCGCGGCTTTCCTTTCCTGTGGCCGAATCTCACTCTGGTCCCCCCTTCAATCTCACACAATTACACTCGCACCGTCATTTCTCTCTCCTCCATTTTACGCTAATATTTTTATATCGCTACCCAAATCTAAAGCAATTGCTTCCTGTTATAATACCCCATGTCACCCAGCCATTTTGTCTCCTCTCAAGTTCGCTAACCAACCTCTCGTTTCATATCCTCTTCTCGTTGCATCTTTCGCGATGGAGATATAGCAGTTGCGTTGCCGTTGCTCATCATACTTGGATCTGCTTGCTACTCAAGAATCATAGGTACGTGGAATCCTTCTCATTTTCGTCTTTTCGGATGCCGCAGATCTTCTTGCGCATCAGTTCTTGCCTTTCTTTTCTTTTTTGCCATTTATACTTGCCTGTCTTTTGTTCTTTTCTTGCTGATATCTATATTTTGAATCAAACTTAGTGGCTTGCTGCTCTAGATTGGACTCTTTCCATTTCTATTTCCTTTTGATATTCAAGGCGGTCGCGTCTGAGCTAATTTTGCTGATTTTATTTAGAGTTGTCTATCACGAGTCTGACATTTTGTCTATAGTAGCCATGTTGGCGTATGCTTAATGTCTCTGTTAAATTTTCTTTCTGTTAATGTAGATATCCGTGAATGTCGATGTTTCGCACCAGAATCTTTTTTCTCTATTCTTAGCTTGTTTCATCTGACTATCTGTACAATCCATCATGCTTTCGTAATGATGGTTCTAATTGACTTTGATTCAAGAATATCCATTGAATTTCATTAATCTTTTTTATTGTTAGGCGGGAATGATGTGGCTTTTCGTTAGAGTGCTTTTTGACAATAAATGTTGAAAAAAGTGTTTTAATATATATATATATATATATATATATATTTAATGTGCTTTCTTCCAGCGCTTCTTAAAAACATATGTACTTTTGACTCTAAATTGTATTTTGAATTTTGAAGCTGTTGCGACGAAAATGAACCACCTAAAAAAAACCTTCTACCTTTTCTAAAGTTTAATTATTATCCATTCCAAATTTAAAATCATCAATGTAATCTCTTAATATATATTTTACTAATTATGATACCAATGGCGGTTTATAACATTATTTACTCAATATCATTGGTAATCTAAATCCCACAATGCCGTATGCAATAGTTTTCATCACTTTATTCCAAACAATATTCTATATGTTCTTCGACACCACCTAAAAGCCTACAACACAATAACTTTTGAAGAGCCAAAATATTCCGCAGAAGACCTAAATATTTCTGATCTAACTTTAAATATTATGATATTAGTTTATCACTGTATCTTATGCCCAAACGCTACTATAGGTCATCTCAGATTTGATAGGTTTTGCGTTTGATTTTATTAAATAGTCTTTGTACAAGAAAATTCAACATATTGCGATTTTTCAGTTTGTGTCGTGTTCTTTTGCCACTATGCCAACTAGTTGTGTAGAATTTTGGCAACCAAGTGGTGCCTACGGCTGATCCTGCAATGTGAGAGGTGTTTAATTGTTGTTTTGTTCATGCTAGGTTAAATTATCTGTGAATAGTAGCGCTCCAAATGGCTTTAGGGAGATATACTAGAATAGACAATCGAAGATCGTCGTCGAGTTACTGGTCAACGGTGACTATTGTTGTGTTTGTGGCTCTATGCTTGGTTGGGGTTTGGATGATGACATCATCCTCTGTAGATCCTGTTCAAAATGCAGATGTGTCTCAGGAGAATAAAAATGAGGTTAAAGAACAGAGTGAGGTGAAAAATGAGGTCAGTGACAGCAACAAGGACAATTTTCAGCAATTTGGAGATAATCAAAGTGATTTGTCTGTGGATACAACCAAAGGGGACGGTAATGTTGCCTCTTATAATGTGCCAGAAAAGCAAGAAGAGAAGTCCTCTGAAGATACTAAAGCAGGAAATGGAGAATCAAAAACAGAGGACAGAAGTTCTAACACTGTGAATACTGAATTAAACACGGAAGCCACTCAGAACAACAGTGGTGCCAAGGAAACTTCTAATATGGGGGAGACTGAAGAGAATTCAGTTGAAAAGAAATACGATTCAGATGGAAATGAAAGCAAATCAGAGAAATCAAGTGAGATAACTGATAGTAGGTTAGAGGAGAAGGTAGAACAAAGGACTAGTGCTGAGTCTGGTGAAAGCCCCAGTGAGAAGAAAACAGATGATAATGTCAAAAACCAGAGTTCAAATGAGGTGTATCCTTCTGCAGCGCAGTCTGAGCTTCTAAATGAGAGTGCCACTGAAATTGGTTCATGGTCAACTCAGGCAGCTGAGTCAAAGAATGAAAAAGAGTCTCAAAATTTATCTAAGCAGCCAACTGGTGGATACAAATGGAAACTTTGCAATGTCACTGCTGGCCCAGATTTCATCCCATGCCTTGACAACTGGCAAGCAATTAGGAATCTCCGGTCTACTAAGCACTATGAACATCGAGAAAGACACTGTCCCCCAGAATCTCCTACCTGCCTTGTACCTCTTCCTGAAGGATATAGACCTTCAATTCAGTGGCCTAAAAGTAGAGATCAGGTGGAAATTTACTCAAATCCTAGTTAGTTGTCATTCTCTTTCAATGTTTACTTTCCTATGAAATATTAAGATCTCCTTCTGCTGTCTATGCTATCAGAATGTTCTACAACCTTGCTGAATTTAAAAGGCACCAGAATTTACTCAAATGCTAGTTCATTGTCTTTCTCCATTTGATTGTTTACTCGTCTTTGAAATAATAAGTCCTTCTCCTGCAGATATGGTATCGCAATGTTCCACACACTATGCTTGCTCAATATAAGGGGCACCAGAATTGGGTTAAACTGGCTGGCGAGTATCTTACTTTTCCTGGTGGTGGAACTCAGTTCCAGCATGGGGCTCTTCATTACATTGACTTTATAGAGCAGGTAATATATTTGTGTTCATACCTCTTGTCAACGTTGACTGTATTTGTCATTTTTAAGTTTAATATATCCATAGCTATATATCTGGATTACCTTTTACTGCATGTTCCATGAATTCAATTTACATGTTGAATACCAAATGGTGTATCTTTTACACCTTATTCGATTTTCACCACTCAAATTTCTCACCCCTTATACAACTTTTCCGTTATCTCTTTTTCTTTCTTGCTCTCTCTATATATCCTTCAATGCAAATTTAGCTTTAAGAAAAAAACCCAAGAACAAGAAGAGCATTCATAGTCGCCAATGCTATATATGCCATAGATGTCCATATAAATTGTATGCGGTGAAGTCTTTATGATGCACACAGACTTCATGGCCATTCATTTAAGAAATTTTTAGCCTAGACTATAAATCTACCTCAACGGCAAAATTATGCTATTATTTTGGCCCTTTGAAGTTATCCAGTAGTTATGGCCAATAGAAAAATAGAGAAAATATCCAATGGTTTGTATAAAACATACACCATTCCCAGAGCAAGAAAATTTAAGATGCCATGTGGACATGTTTTTACTTACTAACCTTGGAGAAAACCCAGATAGATAGGAGTTGTAGATGAGCTCGTTGGGAGACAAAAAAGAAAATAAATGTAATACAGAAATGGCGGTAGAAATTTGGTATCTGAAGAGTGACTTGAAGTTCTGCAATGAATTTCTTTGTGAATAGGAGTTATGCTTCATAGAATAATAAATTTGACACCTTTTATGTCTCATCAGGGGTAAATTCAAGTAGGTAGGAACTATACTTATGTGGCACATTAGGAGACAAGATATTGATAGAGAAGCACCAAAAACTTCTTGACCAATAGAAAATGATATGCTACATATTATGATAAGAAATTTTTCTTTCTTTCATTTTAGACTCGTTCAATGGGTATGTAATATGTTTTCTTGATTTTTTTTGTGCATTTTGCTTAATATAAGGAACTTTGATGATGCAGTCCGTACCTGAAGTTGCCTGGGGCAAACGCACACGTGTGATATTAGATGTTGGATGCGGTGTTGCCAGCTTTGGGGGCTTTCTCTTTGAAAGAGATGTACTAACCATGTCATTTGCACCAAAAGATGAACATGAAGCTCAGGTACAATTTGCACTTGAAAGGGGAATTCCTGCTATATCAACTGTCATGGGCACAAAGAGGCTTCCATTCCCTGAGAAAGTTTTTGATGCTATCCATTGCGCACGCTGTAGAGTTCCATGGCATATAGAAGGTATTCCAATGACCTAAATTTTATTCGTACTGATTAGACGAATTCATTTTAATACAAGTTTAAGGTTTCCGTGAGAATTTTTTTAATCCCCTTCATTTAGGCAATATTTCGATGACCTAACTCTTTTTTCTTGGTAGTGATCAGATGATTTTATGTTCATACAAATTTGAGGTTTTAGTATAGCAATTATTTTGTATTCATCCTCATCATTAGGCATTTTGATTTTAAGACATCTTCCTTGTAAGATAGTTATGCTGATGAGCCCATGACAGCTGGCTTTTATTTTGGAAGCTTATTTCTTTATTTATTTTGGTACAACTGCAGGTGGTAAACTTCTTTTGGAGCTGAATCGAGTACTACGACCCGGTGGTTTCTTTATGTGGTCTGCTACTCCTGTTTACCAGAAAGAAGCTGAAGATGTTGAAATATGGGAGGGTAGATATAAACTAAATTTGTGCATACCTCTTTTAGCTTGAAGGTATATTTATTCTGACATTTTTCTTCTGTGGATTTATCTGTAGCCATGAAAGTGCTAACAAAAGGACTGTGCTGGGAACTTGTGTCGATCCAAAGGGATAGACTTAACAAAGTGGGTATAGCTATATACAAGAAGCCAGAATCGAATGAGTGCTATCTGAAACGTTCAGAGACTGAGCCAACTTTATGTCCAGACTTTGATGATCCCAATGCAGCCTGGTATTTTTTTTTCTTTAACTGATATATTAGTTGTGTTTTGACTGGATCAGAAATTTATTTTTGGGTTTTGGGTTGGGGGTTGGGGGGGTGGGGGTGGAGTCGTCTTTTGCTCTGTTAACTGCCGATAGTAAATTCTGGCTGTAATAATTGAAGAAATTTTTCTAAAACAAAACTGCAGATATATTTTTTGTTTTCTTGTTTTGGTTTTTTAAATGTAAGGAACATGTGTACTTTAGTTGGAGGCATAGTCCATTTGCATAAAATTGACGCAACTAATACATTTGGAGGGATGTTTCCTTCCGCGCTGGAAATGAAAATAAATCTTGTAAAAGTTCAATAAACCAGTATCATTATAACATATAGTTACTGTCTATTCTTTTTGGCTTGACAGGAACGTTCCATTACAAACTTGCATGCACAAAGTACCTGTGAATTCAACTGAGCGTGGGTATAAATGGCCAGAGCAGTGGCCAGCTAGACTGACCAAACCACCGTACTGGTTGTTGAGTTCAGAAGTTGGAATTTACGGAAAGCCTGCCCCTGAAGATTTTACTGCTGATTATGAAAACTGGAAAAAAATAGTGTCCGAGTCTTATCTAAACGGGATAGGAATTAATTGGTCAAAAGTGAGGAATGTCATGGATATGAGATCTGTTTATGGAGGGTGAGCAAGAGTAATTTTTATCTTTTTTTCCTAAAATTTTACTTACTCTTTCTGAATTATAATATCTTGCTATTACTACCTGCCTTTGAGTCTTGCCTAACTGCTTTTTCGCATGCAGTTTTGCTGCAGCTTTAAGAGATTTAAATATTTGGGTCATGAACGTGGTTTCAATAGACTCCGCTGACACTCTTCCCCTTATTTACGAACGAGGCCTTTTTGGTATATATCATGATTGGTGTGAATCGTTCAGCACATATCCTAGGACCTATGATCTCCTACATGCAAATAATCTGTTTTCGAAGCTTAAGAAGAGGTGAGTATTACTACTTTATCTACCAAATTAGTAAAAATCTTATGTTTCTCTAGTTTTGCTAATTTTTATCATTGTTGGCCTGTTCAGTTGCGATTTGACAGGTGTAGTTGCTGAGGTTGATCGGATTCTGAGGCCAGGAGGAAAGCTTGTTATCCGCGACAGGTCGGAGATGATTAAGGAGCTTGAAGGAATGGTGAGGTCTATGCAGTGGGAGGTTCTCACCGCTTACTCTGGAGATAAGGATGGATTTCTATGTGCCAAGAAGTCCAATTGGCGGCCTAGGGAGTTGGAGACACTCCAGTATGCTCTTGCTCTCCCTCAAGACCTCCAACGTGATAAAGATATTGATAAGGTGATACCCTAGTAGGAAAACTATCGTTAGAAGGTTGTTGATTTTGATCTCCTCAAATTAGAGGGTTATATTCTTCTGTGTATGTAACCTTGTGCGTTAGTGAAACCATTTTGATTACACTCTTGCAATTGTAAAGCCCATTTTGGTTTTCAGCGTTATAATAATTGTTCAGTGTTGATTAGAATTATGATTTCTTGAATTCAAATCTCACGCGACACCCTAACAAAGCTGTTTCAGATGATGGTAGTTATATAAGTCAATTTTCCCCAAAAAAAAAAAAAGTTGAAACTATCACTATTAGCAGTTAGACATCGACTTGACCTTGAAAGCGTTTTTTTTTTTTGGGTCACTCACTCGGATAACTTTGAAGAAAAATTTTTCGATGCATTCTTTGCACTTCTGTAAAAAAGTGAATGAAAATTCATTACAACAAGAAAGATCCCTGGAAACCAGGAGCGGCATTTCAAATAACGAACTTCGGTGATGCAATCATTTTAACTAATTCTTTTTAGTTTCTTACGTTCATTTTGAGTGGGAATACTGTAGCCTTTAAATAAATCAAATTGTAAGACGGGTGAAAAGGGAAGTTCAATTGTAATCTTGGGGAACAGATAGATGAAGCAAGAGAAACAGTGTGACCTTACGACAATACTTGGAAACACTTCGACTCTATGCTATTATTAGTCGACCAATAATGGTACCTTACAATTGGAGTAATCTAACTTCGCAAGAAGAGTAAAAATGATGTTTCAAAATGAGCCATAAAAGCGCCTCACATTGTACTGTTCATACAAGTTGTGACCTATCATAAGGCAATATGGACGAAACTCAACAATATTGCCAGGGTTGTCATTATGTTGAATAGTTATTAATTTGGCAGTTGAATGTTAGTTAGTTAGTTAATTTCTATTAGTTGGTTATGCAATTATTTTCAATTAATTTGTTAAGTCAGCTAGAAATTTCAATTGAATTATAACTATCCTTTTGTATAAATACTTGAGGTTGATTCATGAATAGATAAGATAAAAATATGATAAGATGATGAGTCTGAAGATTTTTTCAATCATTTTCTCTGGTTTTTGACTCTATAGATTTTTCAAAACTTTTCTTCTTCTTCTTTAATTGAGTCCTCAAGATACGAGTGTTTCAACTTCATCCTTAGGATCTTCTGCCTTCATTCCAACAGTGGTATAAAAGCCACAGTTGATCTTACAGCCCCAACTTTCAAACCCACGAAAGACATAACCTCTTATAGCCTATCATTAAACTTGCCTATGATCTTTACTAGTGAAAATGATCACATTTAGTCAATGAAGATGCAATCTTTCTTGGAAGCCTTTGACCTCTGGGACACCATGACTGAAGACAAACCAGCAACTCCTTTACCAACTAATCCTACCTTGATACAGATCAAACATCACAGTGAAGAAAAGGCAAAAAATCAAAGGCCAAGTCACTTATTCAGAATTTTGTTGCAAACAGTCTATTTTATAGGATCATGGTATATAGTACAACAAAGGAAGCATGGATAAGTTGAAAGAAGAATACCAAGGCAGAACACGCCAAATGCTGATTTTGAATTTGAAAAGAGAATTTGAGTCTATGCTGTTCATATCTCCTAAATTGTTAATAACATTAAACTTCTTGATGAAGAGTTTGCAAATAAAAGAATTGTGGAGAAAGTTCTTGTAACCCTTCCAAGATTTCCTCTCTTGAATAGTCCAAGGACCTAAGCAGAATCTCATTAGGTGAACCGATGAGTGCTATTAATACACCAGAGCAAAGAAGAACTCTGAGACATAACAAGGTCACTGAAGGAGCTTTTTCTATGCAAAAGCCACATCTTAGTAAAAGAAAGCAACAACCCTACAAGAAGAATAAGGGCAAGCATGATGGTGGAAACAACAATGACGATTCAAAACATATTTCTTCCTTGCAAACATTGTAAAATAATGCATATGAAAAAGTACTGCTGGTGGAGACCTGACAATGTGTGTGGTAATTGCAGACAGATGGGTCATATATCGATGGTCTACAATTCTAAAACAAAACCTCCAAACCTTTACAAGTACAACTAGCAGATGTTATTGATACACATGAGGAGCAACTTTCCATAGTATCTTGGTTTTCAATTAAGGACACCTCTGATGCTTAGCTCATTAACAATGGTTGCACACATCACCTGTGCAATGATGCTGAGATGTTCATGATCTTGATGACACCTAAAAATCCAAAGTAAAGGTAGGAAATGAAGAATATGCAGAAATCAAAAAAAGAGGTTCAATGGCTAGTTTAACAATCTTAAATATCAAAACTATCCCTGATGTTTTGTACATACCTAACATTAGCTAAAATCTATTAAGTGTTAGGCAGATGCTTGAAATGAACTACTGCCTACACTTTAAAGATTACAATTACACTATTTTTTATCCCTCTAGAGCATAACTATTATGTGTCAAGATGAACAATAGGATCTTTGCAGTTAATTGGAAGAAAATAACTAAACATATCTATATCAGTGTTCTTAATCAATTACAAATCTGTGACACAAGAAGCTTGGTCATTTCAATTTAAAAAGCATTGCAGAGATGAACAAAAAGGAGATGGTGAAAAACATACCTAAAATCACGTGTAATAAACATGATGAACAAGTTTGTGAAACCTCTCAGTAAGGTAAGCAAACAAAATTACCATTTCCAACAAAACAAGCGTGGAGAGCTAGTCAGAAACTTCATCTTAGCCACATTGATGTCTATAGTCTAATTAAAATAGAATCTTTAAATAGTATGCACAAAGATCAAGGAAGAGTTGTGTCACGACCTAAATTTATTAGTTGTGATCAGCATGTTGGCTAAACCAATCTAACCTAACAAGCCTAAGATAACACTCTTACAAATTTCATGAAATATCGATAAAATACCTTAAACACACTTTAAAATATAATTCAATGAAATTACTTAGAGGTTGCCTAAAATCCAGTAGCACCTCCCTCAAAATTCAATGTTTTCTAAACTTGTACAACTAGTCATATTCCAAAAATTTCACAATGATATCAAATAGACCAACTTAATAATGTCTCAAAATATATCTTTGTATAACAAGGAAATAGCCTATACTAGGCTTACAATACTTCACAACACTTATAAACCCCAAACAACTTGATATCTAATAGCCACCACCTTAAAGTTGGACATACATTGTGATTAACCCAAAATGACATACCAAAAAGTCTGGACAATAAGAAAATTCCCAGAGCAACTCCACTTTATCACCTACTAATCTGTAAAATGTTAGAGAAAAGTGTAAGTCTATCACTGACTTAGTGAGTACATAAATTACAAAGTAAGCAGAAAGGGAAACAATAGAAACCTTGGAGTTTTTAAGTAAAGAAACAAGTTTTGATAACATAAAAACATTATTTCTAAACTTTATAATTTTGTATGGAGTGAGTATCAAAGAAAGAACCAAAATCATCATGCCATATATTAGCATTTAATTCCCTTTCTTATCGTTACATTGGATATTACCTCACAGTGCCATTATAATGATCCACATATATATTTCCGCATCGTATACGATACCAAGCATATAAAACCTGCATCCCACATTGGATATGTCTTAATACCTCATGCTCGTATTCCATTACTAAATACGTCTCAATAATTCATACTTGTTTCTTATTACAAAATACGTTTTAATAATTCATATTCGTATCTCTTTATCGGATACGTATCAATATCTCATACCAATATCCTTTTACAAATATGTTACAATATCTCATACATGTACCCCATTACTGAATATATCTTAATAATTCATCTCAATAAGGTAAATCAAGGTTGTTACCCCTGCTAACAGTTGTAGGGTTTTTACATGAATTCTCATTCAACCTTTAAATCTTTCTAAAATCATCGAATATAAATAAATGCTTAGAAAAATCATATACAAAATAATACAACAATTAAAGAAGATAAAATTATATGAATTATTATGATGAACTTAAGAGTAACGTAAAAGGAATAATTAAAGCCAAGAGTTTCACCACAACCTTATATTTCCATGTATACTCTTAATACCATTTTCATATAATATAGTGTTCCAATATTTTCACTTTGCACTTCTTAAGTAACAAGTGCTCTTTTCATCAATAATAGTTATTCTAAATCAATGACTTTATTCATCGTCATATAGTATACTTCCATACATATCATATATACATAATCAAAAGGTTTGAAAATCATGAATTATCTCCCCTATAGGACGTAGAGCTTGGAAAAGCAAGTGAAAGTTAGATAAGAAAATAAAGTCATTCGATAAAACAAAATATGTTACTTTGTTAATTATACACTCACTGATAGGGATTGCTAGTAAAGATCCCTTATTCCTACAACACAATCTCAATTGAAGAGGTATCCAATAAGTTACCTCTCACATCAATATGAATTTTTCACAAAACGCTTCTTCCATAACCTCTCTTTCTCTTCTTTTCTCTTAATTTCAAATGAGAAAACTAAGAAACATTCGTGCTATTTATCTAGACCATTATGGCTCAAAGGTAATATTGGTATTAGAGATAATGGTAGTAGAGGCAGATGCTTGACTAGAGAATGGTGGTGTAGATAGCATAGGACAATCCTTCTTAAAAGTGACCTTGTTGACTGCATTATAACATACCCTCTTGATCATAGAACAAATACCAATATGCATCTTCTTACAAGTAGGGCAAGGGGAATGGGTCCCAAATGATCACTTTCTACCATTATTTTACACAATGCTAAAAGAATGACCATTTTGGCCTCCCTGTTGGTGAAAAGTCTTTTCATAGTCTTAATGACTCACTAAAATCTCTTTACCACTGTAATTACCACCATGACCTAGTTGGCCACTTTAATCACCTTCTATGTGTTACCATTTGCGATGTTCTTGCATATTTTTGCTACCTCTGAATTTAGTTTAAAAACTTTTTACACTATCAACCACATCTTCATAGGAATCATATCATGGTTTGGCCACTGATCTGTGTAAATAATATAGAAGCTAATAGACAAAGTGCTTTACACATATGTCCTCAATTTGCACTAAGTGTGGAACATACCGTAACAATTAAGTAAACAACACTTCATATTCCCCAACAAGTTGATTTTCTCTTTGTTTCATGACCTCAAATTCTCTAACCTTTGCCTCCCTTACTAATTGAAGGAGGAATCTCTTTAAAAATAAATGTGTATGATAACTCTCTGAAAGAAGGTTATCTAGAAAAGTATTGATAATAGAAATACTTAATTTATATATAAAATCTCAGTGATTGCAAAGAAATTTCATCTATACTTTAGAAGCAGACCTTTGACCATTATTAAGCAAAGATTTAAGCATTATGTGTGATGAATTTACAAGAAATGGATTTGAAAAAATACTAGCAAAGAAAGGAAAAAAAATAAAGATTCCAATGCCCAGGCATAAGAAATCCAGCTCCCAAGCACCAATTCCAGAAACCCAGCGCTCCGGCGCCAAAACTTCAGCGCATGGGCACTAATTGTGCACTTCAAAATTTTGCAGTGAATAATACTGCACCCAGGCACCAGAATTCCAGCGTTAGGGTGTCAATTCTAGAAAAATAGTGCCCAAGCACTAGAATTCCTGCACCAGGGCACCCGTTTTCTAGAAAATAGTGCCCAACTGCTAAAAACTAGAGACATAGCGTTAAATGGGCCTCGCCTAGGCGCGCCGCTAAAAACCCTAATTTGCTTTAATTATTAAAGGTTCCATACTTGACTCATACTCCACTTTTAGGGCTCTAAGGCCTATATAAAAGGTCTTAAGGGCAAGCAACAAGGAAACAAGTAGAGAGGAAACATAGAAAGGAGTGGAAATTACTTTGGGAGAAATTTAAGTTAAGAGTTGTTAAAGAGATAGATGGTTTCAGAGTGAGGACTCTGTATAGATTTTTTCCCTATCTGAACACCTCCTTATCTTCCTGCTTCATGTATTCTTATTGCTTTCTTTCTTATATGAATCTATACTAATGCTTATTCGAGGCTAGTAAGTTTTATCTGTTACTTTGTTGAACCCCTTGTGGGATTACTTTTGCATGATAGTATTTTCTTATTGATATTTTGAATTCAGTTTACTTATTTTCACTTTGCCCTTAATGCTTTTCTAAGCTTGATCACCTTATAACTGAATTGGCATTTAGGCTAACTCGATAAAAAACCCTAAATGAAGAACTATATGAAGATAATCTTTGTTTGCATGTTGAAAGAGTAGTAAGTATAGCAATTAACAATTAAGATGATAGTACTTGATTGTCTTAGATAACCAAGATTAGGGTAGCGCTTTACATCATTTGTCTTCTCAGCTAGTCTTCATAGAAATATAAGGAGTTGAGGGAAGCAATTAGGTTTATGATGATTCGATAGAACTTCATAAGTAATTGAATCCCTAGGTTAGTAAACTAACTCATAACTTATGAAGAAGTAATTGTCAATACAAAGTAACTATGCATTGAGGTGAAGTCAAGGTGTTATATTCATTTAGTTGTTTGTTTACTCAATTTTACATTATTGTCAAGTTATTACACAATCCATCCATTTACCTGATTTAAAAGTTTGATAATAGTATCAATCTAGAATTAAATCCAAGTCCTCGTGGAAACGATATCTTACTTAATCATTATTACTTTTTGCAACCACATGCACTTGCGTGTATAGATTTCAGTGAACAGTGTGAATTCCTCCCATTTTAAAGGAGGTGAATCTTAATGTCTTCCCTGCGTCATGGTTTCAAACTAAGTTCAAGTTATTCCTAACCATTAGAATTCTAGCAACTCTACTAATCTAATTGAGGAACACCTAAGTGCTCTACAAAGCTGGCCTATCTCGTCTTGAAAGTTTTGTAGGTCTTTTATTACTTTTGTACCTGAAATGGAAAGAGGCTTGAGTTTGATAAAGTCTAGCATCTCATTGAGGCTCAGGGTCTACATAATGTCTTTTACCCTACTATTGTTGCTACATCATGATGTCTATCATCTCTCTTATTATTTGTTGTATATTAAGCATCCCAACAACTATAACTGTTACTGACATATTTTGTTGCCTATTATTAGGCAATTCATCTCCAACCGCTTTATTGACCTCATTTCTTTAACCATGTTCTAGTTTATCGCTAATTTTATGTCCATGGTCTTTACAACCTTTACACCCTTGGCCTTTGAATGCCTAAACCTTAAACCTTGAAGTTGAAATGGTGTCACGAAACAAAGTGGAAGCCTCATCAGGAATGAACCTTTTGGGAGTCGTTCTCTTCCTTGGTGGCATCCTTTATCTATAATAAGTAATTTGAACTCAAGTGATTATTCTAACAAGTTCTATAATTGCTTAAATATAGATGGCACACGTCCTATGATTAAAGACTACAAGATGTGAACTTGGTAACAATAACCTCCTGTATATAAGGTGTCCTAGCCAATTACACAATTACATAAAAGATTTCATTACTTCCCAACCTAGTGGCTACTAGGACCTAGACAAACCTAGCTTTGATATCAACTTTATCATGACCCAAATTCATTGGTCATGACCGATGTATTTGCTAAACCAACCTAACCTAACAAGTCTAAGATAACACTCTTACAAATTTTATAAAATATCAATATAACACATTAAACACACTTTTAAATATAATTCAACGAAATTACTTAGAGGTTGCCTAAAACCTAACAGTACCTTCCTTAAAATTCAATGTTTTCTAAACCTGTACAACCAGTCATATTCCAACAATTTCACAATGATATCAAATAGACTAACTTAATAATGTCTTAAAATATATATTTAGTATAATAAAGAAATAACCCATACAAGGCGTACAATACTTTGTAACATTTATAAACCTCAAACAACTTGACATCTAGTAGGCACTACCTTTGAATCAAACGAACACTATGATTAATCCAAAATGACATACCAAAAAGTCTGGACAATAAGAAAATTTTCAAAGCAACTTCACTTTTATGTCATGGCCCAAAAATATTGGTTATGATCAGTGCATAGACTAGACCACCTTAGCCTAGCAAGCCTAAGACAACATCCTCACAAAACCCAAAGAAGTAACCATAAAATGCAATTTTAACAAATTTACTTAGAGGTTACCAAAAATTTAGCAGCACTTTTTTAAAAATTTTAACATTTTCCATTCCTATACAACCAGTATTATTCCAAAAATTTCACAATAATAACTTACCAACTTAGTAATGTCTTAAATTATATATTTAGTATAAGAATGAAATAGCCCACACAAGACTTCCAATATTTCATAACATTTATAAACCCTAAACAACCCAACTTCTAGTAGCCACTACCTTGAAGTTAAGCGTACACTGTGATTAACCCATAATGACATACCAAAATTCTGGGAAATATGAAAATTCCCAGAGTAACTTCACTAACACTTACTGATGTGAAAAATATTAAAGAGAAAGGTGTAAGTCTACCACTGACTTAGTGAGTACATAAATAGCAAAGTAAGCAGAAAGGAAAATAATAAAGGCCTTATAGTTTTTAACAAATATTTATTTCAGTAAAGAAACTAGTTTCGATAAAATGAAAATACCATTTCTAACCCTTATAATTTTGTATGGAGTGGGTATTAAGGAAAGAACTAAGATCACAATGCCATACATAAGCATTTAATTTCATTTTTTATCATTGCATTGGATACTACCTCACAGTGCCATTATAATTATCCACATTTATATTTGCACATCGTATATAATGCCAATCATATAAACCCATATCCCACACCAAATATGTCTTAATAACTCATACCCGTATCCCTTTACTGAATATGTCTCAATAACTCATACCCATATCTTTTTACTAGATATGTCTCAATATTCCATCCCAAAAGGTGCACCTAGGTTGTTAACCCTGCCAATGGCTACGAGGTTCTTATATGAATTCATATCCAACCCTTAAATTATAAAATCTATTGAATGTAAATAAATCGTATAAACAAGTTACATGAATAAATAATTTACTACTTAAACATATTAATTACCATAAGGTAATTTAAAAAAAATAATTTTAAAGATGAAATAAAATAAAGAGTGCTTCAGATAAAAAGTGACAATAATATGAAGGATTAAAATGAAAAATTAAAATAATGCAACAATTAATGAAGTTAAACTTAGATAAAATACCAACATGAAATATGTAGATACAGTAAAGGAAGCAATTATAATTAAAAGTTTTACCATAACCTTTCACCTTGCATATAATACTTTTTTCCTTAATTTGTACAATATAGCCTTCACTTTTCACTTCTTATCCACCAAGTGCCTTCCATAATAGCAATAATTCATATAATTTAGTAATACTATTTATCATCATGTTATTATATATCCGTATATATTATATCATATATACATAGTTGAAAAGTTCGAAAAACATAGATTAATCTCCCTATAATACACAGACCGCGAAATAAGTAAAATCAAAGTTGGATAAGGAAATATAATCATGAAGTAAAATGAAAGGTGTTACTTTGCTAATTATATGCTTACCAATAGTGATCAATAGTAGAGATCACCTATTCCTACAACATAACTCAGATTGAAGAGGTATCCACAAAGCTACCCCTCGCACAAGTTAAAATATGAACTTTTTTCCCACAACCTATCTTTCTTTTCTTTTCTCTTAATTTTGAATGAGAAAGCTAAGAAATGGTCATGCTATTTATATAAGTTGTTTTAATACTATGCAAGTTACTATATGAAGTATTATCATGAACTTAAAAGTAAAGTAAAATTATTAAATATAAATAAATGCTTAGAAAAATCATATATAAAATAATACAACAATTAAAGAAGATAAAATTATATGAATTATTATGATGAACTTAAGAGTAAAGTAAAAGGAATAATTAAAGTCAAGAGTTTCACCACAACCTTAGTTTTCCACATATACTCTTAATACCATTTTCATAACATATAGTGTTCCAATATTTTCACTTTGCACTTCTCAAGTAATATGTGCTCTTTCATCAGCAATAGCTATTCTAAATCAAAAACTTTATTCATCATCATATAGTATACTTCTATACATATCATATATAAATAATCAAAAAGTTTGAAAATCATGAATTATTTACCCCCCCCCCCCAAGATGTAGAGTATGGAAAAACCAAGTGAAAGTTAGATAAGAAAATAAAGTCATTTAGTAAAATGAAATGTGCTACTTTACTAATTATACATTCACTGATAGGGATCGCTAGTAAAGATCTCATATTCTTATAGTAAAATTCCAATTGAAGAGGTATCCACAAAGCTACCTTTCACACCAATATGAATTTTTCACAAAACGCTTCTTCTATGACCTCTCTTTTTCTTCTTTTCTCTTAATTTTGAATGAGAAAACTAAGAAACGTTCGTGCTATTTATAGAAGTTTTCTATTACTATGCAAGTTACTATGTGTCGACAGTTTACCATGCAATTACTATGCTACCGACATTTACAATGCTATGTTACAATTATATTTTTATCGTAGACAAAATGTTTTTCATTTTAATCCCTAATAAATTGTTAAAACTATAATTTCTACCCCATATATGATTTCCTCCTTTCATTTTCGTCCTTAAAATTCTATTTTATTTCTCCAATATTATTCTCAAAATCATCTTAACTTTAACTAAGAGGTTATACTATTATTTGTACCCCTATAAAAATCATATATATCTAACTATGTATATTTTTATGATGTTAAATAATATATATATATATACACACACACACACACACATTTTTTGGGATATTACAAGTTGGTTTGAAATCAAAAGTGAAGTTTAATGAGGAAGCTGTTTGGGATTGGAAAAATTAGAATAATGCTCATTCTTATTTCTTTCCTAAGGAGCATCTTAAATTCGTAGTAGATGAGTTGGGGAATGAATCACCAATGATGGGGACCAAAACCTTGGAAGATGATTATGAAAGGTGTAGCTTAGTGTTTACTGAACCCCCAAGCTATGCTAAAGCATAAGACTTTCAATCATAGAGGTGATTATACAAGTTGAATTGGATATGATAAATAAGAATATAACTTGGTAGCTCATTGATAAACCTGTAAATCGCAAGATGATAGGTGTGAAATGGATTTTCAAGACAAAACTCAATCCCGATGGTTCAATTTGCAAACACAAAGTTAAACTAGTGGTGAAGGTTTATGTATAATAGTATGGTATGGATTACCTAGAAACATTTGCTCATATAGCAAGATATGACACAATCAAGCTTCTCTTTGCATTTACAGCTCATAATTCGTAGCAAATTTGTTAGCTTGATGTTAAATCAACATTCTTGAATGGTTTGCTAACTGAAGAAATCTACCTGAGGGTTTATTAGTCTTGGTAAACAAGATCAAATTTATCTCCTAAAAAAGGCTTTGTATGGCCTAAAATAAGCTTTTAGAGCTTGGTATGAAAGAATAGATGGTCATCTTATTCAACTTGGTTTCAGTAGAAGTCAAATGATGCCATGTTGTATGTGAAATCCATTAATGGTGAATCCTTAGTTGTTTCAATTTATATTGATGACATGCTTGTGATACAAAGTCAAATTAAATTAATCCCAAAGTTCAAGGATGAAATGGAGAAAACCTTTGAAATGACTAATCTTAGAGTTATGAAGTACTTCTTTGGCATGGAAGTGGTGCAGTCCAGTGATAGAATTTTTATATGTCAACAAAAATACATTTTAGACATTCAAAACATATTTAAAATGCAAGATTACAAACCAGTGAACACTTTAATTTCTACTTCTTTGAAGCTTGGTAGGGATGATGATTCTAAAAAAGTATATGACAATATGTACATAAGCTTAATTAAGAGTCTTCTGTACTTTACTATAAGCAGACTTGACATTCTATTTGCTATGAGTTTGCTTTCTAGGTTCATGCATTCACCTAGAGAAACACACTTTATAGCTATTAGAAGAATGTTAAGATATATTAAAAAAAACTAACACATTTGGAATTTTTTTTCCAAATTCTATAAAAAAACCTTTGAAGCTAATGGGCTATTTTAACATTGATTAAGCTGGTTGTATTGATGATTCTAAAAGCACTTCTGGATATTTATTTTCATTAAGCCTTTTTAGCTGGAGCTTAAGAAAATAGGAAACTACTACACAATCAACAACAAAAGCAGAGTACATCTTTGTTGCCTCTGTTATGAACTAAACTATCTGGCTGAGGAAGATGCTGAAAGACTTGGCGTACGAACAACATAAGCTACCATAATCATGTGTGATAACATTTCAACAATTTCAATATCAAGGAATCTGGTGTTTCATGGTCGAACTAAGCAAATCAAGATTAAGTTTCATTTCATTAGAGGAGTATAACAATCTAATGAAGAGTTATTAGTTCATTGCTCATATGAAGACCAACTAGCTAACATTTTTACCAAGCCATTACCTAAGGAAAGATTAAAGATTTAAGACAAAAAATTAGTGTCTGTCACCAAATTGCCAAGGAGGAGTATTAAAGTAGTTGCCATTTTGTTGAACAGTCATTAGTTTGACAATTGAATGTTAGTTATTTAGTTAATTTTCTATTAGTTGGTTATGTAGTTATTCTCAGTTAGTTTGTTAAATCAGTTAAAAATTTCAGTTGAGTTATAACTATCCGATCTTGTATAAATACTTTAGGTTAATTCATGAATGCATAAGACAAAAAGATGATAAGATGAAGAGTCTGAAGATTTTTTCAATCATTTGTCTATTCTTCGACTCTATATAGATTTTTCAAAACTTTTCTTTTTTTTTCTTTAACTCAGTACTCAAGAGTTAAGTGTCAAAAAATTCTCCCCTAAATTGGAATACGAATGCGCCCCTAAGAATATGATCAATATAACATCTTTAATTTAGAAAATGATATAAATACTTCTATAAATTGATGGCAATTCTGCATAATTTAATGTCTAAATCTTATTTAATATTGTGATGTTAGATTGTGACTTGATAAACTCTTGATTTTGGTTTCTAATGTGATTGTTTTCTATTAAGCTCTCACTTGTTATATTGAGGATTATTTTAGCCCAATAGTTTCTTATTAGCCTAAATTATGTTGGAGAAAAGGTAAGGCTATTAGCAACTTGTTCTTATGACTTTACATACTTTACTTGAATTTCCTTCTGTGTAATGCATTCTCTGATATGGTGGTACCTTATGTCAATGTGCTTACTTCGATCATGAAATACTGGATTCTTTGCAAGTGTAAGAGCGAACTTGTTATCAATATAGATCTCTGTTGCTTCTTCTTAAGGGATATGTAACTCATTTAATAAATTTCAACGCCAAATGGCATGGCGAACACATGAATTTGCAACAACATATTCAGTTTCATAGGTAGAAAGAATGACAATAAATTACTTCTTGGAACTCCAAGTGAATGTTGTCTCTCCCATGAAGAATAGGAATCCTGTTATGCTTTTGTGATCATCCAAGTCACCAGCTCAGTCATTATCACTGTAGCCAATAAGCTTGAAGTTATTTGAAGAGGAATTAAGTAGACCAAAGTCAATGATCTCTTTGATGTATCGTAAAATTCTCTTTGCTACCTTTAAGTACGTCAACTTCGGTTCTTACATATAGCGCCTTACAAGACCAACATTGAAAAAAATATCAGGCCTCGTGCATGTTAAGTACCTTAAGCTTCTAACCAAGCTCTTGAATTGAGTGGCATCCACTTGTTCTCCATCATCAAACTTCAATAATTTTAGTCCACATTCTACTGGATTATCGATCGCACTGTAATTCTACATTCCAAAATTTTTCAAGACATATCAAACATAACCTTCTTGTGATATAAAAATGCCTTCTTCCATTTGTTTAACCTCGATCCCAAGGTATAAGATATAAGACCAATGTCGATCATTTCAAATTCTTGAGTCATTGCTTTCTTGAAGTATTCAAACATTCTTGGATTATTTCTTATAAAAAAGAGATCATCCACATACAAGTAGACAAACAACATATTTTTATTTTCTTTATGTGGACATTTGAGAAAGTCATTTTCATGAAAATATCTATCAATTCTACTATTCCACGCTCGTGGTGCTTGCTTCAAGCCATATAAGGCTTTTTTCAACCTCAAAACTTTTTCTTCTCAACCTTTTACAACATAGCCCATAGGTTGCTTAATGTAAACTTCTTCTTCTAATAGTATGTTCAAAAAGACTGATTTGATATCCATTTGATAAATTTTCCATTTTGGTTGTGTAGCCAAAGAAATTGTTAATCTTATTATCTCTAATTAAACTACTAGAGCAAACATTTCATCATAATCTATTCCATACTTTTGGTTGTAGCCCTTTACCATCAGTCTTGCTTTACATCTCTCCACTTTTCCTTCAGCATTCCTTTTCTTTTTGCAAACCCATTTGACTCCAATTGCCTTTTGTCCTTGCGGAAGTAAGGCTAACTCCCAAGTATTGCTCTTCGTAATGGCTTTGATTTCTTCGTCCATCGCATCTTTCCATTCCTTATTTTGAATGACTTCTTTATACCCTATAGGTTCATATCCAGCAAATGGACAAAAAAGATTGAGTTCATTTAACTTTTCAGTTACCTCATAAATTTCTTAAATGTTTCTCGTATGTGGGGTTCTTTCACTTAAACTTATAGACAAGTCTTGACTAGTTGGAGGTAATAAAGATAGGCTTGTAGGCTCTATAACTTCTTCACTTGGTTGCTTTTCATTAACTTTAAAAAAAGAAATGAAATCATAATCTTCTTTTACTCTTTCATTCCAGCTCCACATATCTTCTTCATCAAACTCAACATCTCTACTGATGATAATCTTCTTTGTGATGATGGCATTGTAAAGCTTGTAGCCTTTGGATCTCTTGTCATACCCAATGAATATGTACTTCTTATTTTTGTCATCGAGCTTGAAATGCCTTTGATCAAGTATATAAGTATAAGCAATGCTTCCAAAAACTTATAAATGTGAGATATTTGGCTTTCTCCCGCTCCATGCTTCTTATGGAGTTTCACCTTTAAAACTTTTAGTTGGGCATCGATTGGAAATATAAACAGCATAATCAACTACTTCAGCTTAAAATTCTTTAGGCATCTTTTTCCATTTTAGAATGTTTTAAGTCATTTCAAGTATAGTTTTAATTTCCCTTTCAACCACATTATTTTGTTGTGGTGATCGAGACACTATTAAAGGAGGATGAATCCCATTTATATCACAAAATTCATTGAATTCATTTGATGTGAATTCACTTCCTTTATCAATTCTTAAGGCTTTAATTTTAGAGGCATTTTCTTTCTCAACAAGAGCCTTAAACCTTTTGAATACTTCAAATGCTTTTGATTTTTCTTTTAGAAAATATACCTATATCTTTCGTGAAAAATCATCAATAAAGAGTAAGAAGTAATTATTCTTACCATTTGAGCTTGGATTTATAGGGCCACACAAATCAACATGTATAAGTTGTAAAGGCTCATTAGCTCTTGATGTTACCTCTTTTGGAAAAGCTTTTCTAAAATGCTTTCCAAGAATACATCCTTCGCACAATTGATTAAGATGATCTATTGAAAGCAATCCTTTAACCATGCTCTTAGTTGACATTAATTTCAGATTGTCAATATTTAGATAGCCAAGCTTTAAGTGCCAAAGCTAAGAGTTATCTTTCAAGCATACTTTCAAGCATTTAGCATTATCATTTTAAATTTCAATTAGGAACAGTCTATTTCTTGTCATTGGCACTTTGGCTATTAGAGTTCCTTCTTAATTTCTTAAATAAAAATGATGGTTTTTCATGTGTATATCAAAGTCTTTTTCAAGTAATTGCCCCAAGCTTAAGATATTTTCTTCAAACTTGCCACGTAATAAACATAAAAAATGAATTGTTGGCTTCTATCTTTAAGAAGAACTAGGATGTTACCTTTTCCTTGAACAGATATCTTGACTCATCACAAAAGGTGACATGTCCATTAATTTGCTTTAGGTTCACGAACAGACTTTTATCAACAGTCATATGATTACTTGCCCTAGTGTCAAGATACCATATGCTCTCCTTTGATTCACTATTCTTTTTAGTCATCAGCAAAGTGAGTTTAACATCTACCTTCACTTCTACAAGATTAGCTTTTTCTTCTACACAATTAGCATTTTTGCACTCAAAAGAATAATGGCCAAATTCGTGATAGATAAAGCATTTGATTTGAGATTTTTCATACCTTTAACTTTTATCTCCTCTCTCACATCCTCTTTGAAAACCATGACTACTTTCTTTATAATTATTATAGTTGTCTATGCCTCTTCTTCCTCGGCCTTGACCATGTGCATAACCACAACCACATCCTTGCCATTTGCATTTTCCATCATGGTATTTCCTCTCTTTAAGAGTGACCTTTGAGTAAAGAGCTTGTTCAAATGGCTCAATCATCTTTTTCTTCCTCATCCTTTCTTCATGAACATATAATGACCCCATGAGTTGGTCAATAGTCATAGTGTCTATATTTTTTTATTCTTCAATTGCAACAATAATATGTTCAAAATTGAGAGTTAAAGATTGAAAAATTTTATCTATCACTCAGGTATCATTCAAGGCTTCTCCATCTCTTTTCATTTCATTAAAAATAGCTAATACTCAAGTAAAATAATCATAAATATTTTCAAAATCTTTCATGTGAAGTGCTTCAAACTCATTTTAAAGGGTTTGTAATTGTACCTTCTTTACTTTATCTATACTCTTGTATGCATTTTGAAGAATCTCCCAAACTTCTTTGGAAGTAGATGCATTAGTAACCTTTTCAAACATGACATTGTCTAAGCACTGGTGAATAAGAGTAAATGTTTGTTGATCATTCCTTCTTGTCTTATGCAAAGTCACCATTTAGATAAGATTTAAGGAATCCTCATTTTGAGTTACCTCATAACCTTTCTCTATCATCTCTCATACGTCACGAGAGTCTAATAGAGCCTTCACACAAATACTCAAACTTCCATAGTTGTCTTTGTTTAAGTGAGGGAATTGAAAGGGAAATATATTATTTGCCATATTTTTTAAAGATGGTTGGGCTCTGATAAAAAAAGGTAGGGTTATTTAGGTTTAGAATATTGGAAGAGAAAATTCTAAAAGTGGAGAAGAGAAATACTAGTGGAGAGAAAGGAAGACTTCTATTAGATTTGCGTTTTAAGTTTAATACAATAATGAGAAGATCATCCCTTATTTATAGGACTCAAGAAAATGTTACAATTAACATTCATTTGATGTAACTCCCAACTACCACCTATTTCTTCATTTATTTACTACATCTTCCTATCAACACCTACTTAATTAAATAAGATAATTCTAGATAATAAACTTAAACTAATTGGCCTAACTTAAATTTTATTGCAAGTATTATAGCTTACAATACATTGGTTCCAAAATTAAGTTTATTTTTAGCAAATTCCACCACCCTGCAAGAGACTTTAATTACTGGCTCTTTTCATGGACATTCCCGTTTTCATGTATAACAACAATATACAAATTATTAGAGATTATAGTAATATTATTTATGAATTTTTATTTAGCAATTTGAGTTTTAAATCGCACTCGGCACAAACGCATGCTCTAATCGTTTTCATTGTGTTAACAATGAAGTGAGATCAATTCGCCGCATTGTATATGAATATGTATAATTTTTGTTTTAACTCCCAAAAATGAATACAAATTAGAAGGGGAAGATAATAAAGTGAGAGATTATCAATGCCATCTACTTGAAAGTGTCTCAGTTATTATTAAATGAACAATATTTGAAGAATCAACCATGTCTCTGTCGTCAGTAATAGTGCTATCTATCTATCTATTAGTAGGATAAGATCGTGGCAGTTCCACATCAAGAGCGAGTCCTGGGGCTTCACTGGTGAAAATCAGCCATATATGTCTGCTTTAATATTTTTTGGTGTAAATTTTATTTTAATTTTACTAGTTTAAACCCACCTTACTTGCCTATTTTCATGCCTCTCTTTCAGTTCATCTTGTGACCCTATACAATATCTGTATTTTTTTATTTTTAAAGCTCATAAAATACCACTCAGTTTCTCTAAGAACATGGAAGATGAGAATTACAGCAATTTGCAAAACGGGGTCAGCACAGGAAGCCCTGGAAGTCCTTGCTTAATAAAGACAAGCAACAATAATAGTAGCAACAAAGAACAAGATCGCTTTCTTCCCATAGCCAATGTGGGTAGAATCATGAAGAAAGTGCTCCCTCCAAATGGCAAAATCTCAAAGGACGCTAAAGAGACAGTTCAGGAATGTGTGTCAGAGTTCATCAGCTTTGTCACTGGGGAGGCCTCTGACAAATGCCAAAGAGAGAAGAGGAAGACCATCAATGGCGATGATATCATATGGGCCATCACAACCCTAGGGTTTGAGGATTACGTGGACCCTTTAAAATCCTACCTCCAGAAGTATAGAGACTTAGAAGGAGAAAAGCTTAATATTCCAAAACAACAACGTTCTGAACAAAGGCTACACCATCAACAACATCACCAACACCACCATCATCAAGACCAAAATAATAATAATAATAATTTACCTTTAAATAATGTATATTCTTCGACAAATCTCATTTCTCAGCCTCCCTATGTGACCACGGACCAGCCATATTCTCTGCCTTTCTCCCCAAATTCAATTCAGAAACAGTTACAGCCGCAAGACCAGATTGATTCATTGGGGCATTGGTAAGACCCATAATTTTGGCTTTTGGGAGAAAACTTTCAATTTTTTTTAATAAACAATAATTATGCGTGGATGAAATATTGCGTGAACTTCTATCAACCAAAAACAAGTTTGCCTCATAATTTCTTAATAAAGTGAAAGCTTTAAAAGACTTTTGTTTGTTTGATCTAACATATCTTGAGCTTGGGGTGATCTATACATCTGGACAGTATCTATTTTCCTTTTCGGAAAAAGCAGAAATATTATTGGTTACATTAGAAGATTGACTCTATAGCTGTGTATATATATCACATGTTAATTATAACTATAAGAAAACACGCTTTTCTTTCAAAAAAGAATTAGTATACGAATATTACTCGTGTCAGAAGAAGAGTCAACTTTTTTATTAGACTCTTAATTTATTGATAGTATATGTGATGAACCAAGTAAACTTCGTAGTATTGCTTTCAAGTCTTCGTATTGTCCTTAATCCATCATCCAGTACTCCCACTTTACCCTTTTGAAACTAATTTTGTTTCTCAATCTAACTCTTTTAATATCATCCTAACCGTTCAGGTATAAAAATATTTTCCATCATGATGATTTCAAAAGGCAAAATGTGGCATATTATATTTTCCATATTATATATCTATGGGCATCAAATTTGACACTTTCAAAGTAAGTTCCTCCAGCAACTGGTTATCTTTTCCGGGATTTTTATCATAAAAGGACTTTTTATCGAGTGCTTTTTGTTTAGAGCTTTAGAAGAAAATTTTCGGACAATATGAGAAAACCACCACCAAAACCTTACAATGTCAATTTTATAGACCAAATTTCCATCTTCAAAAGGCAAAATGTGGTTAGTTAATTACAATATCTGCACCGAATCATGGAAGACCTCAAAGCATGACTTTCACTGGAGGAACCGCAAGCCAGTCTGGAGCAAAATTTTCACACTTCAATATTCCGCTATAATTTTTTAAAAACATCAAGCAGCATTGTTTATTTCTTAAACACATAATGACTGGTTTAAAAGATTGATGAACTAAAAAAAAAAAAAAATCAACATATATATGGGAACAATCTGGTGCATCTTAGTGTCCTGAACTTGTGAGGACAGAATTGGTTTAACTTGGCCCTGGTCAGTGCGGTGTCAACCTTCAAGTGCATGCATGAGCATGAGCAACTAAGATCAATGATTGGCATTATGACCCCACATTATGCAGTTTGACATATATGTGGTCAAACAGCTTAAATTATTGCTGCCTTTGTGTGGCCCTGTAACTTAAATGTGGTACATCCCTTGTGAGGTTCACCAAATATTGTTTCTGGGATATATGAACCATTCGTATTTAATCAATTATGACACAATTTGAAATTTTTCCCAATTAAAATCTAAAATCAATTATAAAATACTAACCATCAGAAATTCAAAATGCAGACTACTTCTGAGTTTTGCTGAAACTATACCGACCTCCTTATATTTTTAAAAGATACCTCCATCAATTTACAGAGGATATTTTAGTTAAAAAAAAAAGAACTAAACTATAGCAAAAAATTTTATTTCATGGGAGATTTAGGGTTTAAGGACATCTGTGTATATTTTAACAAAACGTAATATATGTTTGTTTAGTTTACCCCAAATAAAATTAAAGCTTTCACTCTTTTTTGTTTAATTTCTTTTATGCAATTATCTATTTTCTTTTTTTGGAGACATTTAGTAAGTGCGTATTTTAATTGTGAATTTTTACTGATAAAAAATTATTATCTTATATTGTTTAGAACATATATATGTATTAAAATTTTTATATACGATCATATTTAGATATTTCAGTTCCCAGATACTTCCAAAATTAAAATGTCTACCCTACAAAGGACGATTATCTAATTTAGATAAAATCAGTAGAATCAGCAAAGAAGAAAAAAATGAAACATATATAACATACATATAGGGCACACAAACAGAATAGCATAAAAATTTATGACTTAAATTACTCCTTTTGCATCATTGTGGGCCACACACACACAGGGTCAGGGAAGTTCATCCTTGAGCGATGACAACAAGTACGTATATACAGGATAATTACTTGTACTGTACTTGTGCGACCAGCAGATAATTAAATACTACACGACAGTACAAAATGCAATATATATAACATAGCTGGTGCCTCCATGACATAGCACACATGTGACTTGACCTAATTCAAAGAAGGAACCAGAAACAAGAACAAGTGGGGCCTTAGTAGTTTCGATGTTTTCCTCATGAGCATGGTAGTGAACTAGGTAGATCTTGGAGATTGCTTGGAAGAGCGAAGCCAGAGGATGAAACTTTGGAATGTAGCAACATCAGCCCTGTAATGCATCTGCGTGAACTCAAACAAATCTGACCATTTGAAGTCAGGGTAACTCCTTTCCTCTAATTTTCTTCCAATCAGATTTTCTGGGGGCCTCACTGTCTTGTCCTCTCTTGGGCACACAAAGTATACCAGTGATCTTCTCTCTCTCTCCCTGTTCACCAATGCCCTATGCAGACAGCTCTTGTATCTCCCATTAGATAATGCCTGTCACACACACATAACACACATTGATATATATATAAACTAATTAGGCATTTCATTCAGTAACTCTTAGTTTTACCAACGAATGAGTATGAAATATGAATAGAAAATTAACTTCTTATAGTTCAATGTCTATCGATCAATTGTCTTCTTTTTTCTTTTTCTTCTTTTAAATCACTTTATACGTCATGTTTATTAATTTCCGAAGACTTGTCTTATATTTCCACTACTTGCACACATAACAAGCACATATCATCACATCGAGCATCTTTCTTTTCCTTTTTTTGGTTTAATAATTATCAAATCACGAACGTCAGCCATGGTTACCTAAAATAAGAAAATGTTTTCGATAACTTTAGTAGGAAATGTCCCAAGAAAAAAAAAAAAGATGATATGTTAGTTCATAAATGTCAAATTCTGCTATTTACGCAATATTGTACGTTAATATAATTATACATAATAATATGAATTAATCTGTGGTTATCTGAAATTGCTACAGGATCAAATTCTCTCCCACCCCACCAAGAAAAACAATGAAAGCTGCTTTCAACTGCCTTGACAAAGGTTGTCGCTTCTGATTAACTTAAGAAAAATCCTGTATATTTATTTATAAGTTTTAAAATCATCAATTGCTGCATGTGCTACGAGCTACTAATTATGAGTTCTTTTCCTCGTACAAAAGAACTCTGTGGACATGGCATTATATAACAGATCAAGAAACATAGAGACAAGACAATAACTCATTAAAAAGAAAAAAAGACTAGCTAGTTAACGTACCATGAAAGTGTCGCCTAGGTTTATGACGAAGGCATCAGGTCGAGGACGAACAGCGAGCCATTTGTTATCTGCAAAAACCTCTAGACCTCCAACTTGGTCTTGGTGAAGAATGGTCAATGAAGTTGGGTCACTGTGAGGGCCAGTCCCAAGGGTTAGGCTCGAGCTATTACAAGGTGGATAATAGTTGCATCTCATTATTGACCCTCCATCTTCAAAGAATTTCCTATAATGTAAACGATCCACTTCCAGACTAATCGCCAACAGCTCCATAATTACAAAAGATAGCTCCTTCATTGCTTCACAGTACTTTTGATACACCCACCTGTATACCAAAAACATACACACAACACAAGCTTCTAAGGAAATTGTTGAATAATGAAAATATAGCTAGCACCCTGCCTATATAGACTTGTAGTTAGTTTTCAATAAAAAATAAAAAATAAAAAGTGCAGTTGGTTTGCTTGTTCAATCAAGCACTTTCTGTGGGCTATGGTTGTTATAACAGGTTGTGGGGAGTGGGGTCCTAGTAAACCCCAAGATCTCCACTGAGCATGAGAGGAAACAGGAAGTAGCTAGGCTTCAAAATTCTACGTAACAGTTTTTGCCTCCTTTTCCTTTCGGAAGGGCGAATTAACTTAACTCATCTGTATTTCAAATAGTGAAATGGAACTGTGAAAGTAAAAGGTAGGTAGGTAATTTATGAGTAGTGTGACAAAAAGTTATGGTCAAATGATGTTAATTATGAGGTTCATTGAGCTTACCCAGTGTTTTCAAGTTCTTCTCCTAAGACAGACTTAAAGTAGTCAACAATTTCGGAGTTGGAATCGTCGTCGTCGTCGTTGTGATGATACTGAAAAGAAAATGTCTCTTTCCATGGCAACTTGGATGTGTAGCGATCTGCATGAGCACCAGAGTAGCCACAGACCCCTCCTGGTTGCCTCCTAGCACTCAGCTTCTTGTTGATGGGAAGCTTGAAAATGGAATCGATTTCATCATAAGCCGCTCGAATGAGCTCTGGGTCCACCCCATGGTTCGTCACTTGGAAGAACCCATGTTTCACACAAGCCGTCTTCACCAGCTCAGCCGCACTGGCTATGGCTGCCTCGTCCCCTCTCATGAACCCACTCAAGTCAACCAGCGGCTCCTTGAGCTCCTCTCGTTGGCTCGAGCTAGCCAAGTCCCCAGCTGGCCACACGAACTCTCTGGGCATGTTCGTCTGCTTCTGAAGCAAATTGGAGTCGAAAATCAAAACCCCATTCTCCTTCTTAGGTTCTTTTGATGAAGGGTTTAGCAAAACTGTTGTGGCAGTGCTAGCGCTAGACTCCATTAAGAGAGACATTTGGACGCAAACATTTCGGGGACAAAAAAGGCTATATATAGAGCTTGTTAAGCTACGCATCACATCATCGAATTCATATTAGGCACAATGTAATGTAATATTACAAATATAATATTTTAAACTATATATGACAACTATCATATTATGTCAATGTCAATGTCAATGTGTCTTAATTAGTAATTAAATTATATATATATATATAGTGAAGATATTAATAATGAAGTGACTCTCCAAAGTCTCACCTACCATAGTCTATTCTTTTTTATTTTTTCCGTAGAAAGGATGTCTGCATATATATATGGACTTGTCATTTAATAAATGAAAACAAATATGGATTGCGTATCATAATTTTGGATATTAGTCATTAGTTTTTCTTTAATGAGCTGGCCAGAGGATATTGGCAATTGAGATGGAGTTGGTAAAATTATAAGCAGAGAAGTGAGAAAAGAAAGGCCAAGGCCGTCCATTGGAAAGGTCGAAGCAAATAAATGTTATAGAAGGAAGCCAAAAGCTGGGACGAGTGGACGCCCATCCTCCATTAGTTTCTTCGGTCACTCTCGTTTTTTATATAAATTTGTGGATAGACATCACTTAATTTTAAAAAAAAAAAATAACCTTATATGGTTAATAGAATTCATTTATGTTATAATTGTACGTTTGTTTATTATTAATTTGATGTATTGTATAACTAGCTATTTTTTTTGAGTTTGAATCAATAGTCATATAGTAGATTTGTTATATAGTTATTACTAATATAAATTTTTTTTGAATTTTTTATTGTTAACTTTTTTAATAAATCATCCATTATTATATAATAAAATTGTTGTAAATTATTATACAGTGATAGATTTGCTTTTTTTTTTAATTATTATCGCCTGACAATGCATATTCCCGAGGGCCCGGTGAGAATATGTACTTCTTTTATTTCCTCTCTTTTCTATGAAAATGTAGAGGAGTTAACAGAGGTGAATGATACATTGGAATCTTTTGTTCGTATCAGTTTCTTTTCACTTTAGGTGAATTTGAATGTGTCTTGTTCTTCTATCAGATATCACCATCACAGGATTCTTACAGCTAAAATACTAAAATCCAAACGGAATCCATATATATTTTCTGAGATTGAACATGATATCTCAAAGTTTGCATGTGCAGCTTTTATAACACGACACGTCAAAGATGTCACGGCCCTCGCTTTGTCTTTTTAGTCATCTTTCATTTTAACTCCCTTCTCTCTCTCTCTCGTTTTAATTTTACGACAATGAACTAAATATCCATTAATTTGTGTGCTGAAAATCATGAGCTTCCTCGCGACAAGGAAATCTGGAAATGCGACAAACATAGATGCTTCCCGATGTCAAAAGAATGGCAGATTTGAAGCCAAATTTGGACGAGAATCAATTTCCAAATTCCAAGACTTGTTTTCTTCGGGTAAAAGATAAAAAAACAGAGAGAAAAGCACAGAAGGAGACGTCCCCCTCCACTGAAATGTTTGTCAATAGTCAAGCCAACGTGTTGGTCACTTTTCTGATTTTCACCTCAGTGCCTTACCGTGTAAAAACTTCGAAACCCTTCTCTCAACATACTAAATAAAAAATCGCTCTCAACTTTTCCATTAAATTTTAATATATAATAACCGTAATAATTAATCCATCTTTCTTCCCTTGTTTGGCACCAAATCAGCAATAGAAAAAATTGGCATGTAACTAGCTATGCCATACTTGTTGTGGTGTTTCGAAACCAAAACATCGTGGTCCTTAAATTTTTGAATATGTATGTGGATGAGTCATATCCTAGTTGTTAAGAGGATGCAATTCATCGATGATGGTGATGTCTGTTATTCGTGAGACAAGGGACCCCTGCAAACTAAAGATAATTGAAAGTAAACATTTGTCCATATGACCCTAGAGAGCCATTTATTTCCACTTGGTTCTTGAAGCTGAAGCTCACCTTATATATATAAGTTTTCTCCTATTAAGTACCCACAAGGCCATTTAATATGCTTGTGTTGTGACTAGTTCAACTCAAGACATCATATTGGATATGTGTGTGGAGGAGGATGTTCACGTGGCTGCCTCTATCTTTGCGTCTCTTGGTGGTGTTTTATTGCCGCATAGTCATTCACTTTTGGCTACTGAATGTCACTTTCGCAGCTCCTACTGCGCAATTCTCCTCACTTATTCAGCATCCTATCCACGTGTCGCGCACGTGAACGCGACCACGCTTGGCTGCTCTGGCACCTCTTCATTGTTTGCTTTTAACTTGTTTTGGACAAATGTGTCATTATCTTGAATTTGATTTTTTATTAATGTGGGATGATGATGGCGATGCTACTGTCCTCTTTCTCTCTAAAACAATTTAAGGCATACTTATTATATAAATAATAATAATTAAATTAAACCATATATATATATATATATGTGTGTGTGTGTGTGAGTGTGTGATTATACTTATCCATAATCTTTTCATTTTTCTTTCATATAGTATATTCAAGTTTTGAATTACAATGAAGATAAAAATTAATTAGTCCCCTTTTTTTATTATATAAAATCTAAAACTAAGTTACAACATATATATTTAGACTAAAATACCCTTTATGGAGTATTTGACTATATATCTAAAATAGTCAACTTTCTAAATTTGGCAAATTTCAAAATCATTTGATAAAAAAGCTATAATTAAAAATTAAAAAAATATTTAAAGAATATTTTTTAAAAAAATAACTGATTACAAGGCAATAATTAATAATATTTAGTAATAATATGTGTTAAATATGTATTAATAAACACAATATCTAATAAATTTGTAGAATAAATCAACTTCATAAATTTTTTAATAAAATAAATATTATTAAATTTGAAGTTCAAAAAAATAGTAAAATAAGGTATGATTAAATGAAAGAAATCAATCTTGAATGTATTTTAGTTATATTGCATTTTTTGGTTCTGTTTTTTTTTTTTCCAAAACATGTATGTTTAATTTTTATAAAAAAAAGAAATATGTATTATTAAACTATAATTTATCTTTGTAATCATAATACACGATTATCACCCCTAGCTTCCCTCCTCTCCTTTTATCTCACGGATCAATGGCAAATCTACTTTGACTGTACTACATTGTCCCACATTTTTTTAGCATGATCCTTGATTTATGTTTAATGTTGTCCACAGCTTTTGTTACTTTTTGTTTCACCCTTTCATGAGTGCAGGAAAATGTTTTACATATTTTCATTACAAGAATTAACTATAATTTTCCAATATTCTAATATTATATTGACCCTTATAATATATATCACCTTATATATTTTCATTCTTGAGAAATTTACCAATAATATATTTTTAAATGCATAGAAACAATATATATATATATATACACACACACACATATATATTTATGAACATGATTTGGAAGTAAAAAGAAATAGACGAGAAAGAGTGTACGTGAGCTGGTTGTTGAAATGGACCCCATATGTGTGTTTTCTTCTTAACCAAACAGCAAGTTTTCCTCTTCCCCTGGTAACACTATAATGATCTGGACTTGACATATTATCTAAGTTTGATGGATTATAAATATATGAGATTGCCTATACAGCTCCAAATCTTTGTGGGATCCTCAATTATTCGTTCTCTGATTGCCTTTTAAAAACTGAGATCTCTTCTCTTCTTATATATCATCATTCTTAATTTTTTTTACTCTTTTAAATTTCGGGGTATAATTGCAATCTTAATGGCTAAATCTAGAACTTCGACCTTTTAAAAGCCTCTTCAATCCCTATTGATAAAAGGAGTTTAATTTGCTAGTGTTAGAGAAGTATGAGCAAATGCTTTCCAGTAAAATACAGCAAATACTAAAGAAACTCTCAAAGTGTGGCGTTATTTATTTATTTATTTTTTAAAGAGGGGCATTATTCACCTTTCTACCTTCGTTCTTAATATGAAAATTTTAAAAATTTTGTCTCAATTAATTTCTTTTTTGGACATAATAAGGAAATATAATACAATAATACATGTGAGTTCAATTCTTATCCTGTCCTTTCCACCATTCCTTTCTTTCAAAATCTAGTGTTTTCTATATAATAAAAACAATATTTTTCTTCTTTTAAATAATAATTGAGACTGTAGTTTACCTAACACAAATTTAGATTATTTAATGGTTCATATATGATTAACAACACCATTTGATAACTTATATTTAAAATATAAAAAATTAGAATTAGTATTTATTAAAAGTTGAAATTGATCATTTTTAAAAATTTAATGTAATAATTATATCAAATTAACAATACTTGGTATTGAAAATATCGACAGCACTTATGCTACCTAACATAACTTTGTCCATGTTCCTGCCAAAATCGTGATGATCAATCTTTATTCTCAAATAAAAATTTAACTATTCAAATCTAGAGATAAGAAATATAATAACTCAATTATTTATCATTAATAAAAAAACCCTCATTTTCTAAAAACCTAAGGGAAGGAAATTCAAACTTCCCTATGTTCCCCTTCCGTCTGGGTTATGCCGCCGTATTTGACCTTCTATTTTCCCCAAAAAGACTTTGACTTGTTAGAGATGGCTGATGACAAAGTTTGGCCCATGTCAAAAAGATAATAATTTAATATATGTGCTTCAAACCAAAAATATATATATAGAATTTTAATTTATTGAAAAACCAATTTGACCCGTTCATCTTCCGATGACAATTTTTGGCCCATGTCCAAAATTGAACGGAGCAGCTATTTTTATATCCCCCGAAGCCCATGTTTACATTGCTGTGGACTATTTTTCTCTTTTCTTTTTTCAAATTAATTTGATCTTTTTGCAATTTTCAATAATTGTACATATTTAATAACTGATGTTAAAGAAAAAAATTACTTATATTTAATATTAAAAATAAATTTAATAATTTCTCATTATCAAAATAGATAAAATTTAAAATTTTGATCCGACATTTAGTATTAAACAAATTATATGTATAATATGTAGTACAAATCCAAAATTGTAAAAGTCTGGATTCGCATATTTATATTTTACGTGGCTCAAATGGAATAAAAGGAAAAGCATATTTTATCCCCCTGTCAATTATAATTTAATAACAATATTCATATTTAAAATTTTAAAAATAACACTTTATCTCTTGAAGTATTATATAAAACTTAAAAATAATGACTATCTATTATATTTATCATCTAATACATACATGAATAATGAAAATAAACTTTTTAACATTCCAAAATTGACTTATAATTTTTATTTAAGAAATAAAAATTAATTTTTACTATTTGTTTTAATTTTTAAAATAATATAAAAAATTTTAAACAAATGATAAAAACCTTTGGACATGTAACTATTAAATGTTAAAGTCTATAAATTAATAATTGTTCTACTTTTTAACGTTACTTCAAAAGGTAAAATATTATAATTCAAAGTTCAAATGCTTCTATTATAATTAAATTATCATTTAGATGTGATGTATATAAGTTCCCCAATAAAAGCCACTAAAGTCCTGAGTTGAAACGTGCATTCATGCTTGAGGGTTTTATGAGAATATAACCTGTCAATATCGGATGGCTTCTAAGAAACATAGTCATACATGAAAGCAACTATCTTCATAAAAGTCTGCGTATATATATTGGCCAAAGGCATGCATATTATAATTCGTTGTTAAACTCATAAAAATATAATAACAATATATTTTAAATATATACCTTGCTGGACTCATTCAAATATAAGACCTTTTACAAATTACAATACCCTTCGTCATTGCCAACGTAATAACTTAAGCAAATAAATTTGTTTATTATCATGATGTATAAACATGGATGCTTTTTCATCAAAACATTAATTAGGCACATGTTTAAGAAGAAATTTTGAGCTTTTCAAAACACAAATTAATTAATTGTTAGATTATATTAAATTTTATAATGAATTATACTTTATTATCATGTATTTCAAGAGACGATTAAATGATTAAAAATTAGAACTCCTTACAGTTTTGTGTTATTGAAGGGTCTGCACATAAGTTTGCTATATTGTTAAAGCACTATTTTAAGTAATGATGTGAGTATATGATTTTAGACTTTGGATTTTAATGAAAGTGATTTAATGCAAAAAAAATGTAAAAATTAAAATTACTTGCAGCAATAATGGTAGAAGAGCAATCATTTTTTCTCTCCCCCGTATGAAAGGGAAGTTGCACATTCCAATCCCAATTTACTTGTTTATTTATCACTCAAAGAATCACGAGTACAGGGATCGTATCTTTTATGTATATATGGTGGGAATATTTTTAGACACTACGATTAAAAAAGTATTATCAAAATAATATTAAATTTCTTTACACATAAAATTCAACTCAATGTTCCGCAATCCTTTACGCGATTCCACCCTAATCATTGAATTCAATCATTTCGCGTCGGAGACAGCTACTTCCAGTAGTCCATTGTCTCAGCTTTCATTATTCGCCCATAAATAGTACTGTTCAAAGATTTTCTCAGATTGTTATCCTTCTTAAATACGCTTTCAAAGTATCCTGCCTTGGCTGAAAATTTACGAATAAAATTTTACCAATTATACTATTTTTTTATACTCACTCTACCTCTTAAAAATATAAAATTGACTAAATCGAATTCTCCATCTAATCATTTCATCAATTCATATTTCATTATAAAAATCTAAAAAATATTTACTGTTCATTATGTTTTATTCATATTTAATCAAACAAAAATAACCGAACATAAAATTTCATTTTTTTTAATTTTTTCACATACTTTTACATTTAAATTACTTAGAACAAATTAAACGTTTTGAAGTCAACATAACTCAAATTATATTATTATAATACATTTTTATATCTAGTATTAATTTTTAACAACTTAATTGCAAAGATTCAATTAAAATTGACGTCATTGTCAAAGAGTCATTTACTTGATTCCTTCAATAATTTATATTGACTTGGGGTCAATTGTATTATAGGTCTTAATTTGTAATTTTTAATTTGTAATCGAACAGATGATAAGGAATTAAACACACAAAAAGGATTGTATTGCCAATAATTTTTCATCAGTAGTGGATAATTAGGCGATGAGGTGGAAGTTTCTTAGAAGGAAAGAAAATGAGAAAAGCCAATTAGCTTTGACACAAGAATGGATAACGCGCCTTTCGCTATACCAACATGGGCATGTGAACTGAATTGACGAAAGGAAGCGAGTTCCGCGAGTGCACGCATCAAAAAGGCCATTTAACGAAATTATTATATTTATGTTACTGGTCGTGGAAAGATGGCTATCAGCGCTCTTCCCTCCCCGAAAGTCAGCAAACTTTCAAGGCTCAAAGGCAGACGCAAAGGAAGCTGGAAGCAACATCTCTAACTAACAACAAAAAGCAATTCTGGAAGCTCCTCAATCATTTTGATCATTATTTCTGCTCTCTCTAACTGTTCCTTCCTCTTCCATTTGCAGGTAACTTACTGTCTCTCTCTCTATATCTCTTCATATATCTGCTTTCTTATGATTGAATCGGACTGATACAAACCGGAATGATCGCCGATGCATGTGAATCAGATTTTTGGTGTTACAGTAGTTTTGATTAAGTTGTTGAGGTTGTAATTTACGACATCTTGAGTTTGAATTGGCGTTTTAGTAAATTCGATCAAGTTTTTGAAGTTTTCACTAAGGATATCTTGAGTTTGAATTGGTCTTACTGTAAATTCGATGAAGTTTTGATGTTGTGATTTACGATCTCTTGCTCTGAAGTCGTGAGTTTAAATTGGATACAATTGTGATGAACAATTGTCTGTAGTAGTGTGTCTGTGCGCGTGTTGGATACGAGTGTTTTGCGTGGAATTTGGGGCAAAAATTTTAGTTGTTCAGAAAAGTTGTGAGGACTTCATATCATTCCGAAAATCTAACATATAAGACTACATTTTCTTTCGAAAATACATGAGTTCAGATAAGTTAGCTACATATATATACCATAGCCAATGATCGGTTATAAACTTCTCTAGTTTAGCGTTTTCTACTTTTCTTCCTCGTTGTGCCTGATATGGAGGCTAGCTTAAAGAGATTTCTTTTTTTTTTTTTTTTCCTGAAAGAACTATGTTGCATTTCGTTTTCAATTCTAAGACGAATTAGTTCATATGTCCACATGTGGATTGTTTGAGCAGAAATGAGTGGTCATAAAGAATTCTAATCAGAACTAGGCTCTTCCTTGTGAACAATTTGAAGGAAGAATGGTTTGGTTTTGAAAAACTTATTTTTACATGGAACCTTTCTGCATAAGCCAACATGAATGTTCCCAAGATATACTAAACATGGTGGTCTAACTGAAAAGTTGTTTTCCTATTTTTATTTTTCCTCGTAATGGGATTGAACTCTGGTGTTGCATTACTCATTGTTATTAATTCAATTTAGTTTTATCTTTTCTTCCTACCTGTTTTATTTATTTATTTATCTTTCTTTTGATACAGGTAAAAGAAGGCCTCTAGCTATGGGGAATGCAGAGTCAATGCAAGAAGAATCTCAGGATTATTTTTTTCATCAATCACCTTCATATTCTGGGAGTTCAATGAATGGTAGACACGAATATCAACAAACTCCTTATGCTGGGACTGGGAGTTCAGTGAATACTAGCTATGAGTATCAACAAACTCCTTCTTATGTTGGAACTGGGAGTTCAGCAAACACTAGTCATCGACATAAGCAGCAACCCACGCACATAGCTGACAATTTCAGTTCGCTAGATCAGGTTTTCACTGTTACTTTTGCTCCCTGATTTAGGGAAGATACCAGCGTTAATTTTTCCATTACTTGGAAAACTTTTTTCTAATGTATGTGTAAGAAATCTGTAGACAATCAGTTTAACTTATTGCACATTAATAAATCCATGGAGAGTTTCGTAATGAAATCTAGATTACTGGTATTATGGACATAATAATAAGTATTAAAAGTTATAATTATGAGTATTAGATAAGATGGGTCAATCGGAGAAGTATGTGAGGATATGATTCCACAATGAGAAGTTTGACTTGATCTAAACACTGTTAAATAACCAATCATATCACTATTAGGACAATTCAATATGAAAGAATAACTGTACTACTGTATACGTGTAGGTGTTTTGAATATACTTAGCATTATAAGTATAATTATCTGTAGAATCTTCTTGCTACCAAAGATATGAGTATGGCACTAATATTTCAGGTTGTTTCTGCGCTAAGAGAAGCTGGCTTGGAATCGTCAAACTTAATACTTGGAATCGACTTCACCAAAAGCAATGAGTGGACAGGTTATTCATTTTAAATAAGAATTTAATATTGTATATACATTTACATATCTTGAAGGTAGAGAAGTCACACCTCGATAATTATAGGCAAGTACTCATTCAACCGGAAAAGCCTTCATTCTCGTGGAAACACTCCTAATCCATATGAGCAAGCAATTTCTATCATTGGCCGTACTCTGTCTTCTTTTGATGAAGACAATCTCATACCTTGTTTTGGCTTTGGTGATGGTGAGCAGTTGCTCATTACTTAATTTTCAAGAACTGTTATATGTTTTCCCTCCATTGATCCCAGTTAGTATATTTTTGTAGCATCTACACATGACCAGTATGTGTTCAGCTTTTATCCTGATCATCGCTATTGTCATGGTTTTGAGGAAGTACTTGCACGCTACAGAGAGATTGTTCCACACTTGAAGTTGTCAGGTTTGTTTTCTACTATAATTTTCTCTCCTGATTATATTTACAGTTTAATTGTAGGTGTTTCCATAAAGTATTTTTTAATTCCTTGGCAAATACCGCAACTATAGTTGTTACCCAGAGATACTTGTAGAGGGAGGGAAAGATAATTGCAGTATGACTCAGAAGCATATAATGAGTTTAAAAAATGTAATTCCTTTGAACCTGGGTCTGTTGAAGCCTGATATAGTTAGGAACAAAGGCTAAAGTTGAGAGAACAGAACCTGTTGAAGCTATGCTAATTTTGTAATGACTATATGTTTGAATGTGAAACTGGAAGAGCTTATGAAACACTTCAAGATCTTTCACTTGCAAATATCTTCCATAATTTCTAAGTTATCTCGCTTCTCTAAATTCATCATCGACTACTTTCTGGAAGGATGATGCTCCTTTCACCTAATCTATTTTGTGTGTCACAGGATTCCTGAAACAAATAGCAATCTCTTCTTGAATTATGAGGTTGTTTGGTTGATGTTGAATTAGTTGTTTGGGCTGTTTGGAAAGATTGGATCTATCTACCTATTTTTGAAGTCATTGTTACTATCTATATAAGGGTTTTGGGACTAAAAGAAAAGAGTGAGATCCTTCCAAATTTTGTTCATTTTACTGGAGTGTGGTGCATTTGGCTGGAACGTAATTCCAGAATCTTTATCCAGAGATCTCTTCCTCTTCATCTTTTGTGGGATAGCTTGTTATCTTAGCCTCCTTGTGGGGTTCAGTTCATGGCTCTTTCGAGGGAGTTCCCTTGTCTGATATGCACGGGGACTAGAATGATCTTTTGAGCTTATGTATTTCCTTCTTTTCTTTTCTTGTTTCTTTTTTATTTTTTCTTTTCATATTTGTTGTTTCTTATCTGATTTATAAGAGCGCCTTTTCCTGCTGCATTGCATTCATTTTTCTCTCGATGGGTTCTTTGTCAAATTAACAAAAGTCTAGGGAATGACCGTAGATATAAAGGCACTGATATCAGGCTGTAATTATGAAAGTTTCCTCCCTTATCCACAGGTCCAACATCTTTTGCCCCAGTAATTGATGCAGCTGTTGACATCGTGGAGAGAAGCAATGGTCAATATCATGTGCTTGTCATTATTGCTGATGGACAGGTTTTTTTTTTTTTTTTTTTACTCTCGGTTTTCTAATCATCTTTTTTCATGGTATGCTTTTATTGTCTTTTTCTAAATTCTTATGTTTCTTCTGGAATATCTTGTTTTTGTAGGTTACTAGAAATCCTGATACACCTCTTGGGAAGCTTAGTCCACAAGAACAAGCAACTATTAATTCTATTGTTGCTGCAAGGTAAAGAAAATTTCTTTGTAATTGTTTGTTTTGCCGTTCTTCATAGTATCTCTCTTTGATGGGGAGCTTTTCTGATTATCAGTCACTATCCTCTCTCAATTATTTTGGTTGGAGTTGGAGACGGACCATGGGATGAGATGCAGCACTTTGATGATAATATTACTGGGCGTGTATTTGACAACTTCCAGGTACTTGATAGATGTATGGCCATTGGCCAAATATGAGTGTATTTTCCATGACTTTGTACAGTGTAGTTTTAAATTTATTTCTTTGTTGATAAGTTCAATGTTGTTCATTTTTATTGAATCAATTAACTCTACGTGAAGTCATTTTTATCTCAAGCACCTATTTAACTTCACTAAAGACTAGCTGACAGAACATTCTTACAATTTAGTGTGTCAATGCTTCTGTCTCATGCCCTTTCTTCATATTAGTCCATCACTGGATTCAGGAGGTGGCATGCCTCAATAGTTAGCTAAAGAGACAAAGCGAATTAAAAGGTTTGATCTGTAGGTTTGTATGCACAAAAGAATTGGATGTCAGGAGTTGGTTGACCATATCCATTGCTAATGGTGATATGCTGTTCAGCTCAACCCGTCTTTCTGCTAATTGGAAAGGACATAGTCCACTCAGTTGATCCTTTGAACCTGTCATGGATTTTCCACAAAGGATATGGCTGTCTTTGCTGGAAACTCTGATTTGTGTTAGAAACATGGGGCTATATCCCACTGTCATCATAAATTGAATGTTTAATGGATGGATAAGGCTAACTTTTCTCACGTTTCCTGCATATGACATATCCAAATATGAACCAATTAATAGAAAATAAATTAATGAATGAAATTTGAAAGTTGATGTCAAAGAAGGCATTGTAAATAGTTAGTTCTAATTTCTATATTCCTTACTTCTGGGTGTCTTGATCTGCATCCATTTTAGCAATTCAAGGTACTTGAAATAAAAATTAGGTGGAGCCAGAACTTTTATTTCGCAGGTTAATGGTGTGAACCATGGGTCAATATCCAGTTATAGTTAAAAACCATTGAAATCATATTCTTCGTCTTTCACCAAGAAAGCCAAATGTCTCTTCTGTTTGGTGGAGGTTTAACTTATAATTTAACCTAGTTCCTAATGCGGTTCGAGAATGACCTTGGTTCAAAGCTGGAGATCACTACTTTTATTTTATTCAAATAATATCTTCCGAGTGCTCCCAGACCCTCTCTAAAAGTTGTTATGGAGAGTTGACATTGCATTATGTAGGTTGGTTGCTATCAAACATGAAAAATGACAAATTTATCTCAACGAACGCTGGAAATTTCTTTAGAGTTCAACATTTTAGAATACCCTTATCGTTTTAGTTATAAAGACTGCTTTTCTTTTACTGTTGAATGTCGTATAAGTAACGAAGTGTTTCTTTTGATCCATCAGTTTGTGAACTTCACAAAGATCATGTCTGAGAACAAAGATGCATCAAAGAAGGAAGCAGCATTTGCACTTGCTGCCCTAATGGAAATTCCAATACAGTACCGGGCAACCCTAAGCTTACCACCTGCCAAGTAAGCCAATAATTACAGTTTTGGTGAATAACTAACAGATATTTTGAGGATGATTGAGCATCTTTTCCGTCTGATGCAGTCAAGAATCAGCAGTTTATCGACCTACAAGGCCTCTTCCTTCACCTAAAGAAGTAATAGATCATGACAATGCAGTCATGGCAGCTCCACACATGACGAACTCTGAAGTTGAGCCCACAGCTCCAGCTGCAGTGGAGTCAGTATGTTTCCTCTCCGTGCTTTTCTTTCTACTGCTTTAGATTCATGTTTAGATCAATTGGTTGAGACTTGAGATAAATGTCTTTCTCTCGTTCAAGGTATGCCCTGTTTGCCTAATCAATCCGAAGGACATGGCTTTTGGATGCGGTCATACGGTAAGTCCGTTTATTCACATCTTATTCTTGGTCAATGCGCTATGCCCATATGTGTTGTAACTTTTGGTACAAGTAATGGAAATTTACAGTAACAAGAAAAAGACGATCATCGCTAAATCATTTCTGAATGTTCTGCTACACATTAATTCTTGACACATAGCATGTGATATCCATGGAAACTTACATCTAAAAATAATTTTTAATAAAATATAATTAAATGTAATTTTTAGACTATTAGAGATTCTTTTTAAATTGAAAACATAAAACATAAATATCTGTAACGCTATAGTTTACTATTTCCTGTAAAAAAAAAAAAAAAATTCACTTGTCATATGTTAATAACAATTTTTCATGAGAAATATTTAAAAGACTACAGGAAGTGGGATGCATTCCACTTTGAACCCCCTCCTGTAGAAATAATTGATAGATGTTTGTCTCATGCCAAGTATGACTTGCATGTTAATATGTCCAAAATTTATCTAACCTGTTATTTTCGAAACAAGACTTGCAAGGAGTGCGGTGCGACACTATCCTCGTGTCCCATGTGCCGGCAGCATATTACAACACGCCTGAGGCTATACACTTGAATTGGCTATTTCTTCGTGTTGATTTATTCAATATTTGTACTATTTTTAAAGGAGCCATGGATTACAGGGTTATAGTGACAGATTGCTCAGTTTCTTTCACCTGTAAATAGAAGTTGAGGTTTAAAATTTTCATGCTTAGAAATTATGCCCATTGAGAGAAAAGTGTATAGAAAACAGTTTTTTTTTTTGTGGGGTTTGTTGGCAAGTGGGAAAATTGAAATCAAATTTGATGCTTTTTAAATTATTCCTATCTAGCGACACCAATCCAATATATCAACTCTGATCCGATTTGGAAAATCTTCGGAATGGTACTATCTTCGTGGCTTGGACATGCTAGATAAATGTCTATATTTAGGACACGTTTGGTCGAAGGAAATGGAGGGGAGGGAGAGAGAATGAGTTTGGTATGATTTTTGCCAAGCAATCCTCTCTGCTAAAAAATTCGAAATTGTGGATTACCTCCTGTGAGGTGAAATTGTTAAGCTTTACAGAAGAGGTGAAATTGTGAAGCTTTCCAAAAGAATAGATGGTTTTTGACAAACTTATTCATAAATTTTTGTAATAATAATTAATTTTTAATAATACTATAATTATTTTTATAACATTAATTATTAATAAATTTTAACCATAATTTTTCAATAATAATTAATTTTTATAAGAATATAAAGACAATTAATTAATCGATGCCTACAATTGTAACATTGTATGTCAACCCAATTAAACATACATTCACAATGTCGGATATTATCAAGAATATATTAGAGTCGCATCAGTAACTCTGTACATACGTATATGAGCATGTGCATGCAGATGCACATGGCATTCATTCTAAAGACAGTACATAATATCACCAAAATTTCACGCGATACTTAAAACATCTCTAATTGTTTGTTTCATCATTTTAATATACGATGACTGGTCCTGAGATTGAAAAAACACCCATTGTCTAATTCTTTCGTACTGTCGTTCGAAAAGATCATCAGAAGCGAATTCAAAGGAATCAGTGACTGGATCCCTTTGGCCCAAAAAAAATAAGCGACTAGACCTTAAGGATGAGAATATTTACATGCAAATTATACACCAATCCGGATCTCCTAACATTGTGGTGGACACATGAGATCATGTTCAATTATAGTAGATTATTAAATGAAAATTCAATAGTCTAGATTTACATATTAAAAATATAACTGTAAACGGTTATATTAATTCAATATAAATATAAACTATTGAATCTTCATCCAACAGTTCACCATGATTAAACATAACCTCATATTCCACTACAACACAAGAGGATCCAAGTTGATTTACACTGCAACACAACAAATTTAGAATAAAATTTTCTAATAAAAAATTTAGCATATTCAAACCTTGATAGAATCCTAGAAGTTCCATCGGTCCAATTGCGACTTTGCTTCAGCCATATCTTTCTGTGCCTTTTTTCTTCGATAAAATATTGGACAATCCCGACTGAAAACAATAGTGCAGTATGGATCATTTAGGATAATGAATAACTGCGGAAATCTAAAACTGCAAACGGAAGGACATGAGTATTTAGTAAGTAACCAAGTCATCACAATATTTGATGAATGTTATGCCAAGACAGCTTAATTAACAACTACCAAAGGAGCGGAGAAAAATAACTTATTCAGCGACACGACTATGCAAGTGGTACTGATAGTGAAATCCGGTTCCTCTAAAGCCAAACATTTGCGATTATGTCAACTCATGTCACCCAAGCAATCCGCAAAGGTCATATACATTAACAGTAATACAAACCATTTTAATAATGTAAATACCTTGTGCAGAGAACATCCTGATGAAGTGAACCTTGGCACTCTTGACACTGTGTCCATAGCCTCCCAAAGAGCATCTCTAGATCAGAAACTGCAGCCACACCGTTAATTATGTTGTCCAATGACAAATAGCTTGAACCATCCAGCACAACAAAACCCTTTTAAATTCAACACAAGGGGAGTAAAATAGATGCATACCTTGAGCAACTGTTTTGCAGTACAACTCAGCTTCCCTTCCCTTGCAATGCGAGCATAGAGTGCAATCTCCATTGCTGAACCAAAATAACAAAGTATTATTTAGGCCACCTTGGAAACTAGCATATGGATAAATATAAACAAGAGTGGTGAATACTTGAAGAAAACAAATATCCATATTACATCTCTTTAAAAACAAAGAAAAGACATCATGTAAGTATTATCATAATGTAAACTTGACAGCTAAAGGTACAAAATCTTTCCACTCAATCACTAGACTTTTCTGACCAGAATTCCTGCAACTTAGACCCACTGGGATTCCAACCCAGTTGGAATCACAACTGTGCCAGACAAATGGCTGGTTGTAAAGTCCTATGACAGCTAAAGAGCCTTCTTTGTCTATGAGAAAAGCCATAAATACTCCAAGAAACTGGCATCAAGAGGAAGATAAGCAACTAAGCAGGAAAATAACTGTCAAAAATTAAGAAGGGAAGGGGAAAATAGACTTCAAAGAACCATATAACTCTTGGTGGAATCGATTCTGACTGAGACACACAAGCTCTAAATGCTTTTGTTATCCGAGTCATGTCAATTGCACCCAGAATGTGGATCCCCTCCATTTTTTTCTCTCAATTTTTGAGAGAGGAGGAGAGAGGAGAGTGTATGGAATTACATAGTGGGCCCCACCCACTCTCTCTTCCTCTCTCATTCTCTCTCAAAAATTGAGAGAAATTGAGGGGTAAAAACGTAGAGTATCCAAATTGATTGTGCCCTTTTAAAGGAAGAGAATACCGTCTGCAAGATATCAAACTCATGATTAACTATTCATGTTTGTCCCTTTTTAAAACTTTGCTAACATGACCTCTTCCTCAGTGTTCTTACATTCACTTCCATAAACAAAATTCTACTTGTAGTGCTGGTAACAGTCAACTTACATATAGAGTTCATAACTGGTCCAGAAAATAGTGCTGGACAATGTTTCTGACAATAAAATTCAGTAGAACCCCTCAGAAATGCAGCCCAACCAATGAAAAAATTAGCATGTGCATACAAAAGGTAATTCTTGGTAGCTCCCAACCACCAAAATTAGGAAAATTTAAAAATTAAAAATAGTAAAATGAGATGAACCTGAAGACAAGCTAGCATACTTAAAACACAAATAAGATACCTAAGTAAAGCTTTGCAACCAATACAAGTAAGCTGTTTCTTAGCAAATTTCATTATGCCACTGTTTGATGGCGTAGAGATAGAAATAGATCTTGTGTGGCTTCCATGGAGAAGTTCCTTGCTAGCATTCTTCAAAATTGGCTCAAAAATCCTCAATATTGGCTGTAACATGAAAGAATTGCTCAGGCAAATTTTAGAGGAAAAAACGTAGAGAAACTCAAAATATGAATAAAAGCAACCTTGCTAATTTGATTCTCAAGATAGTACTGAGGGTCTATTGGTATGTTGTTCTCTAGCACGTAGATAGGATCCTCTGACCTTTCATAAGCCTGATGTTCTTATGTGTTAGTCTAGATAAAGTCCCAAAATGCTTCATAAACTTCCAAAAGTGAGAGTGAGAGAGAGTGAGAGAGAGAGAGAGAGAGAGAGAGAGGGGAAGGGAGACAGTGTAGAATACAATATTACCTTGGCACCCTTTGCAGCTTTAATAATCACATAAGGTACTCTATCACCAACATTTGGAGCAGTGGCAGCATCTCGCTGTCAGTAATAAAATCAAGTAGAACATATTTATGGCCCAGAAAACTAACACATCACAATCTCAATATACCTAGAAATGATAAATATAAATCCTTTTGCCTTAGTAAACAAATCATGTTTCCACAAATAGTATACCTAAAATTTGAAAAATATCTAATGGAATCTGAGCAATGAGAACACAAAATGGCAGAAATATAAAATAAATTATTGTGATTCGCTTTCATGTATGACACATTCTGTGCATATAATTTGTATGCTATTAACTGATTTTTTTTACCTTCATCAAATTACTAGACTAGGATTCATTGCTCTTCCTTTTTTTCTTTTTAAGATTAAATGGGAAAAAAAAAAGGAAACTGCAACAGCCAGTGCATTCAATTATCACAGCCAACCTTGCGCATCCTTTCAGCAAGTTCAACATGAGCTGCTTTTACTTCATAATCATCTCCTGTCTTGGTCAAACCCTGCTATGGCAAACCCATTAATGCAAGTTCAAAACATTTATAGTTATACTCGTATGACACTCAGAACATTTGGGTTTCTCACAGATGCAATAAGCGTTATGGAAAAGATAATTTCCAGCACTGTTCACCCAAAAGACTTCCCACCTTCGTAATAACTAGAAGAGACAAATCCATGCGGTTCATGAGAAGATCTGAAATTGCATTCTTTACATACTGGACTGCCCCAGGAATGTCCCTGTCAATCAGTATTTTGTGAAGGCAGTCATTGACCAGGTTTTTTACCAATAAACAGTTGTCTCTTCGAACTGTTTCAATACCTGTTAAATGTAAATGTATACTAAGAGTAAGAGGAATTTCAATAAAGTAGCAGGAGCAACTTAACAAAGTTCAATGTTTACCTTTAGTGTCCATCTTGTCAAAATTGTCTGGTTTTGTCCAAAATAAACCAGCATATCTCTTCTTGCTAATCAGGAGATACGGATAATAAACCTTCTCAAACTCTAGTTTGATGGGCTTCACAAGAAAACCACAGCAAGTATTTAGGGAGAAAGTGAAGTAAGAAATAGATAAAGCAATTGATTCCAAATATGTTAACACAAGAGCAAAGTCTGAAGTGAACTTAAGGTATTTATTTTTCGTCGACAGAGTTGAGTCTAAAACTGTTGAGACTGAAATGTGAAACTACAATAAACCAATTAAGATCAATACCACTACAATACCTAGAATTATAAAGCTTATGATCCAAGACCATGAAGCAATCATTGTCAGGAAAAATCAAAGGTTTTCCAATTATGAGATAAAAGTGATTTTTAGGGGGTAGGGGGATTGGATTTTCAAGATAACAAATTGATCTGATTAAACTGTCAAAAAAGAGATTCAAAGATAGAAGGAACTAAAGAAAATATTAATAATAATTCTAAATTTCACTTCATCAGAGAGTAAAGAACTTACTTTCATGAAAGTTACACTTATGTATTCAGCAGCTTCTCTCCCTAAGCTCATAGCCTCTTCTACAGACGAAACACCAAATTGTACCATGACTGAATCTGTGTCTCCATATATGACCTAACGGCATAAATTGCATTTAATTATGAGTAACCTACATCAAAACAAGGCAAATCCTTTTTGGTAGTAAAATATGCAGAAAACCTAAACTTAAGAGAACATGCATAACTAATCCATGCTTGTATGTTGTATTATGGGCTGCAATACACATAAACTTCTAAATGTTATACCTCAGCATTGTGATCATAACCATTAAGTGTTGTAAATTTATCTTCCACTAGTTTTTTTGTGTGCTCAATCATCTGCCGACCTTCACAGGGCGTCCAATTTATGCAATCATCAGACTCTTCAATTCAATAAAAGGGCAATTTTTATACAGCACAGCATCTAAAACTAAAGGGCCAGAGTAATACCATAGCTTGTTACACTTGAAGATATCTCTATGCATGGTAACTGACCAACAGTAGCCCCTGTAAACCCATATACAGAATTTGCACTAATCTGAAAAGTAAGACAACATAAAGTTAAAACATGTAATAGTTCTTAGTATTGCGCAAGAGAGTACTCCATTATTACACACAGTTTAGAAGATGAATAAGAAAAACATAAAACAAATACACACAAGTTACCTTTAGAGCCAGTTGTCGACCATCTAGCACAGCCTTCTCAAGAGGATCTTTTGCCTCCTAAAATAGATAAAAGAGAGCTCATTTACAGGCAGAAAAAACATATAAAATTCTAGATAGTAAAGTATAAATTAATAAAACACCACAGCTTGACAGCAAGGCCATAACTCTACATTCACTGTTCACTATAAGTTCAGAAAGGATACCTTTAAATCTGCTTTTGCCCTTTTACGGGCTGCTAATAACTCTTCAAGAATTTCAGGAAGTATTCCCTAAAAGTAGGCAGATATACATATTCATTATGTCAGCAGTTTAACATCATATTAAACATAAAAGCTTTTAAAATTTATTGCCTTTTGACCTTGGAGGAAGAGGGGAATTAATACAGTCAATTACAGTTTACATCTGACTTACCTTCTGTAAATTTGATTTAACAAATGTTTCACCAGATGGAGTTTTGTTCACAGACTCTGGAGGGAGGTTGAGCTTGCGAACATCTTCGGGGTTCACCTTCAAGAACAACAACAAACATTTATCCCGTCTTTGACCCCATAGGAATTGAGTCAAGTTAATAAATAAAGTTATATTGAAGAAAAACGGAACAAAGCTCAGAAGTTCATGGCAGCAAGAAACAGAGGCAAAATTTACCAGGGAGCAGTAACATAAATTATATGCCATCATAATAGATGGATACAAGGATGCAAAATCTAAAGTAGCAATTGGCTTTTCATAGAATCCAGCTCTTGCTTCCAATACCTGCATGTTGTAAAGTTTCAAAATCATGTGTATCCTTGTAGCTGACAAGCAACAATGGACAACTAAGACATTGAATGCAAATAGTGCTTAAGCTTCCTTACAAAGCTCACAGGGAAAAGGCATGACATAAGAAAGAGATTATACATGAACAAATCATATTGCCACAAGGAATTTAGGAGACAATTATGTTATCTTAAGTCAAGAATCAAGATGGATACAATACAAGACTTTAAATCAACTTTGAAGTTCCTTTACAGCAGTGCGTCCAATGAGAACACTTAGAAGAACCACATCCCAGAAGCTAGCTCATGCGGTTGGAAAGCTCAAGGTCCCTATATACCCCATATCAGAATCCCATATTTCCAAATCTTGTAATTGGGTAATGTCACATCTAATTTGTGGTACCAGAACTGTAGTGCAACTTCTTGAAAAACATAAACATGAAATAATTCCACCATAGGGTAATGATTACAGCATGCACATTCTCATTAGAATCATAGACATCACTCATAAACATGCTTACATGCATGTATATGCATGGATGACTGAAAGAGAACTTGTGAATAATCACAAATTTACAATTCAAAAGATACAAACTTACAGTGGCACCTTCATATGTTCCTTGGTCTGAACCAGCCTGTTTGACATTAGGAATAACCAAGTTCTTCTGTTTTGCCTTCCTAAGAAGTTGAGACAGTACCTGGAAGGGAAGAAAAAGAAGCAATTGCTTGCCCAAATTCAACTTGTAATTGTTCAGCGTATTTCCAAAGAATGGCAAGGGGGTAAACATTTTAGCACTAACCTTAATGCTTTGCCCTCTGGAAAGTAAAAAAGAAATTGGAACACCTGTTACTCGAGCCATCTCCACGTAATTGTAAATGAACATCAGTTTATCCAAAAGCCGCTGAGGGAGATATGCATCCTGCAACAAGAGCAAAACACAAATTGACTCATTATTTTTTTGGTTCAATCCACTAACTTTTCTCGTCCTCTGCATGCATAATCCACAAAATATTATAAGAGGTATAATATACCCCATTAAGGATTCAAAAAGAATTACTTCACCAAATTTGGTTCACATAACATCTGTAGTTAAGAAAACCATAAGTATTAAAACTTGTTAGAGTAATTAATAATCTAAAAGGCATATGCATTGAACCATAAGGATATTAAAGACATGCAAACTCTGATAAACTCTAAATTTCTCCGTCCACACATTTTGAAGAAAAGCAATATAAAAAATTTTAATTTTTAAGACCCTAGGTACTTCCAACTATTCACACCCTGTGTCATACACTGAAGTCAGCATTGTGAACAAAAACGGTTTAAAATTGAATTTAAGTTGCAGAAATGTAGCAATAATTCTATTAGTATTGAGAAAATAATAGTTGAGAAAAATGTTGGCAGCACCATTGATGACAATGGTAGCATGGTGTCACAATGACAAAAGTAGTAGTTAGCAAGCAATGATGGAGAACATGGTGCAATGGCATCAAAGGTGGCATGATGATAGCAATAATGGTCAGGTGGTAATGGTGATAGGTGCAGATGGACAGATGGTTTCAGGGTTAGAAGAGTCACAATGGGGTGGGATGAAGAGCTCATCCATACAAGATGATAAATAGATAATAAGCACAAAAAGAGAAAAACAGCATAAGTGACAAGACTAATCTAGATGCTTAGATAGGAACCAACATACGAACCTTCAAGCAATACACAGCAAGGCGTCTCCTAGTTTCTGCATTTCCATTCTGAAGATCAGATATAATTGAATGGTGAACATCCTCTTTCTGCAATGTATTAACATGCAGTGAGTTAAGTTGATAATTCACATACACCATAATTTTTAAGAAAACAGAAATATCCAGTAAAGGAAGGCCACAGGGAAGTGGCAAATGGAGATAAGTCACATAAATCAGTGACAATAACAAGGACAAAAAAAATTACATTGAATACAATATCACACACACAAACAAACAAATAGTAAATAAGATAACATACAGTAATAATAAGACTTTCCAATCCATGTCTTTAATGCCACATTAGATTAAACCACTAGCAACAAAGCAAGACAAAATTAAAGACAAAAGCTTTACAAGCTACAGCATTAGGTAAAAACTACAATAAATCAATAGCTTATGCACTAAAATCTGAAACTTCATCTAGGAATATGAAAAAATGCTTAGAATATAGTTTATTACCCTTTGGTTTGTTTTCACTCCAATACCTATGGTTCGAAAGTTGGCATTCAACTATGATGATGTTTGATCTGTTAGCACAACACTGCTACCCAATGCTTTAATTCCATTGAATATTATACCAAAATCCCAAAATTACAACTGCCTTACCAAATTCAAATTTATCTCCCAAAACACTTTGAACTAGGAATTTAGGACTGAGGAAGAATTTGAGGATGTTACATTGAACAATTAGGCAATAATATGAAGATGGGGCAAGTATTAGGGAGTGTGGGACTTAATTGGGAAGAGAAAAACTTGAAATTTTGAGATGGAACTAGGAGAAATTTGGAGAACTTAAGGATGTCTGATTGAACACATTAGGCAAGAATTTGGAAAGGGAAATAGTTGGTTGGGAGGAGAAGGTCTAGGGATTTTAAGAAATTTGAGAAACTTGGCAATGTCACATTGAATGACTATGCAAGAAATTGAGGAGTATAAAGCTTGTTCGGAAAAAGAGGGGTTCGTAATTTTGATATAGGATCTGGAGAAATTGATAAGTCAGATAGGATTTCAGGACAGGGCAAGAATTGGGAATGTGGGGCTTTGCTAGAAAAATTTTAAAAAAAAAAAAAATTGAAGAGAAATATGAGAAAATTTTAAAGGATTTGGGAATATTCACCTAAAATTTTAACAAAATAAAAGCACAGGAAGTGTCGTGCTCATCGATAGAGAAAATCTCAGTAGTAGAACATCAACTTTTGAACCACAAGATAACAGAGTGAAAGCAAACCAAACAAAGTAAATTGTATTTTACCCAGAAAAGGCATGTATAAATTGCTGTTTCCACCAACAAAATAAAACAAGTCCTTTAAACAAGTTATCATAAGTCTTTTGAATGTAAATTAAATAACAACAAAGATTAATTCGTATGATGCCAAAAGCAGAACTTCACCTGCTCTGAAAGGAAGTGTGCCGACACAGAATTCAATGAATAGGAACTTAGTTTGTAATCACGTTGCACAGCCTGTGTACATATTATAAACAGATAATCAATGAACTTACTTATTGATAAAATAAGTATGCCAAACACAAGGTAACCAAAGCAAAACACTGTATTAGCAGAACCTGGAGCAAGTCAAACTGAACTCTCCCTTCTATTGTAACATCTTTGCTTTCCCTAGTCCCAAGCTGTCTACAACACCATCAAGTATCACTAAGGAAAATATTTAGAATAATTGAAAAGCTAATATACAATACAGTCATATCAAAAACCAAAAGGATACACAAAGTGATTTCAAAATTTATTTACAATACAAAAGACAAGAGAGATGCAGCTACTCCCTAGAGCAATGAAAAGCTACCACTGGTTTCTACAATAGAGTCCATATTTTCATAGATATCGATGTAACTATAACAATTTGGTTCACCAATCACAACAGCAGAAATGAAAGTACTTTCATAACAAAAAAAAAAGGGGGGGAAGGTCTATACAATTGAAGCGGCAGTCCCTTTATGTGCATGCACTAGCACAAAAAGAACAAGAATGTTATACCCATTGCCCCTTAAAATTATTCAAAAAGGTTAATTTGTTTACACAACACAAGCAAGGCTAGTAAAAAACAGAACCTCTAGTTAGACATCATAAACAACATTTACTAGCAACAACTTGATAACAAATAATTATATCTCTTTACCTTGATGAGAAAGTTGTATCTTTTACTCGAACCCTACTATTCCTGATGCGTCCCAGAATTGGAAATTCTGCTATTTTCAGTGTCTCAGCTCTCTGAAAAAATGAAAAGAACAAAATATATTTTAACAAACTGTAAGCATAACTAGATACGCAAAACATTCCCACTACCAATTCTTAATGCATTTTAAAAATCTCCAAGATAAGTAAGTAAATCACCTCAATAAGATACGGCAGGTCAAATTTGCAAATGTTATATCCAATTATAATATCAGGGTCCACTTCACGGATAAAATCCTGCAAAAGAATTGAGACAATAAGCATGCAATAGAGAAAGGAGTATAGTCCACTCAACAATTGCATAATATCATATAGACTCCTGATATACAACTAAAAGACAAAAATAATAGTAATTTGAAACACTGATGAAGTTTAAAGTGTTACAAAACATCATACCATATTATATAGTATATACCATACAAGTCTCTAATAGTAAATTCAGTAACTCACTGTAGAAAAAAGTAGATATATGCATATAAACAATTGAACCCACATCCTTTTCTAACACAAAATATTATATCAAATTAAGGGGTATTATTGCAATTTGTATTCTTATGCTTGCCAAATAACGGCTTTAATACAATACAAAAGAAAAATAAAGTATGAAAATACAAAAATCATACCCTCCAAGCTAGCAGGACTTCTCTTTCTGTATTAGATGACATCACATCAGTGCCAACTATAGGAGAACATGATTTAAGAGTCATCACATTACGGATAAATGGTTGGTCTTCTCCTTGCAAAGTGACCAGATTGGCAATCTATATAAAAAGGAAATATCAATTCAAGAACAATAAACTCAAAGGAAGCAGATTTATTTTGGAGTGGAGTAGGAGATGGACCTGGATAACAGGATCATGAGTAGGCTCAGGAAAATGACCTTTACGACCAGCACACTCGATGTCAAAACTCAATATGCGAAATGGAGCCATCTTAGAAAATTCCCCTTCAGGTGCATGACTAATTAACTCTGAATACCTACAACATTGTTAAGGGAGATAAAATAGAAATCTTAAAGCTTGGTACACATGATATGTTAGCACTCTTAAAAGAACAAAGAATAGTGTCTCGTGAATGAGAATACAGGCAATCGAACTCTAATTGGCAGTAAGACAAGCTTTTTGCTGTCTTCTTATATTTTCCAGCAGGTACTTCAATCCAATTTCCACCAACTACGTTGCGATCAATCATGAAACGAAGGGCAAACAGAACATTGCTTTCATAAGTCATGAAGCTCTTCATGCCAAGACCATCAATCTGAATACCTCTATCAAGAATACCTGCCAAAATTTAAATTATTTCACAATAAACAGATAAACTCATGAGTAAACTTTACAGAAAGATGACAACTGAAATAACACAAAACCAGAGCATTTGTGTCTATATGCAAGAAACTAACCCGACACTCTGATACGTAGATCATAGGCATTCCATGAAAATCATTATATTTTACATATGTATGACCAAGGGAAACTAAGGGTGTAGCAAAAAGCATCTATCAGGTAGTAACCCATGTACTACTATGAATGTAGGAAAGATGAATAATATATATGATACATAAAATGTCTACTGATAATATCTAACTTTACCACGACAGCTGGCAACCATTGTTGGCAGTGCAACTACTATTTTCAGAAATGGATGAGAGTTCTGCTGCTGGTAATACATAATACTCTTTCTCTGCACCATTTCAATACGGCGAACAAACTTTGGCACTTTACTATTTCTATTGGACTCTTTCATCCTCCCCTGAAGCATCCAACACATGCATATAAGTAAATGCATGCAACTTGTAGATAGCGTATAATCTTTCTCTTCAAGTACTAAGGCAAGTACCTCAAGGATTTGATGAAACCCAGGGATATCATCAGGTCTCATTCCAGGAGGGCAGCTGATGTAAAAATATGGTTCAAATCCATGAACATTGCAGCAAACACTATGTCCTAAAAACAAAAAACGTAAGAGTTTGTTTCTATGATGCATAATTAAGGGCCACACTCATTTAGTATGACAATGAAATTCTAAAGCCACAACGACTTACACCAGCTTTTTCCATATACTTGAATGATTAGAGAAAACATAGTAGAACTACAAAGCATTCATACTTTCATGGATGATTTCTAGGCACTTTTTTATCGATAGATGTTATTGGCAATTTTTCATATGAAGTATGTCATAAGATATCAGAGTTTACAAGAGATTAAACTCTTTCCAAGGTTCAATCTTCAATACTATGCTGGCATGAAAATTGTCTTGCAAAATTGACAAATGAACTTCAAAAAATAGATATGAAATACAACGAGTCATTTTGCAAATATTACTTGTAAACTATGAAATAAGATTCAATTTCAGGTATAAATTAAGGTACTAGCGTATTCAGTGCTAGTCTTTGAAATAACTAATATGCCTTCTTCTGAGATCGCAGTATATATAGATTTCAAAACTACAGATAATTATAATTAAGATTCAAAAGCTATAGATGTACGTTCGCAAGCCTAGGTTTGGCACATAAAACTTTTGGTTTTAATTTTTTAAGGGAAATTATATATATATATATAATCAATATAAGTTTGTTTATTAGAAACAATCACAAAAGTACTTTCAACTAATACTCTTCGCTTTAATACATCTAAATCGAAGTATCATTCTGTTGACAGGCTAGATATTCGAAGATCCTTTGCTAGAAGCAGTGACAAAGTGCGTCAAGCACAAACAGACAATCTCCAACTGTAGTATTTCGATTCTTTAAAGAAGGATTTTGCAATATTGAAAAAAACGTGATAATGAGCTAACCTTCCTTCGTAACTCCAAATATTCTAATAACGGCAGCCGGTCCAGACGAGTTTGGCAGCAATTCTTTATGACTCTCCCCTATTACATAATCAATCTCCAGCTGCTGAAACACTAAAATCCGCAAAGAAGAAACAATCAAACTCCACTGAGACAAAGCCAAACCCTAGTAACTCAGCACGGGAGAATTCGCAGAAATTGTAAAATTGCGATTACTCACTGATGCTACAGGACTGTGAAAGATACGCGGAGGAGAGATGCGGACGGGTCCACTTGGCAAGGCGAGAGGCTAGAGCTTGGCGTTGCTCAATGTCACGGAGAATGAGGGACTCTTCGTCTTCAGAAATAAGGTTTTCATCAAGGAAGACGTCCTCATCCACGAACTCTTCTTCCTGGGAGAATGCTTGGCTCTTAGGCTGGTTGGCCGGTGATGGTTGCGACGACGGCGGTGGCCGTTTTCGGGTACCGTTGTTCATGATTCTGTTCCGAGGCTGAAGAGGGAAGTCAGCTGACAGTGGTAGGGTGGGAGAAATGAGATTCCCGCCAGTTTTTGTTGTAGGACTTACACGACTACACTGGGTTTTCCCGCGTGCAATGCACCCGATTATGACCCAAAAGGCCCAATCCGAAGTATACATATTTATAAGTGTTGGACAATCTGGGGTTGGCAAAAGAAAATGCTTTGACCGGAAAAAGAATGACTACATTTATATACGACAAATGTTGAATTATTTAATAATAATATATAATTTAATTTAAAAAATAATTATATATAAAATTTATATTATGATATTATCAAATAATTATTATAATTTGACAGTAACATAGCAAAAATATATGAAACTTGATATAAGTATTTTTCAAAGGAAAAATAGTGAGTGTATAGTGTTAAATAATTTAATTACGTATATTATTAGTGAAGAAAATTTTGAATAGTTTACCAAAGTTTTAGAAAGTGATACAATATTTAACGATTTATACGAGAAATCAATCCCTAAAGTGTCGAGCAAAAAAGTTAAACCTTTTGTTTTAAAAAAATTCCCCACCAACAAAGTGGACATCAATTATCAAAATATTATTATATTTAAATTTAATCATAATTTAAAAAAATTTACTCAGTCCAATAAGTTTAACTCAAAAAAAAAATAAAGTTTAAATAATAAGTCCACATTAAAAAACTTCATTTATAAAATGAGTCAATGTCAAACATTTTTTAAACAAGACTTGAGTTTAACAAACCCAAATCAATATTTTTTGTAATAAAAAAAATTATTATTTTAAAAAAACTTAATATATTGTAACATCTTACTTAAAAAAAAATAGAAATTAATAAAATTTATCAAAAAATTTATAACAATATTTACAGTTTTTTATATAATTTTATAAGCAATAATAATAATTATATTAAATTTTAAATAATAAATAGAATTAATCATAATTTAAAAAAACTCATTTACTCCTATAAGTTATACAAAAAATATATATATAAATAAAAGTTTAAATAAAAAATTCAATTACAAAATTGACTCAAAATTTTTTCAAAATTAAAATTCGTATCCAAATGTTAAAAATCTAACTCAAGGATGAGGTTGGTGTCCAATATTTCAGAATTCGAACTAGCCCGAGAACTTCAATTGATTGTCGTTCAATATGACTTACAAATCAAATTACACTATTGAGCTGTTTTAGTTATCGAACTGTTTCGATCCTATATATGAAGATTGCCTATAACCGACAAAATTAAAGAATGATGAAAAGTCCGATGGCCGTGCTTTCCAAAATTGGCTTGGCTAGAACTTGATATAACTTATAATTATAATTTTATTATTTTCAGACAATATTTTTTATTTTCAAATAAATCTTACTGAAATTCAATGATACATATAATAAAAAGGTCATAACTTGAATCCAAAACCAAATAAATCCATTTTTATTATTAATTATTAAAAATATGTATTCTTACTATGATATTACTATTTTTATATGAATTTGTATTAATTATTAATTATTGAAGTTAAATATTTATAATTATATATATATATATATATACACACACACATATATACATATACTATAAATGATATCATACACCATTTGTATATAATTATAATGCCAATTAAATAATTCGTTTGATGGGTTAAATCAATATTCACATGTAATTCAAAAAAGTTTTCAATCAATTTCATGAGCCAACAAAATATTAGTTGTGTAATTGCTACAAAATTGATGAAAACGACAATGCATATTTGGTACTATAAATTGAAAGTAAAATATAGAATTATACATGTGTAAAATTATATTTATATACTCACATACAAGTATGTGTATGTGTATATATATATATATATATATGTGTGTGTGTAAATATGAACATTTATGCGTACAATATTATTGTTACATAAACGTATATACATAAACTATTTTATATATCTTTTTTTATTTGTAAGTATATTTATGTGTATTTGTGTAAGTATTTGTGTAATATTATGTCAAGTATATGTCTTTTACGATATCTTCTAAAATTTTACGTGTTAACATGTGTTTTTGTGTGTGAAATATTATATTATATGCAATATTGTATGCCTATATTATATATTATTTTTTAAAATTATGTTACATAAACGTTATATATATTTACATATACATACATATATAAAATATATGTTGTATCATATAGAGGCATAAATATTGCATATTCATTATAAATAAATAAAAATATATATATGTCATATTATTTTAATTAATTATTTTTTCTTTTTTTAAATTATTTTGTTATATTTTTTCTAATTTAGAAAAATGAAGCATGACTTATTCCAACCTGACTTAGTCAAATCTTAATTAGGTCTCAATCTTGAAATAGTGATTTGATTATTAAAAAAAAAAAAGACATGTTGTATTGGAAGTGGAATAATTACACTTCAATTTTGAGTTTTAGAATTGCAATTTTAAAACTAGCTGTAAAAATTAAAAATGACCATTATTAGTTATTTTTTAATTCTATGAAATTGATGCATGAATTTATAAATGTAATTCTATAATATCAACTAAATAAAATAATTAGAATTGTTGAACCCAATTATAATTTTATACTCCAATTTCAAATCTTTTTATTGATGCCAAACGGGATGTCAAAGAAAATGATAGATTTTTTTTTAATATCAAAAGGTTTGATACTAGGTCATCAACTATATAGTTCAAAGTCAATGTGTTTTCTAAGTCTTTCTATTTATTTTATTATGGTTTCACATGTCACTTTATACTTTTGCATAACGTCATTGATTATGTTGATTAAGGAAGAGATTGTTATATCGACAAAAAAAGTGAAATAATTGAGTAATTATCATTTTTAATTATAAAAATTCATGAAACTATTTACAAATGGGAGATTTGTGGAAATAATGAGAAGTAGCTGTTAAAGTTTGGTGTCTCCAAAGAACTAATTATCTTAGTTGGTGAATAACCAAAAAAAATGAGGAACCAATTATCTTAGTGAACAACTAAAGAAAAGGGAAAGAATATTTTTATAATAATCATTTGAAAATTGCATGGAAACTCTTCATCATTTCTTATAAATAAAAAGTTTCAAAATCTCATTTCTCACAATCAATAAAGGAGAAATCCTATATAGAGAGAGGGAGAAAGTTGTGAGATATATAGAGAATTATGATATTAGTATTATCCTATTAACAGAGACATAAAAATATTGTATTATCCTTGCTATATTGAGAGAAGGTGTAACTCTTATTTTTCTCATAGTGAAGCCTTTTCTTCCTTATCCGTGATTTTTTACCCTATTAGGGTTTTTTCAGGTAAAATTTTGTGTATCATCTCAAATTATTTGTTATAGTTTTGCTTCTATTCGGTGTCTATTTTCTCTACAATTGGCATTAGATCCTATTTGGTCTATTATTATCAACTTTATTGTATACTTTGTGATTGCCACTGATATAATCGATCTTTCACATCAGAAAATAAATAAGATTATATTCACCCATTATAAGGTACTAGATACTATTCACATGTACGGTGAACTATTTATACATATAGTTACTATTCATGAAAAAAAATATTATGAGCTATTTTTGCTCACAAATAGACTATGATTGAAGCAATTATAGCAAAATTTGATATTGAAAAGTTCAACGACAATAATTTCTCACTAAAGAAGCGATAAAGACTATTTTGAAAAAAGATAATTGTCTTGTAGCTATCAGTGAAAACCAGTAAAATTCACAGATGAAAATAAATGGAACGAAATAGACAAAAATGTTGTTGCAAATTTTCATCTAACGCTTGCAGATGAGATATTGTCTAGCATATAGGAAAAGAAGATGATAAAAGAAATTTGGGATCATTTGACTAAATTGTATGAGGCCAAATCACTATACAATAAAATTTTCCTTAAAAGGAAATTATACAATCTGCATAAATCTGAAACCACTTCAGTGATTGAGAACATCAACACTCTAAATACTTTATTTTCTCAACTCACATTGTTGGGTCACAAAATAGAGGCAAATGAACATGCTGAAATTTTGTTTCAAAGTTTATCCAATTCTTATGACTAACTCGTCATCAACTTGACCAATAATATTCTTGTGGACTACATAATTTTCGATGACATTGCATTGGCTATTCTAGAAGAATAAAATTAGTGCAAAATCAAGGAATGATTTGTTTACAACAAGCGGAAGCATTGGCAGTGATGAGAGGAAGATCAACAAAATAGGGCTCAAGTAGGAACCAAAATCAAGGTAGATCAAAATCGAAGAGCAAAAAGAATATCAGATGCTTCAAGTGTAACAAAAAGGGATACTACAAAAATGAATGTTGGAATTTAAAGAAGAACGCAGAGGCTAAAGGAAAATATACTAAGTCATCAAGTGCTCAAAGATGTATTGCAAGTACCTCTGATGAAGAAGAAGTCTTATACAGCAAGGCAACTTTGTGAGCATTATATCAAAAAAGGTTTCTCTACCTTTTTGTGAGCATTGTATCAATAGCTCTAAAGAAAGAAGTAAAGATATCTTAGACCTAGTGCACTCTGATGATTGTCAAGCATCGATCTTATCACTGGGAGGAGCAAAGTGTTTGTGTCATTCATTGATGACTACTCCAGGAGATGTTAGGTGTATCAAATTAAGAGAAAGAAAGATGTGTCTAAAGTTTTCAAAACCTTTAAAGCACGTGTAAAATGTGAATATGAGAAAAGGATTAAATGCTTAAGATCAGACAATGAAGGATAATACACCAATGATGAATTTAATACTTTTTGTTAACAAGAATAGTATTAAAAGGCAATTCACAGTGGTGTACACTCCATAGCAAAATGGAGTAGTAGAGCGAATGAAAAAGACTTTGTTGGAAAGGATAAGGGCAATGTTAAGAATTGTTGAATTAGCCAATTCATTTTCGACAGAAGCAATTAATACTACTTATTATATGATCAATTGATCACCATCAACCGGAATCGATCTAAAGACCCTAATAGAGATATGGACTGTGATGCTAACTAATTATACAAACCTCCATTTGTTTGGAAGTCAGGTATATGTGATGTACAATGCCCAATAAATTACAAAGTTAAATCTAAAATCTAGAAGATGCTTACTCTTAGGATATGCTGATAGAATAAAGAGGTATCGCATGTGGGATCCTACTAACCACAAGGTTATAGTCAGCAGGGATGTCATATTTCTCGAAGAGAAACAACATATACATAAAAGTGATAACACTTCAAAAGAAATAGTTAAGACCACTATAATGCAGGTTGAAGGAGGAGAAAATAAAATAGAAGTACCAGATTCTTCTGAAGCAGCACCATAGTACGATGAATAAGAATAATCTAATCATGTGACTCCACAAATCTGACAGTCAACTCGAGAGAGGAAAGAACCAGTTTGGCACTTAGATTACATTATGTAAAAGAATGTTGCATATTGTCTACTCACAAAAGATGTAGAGCCTTCGACTTTTCAAGATATTATGGAAAGCTCATAAGCTTCTCTATGGTTAGCAGCAATGCATAAAGAAATTGAAACCTTTCATAAAAACAAGATGTGGGATCTTGTTCCACTACCAATAGGACGAAAGGCAATGGGGAACAAATGGGTGGACAAAATCAAAAGAATTAGTGATGATCAAGTTGAACGATATCATGTTAGACTAGTGGTAAAAGGATTTACTAAAAAAGAAGACATTGATTACTACGAGATATTTTCTTTGGTTGTTCGACTTACAATGGTTTGAGTGGTCTTAGTAATGTGTGCTGTATTTAATTTACATCTAGAGTAGTTAGATGTGAAAATTGCATTTCTTTATAGAAATCTTGAAGAAGAAATTTATATACTCCAACATAGCGTTTAAAGAGAAAGAAAAAAAGAACTTGATTTGCAGGTTAAACAAATCTCTATATTATCTTAAACAGACGTCAAGATACTGGTATAAGAGATTTGATTCCTTTATCATAAGCCTTGGATATAATAGATTTATTGCAAACTTTTATGCATATATCAAGAAGTATAGTGAAAATGATTTCATTATTTTGTTGTTATGTGTAGACGACATACTGATAGCACGCCCCAGTAAATATCGTATCAATGAATTAAAAGCATAATTGGTTAGGGAGTTTGATATGAAGAACTTAGGACCGACAAACAAAATTCTAGGGATACAAATTCATTTAGACAGAAATAATAGGAAAATTTAGCTTTCTCAAAAGAATTATTTAAAGAAGATCTTACGATGATTCAATATACATGATTGTTAGCCAATCTCTACCCCACTTCCTATTAATTTCAAGTTATACTCAAGCATGAGTCCTATCAATAAATAAGAGAAGAAGGAAATGTCTCGAATACCGTACACATCAGTAGTAGGTAGCCTAATGTTGACATATGGTGAATCTTGGCCAAGAGCATTGGAGTGCTGTAACAAGGGTCCTGAGATACATTAAAGGGACCACAGATATTGCATTACATTATGGAGGATTAGATTTCACCATCAAAGGCTATACTAATTCAGGTTTTATAGGTGATCTTGACAATAGCAAATCTACCAATGGTTATATATTTACTCTTGCAAGTGGAGCTGTAAGTTGGGTTTCAAAACTACAACCTATTATGGCCACTTCAACGACAAAGATAGAATATATTGCAACTACACAAGTTAGCAAATAAGCAATTTGGTTGCAGATACTGTTAAAAGAGCTTGGATTTAATCCCAGGGAGATTACAATATTTTGTAATAATCAAAGTGCTCTCCACTTGGCGAAGAATCTAGCATTCCATTCTAATACTAAACATATATGAGTTCAATATCATTTTGTCTGAGAAAAGGTGGAAGAAGGAAGTGTGGATATGTAGAAAATTCATACTAAAGATAACTTCACAAATGCACTGACAAAGTCAATGAACACTGATAAGTTCATATGGTGTAAATATTCTATTGGCCTAGCAGAGACGTGAGCAACAGGATATGACAATGAAGGAAGAATAATGTGAAGATAGATTGATTCTTAATCAAATATTCAAGTGTGAGATTATCAAAGTTTAGTGCCTTCAAAGAACTAATTATCTTAGTTGGTGAACAACCAAAGAAAAAGGGGGAACCAATTATCTTAGTTGGTGAACAACTAAATGAAAAGGGAGAACTAATGATCTTGGTTAGTGAACAACTAAAGAAAAAAGGAAGAATATTTTTATAATAATTTAATCATTTGAAAATTGCATGGAAACCCTTCATCTTTCCTTATAAATAGAGAGCTTCAAAACCTTATTTCTCACAATTAAAAAATGAGTAATCTTATAGAGAGAGAGAGAGAGAAAAAAAGAAAGAAAGAGTTGTGAAATATATAAAGAGTTATGATATTAGTATTCTCCTATTAGCAAGAATTATAAAAATATTATATTATCCTTGTTATATAGAGAAAATGTGTAACTCCTATATTTCTCATAGTGAAACAATTTTTTTCGTTGTCTATAGTTTTTTTATCCTATTGGGGTTTTTTCACATAAAATTTTGTATATCATCTCAAATTATTTGCTACAATTTTGCTTCTATCTTATCATTATTTTCAATACAGAAGCTAGTAAATTATGAGCAAAATAATTAAACAAAATACTTAATTGATTTAATAACAAATTAAACCTTTTTTTTTAATGTTTACTTATGGTAATCAAAATACCTAAGGGTTATGGCAATAAAAATTAGACTGGTTGGGACACGATTGAGTATTTGTTTCTCTATAACATTTTATATTGAGTATGTTGGTATTAAGAATAAGTAAGAGCTTGTTAATAATTTTTAAAATGTTTAAAATAGCATAATATCAGCATGAAAAATGAAATAGAACATGTTACTTAGAATTTGATAATTGAGTAACTTGTGTATTCTAATTATAAAATTTCATCAAGCTATTTATTTGCAAATGGGAGATTTGTAAGAAGAAGAAGAAGAAACTAGCAAATTGCAAGCAAAAATAATTAAACAAAGCACTTAAACAATCATATTAACAAACTAACCCTTGCCTTCACATTTTTTTTTAATGGTAATCAGAATGACTACAAGTGACAGCCATCAAAACTCAACAACTGAATGTATACTTCTCTATGACATTTTACATTGAGTAAGTTGGCATTAAGAAAAAGTAAGAGCTTGATATCAATTATTAGAGTTTGAACTGACATGTTATCAACGTAAAAAATGAAATAGAGCATGTTTCTCTGAGAGTGATAATTGAGTCACTTGCGTGTTCTAATTATAAAAATTAATGAAATTAGCTATTTGCAAATGAGATATTTATAGAAAAATGAAGAAGAAGAAATTGGCAAATTACAAACAAAAAGAATTAAATAAAACACTTAAACAGTCGTATTAACAAACCAAATCTCGTTGTCACAGTATCTTATGGTAATCATAATGTCTACAAGTTACAACCATAAAAAATCAGAATGGCCTATGCCATTGAGTGTATACTTCTATTTGAAATTGCACACTGAGTATGTTGATATTAAGAATAAGTTACAGCTTGTTACCAATTATTAAAAAGTTTGAAGTAGCATATTATCAGCATGAAAATTGAAATAGAGCATGTTTCTCTAAGTGTAGATAATTGAGTAACTTGTGTGTTCTAATTATAAAAAATTCACAAAACTAGCTATTTATAAATAGGAGATTTATGAAAAGGAGGAAATAAACTAGCAAACTATAAGAAAAATAATTAAACAAAAACACATAAACAATCATATTAACAAACTAAACCATGCATTCTAAATATTTTCTTATAGTAATCAGAATGCCCATAGGCTATAGCCAATAAAAGTCAAGTTGGCTGGGGAACAATTGAGTTTATACTTTTTTGTAACACTTACATTGAGTATGTTGGTATAACAATAAATGAGAGCTTGTTATCAGTTATTAAAGAGTTTGATATGGCACATTATTAGCATGAAAAATTAAATAGAATAAGTTTATCTTTCTATGATAATTGAGTAACATTTGTGTTTGAATGTCTGAAAATGCATATAGGAAGAGCATGGGTAAAAAGAAAAACATAATAAAAGGGAAATAGAAAAACTTGATAAAAAAATATATTATAGAAAAGAGTAGTTTTGTTATTTTATTCCATGGCCACATTGACCTATGATCAATTCAATATTTCAATATAATTATCAGTTCAAGTATAATCAAATTTTAGTACTTACCATATGTCTTTTAAATCATCTAACTTTAATGCATTTTAGGATATGATTGCACTAGTGTGACTAGTAAGTATAGAATGTAATATATTAAGAGAAAAATTATGATAATCATAAGTTAAAATATATTAATTAATCACATTATTTATTAAATTTCATTTATAAACTTTAAATTATTTTTAATTTTGTTAACTTACTTTCTTTACTTTTTCTATTGACTGATAATCTTTTTAAAATCAATTTATAAATTATTTAAAAGAATATAGTTAAAAATTTGAGGATTATTGAAAAAGTAATCATAAGATTGACTTGATAGATTTTAAGATTAATATTTTTTAACATTATTGAAAAAATAAAAAGAGTAAAAAATTTAAATTTCTAATTTTAAAAAATAAGGTATTTTAAATTTATAAATAAAATTAATAAGTATTCAAATTAAAATTAAAAATAAAATGAATTGTTTTATATTCGTATTCAACAGCATATCGTAAATTATTTTGATCATTTAACGTCTTAAGATATTTAAATGTATTGGAATTAAACAAATTTGAGCAAATATTTTTTCTATTCAATTTAATCAAAATATATTTTTATATATTACATTATATTTAAATATAAATTAAAAAATTATATTATTAATTCTTATTTTATTTTCTAATGTAAAAATACCTTAAAATTTTATTATTTAATTCTTTAAAAAATGAAATAATAACAAAAATAATATTCAATGTTAAAATAATTATTTCTCTAATTTTTTAAAATATAAGTATTAGGGACGGGATTTTTCCTCCCTAAATGCCATCTTTAATTTAGTTAGATTATTTCTAGTTAGCATATTCTTATTTTGACACGGATTTGACACAAAATTAGGCATAAATTTTTTAGAAGGAAAATTTCGTGCCTAAAATCAGCTCCAAAATCATTTGGTTGAGAAAATAATTGTCAAAATTATTTTAGTAACGATTTTGTGGAGGAAATGGGAACGGATTATTTAACACAGAATTTTCTCTCCTAGAATTCCGTCTCTAATTAATTTAAAAAATAGAAAACATAAGAAAATATTTGACATGGATTTGACATAAATTTAGGATAAATTAGATATAGAAATTATTATGTTGTTTTATTCAAAGTATTATAACATGTTTTTATTGAGCAACAACTATAAGATTAAGGGAAAGTATCAGAGATAGAGTTTTACTTTTGAGTGTGAATTAATTGGGATCAATTTAGTTGTTGTAACTGAAATTAGAGGTGAGTCTTAGTCTTTCTATTATAACCTATGTGCATCCATAGTTGTGTGCGTATTTCTATATATATATATAAGTGTTCTGCAACAAATGTATCAGATGAATTCTATATTTTCTTTCTTTGGTTCTTTTCAGTATGATATTTCTTCATATAATTGTTGTGTTTTTGGATATTTTTGTCTTTTCAAAAGTTAGAGAGAAAGATATTCCACCCACTTATTAGGGTATGCTTTAAAGGTATATTTATCTATTAAAAGGTGTATAATTACAAAATATTATTTGAGTATAATTAAGAAATACAAAGTTCTTTATAATAATTAATTACATCTTAGGATTCTAAACTGAAGTTTTGCCTAACTAGGAACTTGTTAACATTATTAAAGAGTTTGAAATGGCATATTAAAATGAAGTAGATGTGATAACTGAATAATTTGTGTGCTATAGTTATAAAAATTTATGAAACTAGCTATCTGCAAATGAAAAAGTTACGAAAAGAAGAAGAAATCTAGCAAATTACAAATAAAAAGACATAGCACTCATGTTCACAAACCACAAACTAAACCAACAAATTTACAAATAAAAAGAATTAAACAAAACACTTAACAGTCATATTAACGATCTAAGCCTCGTCTTCTCAATATTTTCTTATGATAATTAGAATGCCTACAGCCATCAAAAGTAGGACTAGCTGCGGGACGGTATTCTGGCACCAGCCTTCCAGACTTGAACCTCACCCCACAGGCATTACACAACGTCTTCGGCCCAAGAGGCCCAACCCTCCATTGTGGCGTCTCTTCCGTCTCGCAGTGGCTACACCTCTTTCTTTTAATCCCCACTAAACCCCGTTTTGCCTTCATCTTCGTCCTACCCTTCTTCTTCCTAAACCCTCCACCCAACTCTGCCTCTGAAATTCCAACCCTATCTTTTTCCATTTCTTGCTCTGTCTTCTCATCACGATCATGGTTAAGAGGTTGGCGATGGTTGGGCTTGGCACTGTCAAAACAAACGGAGCTTTCATTCAAAGATATAAAATCATCAGTGAAGCTGGGGAACCATTCCAAGTCGTCTATGCTGTCAGGAGGTACACACAGCTGGTTCTCTGGGAACTCATGGAAGTTAGAAAAAACCGACAGGTCATCTAAAGTAAGATCATGAAGGTCTTGAAAATTCATCATTTCGAAATCATCCTTATGGTCTTGAAATTCCATAATTTCCAAGTCACCTTCATCAACTGCCATAAACACAAGCCAGGGTACCGTGGTGAGAAAATACTGATTGCTACAAAAGTGACAGAACACATATACAGAGAGATAGGAAGAAGAATATGAAGATATTTAAAGTGAAGAGTCACCTGAGCTCCAAGCGGTGCTTTAACATTTACTTCGTTAAGAAGTTTATAAGATAATATGAAACCGACGTAAGCGTGATTCTGAGAAAGTCTATCCACTCCTATCAAGTTTAACGCGTGCTTGACGTCGTAATTCAATGAAAGCAAATTTTGATTGGTTAACAACGCGACAGCCCTCTATTATTTATTATTATTATTATCTTTTTTTATTATATAGTAAAAAGGATAATTCCAGAACTTTAGGGGTGGGATCCATCTTTTCTAAATATTTATTAAAACAAATGATTACTTCTTCGTGTTTAAAATATTTATTACAAAAAATTTTCTGTTTTAAGATAATTCTGAAATAGTTATTTTTTTTAACTTTAGTAGGCCTTGGGAGTCTCGGATTTTGCCGGATTTCTAAATTCTTAAGATAAGATTCTTCAGAATTAAAAGAGAAAAAAGCCATTTAGAATAATATGGAAATTAAATTTAATTATCTTAACTTTTTGATCATTACTCAAAAAATTGTAATTCTCCAACTTTATTATAGAGAATCTTAAATTTTAAATAATTGATGTTACTTTTTACATTTTTATTATACTAGTCTCTAATTAAAATATAAAATGTGTTTAGTTAATTAATAATAATATATAGTTTAATTTAAAAATTATAATTTATTGATAATAACTATATATATATATCATGATATAATTAAAAATTAAATATTTCTTATATTTTAATTAATAATATTATAACAAAAATATATATAATGGTATATAATTTGTTTTTATTTTAAAATCATTATGAAAGATTTAAAGACTAGTTAATTCTTTTTTTTACTATAAAGAACATGGCTAGAAAACTTTGAAAACACATAATAACAAGATATGGAATGTAGGGTCTTCGGTTCTCAAGATATGATCCTTCAAAATTAAAAGAAAAATATTTAATTTATGGTACACTTATAATTTTGAGCATATCATTGTAATCATAATATGACAAAATAAAATGTTAACACATATTGGTGACATGTGAAGATATTAATTAGTAAATATTAACTGAGTATAAGTTTTTAAATTTACATACTAATCCATATAATTTTACTATTTTAATTATTAACCCCAAAAAAATCTTTAAATTACATAATTATACCACAATTTATTTATTGCACTGAAGGAAAAAAAATCAGATGTGACCAATATTTATTTATAATCTAATTTTTCACCCCAAACAATTCATTCGGTTAGATCCAAACAAAATGTGACTTTCATGTATAAGAATATCCTGCCAATAATCATAACAAACCCTAAATTTTTCTGTGTGCATCAACAAATTTGTTTTTGAAATTCAAACAGTGAAAGCCACATCCCTGTCGAAGAAATTGTCTGGAAATCTATTGAACGCACAAATATCGTTTTTGTTCACCGATGTACTAGCTTCTATGTTCGTGGTGGCCGACGACAACGGCAACATGACTTTTTCGGTCTTCTAAACACCAACGTTTGCCTTCGATTAGATTTCTAAACATCAATGCTACTGTTCAGTCGGAACAATCGTTAAGTCAATGGCCCCAGAAATTGTCCCTCGATGACGAGCAATTAGAAGAACAAGAGGAAGATAAATCACTAGTGTAGCGACGGAAAGCAATCGTCTTTTTGTATCTTCTCAAACAAGAGAAGAATGACTCACGAACTATAAAAACCTCTCTCTCTTATTGCCAACTCTTTGACAAAATCACCTTAACTCACTGTCATCAAACTCTCACATCCTCTCCGCCTTGGGAGTGTCGAAGAGTTACTCTCTCTCTTGTAAATTTCCTTTACCTAACGTAGAACACATTCTTAACCTATGCCTTAACAGCAAGGCTAGATTCCTTGGGCATAGAATGAGATCAGAAGGAAGGTAAAGTTTATTTGATAATGGGAAGATCAACAAGGGATTTGGGAACGAAATTCTCCTGGCATAATAGAAGATCAAAATGAGGGTTATTTGATGAGCAAACGACTGCTTGCAAGTCTATAGTTGAAATATCAATGTTTTAATGTCAGATCTATAATTTTATTTATTTTAGGGCAATTATTAATATAACAAAATTTGCTGGTGCTGATAATAAAATTTTAAACTTTATTGGGCTTTAAATATAAAATTAAAAAAATATTAACTTGATATCCAATTAGCATTAATATCCATCTTAACACCAATTGGGATTTTCTTAACCTGCCACATTGTGAGTACATTGGTACACCGACAAAGATTTTATTTTAATCTATAAATATTTCAATATAATTTTAAAATTTGAAGTCCCTTCCTAATAATTATCTTTAACACACACATTCACACATACATACATACATACATATATATATATATATATATATATATATAAATTTTTCCTAGGGTGATATTCATTCCTCACCTTTAGCGCAAAAGGATTTTTGTTTGTTCAACTGCTAAATTTCTAGTTCATGGCTCTTCTAAAAATACCTTTTTATTATGCTACATTTTTCTCTTTTTTCTATTGCCATAAAATTGGCTATTTTTGTCATAAAATCAAAACGCGTAGGTTGCTTTCATGAGCTGTCGAGAAGACTTGTGTTATTAAAATTGTATTAAATTAAGCCAATCTCCGAAAGTATATCTTTCTTAACGTTGGAGTAAACTAATTATGCATGCGAAAGCATAGATTCATACAATGAGGATGATTTCTTAATTCTATCCAGCGTTCATGATTATTTTTGTCATAAAACTACCGGACAAATTTTCTTAATAACATAACTCAGTCGACAGGTGAGAACTAGTCAAATCTTATATCCGCACTCAACGTGGAAAAGCCTTTTTTTCCTGGGCCAAAATATGAACTAGTTCGGCTTTGAATCTTCTGGAAAGCGACAGAGTTCTCGACGAAGTTATTCCTATTAAAGTTTAAGATAAAGTAAATGGATTAAATTAAAATAAAATGAATTGAGGATATGAAAATGAAATTTAAAATAAAATTAAAAGATGAAATAAGAATTTAATAAAATTAAAAGACAAAAGTAAAATTTAAAATAAAGTCAGATAATTAAAATACAATTAAATAAAGTTAAAGAATGAAAGAAAACATCAAATAAAATTAGGGGGTAAAAGATACGTTAATTTAAAAAAATATCTTAATTTTTATCATGTCAAACTAGAATACATAGCGTAGCAGAAACACAAAAAAAAAAAAAAAAAAGACTAAATACATGAAAACATGTAAGAAAACGAAGTTTAAATCTTTTATTTTCTCTGAACAAATAAAAATCTTTTATTTTCTAATGGTTTGACGATACATATAGTCAAAGTGTCTAAAACAAATTTCAGGGAGTCATCGAAATTTGTATGATGTTTTGCATGCACAAGTTATAATTCATATCGATTGAATTAGTGACACATGTATTAACTTTTGTTTTAAAAATGTCTCGATATCAATAATTTGTTTCAAATAATATATAAAACAATTTATAATAATAATAATAATATGGAATCAAAAGTAATTTCGTTTGTTTAATTGTTGTATAGCACATTAAAAAGAAAAAACGTAGCAAAATATACTTAATGTATGTTAATATAAAATGAGGAGAGAAGTACCAAATTGATTTGCTCCTTTTACACTGTGACTTTTTGATTCCTTGCAAATAATTGTAACAAGTTAATTCCTCAAAAATTTTGTTTTACATAAAATTAGTCCTTTATTAATATAAATAAAAAGATTAAATTTGTGCAAATTTGAATTTGTTAATGATTGATTTGTACAAATTTAAATTTATAAAAAATTAATTTGTCACAATTAATTTATAAGGGATCAAATTGTTGAGGGACCAATTTTGTACTTTTCTAATAAAATAACTTGTTATACTTATATTTTGATCTTAATAGTTTTTAATTTTATTTACTAATCCAATTTTTTTTAAAAAATTTCAATTTACTTCCTATACTTTTTATGTCTAAATAACTTTACAAAGTATTAGTTTATATATTGAAAATAAGAATAAAATTAAAAATATGGGTAGTTATTGAAACAATAAATAAAATATAAAAATGAATTAAAAAATTTATAAATTAATTTTCAGAGAGCATTTGGAAAATAAAAATAGAGAAGATAAAATAAAAAATTTAAAAAAATTTTGAAATCAAGTAAAAGTATACTAATTTATTTTAAATTGGCATATAATTAATACGCAAGTATTGAGATCAAGTATGTCACACAGTAACTGTACAATTAAATTTTTTGGTACATCCAATAATTTGCTTAATAATGAATGAAAAAAACATAACAAAACAAAACATGTATCAGATATTAACTCAAGCCCCGGCTTGCATGACCATAAATGGAACCCGCTTCCCTCTTTTTTTCTCTCTTGGTAGTTTTAACATTAGCCACGTTTTAGGTACAGAAACTTTTGATCGATCATGTCCACCATTTGAGAACCCCATACAGACACCAGAAGAAAACCTGAAAGTACATCTCCGATATGCCATGGCCATAGCCCTATACCTCAAAATTACTAACCCCGATTAGTGATTAAAAATGGACGATGAAAAAGACGAATTGCATTGTTAACATTTTGATCTTTCTTGTTCATCTTCACACAGATGCCTGCATTGGATCCCAGTTCTGGACCCCCCATATGGATCATCGCTTGCATTTTGTTCACCTGCTTGGTCGCAGGAGGGGTGTGCTTGGCATCATATATGCTCCTTCCTGAATCAGAAACCTCACCTTCGTTGCCTGTTATAGGGGTCATATTGGTTTGCCTTCCATGGGCATTTTGGACATGCACCTTCTTATACCGAGTCGTGTCACGTGCTTTTGGGTTTAGAATTGAATTTGGTGGGGCTTATGGTGGAGATGGAAGAAGAGGAGGAGGAGGAGTAGGAGGTGCGAATTTCCAGAATGTGTCTGGGAATAATGCGGGTATGGGATCTGAAATAAATGGTCAAGATGGTCCTAATGGGTTAAATAGGACATTATCTGTTGCTTCCCATGAGAGTGAAATGCCATTGAAAAACTCAATGGCCTCGTGATTGGATTTGGATTTCGGTTGACACTTAATGGGTTATCTCCCAAAATTTGTGCCCTGGGTTCTGCTTATGATATATAAGACAATAGCTTGCTCTCATTCAGGGAAAGCCAGTGCCCATTTCTTAATTTTCACATTTTGTTGTGAACTTGTGATGCTTTGTTTTGGGTTGCCCTACGAAGATGGCCCTGCCTCGAGTCCTTATTTACCATGCAGCTACACCTTTATGAATAGCCTAGGTAGACCATGAGAGGGATATGTACACAGATGGACGTAATATTTTCACTGAAACTTCTCTTTTTTTCTTTTTTCATTTTTTATGAGAGTTCTGATTTGGGTTTGTTCAACGAAGATGGGAAATTGGGTTCAGAGTTTTTTAACTAGTTATCATTCTTATTTCTGAGGTGACACTCCAAGCATATATCTTTAGGACTGTTTCCTTCCATTTTTTTTATGACGATCAAGTTGTTTGCGCGTTATGTTGTACGTTAACACATGACTGACTTTGTGTAACTCTTCGATCTTTTCTTGTTATTTATTACATGAGATTCGGCATAGATATTGCATGCAAGTAGGTTTATGTCTTTTGCAGTTTCCATACTAACAACTATGAAGGGATTTATATTTTTACATTAACTTTTTGTTTAATGAGTTTGTGATTTGATTGCGTAGTTGTCGCCCTGGTTTGGGACAAGATAGACAAGTAGGAAAAGAGGAGAAGAAATCAACCTAAAAGGCTTAATTAATGTATATCATTGTATTATCTCATCACTGGTTCATAACTTCGGCTCTCTGTTCATTTTTTCATATTTTCTGATACTGTATATGAAACTGTTGCTCGCTGATACTACTCATTTTGGCCGAGTTGCCATGCCCCTTTTTATAAGGCCCCAGAGATATATAATCTAAGAGAATTTCATAAACCCTAAACCCTTAACAAAAGAAGATACACACGTTGCCTGTAATTAGAATCTTCATTGCAAGGGCGCCCAAGCGAAGATTTTTTTTGGTACACATCTGAGCCAGAAGTTAAAATAAATAACGAAAACATATTTTCAGCTAAACAGCTCAAAAAATAAACCATACGGTAGAAATATGGACAGAGACATAGTTAGAAAGTCAAGGAGGGGGCTAATACTTCTCTAGACCTCTCTTCCAAGACCAAATCCGACATATGACCTTAAAAACAAGAAAAATGAACCCGCGCGCGCGTGTATACATATATATATATATATATCAACGCATTGAAAGAATCAAATATTTGCTTCCAGGATAGCGGCACGAGGAGATTGACGGTCAAAACTTGACCTGCCTCATCTTCCTCGCAAATATTCCTCCACTAGGACTCTTTGCTCAGGGCTACTGATAGAGTTCAAGTCCAAGTCCAGCAAGGCAAGGTCCATTTGGGACTGAATATTATCAGTCCGAACTGGTTCCCCATCCAAGACTTCAAGTTCCTCATGAGGTGCTCTAACTTCTTGTTGTGCCCATCTTGTCACTTCTTCATCACCATGCAGAAGTCTCAATATCTGCTATAGAAGTACATGACCAATATTTAAAGAAGATCAAAAGGCAAGACAAATAGACGACGCGGCATATATTTGGACAGCAAAAGACTCACAAGGTTGATTTGAGGTCGAAATCTTGGGTCTCGTCTGATGCAAAGAGTAGCAGCCAAAACCATTATTTCGATCTGGCTTTGATCGTAATCACCGCCCAAGCTTGGATCAAGCAATTGAGAAAGCTGCCCATCCTTTAAAATTGACGTTGCCTGAATATGTCAACAAACACATCAATTTATGCATTGGTAAGTGTTTATTTACATTGCATACTATGTTAGCGTGATAATCTTAGATGCTAAGTTTAAAGCACAAGGCAAAAAACACACAAACACGCCCCCTTACCCACATAACAAGGCTCTCCTGATCCGTGGGACAGTCATTCTTAATCGGCTTCTTACTTGATAGAAGCTCAAGGAGTACAACACCAAAAGCATATACATCAATTCTGTCTGTCAGTCTACCATGCATAACGTATTCTGGAGCTAAATATCTGCCAGGAAAAAACAAAGTTTTTGAGCCATTCCAAACTCCAAAGTAAAAGTACACGAGACAAAAGAGGCACAAGGGGAGATTTTACACACCCAAAGGTTCCAACCACATCAGTACAAACATCATGGGATGAATTCAGAATGGCCAGTCCAAAATCCGAGAGCTGAGGACAAAAAACACAGGGACTTTTGAAGAACATTTCGAAGAGTAATATCAGTTCACTGAGCAAGTAAGAATAAATTACGACACCTGAGGGTCAAAATCATCAGAAAGAAGGATATTCGCAGACTTCACATCCCTATGGATAACAGCCTGTGCGAAGCCATTGTGCAGATAATCCAATGCCTCGGCCACACCCACAGCCACCTTGTACCGCTCGTTCCAACTAAATGCATCGCAGTCCTTCTTATTACCTTCGCCAGAAAACATACGTAAGAAAGACAAATTCGAGAATATGAAGATTAAGTAATTCCTCGAAGACAAAACGAGATATATCATATACCATGAAGGTTTTCTTCCAGGCTTCCTCTTGATAAAAAAGTGTAAACCAATATTAGATTGTTGCCCTCGAAACAAAACCCAGAGAGAGATATAATGTTCTTGTGATGGAAAGTCGTCATGGTGTCAATTTCCAGAACGAACTCTTCTAGTGCATATTGGGATGGCCTTAAACTTTTCACTGCCAATTCCTTGCCATCGGGTAGATATCCTCTGTAAACAAGACTGCTACCACCTTGGCCAATCAAATTCTCTGAAAACAAAATTGAATCTTATTCTAAGATAACCCAACCAACTGACCAGTCTAAAACCAGGGGAGGGAAAAGTTGGAGTCATGAAAACATACCAGAAGCGAAATTGGAAGTGGCAGATGCAAGTTCTTGTAAGCTATATAATGCGCATGAAGATGAGTACTTGTCTTGTAAGCGCAACAATTCTTTGAGAAGAAAGTCATTATAGACGGTGGTTGTCTGCTTATGATATGGATGGACTAAACGGGAAGAATGCCGGTTGGGATGTCTAAATGCGCTTTTAGAAACAGATGCATTTCTCACAAAAAATTTCTGCATGTACTTTTTGGGCAGTTCTAACCAGCCAGATTTTGACTGGTTTGATTTCTGAACCACAATTGAAGTACCGGAAATATTATGAGTTTTCTGAATTGGTACTGGAGCCTGCGAATCCTCCTTTTCATGTTCATCAGGCAACCCTTGCGTAGGATTACTTGCGGTATTCTCTGGCGGTGCTAACACCCGGGCACAACTGACGGAGTTCCTCAGATTTTCTTTAGGATAGGTCGGGATAGAATTTTGTGAAAAGCTTTTGCCCCCATTTAATTTTTCTGCATGATATTAAACATTTAGAATTATTCTAGAACATAACTTAAGGCGATTTGATAGATTCGATGTCAAAGAAATAAAATCTAAATAAGGAAATTCAATTAAAAAGTGTATTTTACTAAATATGTCAGACTCAAATTTTTTTTAAAATGATCCGAATTCAAAAATTTTAAATCAACATTTTTAATAAAAAATATTATTTTAAAAACATTAGTTAACTTATTCTAAAAAGAAGTGACTTAAAATTTAAGATATTAAAAAATAAAACAATTTTAAAGATGTAAAATATAAATTTAAAAGTGTGATTAGTTCATATTTAATTTAAGGTGATTATACATAAAATTATATATTAATGTAACATGACATCTTGATAAAGAAATAATAACAAATGCTCTTCATTTAAAAGATTTATACTAGTTCAATAACAGATCTATATTTATAAAATAAAAAAGTTTAACTAAAAAAGGAGTTCAAACTTATTCAAACTTATTTTCTTATAACCCAAATCCAGCCCAATTTATATAGATATAATTAGGTCTAATGTAGAAGTATTAATAGGAAAATATATTCTATCTATTTTAGCTAAATTCCTTAATCAAAACATGATAAATTATAATGTTTCCAAATAAATGTTTAATTATATACTTAAATTTGGTATGTATCATGTTTTGATTAAAAATTAATATATATATATATATATTTGTTGTATTTTAATTAAATAACGTAATAATTAATATATAAGATTCTGTGCATAGTTTCATTCTTATTAATAAACTTAATATATGTTAATCTTCATACCAAAAAATATATATGTTAATCTTTAGGCATGTGAATCAAAAGAACTAATAAACTTACTTTGACTAGCGGTTTCTCTGTGGAATACAACTTTGCCATTATCAACCGCTAACACAGATATGCTCTTAGGCAGTTTACTTGCGCAGTACTTTGCTACGGACGCCGATGATCGGATTCTGTAATGGTCGTTAGAAGTTCCCGCAACTACCGTCGCTGCACCAAACGACTTCGCCTCCTCTACTATAATTTTCCTAGCCGACGTACCTCTATGTACTTTGAACTTGAGATTAACCTGGAGAACGAGTAGATAAGAAAATATATTTGAAAAATTCTAATACCTAGCACCGTCAAATTTGCAGTAAATTCTCATTTTTCCCTATTTTATCGGCACCCAAGCAAACAATTAAGCAAATGTAAATGGAAAGATTGAGGAACAAAACTAGGGAACCTGCTTTAAGTTGCAGAAACCTTCGTATTCCGCGGGAACAGAATCGAAAGCCTTTACAACAGAGGGAAGCGATGTTGTATCCTCTGCACCAAAAAATAAAATCCAGATTAACTATAATGTAATTCAAACACAAGCACGTTTAAGATGTGAAGAACGAAAGAGAAGATAGAAACTAGTACTAGTGTCAAGCACGTGAAGCGCAATGACGAGGTCGCCAGGTTCAGCGACTTTGACGAGAGCCCAAGTCAGTAGTTCCCGGCTCCGAGGCTCCAACTTCACGGCCACCAAGACCGTCTGACTTCCGGCACCGCCTTCCTCGGTGGCGCTTCCGGTGTCTCCTTGCAACTTCTCACGGTGTTCGATCAGCTCCATCCGGTCCTCCTGTCGAGAGAGAGATGTCGAAAACGCCGTCGTTATTGGCGTCGCCTCTGATTCTCTGTGCTTCCCTCCCACTTCGCACTAAGAACTGAGAAAACGAATCGTATAGACGGATCGCTATGGGAAGGGCAATTGTATATTATTTATTTTCTACGAGACCAGCAAGATTCAAGAACTAAGCACGTTTGAAAATATTATAGAAACGAAGATCATTAGTCACTGACGTAGAAGAAGAGGCCAACGTTAAAGAAGGAGTTGTTATCTGATTTTTATTTCCTGTTTTATCTCGTAGTCAAGTAGAAATCCAAATCTAATCTTATCACTCGAATATCTGCCAAAAAATAAATAAATAGAGTAGAATCCTGAGCCTTACAATAAATTTGTTTGAATTAATTTTGAATTATTATATCTTTGTAATTGTTTTAAATAATAAAATAAATTAAAAGTTTATCTTCTCATCAAATATCGTTAGGTTAAAAAACATGCCTGATAATTTTAATTAATGCCATATTTATCTGCTTACCATCATGTTTTTCAATATATACTAATATTAATATCCTCTTTTGGCCACCTAAATATATATTTATATTGAGTGAAAGATAACGAAAATCTTATAAGATTAGATTTTAAATATAGTTTTTAATAACTTTTTTGGATCAAAATTATGAATTAATATATGATAGGTGTATATTTAATCATTAATAATATAAAAGGTGTATCATTTAATTTAACAACTATATATTTTTCATATTTTAAATAAAAAATATCGTAACAAATATTTAAAAAACAGTATATAAATGATTTCCTATCTTTTATTCCTCATTTGCGTTTGTAAAATATTTTTAACTGGATCAATAGTAATATCTTGAATAATATACATTCTGCCATTGATAATAATGTAAAAACTTTTTTTTTTTCGGTTTCTTAACTTTATATTAAATTTCAATTACTTAAATTTGTTTATTTTATTTCGGTTCTTTAGAAAAAAAAAATCAAAACTTTATTCATCCCTAATACCGTCTTTAATTTCCTTCAGAAAAAAAAAATGCTGAGTTGGATATTTGACTTCATATTTCCGCGCGTGATCAAAAGCATTTCACTTAAAAAACGCACTTTTTTTTAAGTATTACAAGCAATGACTTTCGGCCCTACTATATATTAAAATCATGACTTGTCACCCAAAAAAAATCATGATTTGAGGGAAGAGTGTCGCTTTGTGCCTTTTATGTTCAGTTTTACACTGCATCCAAAATTTTCATTCATAAGTTTCTTGGTAGATTAGATGTTGGGTTACCCAAACACAAAGGAACTTATCAATGCTTGAGAATTGCATTCCAACGAATCCATGTAATTTGACCCAGGGATTATATCATATCACAGCGCTAACCCCTGGCAATAAACAAAGCAAAATTTCAAACTGAGACACCCAATTTCTAGGCAACGTTGAATTTCCTGAAAATCAAAACCCTAACATTTGGAAACTTAATGCCCACAAAGTAACTGTTCTCTGGGTGCGAAATAAACGAAGCTTTATTCTACTTTTTTCGAGATTGCGAGAATGTTTCAACTTTAGGGCTTCACTTGATGGTATGAATTGAGCTACAGTGTTTTGGTTTGCCTATTGGTTCATTTGAACAAGACGATGTAAATATGTTTTTGAAGATAATAATACCTCTGCGAATGATATGTTAATACAATGTATTCATAATATTTGCCAATTCATATTTTGTACCAAGAAGGACCCTTCTGGCTCTAACCTAGGATTGAAATGATTATCAGTTGGAAGTTTCCTATGAAAGATTGGAACAAAGTCATCTGTGCTTCAAAACAGATCTGCTGGGGGGAAGGTATAATCAAAGACGCATAGGGCTACTGATCAATCGAGCTAGTATAGCTCACTTAGTTGACATTAGAGAATTACATAATGCATCATACTCAAGAGGGTATTGGCAAGATATGGCTTGAGGATTTGAGGGGAACCGCTATGCCTTGTATTTATTGTTTTGACGTAGTCTGTAGTTTGCCATTTGTTTATCCCAAATAAATTATGCCTACTATTATGGTCAGTGAGTCCAAAGAAAAAAAAATTGTGATAATTGTAGTTACATTGAAGTAATTCATCTGGGCTTCAAAACCTCATTTTATACAACAAAAAAAGAAGGAGCAATCTTATATATTGAGAAGAAATATATAAAGAGTTGTGAAATTAGTATTCTTTTAGCAAGAAATATAAAAATATTGCATTATCATTGCTATAGAAAATATGTATAACTCCTATTTTTCTTCATAGTGAAACTCTTTTTTCCTTGCCCGTAGTTTTTATTCTATTGGGGTTTTTTGCGTAAAAATCTGTGTCAAATTTACTATTTTTCACAAGTTATTTATTACACTTTTGCTTCTATCCAGTTTCAATTTCTCTACAATTGGTATAAGAATCTGGTTGAGTGTATAATTATTTACTTATCGTATACTTTGTGGTTGTCACGGATATAATGGATCCTCCTCATAAAAAATAAAAAAAAAGATTATTCTCACCCTTTAGAAAGTATTAGGTACTATTCACGTGTACAATGTACTATTCATACATATTGTTATTATTCATGTAAAATAGTGGGAGCTACTTTTATTCATTAATAAACTGTGATTGAAACAGTGGCAGGGAATTTGAAATTAAAAAGTTCAATGACAATAATTTCTTACTGTAGAAGCTGACGATAATGACTATCTTGAGAAAAGATAATTGTCTTGCGACCATCAGTGAAAGGAAGACAGAAGTCAATGATGATAATAAGTGGAATGATATGAACATGAATGCTATTGCAAATCTACATCTAGCACTTACAGATGAAATATTGTCCAATATAGAAGAAAATAAAACAACAAAGGAAATCTGAGATCATCTAACTAAATTGTACAAGACCATGTCACTTCATAACAAAATTTTGCCAAAAAGGAAAGAATACATATTGTGGATGTCAGAAACTACTTTAATGACGGAGTACATGAACACTCTAAATATTCTATTTTCTCAATTCACATTGTTAGGTCACAAAATAGAGTTAAATGAACTTGCTTAAATTTCGCTTCAAATTATACTATATTCCTACGACCAACTTAAAATCAACTTGACCAATAGTAAACTACCTAGTTTTTTATGACATTGCACCAGCTATTTTGGAAAAAGAAAATCAACACAAAAGTAAAGAAGATAGGTTAATCTGTTTGCAACAAGCGAAGGCGTTGGCTGTGATGTAAAGAATATCAATAAAACGAAAATTAAGTGACAGCCAAATTTGAGGTAGAACAAAATCCAGCAGTAAGAAGAATATCATATGTTTCGGGTGCAATAAAAAGAGACATTACAAAATTGAGTGTTAACATTTGAAATAAAACACAAAGGCCAAAGGCAAAAATATTGAGTTGTGGAGAAATTTTATAAAGTGGGGCAACAACAATTGCTGAAGGCCAAAAAAAGTTAGATGATATCTACCTTGTAGATTCAACAGCAATGTGACACATGAACTTATGGAAAGAATGGTTCCACTAATATTGTAATACTTGCAAAGTTTTGTTCTTAGAAAGAGTAAAAACATAAATATCTATCGTGTATGTTATTAATTAGATAATGAGCTATGGCTTAATGGTAAAATCTTGGTGTCCAAAGTTTGATGGCAGGGGTTCAAGACCTAGCTTCCTCCTCTTTTAAAGTTTTTATGGTGCTACCACGTGTCCTAGCTAGGTGAAATGACCAAATTGCCCCTCACTTTCTTCTTTTTCTTCCCAAGCCTTCTGTTTTTTCCTCTGCAGAAACATTCAGCTCTTCTATCAGCTTCTCCTCCCACTGCCACTACTCTGCCACTATTCCAACTTCCGGCCAGCGTCTCCCATCACCGATGATGAGCTTCTAACCATCGGGCCTTGCAGTTTCTGGCGACAGCATCCTTTTTTCCAGCATCTTCTACTGGCAGCCGAGATGAGAGATTTTTCAGCAATTTTTGGGATTATTTGGTGAACTATCTTTTAACCAAGAAAAAGGAGGCAAGGTTATTTTACACTACTTTACCTACCAAGTAAGCGATAGCTCTTCCAACAGTATAACATGTTATATGATATTTGTTTACCGTTTACATCATCATATGGTGGCATAGCTTGCTAGACTTGATTAGTCTTGAATTATGAATTGTATATGATGTCATAAAAAAAATCATAAAAAGAAAGTTGTATGAAAAGTGAGTACTAGATGTGTTAAATAGCGTGAGCTTATGCCTCACGACTATTTGATTTAAATTACTCAAGGACTAAGTTCCCTTGACCGATAATAAAGTTTTCTAAGGATTGTAGATCCTTGACAGATAAATATAATATCCAAAGGCTAAGTACCCTTGACCGATGATAAAATTTTTCCCAAAAGCCGTGGATCCTCAACTGATAAATATGATTTCTAAAGGCTATGTACCCTTGACCAATTTGATTTCCATGGAAATGAATCCATGACCGTTATTATTATATTATACGCTTATGCCTTATTATGGTAAGGTTTTAAATGTTAATTCACATTGAACTAATCATTTTAAAAGGTATTGTAATGGTTTTATTACTGGAATGCTAGAGAAGTTATAATGCATTAAATTGCACAGAGCCTTGCATACCTAAAGGTATTGTAATGGTTTTATTACTAGAATGCTACATGTTTATATTTTATTTAATTTCAGGTAATTACCCAGAGCAGTTTTCTAACCGTGAGGGCTAGAAGAGCCCTATTGATACTGCAGAGGATTTTTATTCCTTATTTTGCTGGGGTTTATATTTTGTACTAATGTAATTTGTCAAAAATGTAAATAACTATAAATGAGTATGGATGACCATAGGCAGATTCCCCATTCCCCTATTTTGATTTAGTAGTTTTTGGATGAGATTTCCATGAGTTTTCATTATTGTATGATTTACAATTTGATCAAGAAAATATCGTGATAGGCATATAGGAACGGGTTATTCTCGTTATTTGTGCCGATTGCACTTCGGAAGTTTGAGGTGTGATAAATATAGACCTTTCTTTGGAGAATATGTGTTCATGAGAGATGATTATTTTTTATAAATTGATAGAATTGACATTGTCAAATTAAAGATGTATGACGGTACGGATCGCACCATCTAAGAGGTACGACATGTGAAGGGTCTAAAAAAAATCTATTGTCTTTAAGACAATTTGATAATAACAAGTACAAAACCCAAACATAGGATAGAGTTTTGAGAGTTATAAAAGGCACACTTGTAGTTATAAAAGCTGAAAAGATAACAGCCAACTTATACATGCTTAAAAGAGAAACACAATAAGGAGAAGTTTCAATTACATAAACAAATTCAATAGTAGAGTAATTCACAATATCATGGCTCCATAAACTTAGCCACATGTCAAAACATGGATTAAATGTTCTTACTGAACATAATCTTCTTCATGGACACAAAAAGTTTTCTTTACATTTTTGTAAGCACCAGTAAGTATCATAGGTTGAAGTTCAATAGCTTTAAAGAGAGAAATAAAATTATCTTAGGTCTAGTGCACTCAGATGTTTAGCAAGCACTAATTTTATCCCTAGGAGAAGTAAAGCATTTTGTATCATTCATTGAAGACTACTCTAACAAATGTTGGGTGTATCCAATCAAGAGAAAGAGAAATGTGTTTAAAGTTTTCAAAACCTTGAAAATGCATATGGAACATGAATACGAGAAAAGGATCAAGTGCTTGAGAATAAACAATGGAAGAGAATACACTAATGATAAATTTGATACTTTCTGTCAATAAAAAGGTATTAAGGGGCAATTGATGGTGGTATATACTCCACAACAAAATAGAGTGGCATAGCAAATAAAATGGACTTTATTGAAAAGGACAACGGTAAAGGTGAGAATTGCTAGATTAGCTAAGTCATTTTGGGCTGAAGCTATCAAGACAGCTTGTTATGTGATCAATCAATCACCATCGGCCATAATTAATCTAAAAATCCCAATAAAGATGTGGATTAGAAAGCCAACTAACTATCCAAACCTTTATGCATTTGAAAGTATAGTATGCATTATGTACAATACCTAAGAAATTATAAACCTAGATCTAAAATTCAGAAGATGCTTATTCTCAGGGTATACTGATCAAGTAAAGGAGTATCACCTATGGGATCCTACTGACCACAAGGTTATTGTGACACTTATTAAGGTTTGTATGTGTGGTTTAGTTAGCAATAAGGGTTATTGTTATACTTATCTATAATAAAATAAATGAATAATTAAAATAAAGGCAGTGATAGTATAAATTGAAGTTGAGTATGTACAGACAAGCAAGTGATGTTGGTTCAGTGGAAAGTTCCATTCTCCCTAACCCAGAGGTTAGGGGTTTGAGTCCTTGCTCCCCCACTTTTTTACATTTTTTCCTTGTTGCGTCATTTGTCCTTTCAGTAGGAAATTATGTATCTACCATTGTTTTATTTTCTTCTTCCCCTATCTTCTTCTTCCTTTGCATTAGACATATGCTCTTAGCCTTATTCCATTTGTCACCTCCTCCAATGTCATTGTCATCATTCTGCGACCAGTGTCGGTATGTTCCAACCACTGCCCATTGTTTTCTGGCAAGAAACCTTCCATTTTTCCCTTTGTCCATGTGTGCAGCAATGAAATGTGAAATTGAGTGAAAAATAGTGTGAATTTCTCCAAATCTTCATGTGGGTTTCGATTCTTACTGAAATTTGAAGCTTTCCTTTTAAATTATGGACTGAAAGTTGAACTTTGATAGTCAATTTCTGAAAAATTGTCTAATAACACACCTAAGGTTTGAATTAATAGAAGTTTGAATTTTCTATGTTTTGGTTAGAAATTGACTTTGGTGAACGAGGGATTTAGTCTTCTGAGTTAAATTACTGAGGTAAAATCTTTTCTAATAAAGGATTTTATTACTATTGATTTTTTGGGTCAATTAGAATGTACGTAAAATGATTTATTTAACATATGAAAGGGTTTAGATTAATTAATCAACAATGAGAATTGTAAATTTGTAAATAAGAACAAGTTTTACATGTTGGATATAGATGCATATAACAAGGCAAGTAATAAAGATTAATGGTATAAGGAAGTTTAATGGTGGGATTAGTGTCCTTTCATGTATTGACTATGTGTTATATATTGAAATGTTGAAGAAAAGAAATAATAGTAAATAAAAATGAAAATAAATAAAGTATTCTTCTGTTGGTTGGATAAGTGGTTCATATAAAAGAGTATGCATTATTAATATTTCAATGTAAGTTAAAAAGGTTATAAAGATTACAAATTAAGACTATAAAATTCCTTAATTTTTAGAGAACCTCATTATGTTTAAGAGTAGGCTAGTGAAGCACGATTTACTAAGTGTTAGGTTGATGTTTAGATACCATTATGGCCTTTGACTAAGCTAATTAACTAGATAACAAAATTAGGTACATTGATGCTCTAATGGTTGCCATGTAAATTATGAATAATTTGTATTTTGTTGTAAGGACTTACTCCGTGAATTCTTCCTAAAGATTAGGAGAAGGAGTAGGATTAGCTAGATTGTTTCACCAACCATGTGAGCAGTAGCATTCTCAACAATGTTATATAATCTACTTGCTTAAGATATATTCCTTGTATATCACTTTAATAGTTTATGTTAACATTTCTCCACATACAGTCTTATTTCACTCTTTTTACAACGATCCATATTATTCTCTTTAATAAATCATAAATCGTGTATAGATTGATACAACTATGAAAGATAGAATATTATAGATGAAATGTGATACAGTACAGCGTATCGACTGTCTTATTGTTACGAAATAATATCATATGGGATAAACAGTTTGACTATGAGAAGAATTAGTTTTCCTGAAGGTTGTGTGCCTTTGATTGATGCTAATTTTTTTATAAGGGTTACAAACCCTTGACTGATTCTATAAATCCATAAGCAGAAAGCCCATGATTGCCAATTATGTGCTACACAATTATTCCTCTTGCATATGGTTTCTGAGCCCTTTTAGGTTGTATTAAAAAATAAAGTATAAATAGTTGTTCAATAGGACTTTTATACGCTTGATGGCTTTTGTCTGACAAAAATAAAAATTTGTTATATTGGGACTCATTGTAAAATAGTTATGTTAATACTGCATTCTTTAATGTATTAATACTCTTGTTACATTTTTCTTTTTCCTGGGATGCTACCTGTATATGTTTCATCTTTTTTGATAATTAATAGAAGACTCGATCCATATTACAAGTGTCGCGATCTTCAATTTGTTGTGGTATTTCTTTATATTAGCATAGTAAAGGTGAACTTGTACATATATAATGTAAATAAGTCTAGATAACCACAGCCAAGTCCCCCCTCCCTTTATTTTGTTATTTATATAGGTTATCTTGTTGTGTAGAGAGCTAAGCTCTCTTTATTTAACTAGAATGAGCTGACAAGTATTTGTAAAACTTTTGGTAGGTCTCATTTATAGGGGAGACTCTACCAAAATTTCTATAGAAATTAAGTTGATAAATATCTTTGATGCTAAAGGTTGTTTCTTAAAGAAATGTTAACTATATAATCTTCGTGATATAATTTAGATAGATAAAGGTAATGCTAAGTATTGTCGGCTTGCATAAGTGGGGTTGTTCTTGTCATTTGCCCTAGTCACACCCTAGGATTTAGGGTATGACAGTTATAGTTAACAGGAATGTCACATTTCTTAAAGAAAAATAACATATACATGAAGGTAATAACACTTTAAAAGAAATATTAGAAACAACTACAATGCAGATTGAAGGAAGAGAAAGAAATGAATAAGAAGTACCAAATTCTTCTAAAGTAGCACCTGAGTATGATTTACAAAAGCAATTAGATCTTGCAACTCTATCAGTTCGACAATTAACTTGAGAAAGGAAAGAACTAGTTTGACACTTATATTACATTATAGAAGGAAATGTTGCATACTGTATACTTACAAAAGATAGAGAGCTTTTGATTTTTTAAAAGGCTATGGAAAGACTATAAGCTTTTATATGGTTGGCAGTAATGCAAGAAGAAATCAGAGGCTTCCATAAGAACAAGATATGGGATCTTGTTCCACCACCCAAAGGACGATAAATCATTGAGAACACATGAGTGTACAAGATTAAGAGAATTAGTGATAATCAAATTGAATGATATAGTGTTGAACTGAGGGTAAAAAGATTTGTTCAAAAAGAAGGCATTAATTTCAACGAGATATTTTCTTCGATTATTTGACTCACAATGGTTCGAATGGTCTTAGCAATGTGTGTATCATTTGACTTACATCTAGACAGTTAGATGTGAAAACAACATTTCTTCGTGGAGGTCTTGAAAAAGAAGTTTATATGCTTTAAACAGAAGGTCTTGAAGAAAAAGGAAAAAAGAATTTGGTTTGCTAGTTGAACAAATCTTTGTACAATCGTAAATATGCGTCAAGATGTTGGTATAAGAGATTTGATTCCTTCACTAAGCCTTGAATATAACAGACTTAATACAGAATCTTGTACATATATCAAAAGATTTTGTGGAAATGATTTTATTATTCTACTATTGTATATAGACGGATAGTAAGTCCCCAACAAAGATCGGATTAACAAATAAGATTCTAAAGCTGCAAATTCACTGAGATAAAAATAATAGGAAGATTTGACTTTCTCAAAAGAATTATTTAAAGAAGATCTTATGACACTTCAATATGCAATATTGTAAGTCAATCCTTACCCACTTCCTATTAATTTAGCAGTGGAAAAGTGAGAAAGGAAATGTCTCGAGTACCATATGCATCAGTAGTGGCTAGCCTAATGTTTGCTATGATTTGCATTTCAGAGAAGATTACACTATTTTATAATAAACAAAATGCTCTCTACTTCGTAAAGAATCTGGCACTCCATTATCAGACAAAAAAAATATACGAGTTCAATATTACTTTGTCTGATAAAGGGTAGGAGAAGGAAGTGTGAACATATAAAAAATTCATACTCAAGATAACTTAGTAGATGCACTGACAAAGTTAGTAAACATTGGTAAGTTTATATGATGTAAATCATCTATTGGATGTGAGCAATAGGAAATGACAAATAAGGAAAAATGATGTAAAGATTAATTGAATCTTAATCAAATCTTTAAGTAGGAGATTGTCAATGGACGATGCCTACCATTATGGTTCATGCCATCCAAAGAAAATTTTTGTAATAATTACAATTTAACCTTATGAAAATTGCATTGAAGCCTTTTATTATTTCTTATAAATTGAAGACTTCAAAACCTCATTTTATACAACTAAGAAAGGAACAATCATATATAAAGAGAAGAAATATATAGAGTTGTGAAATTAGTATTCCTTTATTAACAAGATATATAAAAATAGTGTATTATTCTTGCTATAAAAAAAAGATATAATTCTTATTTTTCTTTACAGTGAAACCCTTTCTTCCTTATCTATGGGTTTTATCATATTGGGATTTTCTATGTAAAAATCTAGGGATCCCATTTACTATTTTTCTTAAATTATTTATTACAATTTTACTTCAATTCAATATCAATTTCTCTACAGAAAGAAAATCAATACAATTTACGTAACCAAAATTCATACAATCAACAAATACAGATATGATGAGTTTAATTTCTATCCTTTTATTTTTCATTTTCAGGTTTGAAACATTTTCTGATTTGAAAAGATGGGTTAAAATAGGACGGGATAGGAAAAATGACTAGATCATTGTTGGAATGTTAAAAAATTATCTCTGAGACAACTTCTCTTGATTGATCTCATACTTTAATTTTTAAACATTTTTAAATTTAAAAATTTTGGAACAATTTAAATTTCTTATCTGTTTAATAATTATTCTTTGACTCTTGATGATTTTTATATCATATATATAATAGATTAAAATTTCATCATATAAAATCAACCTCATTAATTATTTGTGACCTTTCGCACAACAGAAAACTGGTTACCATTTATTGTTCTCTTTACCTATAAAATGACAGAATTTTTTCCCCACGGCACCCCATAACTCTCAACTAACCCACGCGTAACCAAAACAAAAGTGAAACACCCTTTTTGATGGAGAGATTGCAGAGATGAAAGAAAATAATTAAAAGAAAGCATTTTCTTTGGGAACAATGCGAAGTGAAATACATGTCATCCCTTTTGCAATGAGATTGAATTCAAGAAGCCAACGTGGCACTACTTTCCAAGTAATAGGGTATGCTCAATAAGTCAAATTTAAATCATTTACATTGAAAATTTAAAATTTAACGCATTTAGTATATTTGTGTTGTTTAATATTGTTTCCAAAAAATAAATATTAAATTTTTTGAAAACAACTATATATATTGTCAAATTTTAAATTCACAGTATCTTAGTAAGTCGAAATCTAGTAAGTGACACTACTGTCTCATTGCCTTTTCATAGACGCGAATGAACAATGTTCATTATGACCATAACACTTGAATCTCTCTGATCCTGATACGTCGAAACATGATAGGGGCTTCTTATTCAGTATGGACTCTCCGTGTATCAAACAAATTTGCTTTGAGTTTGCCCTGCTCGCGCACGTACGTGCCACTGCAGATCTAGCAAATAGAGCGAATGCATTTCGACCTAATCATAGCATATTAGTTAGGTTAAGTTTGGACAGATGATGGTGAATAAAATAATTAAAATGAGTTAGATTTATATTTAAATATTTTTTTTAAGTGGAATGAGATAACAAGAGAAGAATATCAAAACTTTTTCTTGTCATTTAGAATTTTAATTTTAATGTGTCTTCAAATTGGTGAATCAATGATAAAATAAAGTGATTTAAAAAATTAAATTACTAATATGCATATACCTCATTACTAATATACTCAACATCCATAGAGGATTATTTCAATTGTTACAATGTTATTTAATTTCTATCATTATGACCATGACCCCTCTATTTTTTTTTACTTAATATTTTAAAATAAAAAGAGAGAATAAAAAAATCTACTATGTAAATTAGTTTCATCTCTTCTTTTTTTTGTCAACAATTTTTTTTTTGGCTTTTTAAATTTGTCTTTTAAAATTTTTTGAAGCAATAAATATTCTATAATAAATGTATTAGACAAAAAAAAGATTGGATAATTAGTAAATAAAAATAAAAATATATGGACAAGAGAATAATATAGCATTATATAGTAAATAATGACAAAATTATTAATCATGTGTTTATAGGGGTAATATTTTATAAAAATTAATGAATCATTTCATTTCATTCATTTTATTATAGTTTTCAAACAAAATTGATAAATATTATTTCCTTCTCTTATTAAAACTTTCAAAAAACATATCTATTTAAAACATTTCACTTCATTTAATTTTATACCATTCTATTAATAACCACTCTATTTCGTCGTGTTTTAAATCCTAAAATAGCTTTAAACCGGAGAGATGCAAATGACACAAGATGCGTGCCCCAAGCTCTGTCATTGAAATTATAGAGATGAATCTGCATCGATAAAAAGAAACACGGTGATGGAAGTGATTCAAGCTACATATAATAGAGCTATAGTGTGAATTCGAATTATTTCCCTAGCACCCTGAGAGGTAATCCACTCAAAGTTTTAAATTTATTTCTATCAAATGTGAAAACAACGGGACACGAGAGATCAATGGTCAAAGAACTGATACAAGATATATGGATAAAGGAACAACTCGTAGGTAACCAAATTTAACCACGCAGATAATTAGAGTGATGCAAATCTAATTTAATGGCCCATTGTCCAATCCTAGTTGAGTTTAAATTAAAAAAAAAATTACATATTTATCAAGCTAGCTTGAGTCAATTTTTGCATTTGTTCATTATCTGGCTCGTTATATTTTTATAATTTAATTTAATTTATTTTTATTTATAATAAAAATTTAATATATTAATTCTTTTCAAACTTTAATTATTTTTCATTATAAATCTTCGTTTGTATTATTATATTTTTTTAACTACAAATCTGTTTTTATTATTTTTATTAATTTAAAAAATATTTTGCGAACAAATAATTTAATATGGACTTAGCTCAATTTGATTAAACTTGATTTAATCCGATCACTTATGAGCCTAAGTCGGATCCAAAATAAGTTTTTTTGTCTTAATTTTTAACTAAACTAGGTCCAAGGTCTTATTTGAATTTGACCTGCCCAATCCTTAAAACACCTATAGATAATTATACACAAGACGATGGTAATAAGGTACGCCTAAGAAACCAAGCAATAAACAAGCTAACACAGTTATCCATATACCCTAAATTTAAAGCCAAGCGTAAGCGTAAGCATGGTGGTGCCTTTGGCACTTTTTGCAAGTGTTAAGGCGACCACCTTAGGGGGTTAGCTTTTATTTGAAAGACTAACGTTTGGTTAATTGAATGATAAGAAATAAGAATGAGGATGAGTTTAAAAATGAAAAGACTTTAATAAAATAAAATATTAAATTCATATATTATGTTTGATATAATATTAAAAAAATTAGTGAGAATGAGAAAGACTATTTGAAAAATATCCATGATACCTTAATAAAAATTAATTATTATTGTTTATTAAAAATTATCATTTAATAAATATAATAATTTTATTATTCTGTTAAAAAAGAATTTTTATTATTAATAAAAATTAATTAGTATTAGTATTATGAAATTTAAAAAATTATTATTAAATTATTAATTATTATTCTTTAATTTTTATAAATATTTTTGTACTTTCTCCTTCCAGATCCCACTTGCACCGTCAATGGCAACAGAAGATCTATGGGTCTTCTTTCACGGCAACGGCAACAACAGCGACAATTGTGAGGCACCACATCTTCTCTACATATTGCACATCTGGGTCTTCTCTCAACTCTTGCGTTAATCAAAGTCTCAGACTTAATCTCTCTCTCTCTCTCATCGATAGAGGCTGAAACGATGGAGGAGAGAGAGAAATATAGGAGATGATGGAGCAGAGATAGATGAATGAGACAATGGAGAGGAGAGATGAGATAGTTAAAACCCACATTAATTTAGTATTCTAACGAAACTAGCGATTGATTGATGGTGTTGATGATATATCGACCATGGATTGATGGCAATGGAGGTTCTGAGTGGTAGAGAACGAGAATAGCAAATGCAGGGATAAGGGAGAAAACATGAAAGATTAAATAGGACACTATTCATTTTACTCTACATTCCTTGGAATGCTCTACATTACCTCCAAAAATTTGAGAGATTATTACGTAATTTGTGGGATTGGGATCCCATGGAAATCCTATTTCTTTGCAAAACTTGCAACCAAATCAAAAGCCTGTTATTATTCTCTCCCTACCCACAAATCGACCCACCAAACATATAAATAAGGGCAAAAGCCAGGCCCAAATGTTTTAACACATTTTGGAAAAAATAGGTATTATTGGCCCAAAAGTTTCACCATGTCCAATTTGAATTTGATGGCAAGGACAGCTATTAATATTGGGAAAGCTTAGCCCAACTATTTATACTTGAACTCAAATAGTTTACTAAAAACTAAGCCGATACACTACATGCTGGCCAAGTAATTTAAATTTTATCTCCTTACATGGCCCATATCACATGTTCCATTGTAGCCCAAATTATATATTTAAAAAGTCAGAAAAAGACAAAATGGGATTAAGTAAGTCGACCATAGTACAAGTTAAACAAAGGTAAAGATTGGAAGCAAGCAAAGTGAAAGATTGCAGATAAAATAATTAAAGTGCAGTAAACAAAAGACACTAAAGACAGCAGACAAAAGTCATTAACAAACAAAAGGACAAATGCTACTCCAGAATCGTCGTTACAATATTATGTAAAAAGCTCAATTGTATTTTACAAACAAAGTCAAACACACAAGAAACGAGATTCCAAAGGAAAGAGACTTTTCTGCACTTTCCGCTAAAAAGAACAACTTCAAAAGAGAAGGAGAAGAAGGCGTACAAAACATGAAAGAAAAATCTTTAAAACTTTGGTACCCATCTTCTCCAACCTTGGTGCTTCCTCTATGGCATGGACCACATGATAAACCAAGCCAAAAGCAGGCTGAAAAAGGATTTACAGCAAGATAAAATCTAACCATAAGCCACCATTGCAGAAGTTGTACTCCTCTTCCTCCCAAGACTCAATGTTCAAATCTCTTTATTTGAAAACAAACGGTCTTCTTCTTCAAGCCTAAAAAAGGAGAAGTTTTCATTCGCAAAACATTACACGACTGAAAATCTTATGAAAAGCAAGAGAAAAATATTCATATTGAGTTTAGTGTTAGATTCTTAAATCTAGCTTTCAAAAGTTTGAGATTTTTAGCTGCATTTAATCCCTCCATTTACAAGGGCCCTTCAATCCATCATCATTTGTAAATTTTTCTTGAGTGGAAAGTCAATCAGGGTGAACTAAGTAAAAGACTCAAGTTATAAAAGTTTAAGACCTTAAACATTGTGTTAAGAGTAAACATGTTAAAACCTATCATTTGTAAGTGTTTAAGGTCAGCACATTGAAAACCCTTGATATAGTAAAAATCTTTTCAAATATTGAAGGGGACTAGATGTAGGACAAAGATAGCCTAGACTAAGATAAATTGATTGTGTTTTGTTCTCATGCCTTTACTTTTAAATTTTTTTATTGAAATTTTCAAGCACCTTAAAACGTTTTTCAGGCAATTGAAAAAGATCCTTTATGGGTTTGAAACCTTCTTTCCTGGCATTGAAATTTTACGACATGCAATTTTAAGTCTTAAACATTTTGATACCTTAAACTTGCTCGTAGGCACCTAATTGAGAATTTTGAAAATTATTTATTCCTTCAAATTGATTTCAAAATTGTTTTAAAAATGACTGGAACACCTATGCACCCCTTGAAGTACATTATCATATAACTATAAAAGCCGAGAAGCCCTTCTCACCCTTTAGTGCACTTTATCTTTTGGTATTTTGTTCATGACTTGACTGCCATGGCTACTGGGTATACATCTTTTGAGTTGTAAAGTTAACCACTTTTTACTTGACATATGGTGTAATGATTTTATAAATGTACAAAATATTATTATGCATTATGACTGAACAATTATTATGCTTGAACGATGTTATAAGCAGTGCCTGTCTCAGTGCCTAAGGCTCTAAGGCAAGGCCCTATTTTGGGCCAGGCAATTAAGGCAAGCGCCTTTAGGCACTTTGGTCAAGTTAGGATGCCTATTAAATTTTCTTTTACTTAAGGTTAGCTTAAGAAGACCACCTAAAATTTTTTAATGACTTTATAAGTTCACTTAATATTATTGTGACTTAATAATTATTACGCTTGAATGGTGATAGTAATTACCTAAATTTAGTGTATTTGATGATTATTATGTCTCTTGATTTGATATTATTCTATTTTTGACTTTGAACAATTAATTTATATGTCAAGTATGATTACAATGTTACAATTATTTATATATATGTATAGATATCATATTTCCTATTTTAATATCTTACTTTATTTAGACAAGTGTCTTTTTGGTGTTTTCAATTAAGGTGTTTTAACTGTCTAGCACCTTAAGAATTTCTTTCGTCTTTGACTACCTTGTGCTTAAACAGTGATATTAGTGACTTAATTAATGGATTTGATAATTATTATGTATTATGACTTGAAATTATTATAAATTTATAATTTATATGTTAAATGTTGTTACATTGATCTATCTAGTTTTGTTTATAAAGCATTTTTTTAACCTTTTTCCTACTATAGTGTCAGTGCCTTTTTAGCACCCTTGCCTAAGGCGTTTTAGAGCCTTTGGAATTTGACTACCTTGATATAAGATCCTATGCTAAAAGTTGCATAAACAATTTAACTCATTACCATTAAGTTTTAGGCGGGACACAACAAAAGATTGTCAATATTTAACTGATCAGCTGAAATGTCCCACGTTGAGCCAAGATAAAAATATTAGATGGTACTGAAATCTTGAGGCACTTTCATTTAATAACCTAGACGTCTTTTGGGATGAATCTTTCTGCTGAAAGCATTATTGCTTTTTTTCTTTGTTGAACCTATTTATGTCATGAGTTCTGTTTTACAACGAACTCTCCATTTAAACTAATATTAAAGCTGAAGGGTATGCATAGTCCCACTCTTCACCTAAGTTGAACTATTCTTGTAATGGTGATTTATTATTTAGGTGCTGAGAATCAAAAGTAGCATGAAGCACCGCTGGGGTCGCACTGATCATTACTAACACAGCATTCCTTTCGAGCTTTCTGTGTTAGTAGGATTCATTGTCAACTTGCTATGTATTTCTTTCTCTCAATAAATTCATTGAAAAAAAAAAAAGAGAAAGGAAAAATTTATTTCAAATTAAAAGACAATTTTTATCTTCTTTAGCATTCAAGAGACTCAACTGAATGGTAGACAGCATTTTTTTTTTTTTTCTATTTCATTTTTTCCCCTTTCACGTCTCGACTCCAGACTGCTACTAGATTCCACTGCGCTAGCCTCTTTTGTCTATGGTTATTATGTCTTGGTGTTTGTTTACTAAATTTTTATTAGTCCATAGAACAACCCAACTTTTAGGATGAGGAATTTGACAAATTAGTAAATTAGCTCAGTGCTGAATACTATCAAATTGATTCATTTTTTTCAACCTTTCCATAATGTTCCTTCATTGAGTTCCTGTTCAGAAATTCTTCTTAACGTTCAACTCACTGAATCTGCTATTCTGTATAATGAACTTCTCAAATAAGATCCAACTGAAAATGATCCTCCACAGATCTTAATTTCACAACATAAAAATTTCATAAGCTCCCTTATTCAAAAGATAAATAATGATAGCATATTGACAGTTAGCTTTGGCATTCTAATGCATGAATGACAATACATGCTAAAAATATTTGACATGACTACTTTATTATGGCTTAATTAAGCACAAGAAAAAAATAGTAAAAGGAGAAAGTTGTGGATGCCAAACCTACTTCTCTTCTCATTGGGGATGTAAATCATGCTCCACGGTTGGGGCAGACATTAGCAAAGTGAGATGGATCGCCACACACAAAACAGCTTCTACCAGATATAGGATCACCAGTTGCTGACACAAAAGTCACTGTAGCAGCATGAGGTCCATTCCGGCTACCTCGACCTCGGCCCCCATTTCTGCTAGAATTAGAAGATATAATACTATTTGAACGAGTCACACTTCCTCCTCCAGTGCTATTGAGGCTATCCTCCCATCTGTAAAACAAGTGATAGAATAAAGTTTACAATGCTCTAAACTTGTGAAATCATCCATCACATGACCGAAGACAGATTTAGTAGACTTCTCAAAAAGATTCTCATTTTACAACTTTACTATTAATCATAATTAAACTCAACTGTTTAAGGTTATTTCAGCTTGTGCTATTTGTTGACATAAAGTCGAAAAAGGGGAATGAGATTGAATTGTTCATCATTATATTGTCTAGACATTATTTTGTGAAAAGTAAGTGTTTCAAACAATCGAATATACAAAAGATCACAAATTCACGTACACAAAAAAGTTGCATTCCCGAGAGGCACACGAGTAGAACTTCCTTCCCCTGTTATTTGATGTATTTGCAGTTCTCAAAATACATGGCGTTCCACATGTATTGCATGAAATAGAAGCTTCCCCTGCATCATCAACATATTTATAAGCAGTGCTTAAAAATTCAATCTTTAAGGATGCTAGATCGAAAGTAAAAGCAAGACCAAGAATTTCTAAGAAAGTAAGAGTTAACAAGCTTCCCTTTTATTCAGACGGAGTCTGTTCTCACGAATAAAATATAAATACGCATAAAGATATAAATCATAACTTAAACAGAAGTAGGATTATGATACAGAACTCAGCAAAGCATATGAATTTAATGCTTTGTGCAACATGATTACAATTTATAAGCTTATCATCTATAACATACGTTGATTTGGACCAGACAAATTGTTTCCCTGGGCAGGCAAGGTGGATGACCAAAAACCTAGGCAGCGCATCAAGACCAAATAAAAGAATCATGAAAAACAGAGAAAAAAAAGGGGGCAAATGTGAGAATATGAGTGCAGCTGCATAAGTGGCTTCCAAGTCTCTGAAATACAAAAAAGGAGAAAAAAAAAGGAATATATAGCCATGCAGCTTTACAATCCTAGAGATGTTAAAAAGGGCTTGTGTCTCCATACTAAATCAGAGTAGATTTCATAACATGCAGTAAACCCATAAAGAACCTCCTAAACCTTCCTGGGTCCTCACTAACCCAGTAACAGCTTCCAAAATCACCATTTGGAATCAGCATCTCTATAATATAGTATCGCCACTTGCTCAAATCCCTATGTCATCACTAAAATATCCAAGGAAAAAGCCTCAGACTGTCTAGATTGGTAAGGAATCTATAGACTTCCAGAGATCATTACCACTATGTTGGTTCATTCCATGGCGTTGAGCATTCCTGGAGCCTGAAATATGTGAAGGACAATCACTGGAAGAATGCCCTGTTTCATGACAGTATATACATACTCCTTGCCTCATGTTAGGTTGGTGAGCATTGTTGGGTGGTGCAGTTGATCCTCTCCCTCTTGCTGGAGAACATGTTAAGGTACAATCATAATTCTCATTGTTTTCAGGAAAAAAAAGAAAATTAGCAGAAAGAGACGTTTAAAACAGGCAATGTGTCACTGACTTGTGACCATAATATTTGTTAAACTGGTTTTACGCTCAAGATCAAGAAAAAAAAGGTTCCAACTATAAGAATCTTCTAATAGACATTACAAATATCAATAGTCAAATTTAATTGTCACGTTTGCAAATGGTTCCTCAAAAACACTCAACTTGGATTGAAACTGCCATATGCACATCAATTACCTCAGGAGTTTCTTGCATGAGATGCATAAAAATATTATGTACACCTTGGTTAGATAAAACCTACTTCATATGAAAAAAGGGGTACTATCTAACAATTTGTTTATTAGTGTTTCCAACTCCAGCAACCACTTAGTTGTTCATACATACCTGGTATGCGAGTTCCAGTGCCACAGATTTCTGTCAACTGTGTAAGAATCTCATCGCAGCCACCTATGCAGCCTATCACATATGTATTTATGAAAAGTGATCCATTAAAAAAGATCTTAAAAATATCATAGTTTATATTTTCATTTCCTTTTGTTCTTTTAGCTAACAATAAGAGGCTTATTTGGGGGAAAGAAATCAATCTTGAAGATATTAACCAGGCTGGGAGAAGAAAAAGAACTGTTAGCGTTTTAATATTTTACACCTACATTGTCATGCATATATAAAAAGAGTGGTCAAAGGACACACTTGCAAAACTAATAACAAGGCAATTCATCATAAGAATGGAGGTGCACCTACCTAAATGGTTGACATTGTAGTTTGGTGGTATTTCCAGCTGGCGAAACTTGAATTGAATCAGGTATACAGGGCCTATAAACATTGTACTATAGCATCAGTTCAGAAATAATATCTGAAACAAGAAAAGAATCACGATCACTAATAACACCATGCACCACAGGTAAACTAAAACATGTTCTGGCAGCTGCGTTATTCGCAGAGACAAGTATTCCTCCCCAATCAGATATATTCAAACATAAACATGTAGGAATAAGTTGATAAGAACACCAATGTTGCCAATATTAGTGTTTCTTTGTAACAAATTTTCAACACTTCTCATGCAATAGCAAAGATTAAAAAGGAACATGAAAATCTTAGACAAAGACTAGAATTATTTGTCAGAAGAACAAGATTCCTTTTTCTTTTTCAATGGTGTAAAAATAAGAAAATTATAGATGATAGAGCTGGGACCCTTTAATTTTTCATACAAATAACTGATTTAGATATGGTGTTGGAAGTCACAAACCAGGGGTGCAAGAGTTGCAAATATTGGAGGTCACAGCTGCTTCTGATACAGATCCTGGGAGCCAGACGGCATTCCTACACTGTGCAAGAGGTCAATTTTCGGTTTAGTGTCAGTTGTTCATGAGAGAGAGAAGAGGGGTGCGTGAGAGAGATAGCCAGAGTGAAGACTCATAATTCAGCTGGTTAAGGGGCAAAAAAGTACTAATCCATATAAAGGAGAAGGTTTAGCTTGACTTGTAGCATGCATTGAGTTAAACTACTGACGATTGGTGAGTACTAAAACATCCATTTGCAATTTTATCCGAGAAAGCAAGGGTGTCAAAAAGAACAGAAAATTCCTAAAAAGATTTCCAATAAAATAGAAAAGAAACTTCAATAACGCACTTCAAAATGAAACTCTCCATTAATGCAATACAATATGGAAGAAAAAAAACAGTTTACCATCAGTTAAACCATTGGCTCAGGATCCATAAATTAGCTTACATTAAAAAGCAATTTAAGTTAAAGGAATGGGGGAAAAGACCAGTTATGATCAAGGGCTATCAAGAGAAATAGAAGATGATCTGTGAAGAAGTTTGCTTGGACACTGCACACAGCAATGGAGACAAACAGAAACAGAACACTGAAGGAGTCCTTGGGTATGGGAGAGGAACTCATATTCAGAATACGTACATCAACAAGAAAAGATCCTTGAAAAATAGGATCATATGATTGAAGTAAAAACTCGCCATAGTTCATGAGAGTAAATAGTAAGGCAGTCTGACTGTAATGTCCTGTCTATAATCAACACACTTCGTTTCATCATGATTATTTCTTTCTCTAGAGGAACATTGTCTCCAATCTATAAATTCACAAGCTACAGCATGTCAAATACAAGCATTACAAACCAGCAACTACCTAATGAACATTACTTTATTATAATAAAGGAATTCACAGGGACCTGAAAGAACAAGAGAACCAACCTGTGGGAATCCCAAACATCCAACCATAAAATTGCCCTCCTGGTAAAAGTTAGTATAAAATTTCAATCAGATAAAAGGTCATGCCCAGATTTATTACACTAGACCATAAAATCATTCACTACCAACTACCTAATTGATTGCCAAATATATGACTGATCACTATTTACAAAACATATGGATAAAAATAGAAGAAAGATCCAGAGATTTCACTAAACTATCATTAACTTGTTAGAGATATCATAGCTATCTACCTTTATCTGAGTTAACAACCCACACCACTAAGTAATGAGGAATGAAAAACAATGGAACCATGGCGAACTAAAAATACATTTATATTAATAAATTGAAGAATCAGACTGATCAGTTGTGCCTCTGGCATTATACAATCTACCAGAATGCACACGACAATTGACTTGGAGTGTGGTAATGCTCAAGAAGGATTAGTATGACATATTATTACATTTGAAGGATGATGTGGTTGATATGTTAACATAAAAATTGGATAGATAGGTATCATATTGCAGCAAAACTCAGTTAGGCAAACTTCCATGGTTCATATTATATGCAAAGTAACAATTAAAATACATACTCGATTTTGTCTTAGCACCATGTCTGACTCTTGACAAAGCCCACATAGCCGAACAACTTCTCCGGCTGCATGCATCTCATTGCTACCAGATCTATTAGATCTGCAAAGGCAATTGAAGATGAATTAACTTATTGGCAGAAAGAGTTCACGAGACTGGAGGTTCATGAGGTTATCACCTCTCAAAAAAAATTCCCATGGCTTCTAGAAGTTTCATTTTATTCAACCTTGCCTGCATATATTTACACGTTATCAGCCATTTAAGTTCACAATCTTTGTAATTAGATAAATTTACTCAGGTATGTTAAATGCAACAAAAAATGCAGATGATATGCTATCCCACTTACAAGTAGAGTTTAAGTCAAATGCCTATCATTTTCTTCCATTATGGTTTTCTTTTACAATATTTTCTGCCAGAGCAAAAGACTACACGATTTTTATAATTTGAATGCTGCAAAGAATTTTTCCTGCAGAAATGCCAAGATCTGTAGTAAAAAAAAAAAAAAAAAATTTGTTGCCAAAAACAGGGCAAATTTAGGGGTAGTTGGTCTACCCTGACAAAGGAATTCTTAAAAGATCAAGTGACACAGAATTCATACTGCCATACCAAATATATAAAAGTGGTACACGTGATTGGGTGAAGAACTATAAAATGGAGGCAAATTGGTGCAAAAGGTTTGGGAAGGCATCAGATGTTTGAGAGGTAAATTGCCAACTAAATGAAGGATATTTCACTTCAAGAATTAAGCTCGTGTAGGAAAAACTTAGCATAAGGCAATCAGATTTTGGAAAAGCAAAGATTTTTTCCTCCAAACAAAAGCAATGAGTAAATGATTAGTGGGTTAGCAAGGCAACTCCTATAGGATAGAATCTAAATATTCATAGCCAAAAAAACAAATATAAGACAATAATTCATCACTTTCATAAAGCAATGTTCAACCTGTGCTGCATGAAATCTTGATTTTTGACTACATGCTTCTTATACATTTTGTAAACTAACTTTCTTAGCTGGTGCCTTCTTTTGTTTAGACTTGAGTAAAGCCAATTTTGTGTTTGACTTCAGAGGGAGTTATAATAATTAAGAAAGGTTCAGATAGTCAACTTGTAAAGTATTGCTAAGTTGCTTAGAACACAAATAATTCAAAGGCTGCTAACAATCCAGTGGACAGATGTGAGTAAAAAATAATCATTACCACAATCTATTTTATAATTATCCCTCCATGATGCCTCCTACAATTCTAGCATCTAATTCAAGGCATTAAAGTGTTCTTGTTGTCATTGGGTAAGGCTAATGGCTTAATTAATACCAACTAGCCAGTACTGGGGTTTGATCTGTTGAGGTCTCACTGTTCAAACTCCTAACAGCACCCAAAAAATGGCTCACGAGTGGGGTTGTGTTGAGTTATCTTAACAAAGTATATTCATATTTTTTTCTACCTACCATTGACCTTTCACTTGTAAAGAGAAATAAGATTTATAAAACACAATGGTAGGAAGAGAAAGGAGGACATATAACAACAACAAATAGCAGCATAATAAAGGACCTCAACGTTTAAAAACTCTAATTTAGGAGACTCAAATATTCACAAGAACAGGAGTAGAAGTATATCTTGAAACAGAAACAAAACCTGAGATAATGAGTAATTTTTATCACCTTTACACATGATTTCTATATTGCCAGGAAGACAACCTCAATAAATTATGATTGCTACAAATAACTGTCCATCTAAATGTTTGCCAACCCAGTGCTAAAATAGATAGCATGCATAAGAGAAAGTGATTTTAAATGTAGGTTATCTGCATGAGACTGTAGACTCCCTTAATAATAAAATCATGGTAACAACTAACAAGAGCCAAGTAACAACTTACATCCAGGAAGCAAGCTTTCATCTGCTGCAAGCTATTTGCCAAAACTTCAGCTTTGGTTTTAATACCTTCACTGACTGCTTTCATGTCACGTTCCATAGCTGCTCGTAGATATGGTTTCCAGAGCTTATACCTGAGAACTCAGAGGTTTTCCACAAATCATTACCTTCTCCAAATGAGACAAATGCACAACTAAAACATTAGCTGGAGAGCATGCTGAATAGTTGAAGAAAGAGAAAGCTATATTATTCAAACATAGGCCAAATATCCTTCTCCTGCTAAAGTATCTGGGTACCTAATCTTTGTATAACGTGCAATATTTGATAACTTTGTGACAAAATTGATCAGGTTTTCACACCCAAACTTAAAATGGCTGACTAACTATACCTTTCTAGGCTCTCAAAAAGGACCAACCTTAATGCATTGCAATCAGGAACATGGCATATATTAACAAGAGACACGTTTCAGTCCAAATTTCAGCAAGTTTGGAGAGGTCCTAGGGTCAACTGATGAAGTTAACTTTGATTCTTGCCTTCATACAAATGAGCCATATAAAGGAAGGTGAAGAATTACCTAGTGTATTCAATAGTTCCCATGATCCCCTACTGACCCGTGTCCCCATTCAAAGAGAAAAAAGCAAACACATTGGTTCCACATTATGTATTGAAGCTAAAATTTTGTCTAATCATCTAATTAAAGAATTTTTACATAATTTTAAGGACAGCAAAGATTTACCTAATATGCTTAATATCTCCAAGGGCCCTAATTGACCCCTCTTCTAAAAAAAAAAAAATGAAATGAGAAAAATACAATTTTAGTCCCTTGCTTTTGACCTCAAGATCAGTATAATCATCCAAAGATAGAAAGCATCAAAATCGTCCTTCGAAGATGAAAAAAGGAACTAATTTGGTCCCTTTGGAGGATCATTTTGATCTTTGGATAACAATTATTTTTTGAAGAATTTCATCTTTAGAAGACCATTTTAATATTTCCCATCTTTAGAGAACCAAATTAATCTGAAGGCCAAAAGTAAGAGACCAAAGTTACATTTTACTGAAAAAGAAACACCTTGCTTCTGCAGTATGTATCAAAGCCAAAATTTTGAATAATCTTCTAGCTAAAGAATTTTTACATAATTTCATACAAGTTTCACACAATATTACAAAGTCAATTCAGGCCAGTCACATGATTGAATATCTTATTGCACCTAATGGTGAATTATATCATGAAAAGTTTATAGCAAAATGAAATCTGCTAAATTGAATCAAAGAATATCCTCAGACTACATATCACTCTTTAATAGTAAAGAAAATTACTTACCCCATGTCATCATATCCCATAACAAGTGCCTCACCCTGCAAACATATTGAACATATGATCATTGACTATATATATTTGTTGGAAAAAATAATGTCATGCTTCATTATCTAGTTTTGATTGCTCATGCCAAAAAATGAAACTATACGTTTGAGAATTAAATACATTATAACTAAGAAACTAAATAAAATATTGTTATGAAGTATTTACTTGATGAAAGCCCAAAGGGGAAGTTATTTTTTTTCCTTTTGGTATCGACCTACTTCAGTTTCTATGTATGCAAAAGAGAATTTGAATAAATCCATTGTTTTGGAGACTAATTTTTAGAATATTGCTATTATACATCTGCATGTTTATAAACATGTCTACCACTGTTGTGCAGCTCCATGGAAAATTAGATTACCAAGGACAGAGGGACAACAAAATGACTTGATGCCATGCCATAGTGAGCGAATCCCACTTTGCAGATCTATACCCATAATAAAATATATCCACTTTATTAGTGTATATTTAGTTCTTGCCGAGATTGAATGCAGACAACATATCAGATTCTAACTGCTGAAAGCCTAGAAATGTGAAAATTTATTCCTCTAAAGAAGCCACTATACATACTCTAAGAAATGCAACTATCTTATGTGATACAGACACCAAGCTGTAGAATCCCTCACAATGTAACTGACCACGCTCCCAAGCAAGGTTGTTGATATCAATCAAGGGAGGGACAATGAGCATTTATTTCCAACAGACCCCAAGAGTCCCCTAAAGCAGTTGGTTGACATCGATATGCAGTGGCTAGAACCTTCAATTTGTACAGTTCAACAACTCATTGATAGCTGAATCAATCACCTTTTTCCATTACATTACAGCCTCCCTTGTATTGAATAACTTTCTTCATGGATGCCAATAAATATTATTCATTAATTACTACATCCTCTTCTAACCTTACATATTAACTCTTCTTGACGTCAGTAAAATATAAATCAAGACAACTCAAGCAAATTATCACAAGAAATGAAGACCAGTCAACAAGAAAGAAAATATGTGTCAATAGTTAGCTTGAACTCACAAGATTAGTTGGTGTGAAACGAGTATTTGCATCCTTGGTTGCATAAAACCGATCAAGCAGCTTCTTAATATGATCATGCATTGTGGCATCAGTACCAATACCCTCCTTTTGAAAAGAAATAGAAAAAAGAAATAAAAATATATTTTCACTATTACAGACACAAATTTTTATTTGCAGGCTATAAATTGTCAAATATTTTAATCACAAGGTCTAGTCTGCATCAGCTTCTACATTTTTCTGACCTTGTCCATACAACCCAGTAGATCAGCTTCACTCAGAAGTGGTGGGGGCCTGGTCACTCCTGAATCGAGGGTCAATGTTGTTGGAATAAACTGTAATATCAATAGCTCTTCAATGAATATTTGATTTTGAGTCAAAAATACAATTTGCACATAATGCTGATGCAAAGTTCAAACCTCAAAAATTACAAGACCAACTAGAAAAGTGTTTAAATGGTAGTCAATTGGAGTTTACAATTCATTTTGTGCCAAATGCCAATCCCCTCTCACCATCCAAAACTGAAAATAACAGCTAGCTATCCGTGTGCTAAATTCATGGGTGTCATTATCAATAAATATGCCTAATTATATTAATAATAACTGAGTGAAAAAAATGGTATAATTCCAAAGCTATAAGGCATCCTTCAGTCAAATTGATAGGCAAAATGGACACCAAAAAAGAAAGAAGATTCTAAATATCAGCTTCCTTAAATTTATTAACACAATAAAATGATTACTCAGTGTAACTGATTGCAACATGTTGTATACAACCTGATGTTATAAAACTGAAAGCAAACCTGTTGACCAACTGCATATGTTGGAATCATTGATCCGCCCCAAGATTCAAAGCGATAAATATCCAGGTAGTTCTTCTGATCCAATGAAAACCAATCAATGACAATAGTCAGAACATTAGTGACTCACCATTAAAACAATCAAGGTAGGAGGATAAAATAGAACATGAAAATATAGAGTTTCAGCATGACACAGGTACATTTAGTTTCAGCATTTCATCACTCTGGGATTAAAACTACAATGAATGTTTAGTTTCAGCATGACAGAGAAATCTCACCGCAAGTATCACCCTCCCAGATGCAGAAAACAATTCACCAGCAATATCAATTTCAACAATGGTTTCAGCTCCTACAGCAGGCTGTGAGACACATGCTAAAAAATGGCGAACAACTAACTCATACAATTTCTGTGGCAATTAGAGAAATTATATTAATATCCAGGGAAATGCAAGGTTCATAACTTCAAAGAGAAGTAGACAGTCATATTTTACACGGTGATCCTGGCTCCATCCAGATTCTCCAATAGAAAATTTTGTTGGGTGAATGGGTGGATGGGCCTTGTCATCATGCCCACCATTACTTGGGTTTCTCCAAAGCCCTGCACCAGGATCCAACAACCGCTGTGCATAAGATCCCCACTCAGGATGCCCATGTTGTTCTTGTACAATTCTCTGCAATTAAAAATGAAACCAAAAAAAAGAAAAAAGAAAACACAAGGGCCAGTCACCAAGAAAAAGCAGATGGGTAAAAATAGGAATTAGTTATTAGAGAAATACAGAAGCATTAAGTTCAGCAGGAGGAAGAAAAAATAAAACTATTGTCCTTGATAGCAAAATGTATATCAGATACTTAAGGGTGAAAAAAGCAAGGGAAAAATATTGTTCATACAGTACAGGTTGACTAATTCAGGTGAAAAACTTAAAGTGCAGTAACCAACATAGAGGCTTCAAAAGTCATATCTTCACTTACTTAAAAACTATATATTCTGTTAGGTACTATATATATTATATATTACAGAGAAGAAAAACCCATATTTATAAGAGAGATTAATAGAACATATATGGTTCATAATATGCATCTACATGTATCAACATTATACAAATGCATACTTATGTAAGTTTCCTGCAACAATCAAGGTGATAAGCACTCTATAATTCCTTTCTCTTCAGAGACACATTTCCCTTATCCATTTCTTTCAAGTATATATTTGCACAGTAAAGTTCCCCTGGTTCTCGAATGTCAATGTCAAAGAGCATGTTCTCAATAGCCAGAAATAGGGTTAACATCCCCCTTTATCACATGCATCATAGCACTAACTCTGGCCCTTCCAGTACCTTAATGTCTAACCACAACTTGGATGCACAATTGCAATAGTTATACATGCTTGGGCAGGAGACAAAATTTACCCACCTGCAAATCAGTCCTTGGAGAAAAGCTATCAGTTTCAGTACGAGGATAACTGATGAAACCAGCTTGGTATAGTTCTTCTGCCACCTATAAATAGTTAAATAAGGTGTAAGTAGGAGATGCATCTATGTAATACCAAACAATCAAAAGCCATCCGATGAAAATGTTGAAATTTATGTTTAAACGTTAATAACTCAGATATGGTGAATGGGAAGGCATAATCACTTGCACACTTACATACAGAATGGCAGCTCTCTTCCCTCTGAAACTTTTAGTGGACTATAAGCTCCTCACTTATAGATAAAGAATAAAAGAAAATTTTTAAACAGTATCTTTAACCATTTAACACACCCTTTAATTTGTAACAATTATCCTCCAATAGCTGATAGATGTGTCAACAGAAAAGAAATTCAGAATCAACAAAATGGAGAACTATGTTGCAACTTGTCCATCAACCAAATCAAAAGCAATTTTTTTTGGGACTAAACCAGTTCAAAAGCATTGAAAGAACTGTACAAAGAGGTTTGTTCATTCAACATGGCTAGCAAAGTTTGGATGTGACAGATACAGCCAAATAGTAGTCCAAATAACTAAAGACACCAACAGAAAAGCTTTATATATGCTGGTGAACTAAGGCCTGCCTCTCTTGCGTGGCATATATTCATCAACACTGTTCTTACATACAACCATACAAGTTCATAACACATACATAGAGAATATCCAAATTGCTTCTGTGACTTGAGCGTAGCTTTTTTTCAGTTATTTATCTGGTAAACTGGCACCATCTAGAAGCACATTCTTTCCTTCTGAGTATCTTGAAAGTCAGTACTTTAAAGAAAGTAAATGATATGGGAGGTAGTAATGGACTCCACAGAGTCATCACTCATCAGTAGAATGAAAACTAGATCAAATGGATTCCCAACATCTTACTCACCTTCATTGTTTGTTCAGAACTCATTCGGAAGTATCGTGAAGCACGTTTCTCAAGCTCAATGGTATTCAGAGGATGTGGAGGATACTTCAGCTTCTCCTGTTGTCTAACGTTTGTAACCTGAATGGTAATTGATATTTATAACGAAACAATAGTATGGATTCAGCACATACCCAATAATAAGCTCAAAGTATGACTCACAGTTGCAGTAGGCTCCTGAACACACATCTCGTATATTATAACTGCACAGGTATAATCAAACAGATGGCCCCGCCTGCCAAACTAATTCAGATTATATCCTAAGCCTAGAGTAAGAAAATTCAACATGCATAATGAATGCACCAAAAGCTTCATTGCTTACGTCCAGCTGAAACTAGCAATGCCTTCATCTGATTTATGAGAACAATTAATTGACCAAAACTCTTCTGGCTCATGTGCTTGTATCTCCCAGTATCGCTCCACAATAAATCCAAGTGTAGGGAACTATAGCCAAAAGGAACATTCAAAAGTATTAGGAACTGCATAAGCATAAAGATCAGAAATTACATATTCATGTTTTCAACTGTAGCAGACCTGACAAGGGCCATAACTCAATACAAGATTTCTATCATCTGTAGCAGATTCAATAATAAAAGCATCTTTCATTAACATTGTCTGAAACCTGGTGAAAGAGGCACCAATACGAAGATCTATTTCCTGAAAAAAAAAAAAAAAATCGTTGATCAATATTATTTCATAAAGAAACAGTATATTAGTATAGAAGGAGATATGCCATTAAAATTAAGTATCAGCCTCTTATAATGCCGGTTATGGTGGATGACAACATCCAATAAAACATATTAATTAATTATAAGAGGACATGAACATGGGACTTTAATAATATGAGAGTTCAGCCCCATCTGGGTTTGGATAGGTGACTCACTTGCCTAGCATCCACGGCATCAGCAAACCACTTATTAGGTTCAATAAGATTTTGAACCGCTTGATGTATTTCCCTGTTATTGTGAAAAATCAAACGTCGTGACAATCAAACTCTAAAAAGATTTTTTTAGAAAAAAAACAAGAAAAAATCAACTACAATAACTATGATTTTTTACTGGTACACTAAATAACCTATCAATCAAGGCAGAAAAACGAGCTCTCTTTAAAGTAAGATGGCGATTTGCTGCAGTGCAGACTTCTATTACTTCAAATGCAATGTTTTCACCCTCTCTATCACAATCAAGCCACAAAACAAGCCACTGGCACCTCCTTGCTTCCTCCTCCAGTGTCCTCTTAATATCCTTTTTGTCCTGAAATAACAGAAACCACAGAAATGATTCCCTCCAAATGAGAGGAATAGCAATTACTTGCAAAAAATTATCAAAATTAAAACAAGAAGAATAAAATATCTGTGAATATCAATGACCTCGGGAACCAACTTATGGACAGGGGCCTGGTAAAGATCGGCGGGGTCACATGAGAGCCACTTGCGGTAACGCTCCTCGAACTCCAGCTCCATGAGGTGCCCAGTGACGGAAGTGACGAGCATGTGGCAAGGCTGGCCACGAATCGTGTAGTTGAACTCGAAGATCTTGTTGTAGCGTGAACGACCATCCCTTACTCGCAGGCCCTGGTTCCTCGATAGAATGGCGGCAACGGCCTTGGCCACTGACGGCTTCTCCGCCACGTTCAGAACGTTGATGGTGCGCCCGCCCATCGATTCGATTAGGAGCTGGGATTAGAAGCTATAGGGTTCGAAGCATTGCAATTCATGATTTGGGAGAAAGAGGCTTGTGAGTGATGATTTTCCCGCCCAAATTTCCGGATTCAGGTTCAGCAACAGTTGCACACTGTCACCTCGCGAAAAAGTTGTACAGGAGGGATCGTCAGATTTAAATGGGATCCTACTTAATCTAACGGTCCCTTGCATAGTCGATGGACTGTACAGGGAATCGGACTCGTCACTCGCATGGTTTCAAATTGAAGTTACCGGTATTGGGTGCAGTGCTCCGTATTCGTGTTTTTTTTTTTTTTTTATGAATTAAAAATCAGTTAATTAACAAATATTTATTTATGTATTAATGAATATATATAAATTAACAAATAAATAAATATAAATGTAATGAAACTGATGTCTGCGGAAAGTAACTAGAAATCACACGAATTTAAAAAGATTCGTGTTATAATAAATTATATTTTTTATTTTGACTAAATTGCATTCAATGTATATCTTATTTTAAAATTACAACCAATTCGTATATAATTTGTTTTGATAAAATTAATTTTTATATAATATATATTTCTTTAAAAAATAATTTTTTTTACTGTTATATTAAGAATAGAATTATTCTCTCATGTTCGGCTATGTAATGAGTTAACTTCATTGACAAATAATTAAATTGAAGATAAATTTTTATAATATATGTATGAGTGTGATGAGTCTATATATACATATATATTAAGATGTCATGAAAATCAGTATAATTATTAAAATAATATAATATCATACGTAATTTTTTAACCATATCTTTAAAATAATTAATGTACTTTGCTTTAAAAATTAGCATGTAATGTATTATTAATTAAAAGTAATACAATAATTAGCAACCTAGCAAAAAAAAAAAAAGCAATTTGCATCTAAAATAATTAATAAAATTAAATTTTGAGTATGTAAAGTACTCATGCATGCTTGTTTTTACTATTAAATTAATGTCTTAGGTCAATACTAAAATCATTTACAAATTAACAAAAAGATATTTAAATTAACATTTTATTTTTTGATATTATCTACACTTTGAAAATGTTTGCTTAACTTTAAAATAATTCAAAATATTTTTTACCTTTTATTTTCACATCATAATTGCTTAATTTTTCAAAACCTTACAATTAAATAACAAAAAATAATTATGAAGCAACTAACAAAGTCAATAATTACATAGGTTGCACTAAAAATTTTACTTACAATTTTAACTAAATATGGGATTTAATAATTAAAACACTTATGAATCATGTTTAAAAAATAACTATTTTGATGAATTTTAAATTCAATGGAGTAATTTAAAAAATTTTAACTATGGATCCTACTACCATAGCACCTAGAGTTCTTGTATACATTTCAAGATATTTGTATCATTTTGACATATGCTGAAAAAGAAAATTCAATATAATTATGTGTTGGGACATAAAACATAACGCAATTACACAATTTAATAAATGTTTAACCACGCTGGAATAACCATGTTGAAGCTAAGTTCTTTTCTTATTTTTCAATCAATGTTTTATGTCGCCCCTTATGAAATATGACCCCTCCGTCCTTCCCTCGAGAAGGTGCAACTGAAAGCATCATGATATTTCTGTGTTTGTTTTTTTTGACATCAAATTCAACTTATGACGTCTATCGAAATTCCTCTCCGACTCAACCTGATATTCGACCAGTTGGCAATTCCTCATCGAGTCATCAGTCATACTCATGCAATGGCTTCTTATCACTCTCTGCCTAGTTCTGAAAAGAAAATTCCAAGACAGATGAGCTGGCGTCAGCACTTTTTTCAGACAAATGATTCAGCATTTTTTGAAATAAATTAGTTGGACTACCCTATAGAGAATAACGTGATGGTTTTGGCCATATTGGGGCCTTGTCTGCTTTGGGTAGTGAGGGGTGGGCTCGGAGTCTCCGATTCTTTGGACTTTTAGGGCCAGGCTTCTTCTTCAAGCCTAATTCAGTATATGTTGGCTGGCACATAGTTAAAAGAACTCAGGGAGACACAACGACTCACCCCTCTTGGATTCCGCTCTCACTATTGCATTCTCCATCATTAAAGAATGCAAAGGAATGATTCCTGTTTCAGTGGGCAGTGGCGATGACTTGACTTCGCCTTTTACTGTGTTCCCATGATCCTATCGATCTCAATTTGTTTTGTCCTTTTAACTGTATCTTCTCTTTTTCTCCTATGGGTCCAAGAATGCGATAATTAGAGAATCTAGCCAGGAACGCAGGTGAAGTCAGGACAACTCAAACGAGTTCAATTTCGTATTCCTGAAATAACCCAGTTCATTGTTGGTACGTGTCTCTGTCATTCATGCCTTTTAGACGCAATAATTGAAGTTAGCACGCCCGTTCCTGTTTTAGGATTCGATTTTCACTTTACTCCTGTAAAGTGTAGGTTCTTCCTAGAAGTAATTGATCTTCCAGGTTGAAATTCTTCAGATTTTGTTAGTATTTCAGCTGGCTGTTCGTCTTGTTTCTTAAAAGATTTCACAATCTTTTATGCAAATAATCGCACTGTTTATGCCCAAAGAGCAAAAATTTGAAGCTCAATTTTTTTTACTGTGGAATTATTTAGATCATTATGCTACCTGAACTCTGTGATTCAAGCTTGCTTCTTTATCTGCCCAATGATGTCTTTGCCATCGTCTCCCGGTTCCTCTTGCTGAGAGATATATGTAATCTCAGTATGTGCTGCAGAAGTTTGTACTCTCTTGTAGCCTCTGAAAAAGTCTGGTTTACACAATGTGACATGCTGGGCATATTACCCCATAAAGACCTGGTTGAGTGGCGAAAGGGTGTGTCATCTTACAAGGCACTTTGCCGTTTTCTTGTTACCATTCAACCATTAATTGGAATATGGGTTCATCAGAATCCTGAGCTTGGTAATGTCGTTTATGTCATGCCTGGTTTTGTTTCTGTTGTTGGTTGCCGTATAATTCCGCAGGAGCTTGGTCCTTTGGGCATTGAAGATGGCCCTATCCTTTGGGCCCCAGTCTTTGAAGTTATTGCAGACTTTGATGGTTCTACTATATTCTTTCTACATGGAACAGAGAAGGGAAATGACTATATTTATCCTGGCTCAGTCAAGCCGATAGACAGAGCTTGCAATGTGCTACTGCTTGAGGTTGAAAGCAAGGAACGGAAATGTTTTAGTACTTTGTTTCAAAGTAAAAGCTTTGTTCACAAATCAGATGCGGAGTTATCAAGAAAGGTTTGTAGGTCAAACAGTGGACTTTCTAGGTCACATAAGGTGATTGGAAATAATGAGGTAATGGTTCCCTTCAGCAAACTAGGTTTTGGTGATAGAAGAAAGTTGCTCGAGGTTACTACTAGCCATATTCAACTAAAGATTCCTGACATGGCCATTGGACCTTTATTTCCTAGGCTAAGGGATGACGAAGACAACTTTCAGAAAGATTTGGTGCTACTGAGGGAAAGAAGATCTCTCCTTATTCGAATGTTCAAGATTGGTAACAATCAGATCGACTACAAGGTAAATTCCAAACAGGTAGTTGATCCTATTCAACAAGAGCTGGATGACATCCATAAGAGTCTTGACTGTTCAAGGGCTTTCTGTAATCCTCTCCACGAGGCGTATGGTCAGCCACAATGCATCAAGAAAAAAAGTCTTGGTAGAAATATCTGGAATAAACTTAAACATATCTTTGGAAAATCTAGTTCAATTAATGGGAGTCATGCCATTCCCAAGAAGCTTACTTCAAGCAGTGAGAGTAAGCATGGGCGCCTTTATGAATTTCTTAGATCAAGTGAGACAATAAGATTAACAGTACGCGCATCAACTGTAAAATTATCTTCTTATCGAGCATGGCCAAATATGCATGACAGTCGGTTTGCACTTTACAAGTTGCCCATGCGAGTTCCTAAAGCAGATCATGAATATGCTGGACTGTGGGGAGGGACTTTTGGTTGGCCCCCTGGCAAGCCTACTGAAGACAAGCCTGGAAAAGCTCTTTTCTTTCTTCTGCTTTCTTATGAGGAGTCCCAGGGACAACAGCTTCTTATTGCAACCAAAATATTGGAAGGCACGCACTATGTCTTGCATCCTAATGGCTCAGCAATGTTTATAGCCAATATCAATGAGCCTTCATCTGAAGATTTTCCTTGGGAGACTGATGCAGACTTCCATCCCATAAATATCAAGTATGCTTTCACGGGACAGGGTATTGCAAATGGTTATGGGTTCAGATACCCTGGATCAAAACCTGGTTCCCTCTTTATATTCCAAAACGGTATACTTGCCTTCATTTGGAAGGAGTCAAGAGTTATTCTGACTTTGCAAAGACTTAACTTGCAAAATCTTTTGAAGAAAGGTGAAAGAATACCTGCTCTGCCTCCCATTGCCAATTTTTCATATCTGACAAAGTCCTATTCAAATGTATACGCTGGGTTTGCAAACACTTTTGCTTGTTTGTCTTCACCAAGGTAATTGCCCTAACCCTGGCATGCCAGGTCTTTTTACTTCCAGAGTTTGTCGTCCATTTTGGCGCATCCACCTTGCTTTATGGTTTGCCACAAATATCATAGTTAATCCTGTAAAGTAATTGATTGTGTTAAATGTTTTGCTTTTATTTTGCTTTTGTGATTATTCTCAACTACTTTGGCTTGACAGTAATGCATCCAATAATAGAGCTATTAGCTTAGTATTTACAGGTATATGATGTAGAGAGCGATGCACAACCGAGCTCAATTGCTTGGACTTTGTGATTTATGTTGTTATCGTTTTTAAAGCTGCCAGAAAATCACAACTTTTTCTCCCTAATGCTTGTCACTGTGAGTTGGCAACGCTAAAACATACTAATTTTTAAACTGAAAAGATAATTTCTATGAATAATATGTACCTTCACAAGTAACTCATAACTCCGGAGGGATCAGTAAAATACTGAAATTGACTCAGAAATGGGGAATGTATCCACGTTGGACTAGATTTAGCTCATAGTGTTGCCTCCTTGCTTGAACAATTTCTGATTATATGTGAAAAATATATTTTATTTGTCTTTCCTTCGTGAGAAAAGAGGATTTGACGAGTAAAAATTGATTTCCCTGTGCACTAACCAGAGGAAATCCTATGCTGAATTGCATGTTTCTTTTGACAGGCAAAAACAGCGCTAGTATATTTGTGCCTTTGGGACTTAATTATGAGTTTTACGAAATACTAAAGCTTTTTGGAGTCTGTTGTTGGCTGTTGATGTGGCATTGCTTCTGGTTCCCACATTATGCACAGCCTCTCGTTAGGTTCACGTGTTGCTGCCTAATTGAGATTAAAGATAGAGGTAATCTTTGCGTAATGATGTATACGAATTAATTTATACAGTTATCACTCTGTTGTTGTTGTATAAATGGGATTAATTATACATTCCTTGTGAAGTTTTTCTCTGCATTTGGATTTGATATGTACTTGCCGGCTGCTTCTCTTAAATGGAGTAGCACACGTGTAGTATGTAAACAATAGTGCAATAGTAATATCTGATGATTGTGAGTTTAATATTTGTCAATTTCTAAAGGGCTCGGGAGCATACATATTTAGTTTGTGTATGGATTAGAGTTGTGTAAATCTGACTTTTGATTATTGTGTCCTGCAAATTTAATTTTGGCCGGAAGTAAGTTTGCACAATTATGATTTATGTTTAAAAGCTTTTATTTTAAAAGTGACTTTTGTTATTAATATAGATTTTCTAATGTAAAAGTCTGGAGGACAGTCATCATTTTGAAAGAATGTACAACGTTAAGCCAAATGAAATATATTTATAAACGCCATACATTCTCACACTGGGACACTAGGCTAAATTAGCACGTCGGTTATCAAGGCCAATGTTAATACAATTAAGGTTGAAGCTGACATTTAAAAAAAAAGGTAAAAAAATTATATTGAGACACCTAAAATAAAAAGAATAAATATAACTAAATCTTTGAAGCATCTTTAAAATTAATTGTACTAGTACAATTATTTTGTAACATATTAAACAAAATTCATGTGATAATAATATGTTTATTATATTTATATTTTAATTTTACTCTTTATTGAAGTTTGTTTATAAATTCAAAACTCTTGAATTTGTCAAGTTACTTCGTCTATTATTTGTACATTTTCAATACCTAAAATTATTTTGTAAGTTAAAAATAAAGATGAAATTAGAGATTCGATAGTTATTCAAAAATAAAGAAAATTAAAAAAAGTTAACAAATTTATAAATTAATATTTTTTTATTATTAACAAAACAAAAAGTAAGAAGGTTTAAATTGACAAATTTAAGGATAAGTTTATTTTAAATTTATGAGAAAAGACTACCAAATGGTAGTTACTCCATCATGAGAATAAGAATTTGGATAAGTGACCATACAACATAAAAAAAAAAAAAAAAAAAAGTTTTTGTGTGTGTTGTAGGCGAATAACAAATCTGCTATATGATTGTTACATATACAAAAGCTTTTTTTTTTTTTTTTAATTTTTACTTGTTAAATTTTTTTTTGTATACAGTATTGCTGAGAATACTCACAGCCTTAGCTCATTTTCCAATTGAAAAAAAAAACCCTCGAGAAGCAAACTCCCACATTGAATCATCAATTTTGCTTGGCAATTACTCTCAAATCTGGGCTTAGATTGTCTGCACTCCCCCTCACCATTTTGAATGCAGATCACACACAATTTTTTATTTATTGAAACTTTTTTCAGTGTGCGGATAAACGAACCACTGTTGTACAACATTTTCACACACGATTTTTTTTATTGAATTTTTTTTTTCAGTGTATAGATAGGCGATACAGCATGCACTTATGCTCTGGATTCCTCTATTTTATATCATCTCCATCATTAGATCTGATCAGTACATCATATCATAAATTTGAACTAAGCTGTCACTTAACTAGAGAGAATCTGTCCCCTTCAAAACTCTGCTCTTTTATTCAATTTCCCTACATGATAACCGTGTGCGGGATTATGGGTGACGAAGCAAGAAAGCTACGAATAAGAAGTTTGGAATAAGGAAGTATATAAGAGTTGTCCTCAAATGGATCAGTTCAAGCCACCTATGGTCGCAGCCCAAGATCACTAACTTGAGAGGATCCTCTTCAGCAATACCACGGACCTGGCAACGTTCACTGGTCAAACTCTTCGAACCTGAGACCAAGATATATTACAAGAAGACATTTGCAGGGCAACCAGCATCTTCAAGGAATTCTCTCTGGGAGTCCTTTACTCCAAAGGAGAGCAAATAAGACAAGATCTCCTTCACAGCAAGGAACAGGCCCTAATGCTACATAATGCTATGTTTTTTAGTTTAATTATTCGGAGTTTGTTAGCTTATTCAAAACAAAACAAAAACTAAAAAATTAAAATCAAAATATAAATTTAATAAAATACTTTATATTAACATTTACCTAACATATTGACCAAAAAAAAAATTTACCTAACATAATTTTACGCATTATCACCAAGTATTATTTTTAATATAGTACGTTATAATTATATTAAGACAATTACTATTGAGAATGCATCGAAAAATACCATGCAAATATAACATGTACTCATATTAAAGTAACTCATATTTTTTAATTTTAAAGTGTAAAGATATGGATTAAGGTATACTATAATAATTTTTACTGTTTACTCCATTTTTTCTTTCAAAACTTTTTTTGTTTTATCTTTTATTTTTTTAAAAAAAAATCTAATACTTACCACAAGTCACCACTGCTAGTTACAAATAAATGGATGATAATATTTTAACAAAATAAAATTACAGGAATTATTAGGAAAACTGAGTAATCGCGAATTCCTTTTTCCCTTATATTTTTGGTCATGTTGAGTCATCACGTTCAGAATACTGCAAGCATGATGTACCCAAAGACAAGGGCGATGATCCTTCCGATGTTGACCTTTCTCGCTATCTCTCAAGCTCAACACTTCTCAGATGCTGCATATTCGCCGGCGTCCACTGTCTGCATCGTCGGCAGCGGCATCGGTGGCTCCTCGTTGGCTCATTTCCTCCGCGAATACTCACCTAATTCCACTCCTATCAAAATTCGAATGTTCGAGCGCAGCGGAATCGTTGGGGGTCGCATGGCTACTGTGAACGTTGCGGGCGAGACCTTCGAAGCTGGAGCTTCAATTCTTCATCCCAAAAACTTTCACGCCTTGAATTACACAAAGCTTCTTAATCTCGAGTTGAAGGAGCCATCTTCGGGTTCTTTGTCTCTGGGCATTTGGGATGGGAAGAAGTTTGTTTTTAAAACGCTCAAAATTGATTCTAAGGTTCCGTTTCTCGATAAGTTCGTCTCGCTTGTTAATTCGGTGCTCCTGTTCATCCGCTACGGCTCGTCACTAGTTAGAATGGGGAGTTTTGTTGAGGTCTGTCCTTTCTTTATCTCCCTGCTTTTCATTTTATTTGCTTAACGGTGCTCTTTTTCTTCTTGTAAAAGTTTCCATTCCACGTATAACTTTTTGCTCCCCTTAATATATTTGTATTTAGAGTACCGTGGCTAGATTCTTAAAGTACTATGACGAACCAGCATCTAGACCCATTTTCGAGACTCCGGACGAGATGCTGAACTGGGCTGGTCTGTATAATCTAACAACCAGAACTTTGCAAGACGAATTGGTTGATGCAAGGTTGTCTCCCTTATTGATAAAAGAACTTGTCACTGTAAGTGTTCTGATTATGTTACTTTTATATCTCACATTTAATCTTTCAACAATCTGTTGTATGCAACGATAACACTATCTTTTTCTTGTCTTATTGTTAAAAGTAGTAATGGTGTTAAGTTCATCTTCTAAAAAATAATAGTGATGGTATTGGTGGTGGTGGGAGTGTAGCAAGTGGAATGTTTCACCATAACAAAACTGAAGACCTGTTTTTTATCTTGTAAATTTATTAAACGTTCACAGAGAAGGGAAACAGCAAAAAACCTGGTGAACATTCGATTTGCATTCGAAAATTCAATCTGGGGATTGGGGAGCCAAGATCGGTTATGTATGGTTGTTTACACGCTAAACATCAAAGCTTTATGATACTGGTGGTGAAAAGTGATAAGTTTATCATGGTTATGCAAAATTACCATATTAAATACAAATAGAATGGGAGATATTTAATGATAAATTTAGCTGACCTGAAAGTATAGCAGTTATGATGTAAATCTTCGAGGTAGGAGAGAGCAACAACCTACGTTACCCAAATTTTATTAGAGTGAGTTCTCGATCAGAATGAGGGAGAAAAAGACTAAAAAAATTTAGGACTTCCTAAAACAACTAGAAGTCTCTTATGCATATAAACTAAAATAGGTTTTAATATTTTATAAAATAAGCTAATTAATAAGACTCATTTCAATGAGTCCAATTTATTTTTCAATCATTAACTCTCGATTAGTAACCTAATGAGATAATTACTAATTAAACTTAGGTTATGGGTTAGGGTCTTTATTCAATGAATCAGTTAATAATTCAACCCATTATTAATTACCCACATTCAACAAGAACCTAATTTATTCTTAGTATAGATTAATATTGATTGTTTAATTAATTATTTCATAAAATTGTTCTAATAATATGATTAATACTAATCTACAAAAATTATTCCAACAAGTTATAGCTCAATTACCTGATTTGTGTATCTCACTGTTTGATTCTGTTTCAATTATGTACCAATTTAACGGTGGTGGGTTCTATGAAAGTATTATGCTATTGAGCAAACAATTTCGATCATAAAAGGTCTCAAGTCTCATGAAGGAGTTGCTATCTGTCTGCTCTTATAAAACCGCCTATCCCCCTCATTGGAAAATATTGCCAATGCTGCTCATGTTTTGAATATCAAGTCCTGGGTGAGTGAACCAATGTGTCGGTTCATTGAATTAGAGGCTTATAGGTAGGCCTTTTTGTAGCTTTTGTCAAAAAAACTTGTTGCAAGTTTGAGGTCAATTATAATTTTCTTATCCCATGGCTTTTCTTCTGAGGTTTTAAATGATAATATAGTTAATAACAATAACTTCCTCTCTTTTACCTAAAGTAGGATGTGGGGATTCAGTGCCTCCTAGGCTCATATGTGTTGATATATCAAGTTATCCAAGTAAGCAGCAGGGTATGTGATTTACAAAACTCATAAGAATATAGAATCCTCTTTATGTATACAGGTCATCACACGAATTAATTATGGCCAAAGTGTATACATCAGTGGGCTTGCTGGTGCAGTTTCTTTGGCAGGATCAGGTGGAGGATTATGGTCCATTAAAGGAGGCAACTGGCAAATGGCAGCTGGGCTGATTAATCAGTCAGATGTTGCATTGCACCTGCATGAAGAAATAGAATCCATTGCTGACCTTGGAGATTTTTATGAACTGACCTCCACGAACGGAAATAGTTATAACTGTGAAGTTGCAGTGGTTGCTACACCTCTAGACGAGTCAAATATTCAATTTAATCCTCCATTTTCAATTCCTCAAAGAAAATTACAGCACACCCACGCAACTTTTGTTAGGGGCCTTTTGAACCCTGTAAGTATCCTGGCATTCAGAAACTTACTGACATTTAGTAAGGATTTTTTTGTCCTTCTCAGTGTGATGCCTTCTCTCTTCAATTCTGATTGCATCATCTCCTAATAGTGATTTTTTTGTTACACAACACAAGGCATACTTTGGTCTGAGTGCAGTGACGGATATTCCAGAGCTTGTGGGCACTTTGGAGGATCCTGACCTTCCATTCTCTAGCATTTCAGTTCTCAAGAGGCACGATGAAAAAGATGCCACTTATAAGATTTTCTCTCGTCAATCAATGCCAGACACATTGCTGCATAGCATCTTTAGGTAAGTATTATGCGCTAGTTGTTTACTTAAATTTGTCTGTGCTGGAAAACTCAAGTCATGCTGCTGTTCAACAAAATCCTTTGTCTAAACCCGCCTTTCTGTTAGAAAATTAGTCTGATCCATAATTTATGTGAGCAGTGAGTTCGCAAATCTAACCTAATATCAACTTTTACTGTGATTAATCATCTATCCCTAAGGCACCAATGGACTGAACCTAATGTTGACATTTTCTTGAGCTTTGGATTTAAGGTCTCTTTTCTTCCCTTCCGCACAAAATTGAGAAGAAAAAAAGGGCTTGAACCAAATTGTAACTGTTTGTTCTATTCTATTTTAATTGCCGCTACTTGCAGTGTGAGGAAAGAGACTGTTCGGGTAAACTGGGCCGCTTACCCTCTTTACCATGCCCCCGAAGTATTTGCTCCATTTATATTGGATGGTCGCCATTTGTACTACGTCAATGCGTTTGAGAATGCAGCTAGCACCATGGAGACAAGTGCTGTAGCAGCTGAGAATGTTGTCCGACTCATACTGTCCAGATATTTTGGCAAAATATCTGTGCATTCATCAAAGTTGTCTGCTAGCTTTCATGAAGAGGGAACCCATTTAGATTTGTGAATTGCAGTGATTGTAATATATTCTCAAGTTGCTAAACTGCCATCAAGTTTGGATGATGTTGAAGATTTTGTATAGTTGGCTTCGGAGCAAATAAACATTTGTTTCTTTCGATTCCTTCTTAAGTGGATAGTGAGAGTGAAAGTTTTATTCAGGTTTCAACTTTTGTTCTCTTAGAGCTTGCTCTCCAGGCTTGTAAGTACGCTTGGGGGCATGATATAAAATTGGTGAAGTTCAAGTTAAATTAAGATATTCTAATCGTTATATTTTGAAGCTTTATAATTCAAACAACTTTGATATTTTATTTTTTAAAAATTATCGATCAAAATAAATAATTATCTGTGTTTTAATATTAATCCTCTGGAGAAGGGAACATATCCATTACATCATCCATTTTCTCTCTGGATGGACATTCAACAAAACCGTCACCCCTTTCATCTGTCTTAGTTTAAATCTGAATCTTTCAAAGCAGAGCATATGAACTACTTGACAACCTTGCGAACCAGGTGTCTGGCATGCGGTTGTAATCCATCGAAAAATCATATGGTGTACCCCATAAATGATCCAGCTTGAAATTGACGTATCATATATACATATTTGTACAGATTAAATGTTTCTCGGAAAACTAAATCCAATTTGAATTCCAGTGATTGCAAAAAATTCAGAGTATATTTTGTAATGATACAGGCAGACATGAAGGCCAGACGCTCCACTAAAAATTGAACAGTAGTTGATTGAGTCACAAGGTTTTTCAGGCGGGCAGTGGTTCCTCCATAACTGTTAACACCATAAAATCATTAGTAGTAAGCCTTTTCTTTTGGCCCGGGGCCGCCGGGGGGGGGGGGGGGGGGGGGGAGGGGAGGGGGGTGGTGGGGGGTGTCTGAGGGAGGGAGAGATACCTTTTCTTTTCGTAGAAGTTTCAGCTTCAGCCGTAAGTGGTGCTTTGGTAGGAACATCAGGAAGGTCCAATTTCTCATGTATTTCTTCAGGCACTGAAGTAGGAACTTCTGGGAGATCTTGGACAGTAAGCTGAAGACAGGAATAGAAAATCTTCCGTCAGTCACTACACAATAACTGATAGGAGCATGATTCCATCTATTCACATTCATATCTCTCTGTCTGATTGAGAAAGTCCTTGGCTTAGCATGGTTCATGTGATTATAGCCTTTATGATAGTCTTAATTTCGAACTAAGAAGCTTGGTCATTGAAACAAACATACAACAAAGCCTCAAGTGTTCAAGTATTAATTGAAGTGTTGCAAGAAGCTTGGTCATTGAAACAAACATACAACAAAGCCTCAAGTGTTCAAGTATTAATTGAAGTGTTGCATTGTGTCTGATGGACTCATATACACGTTGGATTTTATATGCCATATTTTGTCTTCAAAACTCATTCATCATATATGAACCAAAAAAAAAATTTCACTGAAAAAATAGGAAGCTTCACTAACTTGGCTCATTTAATGCGCTATTTCTATGCCAGAGAAATACAGAAAAGGACTTTGCTGAATTGTAGGATATTAAATATGTCCCTGCCATACTACAACGATTAAACCAAAAACTTAATTGAAAAAAATTCTGCATTGATGATATTGGAGATTGGAGTAGACAAGATCACTGGAAGATAACACGGAATCACAAAAATTGAATATCCATATACCTGAGTTTCCAAGTTCTCAAATTCGGCTAAAATCTCCTCTTCGTCTTCTTTGGATAACTTCTCCCCTAGTACTGCATTAACTTCCTGAAATTCAATAAAATTATGACAACCATCAGTAAGCCTCAAATACAAACAGGAAAATGAATTAAGAGACAGATATTGACAGAGAAAAGTGGCATCTGATTGGTTGCCAAACACTACTTTTGGGTTTAAGGCTCCATCAAATCAGTATAACCCCCGTGCAATTAATCAAAGATATGACAAACAATTTAAAAAGTAGCAAGAGCAGGGACAAGATTGAAGCCAAACTCACATCTTGATATGCTTTAGCTTCAGCGGTATCATCCATGAGTTTCTGAACGTCCTCAAGGTTGATCTCACTCTGTATAGCTTTCACTGCATCATTACCAGCCTTCAAACTTTCAAACACAGCCTTCTGCTTGCTTGCTAGTTCAATATCTGCTAACTGAATGAAAAGAATAAGTGTAAGTACTTGTTGAAAGTGAACATTCAAGTTATTTGAAACTAACACTACTTGATGCACAGCAACAGACAATAGTAAGCCATTGAGACTCTTAATAACTACATAATAACAGGTTATCAGTATCCTTTAATAAGTCTAAATATGACATGAACGGGGGCGAAGCCAAAATCAAAATTCAAACTATCAGACAATAGTAAACCCATCCAATATGCAAACAACTCTTGATTTAGTCATTACTATTGGCAAAAGAAGAGGAGGAGAAGACAGAAAAGAGAACAAAAGGTTAATGAAATGACAGACAATATTGAATTAAATAATAAAATATTACTTGTTGCTCAACATTTATAAGCCAGGCATCAACTTGCTTTAACAGTTCTTCTTGAGCCTTCTTCTTCCTTAATGCTAACAAGGCCCTGTCCTTCTTCTTTTCACGAATTAAGTCTCTAGCAGCTTGCTTCTCTGCTTCAATAACAGCATCGAGCTAGAAAAAAAAGGAAGGCAAAGAAATAAAATAATTTGTTGACCAGAGACTTAATACAACTCCAAAAGATGCTGAGTCAGAGTTAGTGAGATAAGTGTAAATTTCACATCCTGCACACCTATTTCACACACACCCCATTACATCCTGCACACCTATTTCACACATACCCCATTACATCCTGCATACTTATTTTACTAACTCAAACTCTCCTACAGGAACGCTACGCAAATATTTATCTATCCAAAGTCAGTTACAAGACGACCTTACCTTACATAATCTAAGCAGCGAAGAAGCAAATTCAAATGAATAATTTTTAAGCCTCAACTCCTAAATTCAACATTACTTAGTCAAATAACAAAAATGCTATGATCGTCCACAGAAAGCATTCTGCTAAAAGTGAAGTTGGAAAGGTATTGATAAAGATTGTTTCTGTTTCAAACTCCACGCCGAGACTGATTATATGCCAACTATATTCCAAAAGAAAAAAAAAAGTTTACACCTGTAGTTATAGAGAGAATATCTGAAAGAACAGCATTGAAAAATTGGACACAAACAGAAATATGTTTTTCTATAATTGGCCTTGAGGAATAAAGAAAAAACCTTGCTCAACTCTGCAAACCGTAATCGGTATGCAATCTTGACAGACTGATTGGGTTGGGTCGTTTTGAAACTTCTGCAAGCCCGGAATATAATTCCTCAAATATCATTCCAGTTCCTTTGCAGGAAGCTGACCCATTGAAAAAGGATTAAAATGGAGAAAAGAAAAAATATTTTAAATTCATCTCTATCAATTTCAAAACGAACAACTATCGCCGAAATCCCATGGCATAAATTTAAAGAAAAGGAAAAAAAAAATAAGAAGAAAGTCGTAATGGACCTTTTGTTGATATTGAGCAAGCTTGCGCCTCTGGGTCTTGAGTGCGAGTATTGCTCGATCTACCTCCGTTACCTTTGGCTTTTTCACAAATAGATTTCCCATCAATTTTATCACCAGAATTGACTCGAGTAATGAAGGGATGGTTTTGGCAAAGGAAGTGAGAAAATCTTCATAGTTTCTGTGCAAGCTTCCCGATGCAAATCAAGCTTCGGCACTGGCATTTTTAGATTTTTTTTTTTTTTTTTTTATTAATAACAAGCAATGTGTAAAATTTTAATTAAGGGTTAAATTAATATCTTCATCCATTATCTTTATTAGAATTTTAATTAATTATTTAACATTAAAATTTCTTTTTTTTGCTTACTGTATAAATATGATAAATCATCAAGCCGTTCCATGTTGGTATTAACTTTGTCGTGCAAGAATTTTAAAATAAACTTCAAATTAATTTTAAACAAAAAGTTATCAATTAATAATACAATAGTAAATGGAATGTTATTTCAGTACTGCTTGAATTGCAGCTGGGGGATACATGATCATCATCTACAAATATGAATTTAAGGTGGCAAGGTTAAATTATTATCTCTAATTACACTCCCTTGAAATCAAAGTTTATATTCCTCTCTGATGATGTTAGAATAGTTGTCATGACGATTGTGTGCATTTTACATCTAGAATCCAATATTTGATTATTAGGCCAGACATTTCAAAATTATGTTTGTATTAGGATTTTATTTTTTAATTATATTTTTTAGGTTAGACTTATTGAATTAAATGAATTTTTAAAAATTATTATCAAACTTATTTATTACTTAAAGCTTTAAATAAATAATATAGCTAATTTTTATTATTTAATGTAAGATTATATATCTATAAAGAAGTTCTAAAAATAAATTAGTTGTATTAACACAAATCATTTGAATAAGAGGTAACGATTTCTTTTTTTAACAAATATGTTATATTATATTAAGTTTTTATTTAAATAATAAGAATTTTTATAAATAAATATTGATTTAAACTTTTTGAGCTTATGTCGAACTTTAAAAATGATTACACTCAATTTGTTTTTACATAATAGACTTTTATAATTAGACTTTTTTTGTTCAAATTTTATTTTTTGGAATCGAACTTATTGGATCAGGTAGACTATTTAAATTATACTCAAATCTAAATCCTATGAGTTATAATTTACATTTCATTGAGTGATTTGACTAATGATTATTTGATAACTTTTATTTTAATATTAATTTTTTTCTTTAAAAGTAGTTATTTATGCAAAAAAGTGTTTGAATTTCAAGTTCTTATTCTTAGCATTGTAATTTTAATTTTAAGTTAATAAACTCTTCTATTTATGACTTGAGTGCACTAACTTTAATTGTTTTACTAACTAATCTCAAATTTGGAAGCCAAAGAGAATAATTGGATTCTAATTTTTTGAAGAAGTATGTTCTAATTGTCTAATGTTGGAGCATCTAAAGTAATGCTTGAGCATTCGTTGTTATACTTATTTTGTGCATTCTAGTTATTCACTATCTAAGCATCCTAACTAATGTATAAACACCCAATGCAAACTTTATTTTATATTCTGATCACTCAATACCTGAGCATTCAAAGTAATGTTTAAGTTTTCTCTTTTTTTTTACATGCAAAAAGTGAACTATAAATAAAATTATTTCTCTATCCTAGGATAAATTTTAGAGGTATAGGCTAAAAAAAAATTAGAGAATGAGAATAAGAAGCAAGAAAAGTGATTTCAATGGATGTTAGAGAATCAAAACCATTTTAGGACCAAAGAGACCATGAAGTTTGCTTATCTTTTCTTCTTTTACATCCATTTTTGTTTTTTAACCATGTATAGATGAACTTTTTGTAGCTAGGGTGAATATGTAATTTAACTTTAATGATGTTTTCTTAGCTTTCTTGTAGTTTTTATTTCTATTGATTGAGTATTTATTATGATTATTAATACTTTCTATGATTTGGTCGTTCATAGGTTAAATTAAGATTCATGTATAAAATTAAGAAATTTATATATGTGTTTGCTCATATGATAAACACCATAATCTAACTTTATCTAAGGATAGATATTGTTGATTGCATGATTCTTGTGAAACTTCAATGTTCTTTTGTCAAACCCTTCTTAATTGGGATTTGTCTAAGGAATTAGAAAATTTTATTTAGTTAAAAGAATATTAGCATTCTAAAAGTTTAGTTGTTAGTTAAATTGAAAAATCCAACCATCAATTGCAGAGTAAAACTTGATCAAATAGACATTTTAATATTTATTAAAAAGTTAAGTGAAGTGATATCCCTAATCCTTTTGAATATTTGTGTTTTTTCTTCATAATTTTGATTACCCTTATTGTTACACAAACAAAAAATATAAACCAATTACTTTTTATTATTAGTTTTTTCTAATTGCATTGAATCCTCTTTAATCCCAACTTTTCATTGCCTAAAAAGTATTAAATTAGTAAATTTGATAAATAATAACCAAAATTATCATACAACAATATTCTCACACTTCTATACTATTTGAGTCATTTGATATACTTACTGAGTGGGTAATCATTATTATTTGGGAGAAGGCTGTTAATTTTGACATACCAAAACACTACGGCATCTAAAACAGCAGCTTATTATGTGCTGCCCTGAAGTTTCAGTGAGGATTTTGAATTGCTTTAATATAATTGGAGTGACATGATGTGTTAGGTACTAATATATACTTTTGCTCTACCGTTTATTTTCTTAAATACTGTTGCTTGAACTAAGTTTTCTTGGAAAATATATCAGTACCATAAGCCACCAAAGCATCGAGAGTTTTATTTTTAAATACTTTTCCATCTAGGAAATTTTAAGTGCAGATTGTAAAGAACATAAACTAATAGCCTGATTAGAATCATCAAAACGAGTTTGACTCACAGGATCGAGCTTGTTTAATCCACCTAAGAGATGGGTTAAATTGAGGAGTTTTTTTAATAATTTATTTAGTATACTTCTATCAACTCGACTCGTTTAACCCGTTAGTTAAACGAGTTGTCCATTTAAAAAAAAAAAAATTCACTTACTCAATCCAACACCCTAACCAACTATACTTTTCTATTTAAAAAAATTAACCCTAATGTATGTGTTGTGTTGTCTCTATTATTTTGTAATTTGTCAAATTTTAATATTATGTTCATAATCATATTCTTATTATTAATGAATCATTGAATTATTATATTACTCTACTTGTTTTAATCCGTTGAAACTTACTTTTTATTTAGTTATTTTTTTTTGTTTATTTATACTGATATATAAATTGATTGATTAAATAAGACATATACTTAAAGAAAGTCACATTTGAATTTTTATAATTTTTGTTTTATTTTATTTTTTTAATTTTTTGGTGGGTTAAATAAGTCAGCTCACTTAACCCACTAAGTGGGGTGAATTGAGATTTTTAATCCATCACCTTATGGTAGGTTAAACGAACTAACTCATTTAACCTATCAACTCATGTGGGTCAACTTTGGTAGGTTAAGTTAGCCTACTTTGACAATTCCAAAACCTGATAAATAATCGTTTGATTCACATTTAAAGTAATAAATAAGATACCTCTGTCAACCAAACATTTCGAGTGATGTATTAAATGAGCATGTTGAAGTTAAGAAAAAGCAAAAATAACCTAACTCTCATATATTCTTGTAGCGCAATTTCAATTTTTTTTTTTAATTTGGAAATCTAAAAAAAATTGTGTTAGGTAAACTCTAGAAATATATATATATATATATATATATATCAAATGCATAAATATTGTGAAAATATACAATATGACCAACATAATTCTTAACCACAAAAAGAGGGTACATTTCCTATAATGCCAATGATCATTCTACCTCAAGATATCAATCAATATATAATTGATCAAGAGAAACACCTTGATGAAATCCTTGTATAGACTCAGCAAGGTTAGGTCAAAGGGTAAAGTTGACGTAATGCTTCCTTAATAAAGTGAAAAAAAGGAACCAAAACATGATATTGAATTTGAAAAACACTTCCTCACTCGGTGCATAGCTTTATATTAAAGCTCACGATTTAATATTACATTTTGACCTAAAGTCTTAAAATATATAAGTTAATGCTTCTTTTTCAATCTACTTATATTCAATATAATATATTTTTTTAATTTTTACTCACACTTAACCTGATCAAATATGGATCCAAGATGATTACGCGAAAAGGCTTGCTTCTTAAATAAAGTTAAAAACAAACCAAAATATTATATCGAATTTGAAGAGCGCTCAACTTCAAGTCATATTATTTACATTGTGACCTAAAATCTTAAAACATTTAAGGTAATGCTTCTTTTTGTATCTATATATAGTAATTTTTAATCTAATTATATTTAGTGTGATTTTTTTTTTCTTATTTCGACATACGCTTAACCTAACAGGATTTTGGGAGTTATGATGAGATATATTGAACATTAGTAACAGCTATTGTAGTTTCCTTTGTGCAACCTTAGAATTTTGATAATTTGGCTCTGGTATTTTTGCCAATTTGGGCAGTCTATAGTGTTTTTCAAATTTATGACTGTAGTAGGCTCTCGTGCTCCATTAAGTGGACATGTCGAAGGTTATTGGTCAGGGAAAATGAAGACAGAACAAATAATAATACATTATAAGAGTAATATTTTAATAGTTTTACATAATTAAATTTTTTAAATTTAAATAACAGGGGTTTATTGCAAAAAAATATTACATTAATGGTTAATTATATAATTTTTAAAATTAAGACGAAATTTGTAATTTTTTCATGTATATTAGTTCTAAAGCGAGTTCTCCTGCGGTCTCAAGAGAGTGAGAGTAGCAATTAGGCCCCAAAGGGATCTCAAAGGTGAATCAGTTGAACTTTTCTGTTTTCGTTCTTTCTTCGCCAATCTATTTTATTTCTTGTGGCTGTTCATCAAATCTCCCATTTGCCAAATAGAGAGTCAAGAAGAGGCCGAAGGAAGCAGTACTACAGTGCGCACGCAGTTTCAAGAAATGCCTGGACGTGGAACCACGCGCCGCCCGAGGAACGGAAATTCGATCTGCGATGTGGGTCTCGTTTTCAATCTCTGGGAACTTCCTTATTTCTTTGCCCTAGTTTTAATTAGGGCTTTTAATATTGAAAATGTATTGGTCCTCTTGCAGTTATCCCTGAGACCAAAGGTGTCCGCGAAGAAATGGAGAGGCAACGAAGAAAAAATATTATATGATTTGATTTAAACTTACATACTAAATCGACTGTACACAAGCACATCAGAGTAACTGATATTTTTTCGTAATTAAAATGAGAACCTAAAGGCTAGCAAGAAAGGTTTTCCTTTATTCATTCTCTTACCATTGATTGCATCTTAAAAGTAATTTGTTTTTAATGACTCTTTCATTGCGCTGGCTTTTAAATAGATCAGCTTTAGCACTCTGTTTGATTGAAGAACATGCATTAACAAAATGTGAATAAAAATTTAATGGTTTAAATTTAAAGATAAAAATATTATCTAAGACATGTATGATAATTAATGATTGTACATGGTATTTAATATAAATTTTGAATCGTTAGATTTTTTTTTTCAATAACTCATTTTTTATTAAAAAATCTCTTATAACATTGTTGCAATAGAAAATTTGAAGGCACTGAAGTATGAGTGTATAAATATATTAGGGACATCCACATTTAGCATCTAATTAAGTTTACAAACATTTTTATCACAATATGAAATGGTAAAGTTTAAATATTTTATTTCTTAAGGATGAATAACTCATCCAATGGTTCAGTCATATTGAGTTAAATCAAAATAAAAAATTTACAAAATTCATCAACTCGGGCTAGATCACATCACTGAGTGGGGCCAGGTCTGAGGTTCACATAAGACTCGACGAGGGGATTATCTTTTTTTTTTATTATTATATATGTAAAATAACTTTATTTATAATATTAATTCTTTTTAAATTTTGATCACTTTTCATTTTAAATCTTAATTTTATTTTTTATTTCATTTTTATTCATTTCAAATCTTAATTTTTTCTATTTTCTCATAAAATTTTTTATTAGTAAAAAAAATTATTTTAATAAAATAATAAAAATAATAATTAATTTACCCGACCTAGACCCATTGTAACTCCACCTAGTCCAACCACCTAGTCCTAGGTCATGTAAAAATTCAGCTCAACCCAGCTTATATGCACCCCTACCATTTTGTATGTTATTTCAGGATCAATATAAGCTCAAAAATAGTCTTTTATTACTCGAGTAAAATTGAACATTAATTATGCAGTTAGTAAAATTTGTAACTTAAAAAAACATTTTTTAGGTTTTTAAATCATTTTTAATTACATAATTTAATGTAATTTTTTATTTTTAAAATAAATATTCCTTAATTATTTGCTCTTTGAATTGGAAAAATTTTTCTTTCAATATTCGTTAATCTTTATAAGTATATATTCCAAGAATTAAGTACCAGTAAGTTTAAAATTTTGACATATTAAATGATGTATTTTTAAAATTTAAACACAGTAGTTGAGAAATGAATTTTTTAAAAATGAAATCATATATTTTTAAGATGTAAAAAATAACTAATTAAAGAAAAAAATTTAAATTAATCTCTCATTTTTAGAATTTAAAATAATTTAATTTTTCATAAATTATTTGAGATAAATTGTCCTCTCTCACCAATTGGATTTGATGACGATTGAGTCTTTCATAGCACCTTTTGTTGGTGGAAAAGTATGGGGGAAATGGGTGTTGGATTGTCTTTTCATTATTTGTTTGCCAAAATAGTGAAGGATTTCCTTTGCCTCGGGAATGCTGATTTCCAGCCTTGTGGGAACGCGACTTCCATCTAGATATTGATGGAAAGCTTAAAGACCCTTTAGAATGCAAATTTGGTAAGACAAAAGTACCCATTTGAAGATGCTAACCTCTCGTCATCTTGGTGAACATGCATTCACCGTTGTACAACATCAAGCCATCAAGTTTCGATTCTCAAATTGGGAAAGTATGAGTAAGGTTGCTAGTATTATTTATTTCATTTATTTAGTATTTCAATTTTATATATGAATTATTTTTTAATTTTATCTAATTCTAATTAAATATTTAAATATATATTATATAATATAGGTATTATGGTAAATTTATTTATTCTCCTTTCTTTTTTATTCTTAAATATTTTTATCAAACACAATAATACCATATCTTTTTTTTTTTTATAGACAACTAAATATAATTATAAACTTTTTTATTTTTATTCTTTTCGCAAACAATTATGCAAACCAAAACCAACCTTTCGTGTTACTATTGCTGAGTTGAACGCGAAGCTGATGTAAGTATTTTCTGCAAAAGGAAAAAAAAAAAAAAAAATTTACCAGCTCACCTCCGTGGCTCCTTATCAGCCATTAGGGTCATTGGACAAAAATGAAAGATTCTTCTGAAAAGCCAAAGGCGCAGTTTCTGCCGCGAAGAAAATTAAATTAATATAAATTTCACATTAATTTATAAGTTCCACTTGATGTAACATGCTGTGTTGTACAGAATGAAATCATGACCGGGAGAACCATGTACGATGACTGTGATTTAACTTCTTTGTCTGATTTGATTAAGTTTTTGTCAAACACTGTTTTTTTTCTATTGTAAGAATGAGACTTTTAAGATTTTGTTAATTAGAGTTTGAATATAATATATTATTATTAAAATTAAATTTTTGAAAAAAAATGATTATTTCAGTTCTTTATATTTATTTTAAGGTCAACTTAATTTATAGTACATTTATAATGTGAAAATAATATTTTTGAAATTTGTTTTAATTAAAAGTAATTCATCCAAAAATTATAATAAATTTAATAAAAAATTATTTCAATTAATATTAAAATTTTAGAACATTTTAAATATTAAAAATTAAATTAATATTAAAACAAAAAATAATATTTCAAAATAATTCTTTTTTTGCAGGCAAGTTTTAACTAAACAAATTAATATGAGCTAGCTGTTTCATTTAATTTTAATTAATTTTTTTTTCTCTTTCCAATTACATCAGGTCGTTTCTTGTGTACGGCTTGACTGTTGAAGATCCATGTTAGTTTGGCTCTTAGGCTATGTTTGGATGTAAGATCAGAGAGAGAGAGTGACAAGGAATATAATGGTCAAATTAAAATAAATGTATGTTTAGATATTTTTATAAGGATAAAATTGAATGGCAAGGGATGACATTCAAGACATTTCTTAACCATTCAAAATGTTATTTTTATTATTCCATCAAATTAGGGGTCAAGGATGGAAGGGAGTGACTCACTAATTAAAAGCACTATTATACCCTTTCATATTTATTAAAATTACGAATTTATCCAATATTTATATCGTGAAATATTTCATTTAAAAATTTTATTTTTTTAACGAATTAAAAATTTAATTTTTGTCTCATTTTTCTATTAAATCATTAATTAAAACATCAAATTTATTTATTTAAAATAATTTTAAAATAAATAATTTTTACATATTATAAGTTGTCTACATAAGATATATATATATTAATTTTATTTCATAATTATGTTATATTTTGTGAGTTGAGAAATAAAAAGAAAGAGAAAATAAGAGAATTAATAAAAGAAAGAAAAAAATATAGACAACATTTTTAGTTCATGTATTGAATAAAGATAAAATTATTAGTTATAAGTTTATATTATAAGGAGTAATATTGAAAATAATAATTAATAAGTTATTTCATTCCGTTCATTTAATTATAACTTCCAAACAAAAATTTCAGGAGTTACTCCCTTTCCATATTAAAATTTTTTCCACTTCATTCTATGTCATTTAATTAATCACCACTCCATTTCATACTCTTTTAAACTTCCAAACATGACCTTAGTCTTATATTGTTTGCTTTTTCTGTTCCTCGTTAAATATTTATGCTCTAAAACCCACATACATATGCTTCAGCGGAATTTTTGTACGTGTTTTCAGGTGTATCAGTGACAAAGGTTCTGGTACGTTGGAAGTGTATTGATACCTTTTTCTCTGTTCGGGAGTTTATTTCTCTTCTTAGAAGTGTAAATTTTGGTAATTTGGATTCTTTTATATTGGTAATTTGAAAAAATCCAACCTTAAACTTTTGTTCGAATGGGAAATTAATGTTAGACTTATCATTAAATGGGTGGGGAGTTTGACTTTTATTAAATTTTATGAAAGGTTTTGAAGTCTTTATTTTTCAATTATTTAGTCTGTCTCAAAATTGAAACGGTTAGAAGAGTATTCTGAGAGTAAGAGTATTCTTAGAGTATTCATCCTCGTTTAATTTCTTTTTAAGCTGCTGTTTCTGAAATCTCTCATTCTCGAGTTACAGAGACTGAAGAAGAGAGATACAATTACTATTAACACAAAATTCATTCGCGAGGTGCCTCTCATTCCCAATCTTTTATCAACTTGTTTACGTCTTTGCCTCACTCCAGGTTTTTATTATGAAAAAACTGTGTTGTTGATATTTTTGTAGTTATTGTTAGGATTACGGCGCTAGACCGCAACATCAAGAAAATAAGAATTGACATATATTTCTGTACGAAGAAAAATCCACATACACGAATGAGAGAATTTTACTCATTCAAGTTGTAACTTTTCCTAAAATATAAGAAAAGAATAATTAAGCTCTCTCCCTAAAAAAACTAAAAAACACACAATTTTTTTTCTTAAATAGAATGACTATTACTTACTTTATTAATAAAGAAGGTATCACTATTCTTATAACATTTCACGCTCTAATATCAAGTTTTAAAGTAGAAGAGTATATTTATAAGTATCTTTATCAAAATATTTTAACAACTTTATCTTCTACTTTATTAAAGAAATATAATTATTTTAACAACTTTTCACATTCTAATATCAAACTCTAAAGAGAAAGATTATATTTATTAGCATTCTTATCAAAATCTTTCAATAATTTTATCTTTTAATTTATTAAAAGATTTCAATTTTATCTTTTACTTTACTAGAAGAGATTAATTTTATTTTTTATTCAAAAGTTATCAGTTTTATCTCCCTTCTTATCAAAAGTGATAATCAATTTTTAACCAACTTTATTTTTATAAAAAAATAATAACAACATTTCGATCATATTTTTTCTATTGTCAATAAGTGACTTCCAAAATTATCTTTACCTTTTGTTCCTTACAAAAAAGAGAAAGGTGAGTGTGATGAACCGTAATAAAGGCATTGTGGTTAATATAGGGGAAGTTTATTTTAGAAGCGGGGAGAAAAAGCTTGGCAAGAAATGTAATATTCTCTCTTTCTTGTTTCAGACTATTTATTCGAATGTGTAGCTAACGTAACTTGCATTGAAATAGATACCCTCCAACATTACATCCTTTTGCTAGCTCCATCCCCTTCAAAATCATGCTTTCTTGCCTGTGTCTTCTCTTTCAGGATAATCTTATAACATTCTTCTCGGCATTTGATCCAATCAAATGTTTAATATTTTATTACTAATTTCAGGATATTCGTGTTAAATATTAATGCGTTATATGTAGGGTAAAAAAAAAAAAAAGAAGAACGACAGTGACATTTTTGTACATTTTTTCAGGCATCGCATTGACTGAGAATGAGGTAAAACTTGGAAGTACTTTATGTTCATGTGCATTTGAAAGCTCCTTTATCATTCAAGCATTTATTCTCTTTCTCTCTCGTGTTTGTAGTGGAAAGAGCTTCGCAAGCATGTTGAAGCAATTGGTGAGGCATTAACGAGCTAGATAGAGAAGGTTGTAGGGCTCATTTTGTTCTTAGGTATGTTATTGATATGGATTTGAACTCTGTTTGATACATGTAACGAACTTTATCACAGTAATGCAACGTTGATCGTAAGCAATGAAAATCAGCATTATGGCCCTGCCCCTTTTTCTTGTTCTCTGATGCAATTAAGGCACAAAGTATGATATAATGGTAAGGAAAATAAGGAAAAAAACGTAGCATCGGTTCTCTCAATTTTGGTCCATTACAATTTACAACCCCTGTTCTTGTCCATCTCGTATGCCTCTCAAGTTTCAAGTGCTCATTACCTTTCTCTGAAGAAAGGGAGAGAGCCTCTGGTCAGTTGAATTCCCGAAAGTACCCCTACATGCTATGACTAATACCACCTTAACCAGTCTCGCTCTGGATAACTATTTTACCCAACGCCTGCCTTGTTTCATCTCCTCGCATCTCTTGACTATTCATCCTATGAAGCTGAAGATAGTGCTTCGCTGATTTCACCGTTCTCTGCAATGGCTTTGAAAAGTTGCTTCGCTGTTTTACCGAACAGCCTTTTCCTGCAACGTTGTGGATCAATTTATTCTGCTCCCAAAACTTTCGTCTCAATTTTATTGCTCAAACCCAAATCATATTTGTCAAGTCAAAATTGCAATACAAGAAGCAGCAGTTGCGAACCCTATTTAACTAAGAGGAAATTCAATATTTCTCTTGCAGCAATGTTGATATGGGGCTTTTTGCCTAACATGTCTAGTGCATTGTTGGCTGAAGAAATGGAGCTTGAGAGGTATACGGATTCAAAGGAGGGTTTCACTCTCCTGAAACCCTCTTCTTGGATAAAGGTAATTTGCCCACTTCTCAATAGACAATAGGCCTTTCATTCTATGTATGATAATGCCAATTTCTATCCTAAAAGAATAATCTTTGTTAATCCGGTTAACACTTAACAGGTTGATAAAGCAGGGGCTACCGTGTTGTTTCAAGAGGCAAATATGGGAAGTAACAATATTGGGGTTGTGGTGAACCCAGTTCGTCTTGCAAGTCTTGAAGAGTTTGGAAGTCCTCAATTTGTGGCTGATAAGCTTATACAAGCAGAAAAACGTAAGGTAACCGTTTGTTCCAATGCTTCTGTAACCATTGTAAATTCGCGCCCTGTACTACTACCAGCTGCTAAACTTGGTTGTGATTAGAACAATATCCGAGAAAAGTAAGACAACAAGGAAGGGAAACCTGAGTTTTTTAAAAATTGTTTTTTCTAAACATTAGTATCATTTTTTTTTTTTTCTAAGAAAGAAAGGTTAAACTTATAATGGGATTAAAAATTAGTCATGCCAGATACAACCAGAAGTGCAAATCTGTAATTCTATACTTAATTTAACCATAGACTGCAGCTATTTTTATGACCAAGAGGATAAAAAAATGACACGACAAGGGCACATAGCATTTAACATAAACCGTAAGTTGATTGCAAGAAAGAGTAGAAAAGCACAAAGTTGATCTCTGGAACTTCACTGTAGGTGCTAAAAAATGTCTGTTAGAAATTCAAGTAGCCATTTTATTTTTTATGGTTCAGGAAAGTACCAAGGAAGCAGAGGTGATTAAATTTGCAGAGAGATCAGGGGAGCGAGGTTTGCCAATTTACGAGTTTGAATACAAGGTTGACAGCACTCGGGGAGGAATGAAGAGGATCTTTTCTGCAGCATTTGTGGCCTCAAAGAAGCTCTATCTTCTCAATATTGCTCACTCTGATAAACCAGAGAGTCCCTTAGACTCTCAGAAACGAATGATATTAGAGCAAGTGCTTCATTCTTTTGATGTAGCGACTTCGGTGTGACATGCGGCTAATTCGGTTCCTCTGATTTTTTTTTTTTGGTTCATTCCTTAGCCATCTCTACCAACATAGGCTCAAATTTGACTTTGAAAGTATTTATTACAAACAGGCAGCCTGAAAAGTTGAAGTACATCTTGAATTGATTTTAAGGTACTTGTAATATAACTGGACGTTTTGATTGTGTTCGATCTGGGGTTAAAGGGCTGAAGGCCCAAAGGCAATATGAGAGAAGAGGTAAAAGGAAAGGTGAAGTTGTACGACGGGAGCAGGGGGAATAACTAACTAATGGCTGGCTAGGAGAGAGAAAATATGGTTGTAACAGAATAGATAATATTTGTATCGGGTAAGAGAGGTAGGGAGTCAGGAGAAGAGTGGATGGAAGTGGGGAGAGAGCCCTGACCTCTCGAATGTCAGGGGACCCTTGGGTTATTTTCGTTTTCTACGTTTGTTTTTTTGGTTTGTACACGGGCTCAACTTTGAAGGACTTACTCCTTGTTTGGAGAGTCTCTGTTTGATGAGAAATTGCATTGGGTTCCATCAATGTCATTATGTATTAAACATTACCTAAAACTGCTTCCTGTATGTATGCATGCATAAGTTTTGTGCATGTATGTACATACTTAGACCTTGACACTCTTATATCCTATCTCTTTCTTATATTACAAATCTTACGACACATTATTAGTCCTCGTCTGTGTTTCTTTGACTTATATGTATCACGGTCAATATTGTTTAAATTGTATGTTACTGCAGAAATATTCTGTCATTTGGGTAAAACAGGCAACGATAATCTGTGATTCACTTTTTTCCGGCTTCTCATACGTATTTAAGTAGTATTCTGAGGGGATAAAGTCATAAAGCAGCAAATAAGTTATTTTGCAGCAGAAGCTGTTCTCAGAGACCTAGACATAGGCTTACTAACAAAGAGTTAAGTTTGCATTATCCAAATTACATATTAAGGAACTACTCCCCCATCCAGAAAACGGGTAAACTGAGGAGGAAAGCTCTGCACCTTTGCTTTCAATTCTCTCAGTTCTCTCAACTCCCCCACCCATGCACTGTAACTTGAGTTTTTAGCCAGAACGTCCTTGGACACCTCCTTATTTTCAATGCGTTCCACAGCATACTTTTCAAATTTCTCGATGTTATCCCATAAATAAGCCTGCTTTCTTGTGTCACTCTCGCTTCTAACACTATCCAACCAATCGCTTGCTTCTTCCACCTTTGCCCAGAAGCAAGAATCTTGAGTTAAACTTGCAAACTTGCTCCTGTTATGATTTTCTCCCAGAATAGTATCCTTTCTCTCCTTCCACCATCTATCAAAAATCTCATACCTTCTCCCTCTACCGTGCTGTATGTAATGGCCCTTGGTTCTGTGCATCCCTTTCCCATAATACTCCGCAATATCTAATGGCTCAACCAGGAGTTTATAGGATTGTGAAGCATTGACCCATTTTCGTCGCCTCTCAAAATCGTGAGGCAGCTGATTACTTTCCAACATATCAATTACATTGTTCCAGAACCTGGCAAGTTTGAGACGGTTCATATTGACTTTCATGCCCCTTTTTGAAGAGCCTCTCCTCTTGAACGAGTCATAGTACCCAAGCTGATCATCTGCCTCATCACACAACGCTTTGTACCATTCTATTTCAGCTCTGTATGGTACAAATTTGGATAAGGTAAGTGCCAGGCTAGCAGAATTTAGAGATGGTGAACGACCCAGTCTCCTTGCCATCTTTAGGCATTCCTTGGCGGGTAGGGCAGCTGATTCCTGTTAATTACATGCAGATTAATTTGTTAGGTAATTCACCTTTCTCCCTCTTTGTGTGCAATGGGAAAAGTGATTGACATTTTAATTTTTGAACTAAGGAAGAAGTGTTATGTTGTGGTTCAAGATGGAGAAAACTTAAAGTATAACTTTTAGGTGTTTATTATCAATTCCTTAATTTTAAAGCATAATAAGTATAGATATTCTAAAAACTTCCGCATGAGTTGTTTTTATTGAGAAACTTTGAAACAAACCTCTAAAAGAACTTCCAGAGCCCTACTTATTCAAGATAGTGCAATTACCTGGCTGGCTATCCCTGAGGACTTCAAGGCCAATTCGAGCCCAGCTTCATAGCTCGAGTCAGGAAGGTCATCCTTCACGCAGTTACTCTTCAAGGCTTGCAGGGACAGATTATTTACGTAATCTCCATACTTAAGATGATCCTCAATACTGCAAGCTGGAGAACTTGTTGCAAACATCAAATGCATCATCTGTATAACTGTTGTTGCACTATCCACGCACACTGCTCCCTCTTCTGAAACAAAGAAATAGCTGCCAAAGGGGTGAAATGAAATTTGCAGGGACCCCTCTCCATCTTGTGTTGCTGCAGCACCCAAGTACGCCATTACAAAGGCAAAGAATTCGGCATTCTTTTGTTCAGAGGTTTGAACCGCAAGCTTCCCAAATTCTGGTGACGTTCTGGACAAGTGCCACAACTGAAGTAGGAAATTCAGGTGAGCAGTGAGAGGTGGTAGCAAAGGAGCAAAGAGCAGCCTTGGCATTATGTCATGCTTTGAGACCACATGACAGAAGTTGCCACCCCATCTTTCCCTGAGAATGGCTCGGGAAAAGGACTTGTTTCCCAGTAATGGCGAACCATAAGTGATGCATAAGACTGATATAGCAGAAGAGATGGATCGGAGGTGAGACAAAAACCAAAGAGTACATAGAGAGGCTATGGCTCCTCCAAGGGAATGGCCAGTGATGATAATGGACTTTGCATCTGTATTTTCCGTTATTGCAAACATCTGAATGACAACATTTCAACGGTTAGTGGGGTTGGTAACTAGGAATAAGAATAGAAATAATATTCAAGAATAGTATAGAGAAAGTAAAGTTCTTTTGAAGTTGTTATATTGGTGATAAAGAGGGCATTAAATTAACTTTATTCATTTTCCTACGTCTTTTTATACATTTTGCTGCGAATCAAACCCAACTTTCTTAGAAGCTAGGCAATACAGGGCCCAAACAAGATATGATAGACTAGACATTGGCCAGTTGGGTACGATTTAGTTGTCGTTGTGTAAGGTCTAGATGACTCAAGTCTTGGAGTCTTGCTACCGAAACGTTGAAACTAATGCAGCTTGCAATCTTGTACAACAAACCGGTCACTGTCCTCCCTTATTTGACCTGATTAATCAACTCACCGTACCGAGAAAATCAAGTCTAAATAATATGCATTATTATTGTAATAAAAAATGGATTTAACCTTCCATTTTAGTAAGACACGTTTCCGATAGACCATTTATCACGTGCATAAATTTAACGATTTTAATTGTCATTTCAAATTCCTGATCGGTCTGTATCATTGCAAAGATTTTAAAAAGCATATCACTTCCCTTGGTGGGACCGAGGATTGCAAATACAATGAACTTCCACTCTCTTTAACAGATCAATATATTAATTTTCTGTAAGCGTAAATATGTAAAGTCATGTAACAGGCCTGCAAAAACAAAGCATACCCTATTAAAAAAAGAATAAAAAAAGTTCATCCTAGTGCCGTCCAACGAAATGAGGAAGCAGCTTCCCTCAAATTTACATCATCCTATAGTGATTTCTATATATTCAAATATAGTCTAGCAATTATAAAAAGAAAAAAAACAAACAAACAGTGATGAGTGATTCAATGATTTTTTTTCTTTTGTGGGTCACCATTTCCTCCATTCATCATCATTCGAATAATAATGGAGGTATTGATTTCTAGCATTGACTTTGAAAATTGATCCCACTACCAGTCTTAGTTTATAATATTATGGGTTTGATGACGCAGATAAATATGTTAAGGTTGAAGGAAGTATACCCTTTCACACGAGAAAGTTAGACCCTCTGTGCCCATGTGGTATGCTTATAGTGTGTTGCACTGACCGAGTGCTTTGTTAGGTATCCGGATGCCTTGCTATTCAGTGAAGAAAGTTATACCTCTAAAAATGACTACATGCAGTTAATTTCGATCGCATGTAATTATTTTCTTAGTTAAAAAATGTTACACATCTCAACAGGCTATTCATGTTAGCATAGTTAGTAGCACATGGAACCATGTCTTAGTGGGGGATCCAGGCGGCTAAAATCTTCCTTGCTTTTTGTAGCCTACAGAATAGAGATCCCACCACCACAAAACACAATCCTCAACACAAACAAACACGTAAAGCAACTTTTGGGTTCAAACTCATCCGTAATTATCAAAATCCTCCTTCCCCTTCTTCTTCTTCTTCACAGACCTTGTTGAAAATGAAACAAAGAGGCATTTTGGAGTTTGGACGCTGTGAATTCGGTCTCACTGAATTGTTAATTTTTGGTTCGTTTTAGAGTTGCAGGCCATCGACGTTTCTTTTGTAGTTGCGTATTGATGATTGAAATAATCCCCTTAAACACTATCAAATACCGATTCCATGCGACCACATAGATTAATGTATCGGTATTAAAAAAAATTGTGATAAACAACAAGGATTTATTTCATTAAATATAACTGAAATGATAACTTTCTCATATTTTTATTAAATAGAGAAAATGAATACATAATTTTTTTTGGTTATATTCCTATATATTATATTTCTTATAGATTGCTAATTTCTTCGTAATTTCCCCGCCACCCCCGCTACCGCTAACTATAACATCTTTTCACCGCCGAAAATATTTTTGCTCCAATAATGTATGTATATATTGGACCTACTGTGAATCTATCACAATAATTCGGAATTTTATTTATATATTCTCTCTATTGTATTTTTCAATATATATATTTGAGAAATTTGTGGATGAGAGGGAGGAGATACAGTACTTACAACTTATTCTTATCCTTATATTTTTTTTGCGTTTTTTTAATATGATTTTTGCTATCCTGTTTTATTTTGGGTTTACATGCAAAGGGTTAAAAAAGGTTAATTAGAGACATGGAAGGAGAAAGAGAGGATGGAATGAAGATACAGAGCAATTCACACACAAGGGCTGCGTGTACGATAGATGTAGAGCAAGGTAAAAATAATTTTTGAAGAAACAAACCTGGCTTTGGAATGAGTTGAAAAAGGGCCAGAAGAGATTAAGCATCCCAGCGTGCACCATCACCGGGTCTTCGCCTTCGCTATTTCGATGCGATGAAAATAAAGTCACATCTCCGATAGTATCCAAAGCTACCAAGTTTCTCCAACTTGGATCCGACCAGCCGGCCTCCGTTTGAATACCGGAGAAAGCAACATAAACGACGTCGCCGATTCGCTCCGTCACGAAACTCCGCGATGCGGTGGCGTTGGACTGGCTGCACAGCTTCCATGACTCCAATAACAATGGTGTCGAAGCCAGGAAAGTTGCCAGCATCTCGCTGGTCTCAAATCTACCACGAGAAAATTAAATAATTATTGAAGAAAATTTGAGTATGCTTGTGGCTTTTCTGCAATAAATTTGCAAGTTTAATTGAGACTGTGACTCATAGAAGGGAGTTAAGTACTTACAGCGAAGCTTCCTCGCCATCCATGGAATAGTCGTTCTTTCTTCCGATGGTCTTGTGGAGAGGAAGAATGAGCTTTGAATGAAATGAGAATTTGATAGGGCTTGCCGGGTTGGCTTTGAGGTTTGAACGCGCAAACTTTTATATATGAAGTGGCTAATTACATTTTTTTTGTTTTAAATTTAATTGAAGAGACATGTAATAAGTCAAAGATTTTATGATCAACAGAATGTTTATTAAATGGTCATTTGATAGAGAATCAAACTCTAAAAAGACTTAAGTGTTTTGATTATTGAAAATTTTTTCTTATAATTAAAAAATGAAATAAAATATATTCAATGGTCAATATTGGAAAAAAAAATATTGTGATTGAATATTGAAAAAATTAATATTTAAAATAAAATATTGAATACTGGAAAAAATTAATTTCACTTTTATGTGGAAATTTAATAATATTGTGATTTACAAAGTCTTTATTGTTTGGAACATTAATAAAATGCATGGAACTCAATTAAAATTTATATATAAAATCATTAGTTGATGTCAATTGAAATTCATATTAGCATAATTTTTTTGCCACACAATTATTATTAATTCAGTATCAATTGAAATAAATTCTAGTAAATCTATAGTTATAAACAATTTTTATTAATCCATGATATTTCAAACACTTAATTACAGGCCAATCAATTTACAGATTAATTTAATTTCATAATTTTTCTTTAAAGCTAAACACGCTCTTGAGTTCCAATAAGCATGATGATTGTGGCAAAGAATACTATATGGGTATGCTTTGCGCCAGTTTGTCAACTAATGTGGTTATTGGTAGTTTCAAGTGTGGTGGGGATTAATGTCCCCCCACCACTTGAGTCATAAAGTCTTCTATTTTCAGGAAAAATAAATAAAAAAAATAAAGTCTTGTTTCTTTTGCATGTATTTTTGCACAACACTGATGACAGTTGGATTCCAAGTGCCATCCTCTAGGTGCCCTTTTTTCCTTTTCTTTTCTGTTTTTTGTTATGCTTTTCTCCTCGGTTTGGCCATGGTCTTTTCGATATAACACAAGCCTTTGTCACATACATAAGCAACAAAAAGTGGAAGCAATCAAACCATGTTAATGTCTTGTATATAAACAATAAGAACAAGGAATCGACTCCTTTTAATTAAAAAAAAAAACGTAAATGATATAAAAAAAATGAAAATATTTATTTGGGCTTCCTTCTTATCTTTTTATTCTACCCGTTTATTTTGTTTTATATATCTTTTTAATTACATAATATACAATTATTGTCTAAATTGTAAAGTTCATGAAACAACATTTAGTGTTTAATGCAGAACTGTACACATATCATTCAATGTTACATGTACTTCTCTTCATTACTTCTAGTACAAAGGAAAAAAGTTAAATTAGAATCTTTCGCTTTCTTGCCTTCCAATTTTCGTTCAATTTTAAAGAAATAATAGGAGAAGAAGAAAGAGAGTATATGAGAAAGTATGGGAACAAAAATTAAGAGAAAAACAAATAAATTATATTGAAAAAATAAGTGTATAAAAAGGATGAAGTTGAAAATTGGAAGCTAGCTTCAACTAGGTCAACTAAACATTAATGGTTCATTTGGTAAGCAATAGGAAAATGAATAAGAAAATTATAGCAGAGAGAATAAGAATGGAATAAAAAAATTTAGAATCAAAATCTATTTGATATGTTATAAATTGAGAGTGAAATGAAATTATAAAGTTTGTTTGATAGGATGAAAATAATAATGGATTGAAAATGATAATAGGTAAAATGATTAAAATATTTTTTCGTCAAAAGTATTAAATTAATATTTTAAAAATAATTTTTATGGTATTTTTAATAAAAAATATTACTAAATTATATTATAATTTTTTATTATGTAATAACATTTTTAAAAAATATAAAATTTCTATATTATTTTAAGTGAAATATTTATTTTTTAATTATTTAATTGGGAAATAATAAATATTGATAAATAATTATATAGATTTTAATTTGTAATAAATATTTAAAAAATGTTAAAACATTTTTATTCTTTCAAATATTTCAATAAATATTTTAAAATGTCAAAATACTATCAACTGAGGACATTTTTGTAATTATGCAGTCTATTCCCAAGAAGTGTAGCTTTCCATTCAATTTATGATGAAAATCTCCCTCTCCTCGTACGGATAAAAATCTCCCTCGTAAGGAGATTTCTATTGCCCTTGTACTAGACACTAAAATCATACTTTCTCTCTCCTATTCCCTCACTAAGAACTACTGGTAGGTGTTTGGTGCACTGGATTATCGATTCCAGGGGAGAATGGTTTCCTATCCATTCTGGTAGGTGAGTTCCATCGAAGGAGCAAAGGAAAAGTACAGCTTTCCCCCATAAATGCAGTGGAGACCATTGAAGTGCCCGTCACTTTTCCCTCTTCCTATAACACCTTATAATAGGTGATGCCCCCTCTCCCTACCCTACTTGTCAGCGACTTGTTGGGAAGGCCGCAGATGTCGTTATCGTCAATCAGAGAGAAATGGAAATGGAGAATCTTCAACTCCTTCGGCTACCACAAACCCTAGTGATCGAGTTGTTGCAGTCAATCGGAGGTCAATATCCGGTGAGGGAATTGGTCAATCTCCTGCGCGACGACCAAGTTCCTCACCGGAGATGGATGGACGGCGTCATCTGTTGTTGGTGATTGTGTTCGAGTACAAAGACGAACGTCGGTCAGCCCAAAAACACCTGCTACTCTTCCAGAACCGTTACCTTTTCTGGATATAAACATATGCTTTATTAGGGACAATTTGGTCATTGGACCATAAATTGCTCTCCTCTCTGTCGGTATTTTTATCTTATCAAACGAATAATTGAGTATCATTTATTTTTTCATTTTTACTGTATTAAACTAAATTTTATATAAATTTTTTTTATTCAATTCTATTTCATTTTCATTTTTTTATTCTTTTTCTCACCTCTCTAGACTTTATATAATAAAATTTTGAACCTAATCCTCCTAGCTTCCCTGAAAGCTCGCCCAAAACAGTATAGATCAACTTAAGTGTGCAAACTTCATGATAAGCTGTGATCGTTTTAGGCATTGAAACTTTCACCAATCTAATGATTGGAGGAAATTTTTCGAGTCTATAATATATATATATAAAAGACAAATAGGTTAATAACAAATATATATATCGTTTATGCCAAAAATAAATTTATATTGAATAAAATTTATTAAACGGTGATTTTTTTGGCCAAAATTAATCAGTGATTATCCATAAAGATGTCTCCCTTTTAGAAATTATTTTGCGTTCCTCTCACGACGAGGATTGAGGTCGCTGGCTGTCTGTCATCCAAACCAGACAGAAACCTCGACGTGCTGTCGGCAATACCATTAGTCCATCACATGTATCCTTTTGGTCGGCCAACCCCACTTACATAAATTGATCTACTCGAAAATCTCAACTCATATTATTTGATGAGTCGTTTAATTTATTAAAAAATTTAAAAAATAAAAAATTATAAAATTTTAAATATAATTTTTTTAAATATATGTCTTATTTAATCAATTAATTTATATATTAATATAAATAAATAAAAAAATAATTAAATAAAAAATAAGTTTAAATAAATTAAAACAAATAAAGTAATCTAATAATTCAATGATTTATTAATAATAAGAATATTATTATGAATAGAATATTTAAATTTAGCAAATTACAAAATAATAGAGATAACACAACACATACATTATGGTTAATTTTTTAAAATAAAAAAATACAGTAGGTTGGAGCGCTAGATTGAGTGAGTAAATTTAAAAAAAAAAAACGAATAATCCATTTAACTCACGAGTTGACTCGTTTAACTTACGAGTTAAATAAATCGAGTTGATAGATGTATAGTAAATAGATTCTCAAAGAAACTTCTCAACCCAATCCACTTCTTAAGTAAGTTAAACGGGCTCGATCCGCTGGGTCAAATCCATTTTGACGGCTCAGGAAAAATTTTAATTTATTGAATTAAAAAGTTCTATTAATTTATTTTTTTAACGTAGTGCGTAACTGCGAACTACGTTTCTTTTTTTGGAATGAGATTCATGAACTGGGCTCACATTTAAACAAACAGTAAGTGAAGCAGCTGGAAATTAAGGAATTTGCAGCCTCCAATTTCTACCTTCTTTAATGTCAGTTTCCGCCAAAGCATAAAGAGTAAGCATGTTGATTTATTATTCATTTTGTTGTGGGGAAGAGAGTTAATTATTATATTATGTTGTAAAGAACATGGATATTATTTGCTCTTTAGTTTAGAAAGGATGTGAGGTCTTTGAGTATTGAGAGACGTTTAGAAAAATTATAGAATTCATTGTTGACCTGGTACGACGTGTGTTTGTTAAATGAGAAATTTAGAAGAGCACATCAATTTAAGCCGAGACATTACCAAGCCACGATATCCTTGGGAAGGAGGGAAACATAAGTAAAGTAAAAAATATATATTTTATATTTTTTGTTATATTATTTAACTATTAAAACATAATATATGATTTTTTTTAATAATATCACAATATGTGTATTATTATTACATATAAGTGTCTGATTATTAAATTAAATTATATATTTTTTAAATTATTATTAATCAAGTATAAACTAATTATGTATTAATTAAAAATTTTAACAGCAAAAATAAAAAGATAAAAAATTATAGCTTAGTCTACTTGTACTTAAAAGCAGTGGATATGTCGGCCCACTAGGCCCAACAGGCTCATTGTGGCCAACCTAGTCAATGGAAGGGTCAAGTTCAATTGGGCTCAAATAACCCATAACTTTTCGTGCTAGAATATCGCTCATCTTGGAGGGACTAAATATGAATGCTACATATCTATTGTATAATACTCTCGACAATTTTCGTATTGTATTGTATAGACCTGATTAAAAGTTATGAGTTATCACGGGTCTCGCCAATAGGATCTGGGCGGGGGATTGGAAGTGTCTTCCTGCTGCGACGCAGATGTTATGGGGATTTTGAATTTTTTTATAAAATTTTAAAATAAATAAATAATATATAACTTAAATTTAAAGTTTAAGTTCTTTATTTATCTAATAAAATTTAATTAAGTTCATATAAATTACAAATATTCAAATGATTAATGTTACAATAAATTCTATAAGTTACCATAAATAATTCTTAATAAGATAAGTTAATTATAAAAAAAATAATATAAAGATAATTAAATTTAAAACAATACTATTTAAATAATTCTAATTTTTATATTTATTTTTAATTCTACTTTTAAAATAATTAATAATGTTTTTTTTAATATTCACTTTTTATTCTTTATTATAATATGATTATAGTTCTATAGTGTTTTAAAAATAATTTTATTATATTTTTAAAGCTTCAAAAAGGTAAAAAATTAATATATAATGAGTAAAATTATTTTTTAAAATTAAATTAAATTTTTAAATTTTAATTATTATAATTATAGACAACAAGTAAAACACAACAAATATAAATATATATATATATATAATAAATATTTATATAAAATTAACCGGGAGAGAAACCTATAAAGCGGGATCCTCAAATTTCTTTAAAGAGAATTTTATTTCCATTTATATTTCACGAATTTTTTTTTTTTTAATATACTGATTCTTAAATAAGACAATCTTCGTAAAAATCCTTCATTTTAGAGACTTATTGCCACTAACCTTATCCCGTATCCAAAAAGTCCATACAGTACGTAAATGCTTTGTTCTACGCTCTTTACGCTATTGTTTATGACTCGTTAACGTGGGCATTAAGGCAATTGCTCCCAAAGAGTCACACTGGAAAAGCTATTAGACTGATTAAAAGTTTAAAAATCTATAAAATACATACTCCCTTTATTACATGTTCCGACTTGGCAAACTTCTGACATTTTCTTACCAATAATTGCATGTAGACTTGGGTTAAACTTAAAGCCCCAATTTTAATTGAAAAAATGTTTGAATCCTATTTTAATCAAACTTATATATATATATATATATATATATGGATTGGACTAATTGGATCAATTAAATTTTATTAAATCATGATCAAATTAATATATTATTTAAAATTTAAAATAGATAATATAATTAATTGTTATTACTACTTGTAAAATTATAAATACAAATAAATTTTTATATTAGTATAAATTATTTAAATATAAGATATTAACTTCTATTTTTTTACAAAAATATTACGTTATTTAAAAAATTTTTTAAATAATACTTTTTTTATTAAAAAAAATATATTTCTACTTCTCAAAAGCCAAAACTATTTTAAAAATTAAATTTTTTCAATTGAACTTTTTTTTTAAACTTTATAAGATATACTACGATCTCACAAAGATGATGAACGTTTTTGTTCTGATGATTTTCGTGGAAATGAAATATCTTCCAATTCCCTCTCACTTTTTACCACCGAGTGAAAAAAGTATTCCTGGAAATGATGGTTTACCCAAGATTTCCACGGTCCAACTAAATGACCCATTTCATAGGTTTCTCTGAAATACGCGATCGACAAAGGTAGTATATGGGCCTTCTCTAAATAAAACAAACAAATCATGGCTCCATTTTTCTTCAATATAAAAAAACCACGAACACGTTTTTGATCAATTTGACTTCGTAGGTTGGTATGGTACCAGTGCTTGTACTGCTGATTTTATTATATCTAAGATTCAAGTGGACCGAGTTTCCTACTATTCTATAATTTCTCATTTCTTCACACAAAATTAATTAGACAAGTATTTAATAACAAAAAGCTACACTATCGCTTCATCTAGAAAAAAACACATTGGAATTATCAATCTGACATGTTACATTTAACTAAAAAAGAGACATGTAAATTGCTCATTATAATAAAGTTCCGTGTTATTGTAATTTCCTGCGGTATAATCTTTAATGAAAAACATGATTTCGTTCAAAATGAAAAAGGAATTTAAAGACCCTTCCTCCTTCGAGCCAAATTCTCCATAGACGAAGAGGGTGGAAGCAAAGAAAGGATGAAATGCAAAATAAATAACATAAAATAAAATAAAAGGCCGCACAGGTCAGATTCCACCATTCGGTGTATCCTCTCACCACCCCACAGCAAGCTCCGTCGGACCGACCGTAGGAGGATACCACTTACAATCTCTCCCTCTATACTACATCAGATCTTTTCCTTCCTTCTTTGCTTCTTCTATTCTCAATGATTATTCTTCCTTAACTAATCTGTATACTTCAATCTGTAATACTCCTTTAGATCCTCATTTGTTTTTTCTGTTTGTTTTCTTATTTTTGTCCAATTTATTGCGAATTGCCTCAAATCATGAACGACTTCGATGGTCTCCTAGCGACCGATTTCGGGTTCAAACCGCAGGGCAAATCTGCTCCAATGGCTGCATCCAAGGGATCTTCCAATTTCACCACCAGTACCTCCCGATCCACTCGTAACTCTAATTCCTTCAGTGGGAAATTCATGGACGACGGTGACTCGCTATTTGGGTCGTCGTGTAGTCAGAACAATCGAGAGACTGCTGGTTTCGATGATTTGTTTGGGTCTTCTGCGAGGTTTCCGAGCAAATCGGAAAGTCTCAGAGCTGATTCGTCATTCAATTTGGATTCCATGTTTCATGGTTCCAGTGACTATGGTTCCAAGTCTATGAATTCGCCGGTGTATGACAAACCCGTCTATGATGATGACATTTTCGATGGCGTTCCTGGGTTGAAGAGCTCTTCTAAGGTTAAGTATGATGATGTTTTTGTGTCGGTACCTTCGGCTCCAGAAGGAAGTGGTGGTGCATTTGATGATCTCCTTGGTGGGTTTAGCAAGGCAGGGCGTGAATCAAAGAGCTCGGATGGGAAGAGACCGGAAATGAATGATCAAAGTGTCCCAGATTTTAATGATTTATTACCTGGTTTTGGTGGCAGTAGCCCCCCCGGTGAAAGGTATGGTAAAAAAGTTTTTATAGAAACCAAGATTATTTGCAATTGAAATTGTTAAGTAGTTGCCTACATAAGCAATATAATTCGTGTTCTGACCATCTGGTTATTTAACTAATATACATGCCTAATGAAATAAATTTTACTTACTACTTATATACGAAGTAAGGCATTCTTTTAGAGCATTTTCCATATAAGCCAGTCAATGTGCGTTGAGAGACCTCAGATTTTGTGACCTGTGGACCTCTAAAATGTTAAAACTGATAGTTCAAAGAGAGATGTTATAAATTGTATTCGAGGGGTAAATGCCGTCAAATTTGAAGTGGTCACGAGGGCCAAAAGATGAACAATAAGAAACAAAAAAAGGGTCTAATGAAATAATGGGATCCTCAAAATCTAGCCTTTTAAGCCTATATGAGAAAACCTTTTCTATCCCCACATTTATTTGTATGTTACTTTTACATGATATAACAGTACGGTTAATAAAAGGGTTGAAGCTTTTGATAATTATTTAGCTGATTTGGAGAATTAAGTTTTTCTAGATTCTAGGAAAAACAATGACCTGAAAATTGAGTTTAAATTACATGGTGAAGTCAAATTATTTTCAAGAATCGTCCTGAAATTTTGGATGGCAAGGCATATTGATAATATTATCCACAAAAAATATCTACTGATAATTTGCCTTCTGGAAGGCCTTTTTAACATTTTTCTGTACTTGTTACACTCAAATTGTAAATCTATCATTATGTATATTGAAAATGTTCAAAACCGGTAGTTGTCTGCTAGTTATTGCTGCAATTAAATGAGGGATCAGGAACACTAGGTTTGATCTATTAAAGTCATCAACACTTCTTATTTGAATGATTTGAACTTTATGGTCAGTCTGAAAGTGATATTAGTTATTTGGATCTTGGAGGGAGCTAATCTGGAATAAGCCTATCAGACTGATTTGGGAGAGGGAGGGTAAGCTTTTGTTGATTGATCTTATCTTCAAAGTTGTAGAAAAACTGTCTGTTTGAGACTTTGGAGTGAAATATCAAGTTTATTGCTTAGAGGAGCTAACTATTTTAGATCACGCATTAATTTTTGGTGTATCTTTCAAACAGATATGGATGTGTTATCCATCTTGTAATTATTGTCTGAAGTTTTTGTTTTTATAAAATCAATTTTTGGCAGTAATTCATCCTATTAATATTTAAGTGATCTTAGCACAGCTTGGAAAATAAGGTTTAGTTATACATTTTTTTTTTTCTTTTTAATAGAAGAAGAAGTTTCATTAAAGAGAAAAGAAAATACAAGTTGTTCAGGAATAAGATCTCCTCAGTTATTCTTGCTGTTGTTAATTATAAAAATAGACATATGTACCTGAAAGTAGTTCGGAAGAGGTAGAAATGAGATGTCTTTCTCTAGTGGTATAATTTTTTGTGGCATTCATTATCTGGGTCACTATAAGTGGCACCTTTGATTTACTGTGGGCTTTCTAATACAGGAAAAGTGAGTATTTGTTACCAATCTTGAACCACTGTCCCAAAAAAAATTGCTTGGGGATTTTGAGATTATGTTGCCCCCCATGAAGATTAAGTTTAAAGTTTTTGTTTCTAGCTCAAGGTATATTGCCTTATTCACAGGCCAGCTCCTGATATCGGTTTGTCCTCAGAACCAACTGGCAGTGCATCTAAAACAACCTCCAGTATGACAGAAGATCCTTTCAAAGTATTTGAATCAGCTTCAGCCCCAATTGATTCATCCTCAGGCCAATTTACAGACCCATTGGCGGAAATTAGTAAATTTAGTAGTTCCAGAAGCACTAAAAATGCTAGTTCAGTAAATTCTAATGGAAGGGTTTATGATGATATTGATCCCTTTTATGGGCTTGGAAAATCTGTACCCACATTCTCATCAGAGAGGAATAACAGGAGGGATGGTAGTCCTCCACTGACAAATACAAGCACAAGTTGGACTAGAGACAAAGAACCAATTGAGAAATCTTCTGTGAGGAGTCCCGAGAGACAATCACAAAACAGGATTCCGGTTGATCGTAATCAAGAATTTCAGCAGATGCCATTTGACATGCCTGCATATTCATCTGATTATGGCAAACCGGTTGGCCAGAGGGCTTCTTCCCCATCACATAATAATGCTGGTTTTGGAGAGGTGGATATGTCCCCTAAATATGAAGAGAATTTAGAATCAAATGATGGTGTATGGTTGACAGTATCAGAGATTCCTCTTTTTACACAACCAACTACTGCTCCACCACCTTCAAGACCCCCTCCTCCACGGCCCGCTTCTGCCAATGCTAAAAAGAAGGCTAATGAATTTTCTTCTTTTCCAAGTTCCACTCGATTCTCTCAAGGTCCTAAGTCTGCTTCTGCTGAAGCAATGGCACCTGATGCATCACAGTTTGATGGACTTGAGGATTTCACCATGGGCAGGAGTCGTGGTAATGGCGATGAACATGGAAATGGTCTTCTTAATGAAGATTTGGAGATGAACTCAGCTGCTGCAGCTATGAAGGAGGCTATGGATAGAGCTGAAGCTAAATTGAGGCATGCAAAGGGAGTTAGAGAGAGAGAGAATACTAAGGCATCAAGAAGCAACTTGGAAAAAGATGAGAGAGCTATCCAAGAGGAGAGAGAAAAACAGGAAAGGTTAGACCGTGAACGGCAACGAAAGGAGAGGGAGGAAAAGGAGCGAAGAAGACTTGAGAAGGAAAAGGAAAGGGAGGAGAAAGAAAGAGAACAGCGACTTGAGAGGGAAAGGGAGAGAGCAAGGGAAATTGAGAGGGAAAGAGAAAAGGCAAGGCAGGCCGTGGAAAGAGCTACTAGAGAAGCACGTGAAAGAGCAGCTACTGAAGCTCGTCTGAGAGCTGAGAGGGCTGCTGTTGAGAAAGCTAGTGCTGAAGCAAGAGAACGAGCTGAAAGAGCTGCAGTACAAAGGGTACAAGCTGAAGCCCGTGAAAGGGCTGCTGTTGAGGCAAAGGAAAGGGCCGAAAGGGCTGCTGCAGAGGCAAGGGAAAGGGCAAATTCAGAGGCAAAGGAGAGGGAAGCACGGGAGAGAGCTGCAGCTGCAAGGGCCGAAGCTGAAGCACGAGTTAGAGCAGAACGGGCTGCTGTAGAAAGGGCTGCTGCAGAGGCGCGAGAGAGAGCTGCTGCAGAGGCACGAGAAAGAGCTGCAGCTGCTGCAAGGATGAATCAACAAAAGAATGAGAATGATCTTGAATCCTTTTTCAGCATGGGTACACGGCCCAGCAGTGCCCCAAGGCCTCCCAGGGCAAACTCTTCAGTGAGGACCAATATTTATTAAACATTATGTAATAGTGTAGCAAGTTTATGTATTAATTTTCTGAATCTGTATGCCATCAGGACTCTGTCTTTGATACCCAGTTTCAGCCAGACATAACAAGGAAATCTACTGGCGCATCTTCAAGCATGAAGAAAGCATCATCATCTGCTAATATTGTTGATGATCTTTCCTCAATTTTTGGAGGTAGGTTTTTGTTTTAATATGGTGCTTATTAATGCAATAGTGGTTTGTGTTCTTTATCATATTTTCTTTCTTGACTATTTTTGTTCTTTTTTTTCATGATTTGAAGCTGCTCCGTCATCATCTGGAGAATTTCAGGAAGTTGAGGGGGAAAGTGAAGAAAGACGGAGAGCCAGGTTGGAACGCCACCAAAGGACTCAGGAGCGTGCGGTATGTGTTTCTGTATTATGGTCTCTATTAATGATTTCTTCATTGTTCTGAAAGTGAATTGTTAGAGAATATGCTATTTTTTAACTAACTTGGAATAGATTAATATGGAAGTATGTGTATTCATATACATTTTTTTTTTTCCAAATAACTGTTTTGTCTATACATGGCTGTTGACATTTTATAATTTCTACTAGGCAAAAGCACTGGCTGAGAAGAATCAGCGGGACCTACAAACACAAAGAGAGCAAGCTGAAAGACATGCAAGCTTTTCTTCCATTGTTTTTTTAATTTTTTTAATTTTTATTTTTTTAATGTTTGTGGTGAAAGGGCACATTCTTTTTATATATTCATCTACAAAAATACTCAAACTTGTCATTGTGACGTGTTTTTTATTTTATTATCTAATTTTATTTTTGCATGGATTTCAGAGGATTGCTGAAACCTTGGATTTTGAAATCAAGCGTTGGGCTGCAGGAAAAGAGGGGAACTTGCGTGCTTTGCTCTCAACCTTACAATATGTATGTACTTCGTGTATGCACTTTCACACTGTGGACAGTCTCAATTTCTCTTTTCCAGATTCATATATTTCTATACGTTTGAAGGCTTATATTCTTCTTCTTAAATTTTGAAAGCATCCTAAACAGTTTCTTCATTTGTAGTTTTATTTTGGCGGAATGCTTTTTCTTATTGGTTTTTGTTTTATAACTTGAGTCTCATTATTTTTGTTTAATTCATGAATGATGATCAGGTGCTGTGGCCTGATTGTGGTTGGCAGCCAGTTTCTTTGACTGATTTGATTACAGCAGCATCTGTTAAAAAAATTTATAGGAAAGCGACACTGTGCATCCATCCTGATAAGGTGCAGCAGAAAGGTGCCAATCTTCAACAGAAATATATTGCAGAGAAAGTGTTTGATTTACTCAAGGTATTGCAGACCGTTGTATATAATATGATTATATTCTCTACTCAGTGCTTTCTAAACCTCTCCCTCTTCTGAAAAAGGAGTTTGTACATACCAATTTGTGGTCAAACTGTGCACAAGACAGGAAATTCAGATGTCTGTTGTTTCTTACCTACTTATATCCTTATGAATAATGAGTTGCTGGGTGGGGTCTTCCATGTTGTGCTTCCTATGCAGCTCATCATTTTAGTAATTAAATGGTTATTTGCTGTTATAGTGACAGTTAAGGTATTCCCTTAATTGCCGTTGTTGTTGTTGTTTTTTTTTTTTTTTTTTTTTTTGTTGTGTCACACCTTGGTCCATGAAGTTGGGGGTGTTTCCTTGCCGTTGGTGTCATATTGTTTTTTGTCTCATTCAACTTTTTTGCATTAAATTTAATTCTTTTCCATTTAGTTAAATGAGTAGATGGTAGGATAACCTGAAGCACCAACTAGTTGACTGGTTTTAGACATTACCTATTATAGCATTTTAGAAATGTTAAATTGAATAGGAGGTTATCCCATTCCCTTTCATCTTCTTTTACTTTTAGATGGAAGTGAGGCCTACAACGGTTATGTATGACTGTTGTTAGTGGACAAATATGACTTGGTTATTTTAATTTTGATGAACTTCAGCGAGCTTACACTGTTTTATGCCTATCCACATCTAAAAATATTACTCCCATAGTAGGTACGTATAGTGCCCTGTATAAACAACTCAACATTCCACTAACAAGATTTTTTTCTACTTTGATGCCCTCTAATTGACTAGTAAGAACTAGTTATATATTGTATTGCATAGTCTGGAAGATTTAAAATGCCTTTATTGTTGACTGAAAGTTTGATCCTCAATGACAGGAAGCATGGAATAAGTTCAATTCAGAGGAGCTTTTCTAATGTCTACTTCAAGATGCGTTCAGCAATTCTGTTGAGAGGGGACCACAACTTGTATTAGCTGTCTCCCCCTTTGCATATTATTCTGTTGAAAGTGAAATGCATGGGCGGTGAAATATTACTTACGTGTAGCTTTCGGGTTGCGCTAAGGTTACATCGTGAAGTAACTTTATGGTGCAATTGATGTTCTCCCAGTGGGTTGCAAGGTTTCCACAGGCTATTACGAATGTGGCATGTTCATTTTCTTTTGGTGTAAAATATCAATTTGTGGGCACCTCTCTTTACATCCATCTTACTGAGTATCTCTGTTGAGTGAGGGCTCACGGGCGGCCCGTTTTTGTTGATCCAAGTTATTACTTGTGATATAGGATGATCTCTTGAATATACCATTGTGTTAATGTGGATTTACAAAAAAAATCTGGAACAAGCATGTTCATTTTATACGATTAAAATTGTTTGTCATTTATGGTTCTCTGTCAAGAATGTTCTTTTATTCATATGTAGCTGGGATAAATTCTCAAGTCTACCTATCAATTAATGATGGAAAAAATTTTATATGCTTTACGTGTATTCTGTTTCTGGCGTAATATCTGCATTTTATTGCAGCCAGTCTATCCTCGTCTTGGAATTGTTTATATGTTCCTTCAAGATAATGTAGAGGCGAAATCGTTGAATATACTGGATAATTCGGTAAAAGTAGTCATGCGGATCCATTTTTGTTTTACAGAGCATCGTTGCATCTTTTAAAGTAATTCTCTCTCGCATTATTAATGCTTTTCAATTTGATACTTTTGAATAGAAATCAACCCCTATTTCCTTCTACTTGGGAAGATAGCAAGGCCAGGTTTGGTTACAGAAATTCAAGTTAAGGGATGAGAATGAGAATTATATTTTTATGCTTGGTTGTTTTTAATTTATGGTATTCTTATTATTTAAGAAATTAACTCAGTGTTGTTTTGTTCAATTTAATTTCAGACTCATTTTATTTTATTTTTTATTCACATTTTCTCACAAAAGTTTCAACAACTAATCAGACCCTAATTGATATAACTAGAAACTTTGGTCCAACTTTACTTCTCAGCTGCCAGCCACTCCATGCATGCATGTTTCTTAGGGCGTGATACTCCCAAAAACGAAAGAGTTTTAAATAATTTATGAGATTCTAAGTCACTGACCAAAATTCTGTAAAACTCAAACAAGATTTAGATTTATGGTTTATGCGAACTAAATACCGCTTCCATGATTTCATCTTTCTGCTAAGCCATACAGTTATTATGTCGATTCAATGAGTTTGATTTGTTTTATCTGATATATTAACATAATTCATCCAAGGTATAGTTTTTCTTTCTTTTGTACAAACAAAAATTTTGCATAAAAACTTAAAAGGCAAACGTGTTTTAAAGAAATTTAATATTAAGAAAAAATATCATCTTAGCATGCAAACAAATTTTGTAACTTTTCAACATCAAATCAAACGAAGCACAGGCTTTTTCAATTTTCTGATAATTTATGTGAACATCTTTTTTTTTGTACTGTATATATACTGGGGGGCTTCGATGCTTCCACTTGGAGCCATAAATCTCCGCGAGAACTTGACGTTATCGTTGAAAACAGTTTTTTGTGGGCACAAATTTATACAATTATTGAATCTTTGCTGTTTTGAGAGATAGAGTATAATTATCGACGTACTCATAAAGGGCCATGCTTAACTGTAAGAGCAATAATTAAACGACGCACAGAATGTGGGGCTGACACTGACTTTATTGCACTCTGGACATTTGCAAATAAATGTTTGGCTCAAGTCTCACGTATACTTACTGTTTGCTGTTCGCTGTGGCCTTCTTTCTCACCTTTCGTTCATCCAGCTTTGTAGTTCTTTTCCATTATTTGTAATACTCTGTTTCCATGTTCGAAAATGGATAAGATTGTCGGTTTTCGGACATAATTTAATTTGCGAGCTGTTGGTTTTGGCTTACAGATTACTGAGTTTAAAGATCGTTTCCAAATTTTAATTTTGTTATTCAGTTTAATTTTGTATGTTTAATTATTATTATTATTTTTTGTTTTTTGAGCCGAGACTTGTGGAGCAAAAATCAAATTTCTGTTTGACGTTAAAAACTGCACGTGGAATTTTAAAACTCAATAAACAACTATATCAATTAACACAATCATGTGGCCGGGTCCTTCCTCTCTCTATGTTATCAGACAAGGAACATAAAAATTCATTAGAATAGATTTTATTGATTTTTTTTTTCATTTTTGCATAAAGAGATATAAATATAGAGTGAGTAAGACCTATCACTTTAATGGGTCTCACATTTTTAAATGGAATTCATCAATATGATAGGTCTCAATCACTTTTTATTTATCTCCCTTTTTATGTGACAAAAACGTGACAGAAAGAAACAGAGATTCTAAACTCAAAAACCACTTAATCTAAAAAGCTTATATTTCCCACAAACCACAGCCATCGCACAGTAAATCAATAATCAGACTTAAATGGTCTGTATTTCGTAAGGTCAAGCAAGACACCAGCCACTGAGCCAACAACTGCCACAATTGATACTATAAGGCAGGTCAAGCTAAGCATTTGAAGACAAATCCACCTGCCACTCCATTTTGCAATCTTCTTCTGTGAAATATACATCTTCACTGGAAAGTAAACAGATAAAGGCCAATACCCAAAAGCCCCCATAACTCCCACAATGTCATTGAAGAATGGAAGCAACATTGAGAGAAGAGTGGTTATGATCACGAACACTGTCCTCCAAACTAGTCTAAACAGGTTTAGATTGTAAGGAGAGAAACCCGGGATTGGAATTTGGAATTCTTTGTTAATAGTGGGCCATCTTTGTGATGCTGCTTTCTCAACGAAAGCAAAGATAGGTTGGGAAAACACTTGGTATGCTCCTACAAGGTGAATCACCACAGCAGCATTAGCAATGTCTATGAGCCAATACGGGTTGTAGGAACCAAAACCAGTTAGCAGATTCCCAGGTGCTGTGTCTCCAAAAGCTGCATACCCCATGAACCCACAAAGCATATAGAATACTGTGGTTACGAAAGTGCTGATCAGTGTAGCCTTCTTCATTGTCTTTGCTTCTGATGGTGGAGATTTTACGGTGTCCTGTAACAACATTAGTCATTAGCTTTTCTGCTACATAGTTTTCTCCTGAAATTACAGGAGAAATGAGTCTAGAGTAATAGGTTACTTTAGTCCTCTAAAGATGACGTTAGTATCAATTTGAGTACTAGAATGACACAAAAATTGTGGTCAACTTGGAAGGATGCAAATGGGGTTTTACTCAAAAGTTTACTACCTGAATTTCAATGAGAACTATGGCGAATGAGAAGGCAAAGGCTATGTCACCAAGAGCTTGGGAGCTTCTCCAAATCTTTTGGGTCTGAGTTACAGTTCCGATGCTTATTCCTGTGAGGCTACCTTTGAAAATACCCGTTTCTGCTACCAAAAATCTCAACAAAGTTAACAAATAGATTGTAACAGAAGATATTCTATATGAATAAAAAAGAATATCATGTATTAACCTGCAACTTTGGCAATTCCAAGAGCAAGACCAATTGAAGAATAAGTGACTGACATGAATGCAGCAACTATGGAAAGCCACCATATCCGATCAAAGTCTGGAATCTGAGAAAGGAAAAACTGAGTTGCCCCAAAAATGATCATGTATGGATTGCTTGACATGTGACATGGGTTTTTCCCTCCCGAAGAATGGAAACAACTGGTTCTTTTTATTGCCCTGTCAAAGCAAAATCAGAAATATAAAGGAAACCACCAATGATCATCAACGGTACATTAATAAAATCACATTTCAGTATCACTCACATCATACTTGTAGAAGCCGCTATAGTATACCCTATAGCAATCCCAAAAAGATTCAGGTACTGAATTATCCCGCACAACGTAACATTAACTCCACCTGCAAATACATTCACAATGCTATAATAATTAACCCCACTTGAACTGCATGTGTTATAATAAGACTCTGTATCTGTTGGTGAAATATGACGATTACCCAGAATGGAGCGAACTGCGTCCGTGTATGTATAGTTTCTCTTGCCAGAATCAGGATCGCCAGAACGATAACAATCTGCTAACAACGTCGAAGTGTAGAAGGTGATGAAAGAGAACAAAAGCATCACTGCAGGACCAGCAACCCAACCCAATTGAGCTATGGCCCATGCTAAGGAAAGAACTCCTGATCCTATCACTGCCGTTATTATGTGCGAACTTGCAGTCCAAACCGTTCCTGCATCATTTTGCACACTTGCATTTGTTAAACCAAAGTTATCAATTCAGAAACATACTATCTGGTCTCCTAAATCTTATATTACACGATTTAGTTTTTGAAAATTTTTTACTTGTGGCTTGATATTTCCTAGAATATTGATATTTGTCAGGAACTTAATCGTATGGGGATAGTAACGGCATGGAACCGGAAGCTACATTTCCTCCTAATTTCGAAATTTGGAAGTAGGGGAATTGAGTTATGTTATAATATGTACCAGTTCGTTTAACACGGCCATCATCATCATAGCATTTCGATGCAGTTTGTGAAGTCGCATCACCTCTGGAATCTTCGATATCAAAAGCTTGAAGATGGCAAGAGATGGTAGTGGCAGAGTTTTCAGCCATCTTATATAGAAAAGACAGAGTTCAAACTTCAAAGAAGAGCAAATGTGTATTATATATCTCTAAAAACTCAGTTTGTATTCACAAACAAGAGAGAGACAGAGAAGGAGGAGGATGGTTTAATTATATGGAGTAGGGAAAGCTAAGCATTATTGTCACTGAATGGTTAGGGAGAGCAATGGGGGTATTTATAGGGGTTTTAAGACATGAAGCTACTAAAATTGAAACTTGAAAGAGATGGTAAATTTGAAAATGCCAAAAATATAAAAGATTTTGTTGGGTTTGTAGGATCCACACGAATCTGTAAAAAAGAGGGCTCAAATGGCAGCTTATTGTTTTGGAGCACCACATCAAGCACATGAAACGTATTAGAGACAGTCACGTGCTTTACCTTCTATCGCTAATAAACTGCACAATTCAAATGCACCACGTATGAAGATGAGTGACTGAGACAGACAGATAATATCATAATTCATAGCCCAATTTTTTTTTCTCAAAAATGAAATGCTCACTTTATTATATTTCCTCTCACTCAAGCAATTAAGCTTGGTTATATACATATAATTTTTCCATTACCAATTGTGTCATCATTCAAGCTCAGTCGCTAACAGCCAAATTTAGCATGCTCAACTTACTAATTTAAACTTAACCTCGATTTTGATGACTCTCTGAAAAGTAACATTTTTTTCCCTTAAAAAGAAGTGGTCTTTCATGTAGTCATTGCCACCTTTTGAGTCACTGTTGCACTATTTCAGAGTTCTACGAAGAACAAAAGTACAATCCCCCAAGCTAGCACTAGCATCATGTTTGCCATTTACAATTTATATGAGACATAATGAAGCTTTAAAGCTTTTCTTTTTTCAAAAAGAAGTTTCATACTTAAGGCAAGACAAACCAAATCGCTAATACAGTCAATCTAAAGGCTCTAATGTTATAATTTATAATACTATTTGTGCAGCCTCCTTGAACATAGGAACCAAAACTCTGTATAAACAGCGTTTATTAACTTGACTGTAATTCTTAAGGTCACGAAAATCCTCTCCGACTATATGAAGTCTCCCCACTATCCTTATTGGTGTTGTGCAGTGATCTACTTTGATCTTTCTTGATATGTATCTTCATCATGCTATGTAGCCAAATTGCCAGAACGGAACAGCATATATGATATATATATATACATACATATACATATACATATACATATATATATATATATGTATATCATTTTCTTTTTAATTTTTCCCCCGGTTTTTGAGCCCTTTTTTCTTTTCCTTAATGAAGTGAACTTGGCCTGTGTCACTGCAGAATGCTGTGGCTTCAAACGACAGATCATATGACATATTTCCATCTAAATAAGTTGGAATATATCTATATATTATTTCAAAAACTGTTCTGTGCAAGTATAAATATTGAAAAATGTGAAATTGATACCACTTATACAAGGCCAGAAGCCAAAACTACTGATTAGTAATTATTTGTTGCCGAGGAAAGATACTAAGATAGTTTACTGAGCCAAACAAAAGTACTTGTCAAAATAGTATTACTTAAAGATGTTTATATATAGTCAAACTCCAACATCTTAGCAATTATTAGCTAAGGATCTATTCCATTAAATGGTGACAAGAATCAAGGAAAGGAAAGGAAAGGAATATGCTGCCATATATACATATATATATATATAAGCCAAAGAACTACCACGAAAAGTGGGTTTGCAGGTTTTGACCACCAAATTGGGTGGTGGGTCATGGGAAGTAGCTGGTAGGCTAAACATGAAGTGATAAATTGAATTTGGATAAAAAAGAAGTGGACGATTGAACAGGAAATCTGAATGAATGGTAATTGGACTTGACTAGATGAATCTGGACCATAGAAAATGAACAAAGCGAAGGGTTCTAGATAAACTGGGATTGCTTGACAAGGTTTTTGTCAGAGTGTGGGTTTGAGTTCATGACCTTCCACTTCAATGAGAGATGCAAAGAAGTGGAGGTCTAGGTTGTCAAATCTGGTCTATCTTTAGAAGTTGGCTGCATATGCTTATTTCCTCTACTTGAGAATATATCTCTCAATTAATCAAGAGCATTTTCTCGTGGGTGTGCATAAATCAAGCAGATAATAATAAATATTGAGAGGGTATCTAGAGCATTTTCTTGTGGGTATGCACGATTGTGTAAGATTTAGTGGCTCTAATGTGTTTTCAAGTTTAAAATGCTTAATTATCTGTAAAGAAGAACCTTATGAGATACTGGAATTGAATTCTTCTGATATACATGGCCCTTTTAAGTCCATCTATTATACTTCTTTACCCTCAATAAGATGTGTTAGTGTGATTATAAGTGAAGCAAAAAGTGAGTTAGCATCTTGTAGTTAATGGTCCATAAGAATAATATCTTTTATCCAAAGCACCGTTAGGAATGTTACCTATACTTATTAGCTCAAGCGGTAAACTAACAATTGATTGGCTACTTTTCTAGCATTGCCTTTTGGGATAACTGTATGCATTCCCTTCTTCAACAGTTCAGACCAATAGCTAAGATGTTCAAAGATGATAAAATTATTTGTATGAGCGAATCTAGTCATTCTTCTGGACAGAAGAACAACATTTCCAATATGAACCTGTAGGTATATGTGGTTAAGTTCAATGCAAATCTATGAAAACTCATAAAAGCAATTCAAAATTAGAATTAAAAATTAAAATAACATTAATTACTACACATTTGCTTACTGTTTAACTATAAAAGAAATAAATATATTTCTGCTTCCAAGTAAATCTCCTTTCTTCCTCTTTCTCTCTGAAAATAATTTCCATGAAGCCATGTGGGGATGAGCGGGGTCTTTATCAAAGATAATCTTAATGTTAATCTTCAAGGAGCACTTGATGTGGAAAAATTGGGTATACCAAAATGGTGACATCTATCTCTGTATGTGAATGGTCAAAAGAGATTTCCTGCATCAAGAAATTCAAATGTAGGTAAAATTAATAAAATTTGGACTGTTACATGAAAATTTAATAGTTGAGATTTTAAAAAGTTAATAGAAATTATTTAATATTATTAAAATTTAAATTATTGAATAAAAATTTAATAATTTATATATCAAATACATGAAATATAAATGTAGAGAATTCAAATTCGTATATGATTTTGTTATGTAAGTATGTCCAAAGATTCAAAATATATATTATAATTGATAGCTTCCAAATGACGACCTTTTCAAACTCTTATCTTACTGCCCTCTCGTGCATATCATGTTGACAAGTTTCAATGAAACTGAAGAATGAAGAGCCAAACAAAGTGATATCTTTATCTCTAGCTCTAGCCAACACATCATAATTAACACATCCAACCTGGGTTCCCAACAATGCACCCCAGTACCTACCAACTGATCACGCATGCTTTCATGTTTATCTAATAGTGTCATATCTGCGTCACGTACAACAATTTCTCCTGTCCATGGCTTGATCAAACTTCATGAGTTTATTTTTGAATAAAACATAGCAAGGTAATTTTAACTTGACTAAACTAGATTTGATACTTGTTTGATTCTCTTCTTTTAATTAAAATTTTTATCAATAAAATTAAATTTTTGCATAATGTAATTATATTAATAAAATACATGATTAAATTACAAAACATTCCCTTCAATTTGTTAAAATTACACTGACTTCTCCTTTATTTTCAAAATATATACTTTAGTTCAGTTATATTTTTTCTTTTCTTTTTTGCTAAATACCCTCTATCAACCTAAATGTATAATGATTTTTCTGTTGGAATAATTTCAATATTATTTTGTGGATTAGCATTAATCTAATTATTAGAACAATATAATGTGATTGTTAATTAGACAATCATTATTAAACTAAATTCAGAATAGATCAGGTCTTTGTTAACATTGTGAATAATCCGTAATATATGAGATCAACTACAAGTTCATTGGGTAAAGACTCCAATCTACAGTCCACTGTTGTTTGGTAATTATCCAATCAGATCACTAATTAAGAGCTGATGAGGAGAAATTGAGTTCATTTAACTGAGTTGATTAGAGTATGCTTGTTTTATTAAAATAAAACCATTCTTCATTCTTTTATAATTATTAAAGTTAGTATATAAGGGAGACTTATATGACAACTTCCATAAGAGGCAATCTTTGCTATTTTGGTGTTATGTTGTAATTTTGACTTATTTTTAGTCTTTTTTATTCTATTTTTTGTGTTTTTCTAAGGAAATCAAGCTATTTGTAATTATTTTCGTTAGTTTCATGTTAAGGAGGTGATTTTGTTGAACTTGTTGAAATTTAGGCTGAAATAAGACATGGACAAAGTTTACACTACTGTTGAGCTGAAATAACAAACTTTTCTCTCTAGGACATTAGGAAAGGAAGAATCCAAAATAGATTTTAGGGAGTAATTTCTACATTTTTATGATAGAAAATTAGTGAAAAATCTAGGTAGCTGGAAGATTTTAGTTATTAAGTCATTTTCTTTTCTTTTGGAAGGTACACTTTTAAATCTAGGTTTTTCTTTTTTCTTTTTTCTTCCTCTCTCTCTCTCTCTCTCTCTCTCTCTCTCTCTCTCTCTCTCTCTCTCTCTCTCATATGAACTTAATGAAAGAAAGTGACTCATTTTGAATTTCAACGGTGTATATGGAACTTCAGCATATATTTTAGATGTTGACAATCATGGAAAGCTAAATTCTATATTCTAACTAAGGGATTTTGTCTAGTTTTGTCAATGTTGTGAGAATATCTTAACTTTCTCTTCTCTTCTTCTTTTCTTAGTTATTTATATTCCCATTCTAATTGCTTTATTGTAGGTGGATGAATGATTTAGACCTGTTATTTATCTTGGCCAGATTGATTATCTTCCAATTAGTTAAGGTAAATTGGTAACTGTGTATTTTAACCAATATAAGTGGAAAATTAGTGTAAAGATTGTTAGAGCACTTTTTTCTATACTAATGGAATGTGAATGATGATTTATTGAACATGCTTCATGCTTTAGTAAATTAGAAATAATGACTTTTTGTTCTTAAAACAGTTGATCAATTAAAGTCTAAGTGCATACTTAGAATTGTTGATTAATTAGATGTTGAGTTAAGAATTTCTTTTAGCTAACATATTTAAGAAAACCTCGATTGCTAAAGCTTTTTAACAACTATAACCATTTACCAAAAGAGGAGAGGAATTTATTTGGAGTCGTGCCCACACCTAGGATTAAGTTAGAAAAACCATGCATTATTTGCCTTTGTTAGAAGTTTATCTCTCATTTAAGTTTCTTTCACTTTAAGTTGCTTCAAATCTAAATTGCTTATTCTGAATTTACTTGTTTAATTTTTTTTTTGTTCAATTGTTATTAGTGTTATTTTTTATTTGATAAACCCTTTTTTTCTTTCTTCTACGTATTGTTCTTGGTTTATCTTAACCATTGGAATTGTCAATCTATGTGGGTTTGACCCTACTCATTATTATAGCAATGTAAATATTCACTTGAGAGTAGATAATTTTATTTTGGTGGATTCGACACCCATCATTTGGCATAGCTCTCTCTCTTTCTTTGGTTTTTTCTCTTCCTTTTTTCAGCTATTTTGCTCTCTGGACACTAGGCACTGTTGATTGTTTGACTTTTTTGATTCGTAAAGCCATGGTCGGTGCATCATTAACTCTAGGTCAGTATTTATCTTTATGTAATAACCTATTTTGAATATCATTGTGCAATCTCCTGTTTTGAATATTATTATGTATAATGTTATTTTAGTAAATAGTATAAGAGATTTAGGATTGCAAATATATTGATTGCTGCGAATAAATCAGTGTTGGAAATTATATGAACAAAGTATGAACCTTAGGGTTTTTGAATGAAATTTGTTGCAAATCTTATGGATTATTTTGAAATAGAGTTAGGGTTTTACAAGTCAAGAAATTTCAAGTAAGATGATAGCCTACACATGTTTATACATGAGGTGAATAGTTTCAGGCTCCATTGACCCATAACTTTAAAGTTTTTGGCTTAAATTACTCAAATAATAGTTCGAACCTGTTACAAATATTTTAGGGATTTTTCTTGTGAGATGATTTTAAGCCAAATGACACCCATTTCAATCCTTAATACTCAAAATCAGAGACTGCCATTGAAGCTCGAAGTTATGCAAAAACCTAAATTTTTCATACCAAATTCATCTCTATTGCTTCGTTTTTTAGCAAAATAAGATGAAGGGATTTGTAGATCGTGAAATGGTGAAAGATTTAATGCCTATATTACTTGCTAAAATGCTATATTTCCTAGTTTCTAGGTTGAAACTGGGTTAAGCAACCTAAGTTAAAGACCTGGTTTGAGGTTGAAGATGAAGGCTGGCATGTGGTGGTGATGCCACATGAAGCCTAGGCATGTGTGCATCATGTGCTTGCCTTATGGACTTCAAACTTCTGTAGTTGCACTCCACACACCATTTCCTATTTTATGGTGATTTTTTTTAAAATTTTTGTGGTCTGGAAATAGGAATTTTGAATTTTCTTAGAGATTTTGAGCCTCAAAATGTAGTGTAATTGCATTGTTTTGGTATAAAAGAAATTTTTGTGACAACCATACATAACAAGGAGCAATATATCTTTCTCACAGTCCTTAATAATGTTTGTAGGAATCAAAATAAATTTGTTTGCATAATTAGTGAATTTTTATTCCTAATTTTATGCAAAAGTGGAAAAATGAGTAAATGGATTTTGTTTTGGACTTTATTCGGTTATTTGAATCTAGTGGTTATGTGTTCACTTATCGTGGGCCTAATCATGATAATGTTGACTTTGTGAACAATCATTCATGTGGTTATTATCTATTTACTCTTAAAATGTATACTGTAATAATTAAGTGAAAGGTTAATTGTTGAAATAGCTCACAAAAGTGATTGTATTTATGTTAACAATGGACATGCCCTATTGGTGTGGCATTGTCAATGTAATTTTGTGAATATGACCTGTTTGCAACCTGTTAGCAGCATTTCGTTGATTTATGTATTCATAGTTTCTTGTATTCTATCGATGTGGAAATTGTGAATACATTTTTGTGTTATTTCTCTTGGTGATATACTCCACTAGGGTATGTAACACTTGCCAAATTATAATGCAAAAAAAATTTTTGTTCTTAGGAAAGAGGGGAGTATTAATTTTTGTAGTGTGTATTACTAATAAGATATGAGCTTTGGTTTAGTGGTAAGGCTGGACATCCGAATTCAAGAGGGCGTGGGTTCAAGATGTGGCTCCCTCCTCCCCCAGGAATATTTTGGTGCTGACATGTGTCCCCCACAGGTGAAAGTACCAAATTGCCCCTCTTACTTTTTCTTACATTTTCCATCTCTTTCCCGTCATTTTTGCGTCAAAATGTTGCTTCATTTTTGGTGCGTTCTACTGCTCCTTTCTGCCACAGCTAGCCACCACCACCTTCGGCCAGCTCCTTCACTCATCGGGGACGTGTTTTGGCCGGTCACCACTAGCAACTGCTGGCGGCAACGTTGATTTTCTGACAGTTTTCGTGAAGCTCAAACCAACAACTTTTTTTTGCTATTTCGGTGAGTTTTAAGTGTTTGTTTCATGAAAATGATGTTAGGAGAAGTATTTTTCGCCCCTATCCATCAAATTTCAGCTTTGGAAGCATGATTTTTGGGCTAGTTTTTGAGAAGTTGTGTTGATAGGGACTAAACTGAAAAGTTTTGAAATTTTGTGGTTTTCAAAAAATGGTGAAATGCTGCATTGTAATGGGTTTGAATTGATCCTATAAGAACAGTTTTAAGGTTTATGTCATGAAAAACTATTGTTAATCATGGTTTTTCTTGGATTAAAGGCAAGGGTATGAAATCGGGACTAAAATGAAAACACAAAACGTTTTTGGGGCAGCAAATGTAAATTGATGAAAAGTTTGGGAAAGTTAGTGATGGAATTAGGGAATATGAGTTAGGGTTTTTTTGGAGTAATAAGAAGAAAGAGGAGTAATTTCTTGCTTTTCAATTGGCGTAGGTAGCTCATAAGAGTGATAAATCACCAGAGGGAAGGTATTGAGTTGTTGGTAGTTAACGGCACTTAGGTACACAGATAACACTCTCCAATACTCTTATTTATGTTTCAATTTTCATTATTTGGGAATTTTTATTAATATCATTTGAAATTTGAGCATGACTAAACTTGATTAGGATTGAAAGGATGAGTAGACGAAATTCTTTAATATATTATATGGCGTTATATATGGTTTTAAGAAATGAATTTTAAGAAACATCATGCGTACGGTTATGATTAGCTGCTAGATAAACCATTATTAAAAGACAATTTGATTTCATGCATACTGGCTGTATTCCCTCGTGCATGCTTGTTTTGATTACATTATTATTGGAAGGACTAGATAGGACATTGGCTGCCAACAGTAGTACTGTTAGCCCTTAGTGCACCTAGGTAATGACTTAGCTAGCAAGGTTAATGATGGTGCTAGCCCCATGTGATGGCTATCACACGAGGACTGATGAGTGATAATTTTCGTGAGTTATGACCTCACGCCTATTAGTTATTTGCCCTTGAGGATTGTGTATCCTCGCTTATTGTGATTTGCCCTTTTTGTGGCTGTGTGCCACATCGGATGGGTCCTTAGTAGTCCTTCCTCTGAAATGACCTTTAGAAACTTGTTGATTCATTGTTTATGACACTTTAAAGTTAATGTTTTGAAAATTGTGTTAATTAGCTAAATTGTTTACTTGTAACGGTGATTACTCGTAGTTTAAATGTTATTTCATTTCATTCAACTTTTGACTAAGTTTTGATTTTAATTTATATATGAAATTCGTTACTGATTTTGGGATGCTATTTGCCGGAAAAATTTGGTCTTAGATAGGGAGATAACGGAGTACCCAGAGGCAGCAGAGTAGTGATTAGAAGTTCTGTTGATGAGCCTCGCTTGGATATTATGGGGCCTGTTCTTTTTGATTAGTTTGATATTCATGGCTTAATTTGATATGTATATATATTTAGAATGATAGCCATTGTTTTGTATGTCTGGGGTTATATGGGGACCATAGTTGAACTTTCATTGTTGTTGTATATGGTATTGATGCTATACTGGGCTGTGCTGGTGAGAGCGGAGTTCTCCTATATGTTTTATTGCTTTACAGAATATTGTAGAAATTTCAGGGTGTCCTATTTACGGGGAGGTTCTGCTGAAATTTCTACAAAACTCCTTGTTTTGTACTAAACTTTTTATTTTATATTAAGGCAATTTATATTGCATATGGTGTAAATTGTTTAGTTTTGACATGGTATTGAATGTCCCTCAAGTGTAAGGCTTACAGGTTTGGAGAATTTCCTTGTGTCCTGTGCTGGTCCCGCTCCGAGGATTTTGGGGTGTGCCAGGGTACGTGAGGTTTCTTGGTTTATTATAGTTTGAGACCTTTAGGCAGGATTATGATAAATATTTTGTTATATAGTTGCATAAGCTAAGCTTTGTGAAGGAAACTGTGTTTTATAATTATGTTTCCAAGACATAATTAATGTTTCTTATTTATTTTCCTTAACTTCTTTGTTTCAACAATTGTCTTTGGTTAAAGCTCTGAATGGAACAAATTATGATGATTGGATTGAGTCCTTTAATATGTTGCTCACGATCATTGAAAGGGGATTTGGCTATGACAAAACCTAAGCTAACAGATCTTACAGCTGATTCTAACACTACTGACAAAGCTTATATAGACAATGGTATGAGTCTAACATAATTTTTAGATAGTCATAAAATATACAATTGAGAAAACCATCAAACAGAGCATTCCTAAGAAGGATATCACACTTGAATATCTCAAAGCAATCAGTAAGAAGGTTAAGAAATTTGATAAGACTCAAAAGGTCTATTATCTCTCCTTGCTAGACAACACTCACTATGATGGAGTGTTGGGATAGCATGAGCAAATAATAAAGCTTGTTACTTACTACAACAAGCTGAAATCTTACAATGTGGACTTGGGGTGAAAGCTACCTAGTTTACTGAGTTCTCTAATTGTTTTTACCTGAGTATGGGGTTCTAATAACCATTTATAATTCCTAAGAGGCATAGTGAACTATTGATAAGATTATTTTGATAGTGATTCAAAAGTAAAAGTCAATAAAGAAGGAGAATTCTCACATGCAATCAATGAACTATATTTCACAAGGTTTATCTAGCAAGGCTAGAAATGAAAAGTTGAAGGGAAATAAAAGTAAAGGCAGGGTTTATGGCAAGAAACTGTTTGGACCTAAGAAGAGTAATAATAATCATAAGGGTTAAAAGAAGAAATCATTCAAAGGTGCATTTCATTATTGTAAAAAGGTTTGACTATATGATCTCTAATTGCTTTAAACTGAAGAACAAGCGTGAGAAAGAAGATATTTCTATCCATATTGCCCTTCTAGCTCTAGTTTATTTTGAATTTAATAGTTTTGAAATTTCTTTAGATTCTTAGTGGTTAGATTATTGAGCAATTGTTCATGTAATTAATTCCTTGCAGAGGCTCAGAGATAGAAGGAGCCTAAATGAAAAGGAAAGTACCATTTTTAGAGTGGAAGGAAGTTTGATTGCAATTAGTTTTGTAGGAACTTTAGTCTTGAACTTACATTTTGTACATTGTTTAACTTTAAGTAATGTAGTTTATATACCTTCATCAAGGATGCATTTGATTTCCAGTTTTATATTAGGCAAAAAAGGTTATTCCTTTTGGCAAGGAAATGGAAGAATTTACATTTATCTTGAATTTATTATTGTTAGTTTTGGCTCTTTGATGAATTAATTATGTCGCTTGTATATAAATTTTAGTCTAGATTCTTCATTTGTTGCATCTGTTAATGTAGTAATAGGACACAAACATAGAAAAATTAGTGAAAATTCTTTTATGTTATGGCATCAGTGTTTGAGTCATATCTTTAGAGGAAGATTAGAAATAATAGTCAAACAAGAAATATTACATAACTAAGATTTCTTTGATTTTGAATCCTATATTGCTTGTAACAAGGGAAAACTTCCTGTTAGAGCTAGGAGTAAATGGGTAAATAGATTGAGAGCATCTTGGACTTGATCCGCATGAATATTAGTGGACTTATAACACTTGTTACTATAAGTGATTATAAATATTTTATCACCATTATAGATTATTACTCTAGATATAAATGGGTGGATATGTTACATAAAAAGTCTAAATCTTTAAATGCCTTCAGGGCATTTAAAGTTGCTGTTGAGCTGAAATTTGGAAAGGCAATTAGATGTGTCAAATTGGATAGAAGAAGAGAATATTATGGTAGGTATACTTAAATAGGTAGAAACTTTAGATTATTTCCTCTGTTCTTACTAGAATATGAGATTAAAGCCTAATATACCATGACTGGCACTTCTTAACAGAACAGAGTTGTTGAGAAGAGGAATTAAACCTTACTAAAGTTTTTATAGGGTAATGCCTTTAAAACAATGCCTTATATCCTAAATCAAGTTCCTAGTAAATCAATTGAAAATACCTCATATGGATTTTTTACTAGAAATAAGTCTAGTTTAAGGCATTTTCCTGAATGAGGTTACAAAGCATGTGAGACCTTATAATCCTCAGCTTATCAAAGTAGATTTAAGGACTATTAGTAAATTTTTTATTAGGTGTTATTCCAAATCTAGAGGATGCAAACCGTTGCCATACTCACATCACCAAAGTCGTTAAGTCTAATAAAGCATTTTACGGATGACTTCGATAGTGAGAGTAGTGTTTCTGGGGCTATCAATCTACATAATAAGGATGTCATGTTACCCTTGTTGGCTTCGTCATCTCCTTCAATTATTGCATAATAAGCATGAAATTTTAGTTGAGAATCTAATTGAACTTATCTTGGAACCTTTTACAATTAGTGTGGAAGAACCAATTGTAGAATGGAAATGGTCATAAAAGATTTGTAAGCTTATAATTCCAGATGATTATATTATATATTTTTAGAAATTTGAGTCAGACATTGTTAATGACATAGATTCTACCTCTTTTCATGAAGTTGTGTCTGACTCTCATTCATTAAAGTGGTTGGAGGCTATGAATAATGAGATTGTCTCTATGCATTGTAACAATGTGTGGAACCTTGCTGAGTTATCACATGGATGTAAACCTATTGGTTGCAAGTGGGACTTTAAGACCAAAAGAGGGGTTAATAATGAAGTTGGAAGGTATAAACCTAGATTTATAGCTAAAGGATATAACCAGAGGGAAATGCTTGATTACATAAAGACCATCTTACTGGTATCTACTAAAGATGCCTTTAGATTTTTTATGGCTTTTGTTACGCACTTGAACCTTGAACTTTACCAGATGAATGTTAAAACAACATTTTTAAATGAAGTTTTGCACGACGATGCATACCTGAGACACTAAATGGATTTGTTGAATAAGGAAAAAAAAAATACTTAGTGTGTAAGTTGATAAGATCCATCTATGGGCTAAAACAACATTTCTAAATGAAATTTTGCACAAAGATGTAAACACGAGACAACCAAATGGATTTGCTGAATCATAAAAAGAACATGTAATGTGTAAGATGATAAGATCTATTTAAGGGCTAAAACAAGCCTCAAGGCAATGGTGTCTGAAATTCAACGAGGTGATTGTCTCACTTGGTTTCATCAATACTATTTCTAATCAATACATTTATCAAAGGTTTGATGCAAAACATTTTATGATCTTTGTGTTATATGTGAATGACATCTTGTTGGCTAGTAACTCAGTAAGCTTATTGAATGAGACAAAACTCATCTTGTCTTACCACTTTGATATGAAAGATCTAGGTAAAGCTTCATTTATTTTGGGAATTTAAATTCACCATGATAGATTTTGTTGCATTATTAGTTTATCTTAGAAAACCTATATAGATCAAGTGTTAAAGAAGTTTAACATGCATTCTTACACCTTTGTGCTACGCCTGTATATAAAAGTGATAGATTGTTAAAGCCATTGTGCCCTAAGCATAATGATGAGGGGATTTTAGTGGACAAAGTTCTATATGCATTTGGTGTTGGTAGCCAGATGTATACCTATGTATGCACACTTTTGGACATTGCTTTTGCTGCTGGTGTACTTAGCTGATATCTAAGTGATCTTGGGTATAATTATTGGAAGGTTGCAAAGAAAGTCACAAGGTACCATCAGGGTATAAAACATTATATGTTGACTTTCAGGAAGTCTGAATCATTTAAAATAGTGAGATATTCTAATTCAGATTATACATAATGTGTTGATGATCGTAAATCCACTTCTAATTATATCTTCATGATGTCTAGGGTAGCTATTTTGTGGAAAAGCTACAAACAATCAATAACATCTACCTTAGCTATAGAAACAAAATGTCTTGCTTGTTATGAGGCCGCCCACTAGGCCATATGGTTGAGGAATATGATATCTAGCATGTATCTTGTTAATTCTATATCACGACTTGTAACTATATATTATGATAATTCTTTTGTTGTTAGCCTTTCTCAAAATCACAAGAACTCCAGTCGTACTAAACATTTTAATGTAAAGTTCCTATTTGTTAGAGAAAAGATTGTTGAATCTTAGACTTGATTGGTTCACATACTAAGTGAATGTACGTTGGTGTATCCGTTGACCAAAGGCTTGCTTATAAGAGTATTAAAAACTCATGTAACTCATATGGGTGTTGTTGTAAATTTTGATGTAGCCTTAGTTTAGTAGGAGTTTGAGTTAAGTGTTTAAGGGACTTTTGTGGTGTAATATGACACCAAGATATTATTTTGTATTCCATTATGTTTAGATATTGGAACTAAGTCTGTAATAATATTAATATCACTTATTTCCTTGTTAGATCTAGTAATTTTGTATAGTTTCATTTATGAACTAAATATGGTTTAATGTATACATAAATTTGTGTGTCCTAGTGAATATTGGTTGCTTAGTCTTATTGACTAATTGAATGTCCTGATAATTAATTAATATTATTTAAGTGGGAGATTGTTGAAATAATTTCAAATTTGTTTTATGGATTAGTATTAATCCAATTATTAGAATACTTTAGTGTGATTGTTAATAAGGCAATAAATATTAAATTGAACTAAGAATGAATCGGGTCCTTGTTGACATTGTAAGTAATCCATGATGGGTTGGATTAACCACAAACTCATTAGGTAAAGACTCCAACCTACAGCTTACTATTAATTTGTGATTATCCCATCTGATCACTGATTAAATAAAGAAAAATTAAGCTCATTTAACCGAGTTAATTATAGAGAGCTTGTTTTATTAAAATAAAACCCCTTTATTATTATTATTATTATTATTATTATTATCATTAAGTTACTATATAATGGAGACTCATATGACAATTACCATAGGAGGCAGTCCTTCCTATTTTGGCATAACTTTCTCACTCTGGTTTTCTCTCTTCCTTTCTTTAACTCTCTTGCTTTTAGGACACTGTGCATTGTAGGTTGTTTGTCTTTACCGATTTGTCAAGCCATGATCAACACATCATCAACTCCAGGCCGATGTTTATCTTTGTGTAATCTCAACATTATTATGTATAATGTTATCTAAGCATTTTCACCCTAAATTTTTTGAATTTTAGCCTATAATAAGTATTGGGGAAACAAAGATATCGACTTAGAATTGAAAGTGTGTATGAGATAAACTTTCTTTTTCTCCTTACTCTATGTCTATAGCTCTACAGGAAAATTTATAAACTGAAATTGAAAGAATACACATTTATGATTTTTACATTAATGGAGTGTTTTTTAAGTAAAATAAAACTTAAAGTTGAATTAAATTGTAGAGGAAATTTAGTTTCAAGAAATTTTGCATATATTTTGAAAATAAAAGAAAAAATCATGTAATTTTAGTAAAACTCAAGAAACATATATATAAATTACTCAATATAAATTGAAAGAGAAATGTTTGTAATACATACCAAATATCAAAAGAATGAGATCATTTTTCTTTAAAAATATTAAATACAAGTCAAGCAAAAGGGTAATATAATTTTGGGATCCAATCTTAGAGACAGAGAATGTTATTTGACCAAAAGCCCATTTTAGTCCTCCACTTAGCCTCTTATTTCCATTTCAGTCCTTTACTCCTTCAAAAATTCATTTTAGTCCCCCACTCAACTTAGCATCTGTTGTTTTGGTCCCTCAGTTATCTTACCATCCAAAAATGCTGACATAACTTGTTAAATGATGATGTGGCCCATTAATTACCAACGTGGATAAAGTTGTAGGTTGGCCTCTACCTTGTCATTTGACATGTATGAACTTAGATGCCACATCATCCTAACTCATGCCCTAAAACACCTTACTTAAAGCCAAGTCTTCGTTCTAACCCATCATGGTACCATTACAAACCTTTTCTATCGAAAGCTGAGGATTCTTAACTAAAACAAAAGTAGCATATGCATTGGAGTTAAACGAAAATGGTTCTATGCCACCTAGTCATTCATTCAAGCCCATCATTTTTTAGTGACTGAACTGCAAGTAAAGTCTTCATTCCAGCTTTATACTTTTCGTTGATGCTCCTGCCAGGTAATGGTGATTCATTTTAATATATGCAATGATAGGGCTATTTGCATAGGGTTTGTAGTCATATAGTATTGAAACAAAAGATTTAATGGTAAGGCCTCTAGAACATTTAAAAATGAGTGTCTCTATACTCTATCAAGGTACTTGCACATGGTTTGTCTTGATGCATCAATGTCATACAGTATAGCCTTTGAATAAAGTATTTTAAAAATAAATACCCTTATCCTTTTCAATTATGTTTTCTTATGAGAAAGGTTCGACTATAGTGTGTGAAGATGCGTATGTGTGAAGATATGATTAATGGAGTATTATGAATCACCTGTGTGTGTAGTTCTAAGATAGTGCAGTTTATGCACTATAATTCATATGCTTGGTTTTGGAATTTGCTACAATGAATAGTGGATGTAGGTTTGTGATCACTATGATTAGGAACCATGAAGGCTCCATTGGTATGTATTGCCAAGTGCCAATCCATGTCTCAGTCATCCATCTCGTCTTGACAGTGGCTTCCATCGTCATTTTCTTGTGTTTTTCTATCGCTAAGCTCTTACCCCACTTCCTCTTCCTCTTTATATCTTCCAATGACTTCTCTCAACCATGACAAAAATCACCTCAATGGCGACAATTAGCTACTTAAACTTCGTCCTTTCAATACTGACTCCAAAATTCAATTAGAATTCTCTCACCATGACCCCGCCGTCACTCAGATTAACGACAATAGCTTTGATTGTTACCCTGCTTCAATAATCAGCACTTTTTAACAATGGCATCTTAAGTTTCTCTAGCTTAATTGATACTTTGTTTGTCCTTTTTTTTTTTTCTATTTTTCCACTACAACAGACCCAATCACCTTCCTATATCAAAATACCACATTATATCAGATTAAAACAAGTCCTAGTTATTACTTAGATCACTTCAGTGCTTACTATTACACACATCTCGCATTAAAACACCATATTATATCAGTTTGCTTAAGTCTCCTACTTGATGCAATTGCAGCGCAACACCCACGAAATATGTGCCATGACATATGGTCAGGTTGAGCTCAAAGAGAAAGGGCAGATGACAAAGCTTTGCGAAAAACGACAAATGATGCTACAGTGTTACCTATTGAAAGAGCAAAACCCCAACAATGAAAAAAGATCGAAATGTTCTACTTCGATGCGTCGTGCTTCTGATGATTATGTGGGGGAGATGTACAAATAATGCTGAGCGGGTAGTTGATGTGGCAAGATGGGTTCCAATGTTTTCCATGTCAATAAAAAATAATGCCATATTAACAAATGGTTAACGGTGAAGTAGTAGAAGGAATGATTTGGACAATTTTAGATTAAGTGAAGCACTAAAATAAGAATTATGATGAGTAAAAGACTACAATGAAAATGAGCCTATAAGTGGAGGACCAAAGTGAAATTTCTGTCAACGTTGTTTATATGTGAAAGTGGGCAAATTCCAAGTTTGATGGACACTACCAGCATGGGCTTCTTAATCGTCTCCTTCAATGGGTATCGAAGAGAAGAGGGCCCAAATATGTATAAACCCGTTGCAAGCCCAATCCGTACGAGTTTCGGATCTCATGCCCAATAAAAACAAAGAAATTCGGATCCGCGCCAAACATGATCCATCTTTTGCCATTTGGAAAAGTCAAAAAAAGGAACTGATATTCCACCAGAGAGCAAGTGTACGGCATTACTGCTTCACTCTGCGACCGTAAGTCCATAACTGCTACTCTGCTGATTTCGATTTCTAAGCTTCTTTTTCTCCATTTTTCTTGCTATGATTTCCAGCCAACAGAAAGTTAAATGAGAAATCTTAATCCGCATTTGCTCCTAATTGTTCTTTTCGGTTTACACCTAAGCTCTGTCTTTTCTTGGAAGAAGGAGGAGTTCAGAAACTGTGACGAGACACCATTTTGTAAACGAGCTCGAGCCCGGAAGCCCGGTTCTTGCTCTCTCGTTGCCCATGATGTCTCCATATCCGACGGTGAGCTTATTGCCAAGCTCATTTCAAAAAACCAAGAGGATCAGGAAGATCATAGTAGTATCAAGCCTTTGATTCTCACCCTGTCTGTGTACCAAGATGGGATCATGCGGATCAAGATTGACGAAGACCATTCTCTGGGGACGCCCAAGAAGCGCTTCGAGGTCCCCGACGTTATTGTCTCGGATTTTGCGGGCAAGAAGCTCTGGCTGCAGAGGCTCTCAACGGAGACCATCGGCGGAGATGCTGTTCCATCATCAGTTGTATATTTATCGGACGGCTATAAGGTGGTCCTTCGTCACGATTCATTTGAGGTTTACGTCCGTGACAGTGCAGGTAATCGTGTAGTTTCGTTGAATTCCCATGGATTATTTGATTTTGAGCGGTTGAGGGAGAAAAAGGAAGGGGATGACTGGGAGGAGAGATTCCGGGGCCATTCAGATAAAAGGCCTTATGGCCCTCAATCGATTAGTTTTGATGTGTCTTTTTACGAGGCTGATTTCGTTTATGGAATTCCCGAGCATGCTACGAGTCTTGCTTTAAAGCCTACACGAGGACCCGGGGTCAAGCAATCAGAGCCCTATAGGTTGTTTAATTTGGATGTTTTCGAGTATCTTCATGATTCGCCATTTGGACTTTATGGGTCGATACCATTTATGATTTCACATGGAAAGTCGAGGGGAACTTCAGGATTTTTCTGGTTGAATGCAGCTGAAATGCAGATTGATGTTCTTGGCTCGGGGTGGGATGCAGAGTCTGGAATTTCATTTCCTTCATCACAAAGCAGGATTGATACCTTTTGGATGAGTGAGGCTGGTATTGTCGATGCTTTCTTTTTCGTGGGTCCTGGGCCTAAGGATGTCATGCGGCAGTATACAAGTGTAACTGGTACTCCGTCAATGCCACAGCTATTCTCAATAGCATATCACCAATCTAGATGGAACTATAGGGATGAAGAGGATGTTGAGAACGTAGATTCAAAGTTCGATGAACACAACATTCCATATGATGTTTTGTGGCTTGATATTGAGCACACAGATGGGAAGAAGTATTTTACATGGGACAGTGTTCTTTTCCCGCATCCAGAAGAGATGCAGAGAAAGTTATCTGAAAAGGGTAGACACATGGTCACCGTTGTGGATCCTCATATTAAGCGAGATGATTCATTTTCATTGCACAAGGAGGCCTCGCAGAAAGGCTATTATGTTAAGGATGCAAACGGCAATGACTATGATGGCTGGTGCTGGCCTGGTTCATCATCATACCCCGACTCATTAAATCCAGAAATTAGGTCATGGTGGGCTGAAAAGTTCTCTTTACAAAATTATGTTGCTTCAACTCCTTCGCTTTACATATGGAATGACATGAATGAACCCTCAGTCTTCAATGGTCCAGAGGTATGGAAATGATTTCAAAGATGCATTTTTCTTTCATTTTCCTTCTTTTGATTATTGTTTGTAATGTACCTTTGCAATGCTCCAAGGCACATTTACTTTCATGCACTTTATTCATGGTTAGGATAGAAACATTTGTTTGATGCATTGAGGAAAGGGGATTACAGTGGGGGCTAGTTAGTGAAGGGTTATGCAGGATTTAATTTAGGATTGGACGATCTATTACCAAATATAGTGGTGATACATATCTTTTATATACTATTGGGAACTCTATAAAACCTTTAACAATATATGCGCAAAATAATCTCTCTTAATCATACCCGGGTAGAAGTTGATAAAATAAAAGAAACTGAGTAAAAGCGGTTAAGAAGTTAAACTAAGCATCGCACTTAGGGTTTCATTGCGTCACATGACCAAGAAGAAAGCAATTTACTAAATAAACTCATTGAAATATGCTTCATTGTTAAAACTAAATCAAAATGCTACGGTGATTTGATATTTGAGGGAATGCTTTCTTGATGCTATTGCATCCTGCGCCATTATGTCATAAATTCATTTAAATCCTATGGACTCTAACGCATATACAGTCTTAAGCTGGCAGGCTTGATTATTAACTATGCGATATAACACTATTCTAGTACACACTTAAAGATATGACCAATTTCTTAAATGATTGATTTTCAAAAGGCTGACACTTGGCAATTCCTCCATACAATTCTGTAAGCTTTTTGTTTTAATGTCTGTTTTGTTTGAATAGATCGCTGGGATGACTCATGTCTTTCTGATGTATGAGTTTCCAACTAGCCTTGAAGTATTAGCATTATTTTCTTTCTTAATTTGATTTGGATCTCTGAAGTCCTATTGAAGTTGCTGTAAAAATTTAAAAATCAAATACATATGTGCATCATATAATTTCAAATAATAGAAATTCTATTTTATGTGAACACTGTTATGGTTATGGTTTCTCATGCTGTCCATTTTCCAAAAGAAAAAGGAAAAAAATTATATGGGTGCTGTTATGGCTCATCTATTCTCATGTCGTCTATTGTATGTGCTCTAAGGTTGGTACTTGTGAAACCTGGAGATTGGGAGACTAAAATTACGGTTGCTATTCTTGTATCCAGGTGACAATGCCTAGAGATGCTTTACACTATGGTGGTGTGGAACATCGTGAGGTGCATAATGCCTATGGGTACTACTTCCACATGGCAACAGCTGATGGGCTATTGAAGCGTGGTGAGGGAAAAGACAGACCGTTTGTTTTGTCTAGAGCATTCTTTGCTGGAAGTCAAAGGTATGGAGCTGTTTGGACTGGGGATAACACAGCCGATTGGGATCACCTAAGAGTTTCTGTTCCAATGATTTTGACCCTCGGCCTTACTGGAATGCCATTCTCTGGTTGGTACCACATATGTGTGTGTGTGTGTGTGTGTGTGTTGTGTGTATGTATTTATTCAATACTCTTTTTTCTGATCTTTGTAGTGACTATGCTTATATGCATGTACTATTCTTTTTCCTGGGTTTAGGTCCTTATATTTCTTGTACCTTTTGCAGGGGCTGATATTAGTGGCTTCTTTGGAAATCCTGAAACCGAGTTATTGATTCGCTGGTATCAGACTGGGGCTTACTATCCTTTCTTTAGGGCTCATGCTCATCAAGATACTAAAAGACGAGAACCATGGCTATTTGGGTAGAACACGCATTACTTAAAGAATTCTCTACCTCGTTCCTTGACTAACTAACATATTAACCTAACTTTTATTGCTCCTTTCTTTTTATATTTATTCAATGAAGATACAAAGTAATATATCATAGGTCTTTTCCCTGACCCACACCTTAGTGCACTATTTTTTGAGCTACATGTTATGCAATTGTTAAGATTTTCCTCCTTCGCCAAGAAATTAGTGAGAAGATTTTAAAGAGAACAAAAATTACAAGGTGATATATATAATTCAGAATATGCTCTAGGTTGAAGTTAACATCATGTAAGCAACGCACTAATTCTAGAAGTGAATGAATTCTTTTCCTTCATTGGAGCCATGTTGTTAAATCAGTGTTCTGAGAATCAAAACGGATTGGCCCGTTGGACAACTGACATTGTAAAAATTGTTCTGATGGAATGTATAAAAGCTGGACGTTATGGAGGTATACGAAAGTTACTATCGCGTGCCTTGATTTTTAAATCTTTCCTAAACTATGTTGGAATCAGTTTGCAACACTGAAAATTTAATGGTTTAATGTCTTATTGCAGAGACCGAAATACTGAACTTATTAGTGATGCAATCCATGTTCGATATGCCCTGCTTCCATATTACTACACATTATTCAGGGAGGCTAACATTACTGGCGTTCCCGTTGTACGGCCGTTGTGGGTGGAGTTCCCGTCCGATGAAGCTACTTTTAGCAACGATGAAGCATTCATGGTTGGAAACAGCCTTTTAGTGCATGGGATTTATACAAAGGTGCCTTAGACAATTGCCAAATGTTTTATTTGTTTTCTTTCAGTATGTCATTTCCTCCTCTCATAATTTCATTCCTTTTCTTAATTCTTCACGGTCCATAACTGAAATTATGTAATGCTTTGTCGCTGCCAGCAAGCTCAACATGCATCAGTGTATCTGCCGGGAAAACAATCCTGGTATGACCTAAGAACTGGAACTATGTACAAAGGCGGGGTGACCCACAAGTTGAAGGTCACAGAAGAGAGAATTCCAGCTTTCCAGAGAGCTGGAACCATTTTAACAAGGAAGGACCGGTTTCGCCGAAGTTCCACACAAATGGTGAATGATCCCTATACACTGGTATGTATCACTATTTCACTATTCATGCTATTTACAGTGATTTGCTGTAACCCATGAGAATATGCATTTGTTATTGACTATTCATACTATAGACTTTCTATATAAGCCCCTGGCTTCCAAACATTTGTTACTGACTATTTTATGCTAGTAACTACTGATTGTAATAGAAATCAGACTAGTAGTTTGGATCATGGAGTTGTTATTATTTGCTGCTTGTCAGGTTATAGCGCTGAATAGCTCCCAAGCAGCTGAAGGTGAACTCTATGTCGACGATGGCAAAAGCTTTAATTTTCTGAAAGGGGCCTATATCCATCGACGTTTTGTTTTCAAAGATGAGAAGCTTAAATCTCTAGACCTGGCACCTGGCAATGGGTTTCCTTCAGACGTTGTCATTGAGAGGATCATCATTCTAGGACATGCTTCTGGCTCAAACAGTGCACTGATTGAACCATCAAACCACAAGGCTGATATTGAACGCGGCACCCTCTGGGTTCATAGGAGGACATCTGGATCACCTGTTATGACCATCCGTAAGCCTAATGTCCGCGTTGCTGATGACTGGACCATCAGACTTCTGTAACATAATAGAGCTCTGTAGAATGAGTAAGAAATTTAATGTTCAATGTTACTTGTAGTGCAAAACGAGATTTTATCCCTAGTTTTTTTTTTTTTTCTAAAGGTTATTCTTTTCCTAGTTGAGTTGATGCAATGTTTCTGAAACGACGTATGTTCTCTTGTATCCTTTTTACTTAAAGTTTGCATTTTGGTTCTGATAGAGAGCTATCCATCAAAGACGAATAATTTTTACTGAATTCTGTCTGGATTCTGTAGGACTATAAAATATTCAATTCTTCAGTAAAGATTATTTTGCAGTGTCCGAGTTGTGATTTTTTATCATCTATTTATAAATCCGTTTGTTCTTTTTCTCGCAATGCGTGGATGGGAACTAGTCAGCTGAGTTTAGAAGGTTGAAAGTAGGAGCTCTTATTAACTTAAGTACGTTGAGCTCAACTCTTGTAAATATCGTCAATACTAACTAGTTATGGGGGTTGAGCATAGCATGGGGTTCGAGCATAATTCACATAAAATGTCATACGAAACCAATGTCTCATATATGTAAAAGTATGACTAATGTAACAAGAAGAGGCACATCAAGTAGAAGCTGCAATCTTACACTGATTCATTTGGAAAGAAAAGAAAAAAAAAAGGGCAAAAAAGAAAACTGTAAAAGCAATAGGGAGCCCCCATTGGCAGAATCTCTTAATCTTTCTTCTTATCAGCTGGTTGGACTGGGGATTTGTTGATGGCAGCAGATCTCTTGTCCTCCGCTGTCTTAGCAGAGATCTCTGCCCTCTCTTTGAAATATCTCTCAAATGCTCTCGGAAGGAACCTCGGTATCAAGAACCCAAGCAGATTGATCGAGAAATACACTAGGTTCGCCAACGCCAAACTCCTCCCGAACCAATACCATGCCACATCCTGCACATTAATTACGTATAATATGATCAAACTCTCACAGAATCAGACTCATTCTGATGTAGTCCTATTTTCTCTTTCAGGAAATTTAATTTCGTACCTTGTAGTGTGCGTTAGCAGGCAAAGTCTTGTCGAGCCACACATGGTTAATCCAATCAATGATCACAAATATCCTTCGAACTGTATAAATCAAAGGCACCAACGCCCTCACCGGAGGCGAAAACAGAGACAACCCACTGATTACATTCTCAGTGAGTATTTGAAAGGACAGCAAGAACAAGTGAGGCGTGGCGGATTTCACTGCGTGTTCGTCCCCTCTTGCGAAGCCACCCAGCACATAGGCGAGGGGCAAGAAAAGGCCGACGGTGGTTCCAACAATGACATAGAGTATGAACATTCTGCTGCCATGGAAGATCTCTTGGGAAGCAGAGGAATTAGAGGGATGGGAAGGGAAGGCGAAGCGCGAGAGGACTAAGAGGTAAGCAGAAGCCAAAGCTGGGAAGACTAGGTCCAGGAGAGGGACAAGACCACTCGCTGAGAATACCATTATGAAGGCCACGAGTTGAAGCTCTATCACGCGCAAGGAACCCATCACCCCTCCCACCGCCGCTTCTTGTTGCTGTCGTTGAGGTTTTGCTGCTGCAGGCGCCGTTTTCGCTAGTTCCGATCCCGGTGGGGTGGGACCCACTGCTAGAGATACACCCGACATTTTCCTTCTCTTTCTCGGAGGTTGTAATCAGTTAGTGATTTCTGGAGACAAAATCTGGGAACAATGGCGTCATTAAAGATGAAGCTCAATGATAAGTTGTAAATACCCAGTTGGCGAAACAAAAGGAAATGGAGTTCAGAAGGATGAAATATAACAGGTTGAGGTGAGGGAGAAAGAAGGGATCTTACAGAGTGAAAAGGTCAGAAGGCAGAAGGATTGATTCAAAGACGAAGCAGGGGGAATCGCATCGGTGGGGTGTGGGATGGCTGTTAATCGTAGAGACGATAATATAAAGCGGGGAAGCGGCAAGCAGTGCCGCGAGGCGAGGCTATCGTCACGTGTAGAGAAGCATGCGCAACACATGGCTCCTCATCCACGTGGCGTGTCCTGGTCATTGGCAGGTGTCACATTCTACTTGCCTGTCCCTCGCGAGTTATTTTATATATTATATATTTGCAATTTTTTCTTCTTCATTCTCTTATCTTTGGCTACTATTTTCATTTCGGTTCGGTTTCGCCTATTTATTTACTCGAAAAGGGGTGCTTGGGAATAAAAAGTGAAAAGCACATCTCATATATCACTTCACTGTGTTCGCGTTTGACTATACCGCATGATATTTACACACGAAATGGATTCTAGTCCGGAGTTCAAGTGAGAGCGGAGAACATTTATTGACCAATGAGTACTTCATTATAGTAAGAGTTGCACCATAGTGCCATGTGAGTGTTTAATTGGTAGTGTTTACAAGTTGACTCCATGCAATATCACAGCTGTTTTGTTCTTTATATACTCGCAATTGCTCCCCTAAGTAATCCAACCTGTATTATTCATACGCACCAAAGGCAATAGTTATACGAATTATTGTTACATGTATTTCAGAAGAAAAAACAAGATGATCCTGGTTTCCCCGTGTGGAATTGGATACATTGTAATACTCTTCTGCACCGCATTGAAATTCTACTCCGGTTAAACCAGCAAATATTGCTTCAAAAAAGAAAAATGCCCCTGAATCCTTTTTGCGTCAACATGTGCAATCTCTGATCGCTAAATTTGGTTACTTCACAAATCAAAGGCAAACAAGCATTAAATCATATAGAATCAAGTCTTTAAAAAACATAATTTACCACTAGCCCAACCGTAGGATTGGGTGCAGAAATGTTTGTTCTTTCATTTAAGAGGAAGTTTTTAGTCCCTTTAAAAAAAAGAGAAGAAAAAAAGAGGGAGTCCTAGGATGAATGACTTCACGCTTTAAAAAAAGAGGGAATCCCTGTCAAAACAAACGAGAAAACTCATTCCATTTGATATCTTATGAAAGTTGTTATCATACCTGACATCTCGCAGGCAGAAAAGTTAAAAGAAAAAAAAGGGTGTAAATTGAATCTCAGAATGAATTTCAAAAACTAATTTATTGGAATTTTCATCAAAATTTTTAAACAAAAAATTTTGAAAAACAAATAAAAACAAAAAATAGTCTGCATAACTAGAAATGAGTTCGAAAATCTATTTGAGTATAGGAAAGATAGTTAGGCATCATACAACACTCATTTTTGAAGATAGTTATCCTAAATTAGTCAAGTGACATAAAAGATATGGCCATAAATTTATATAAGCTTATCGCATTATACATGCACGCAAAATAATAGAGAAAAATAAAATAAAATTAACGTAAACAAAAAAGAAAATGGATATTTATAATGGGTAGATTTGACCTAAAATAAGAATCTAGGGCCTATATACCTTATGATAAGGATCAAAATTCATATAGTTTGTCTAAGAAGATGTGTCAGTGAATTTGTTCATTTTATGACAAGAACAATGACAATTTGAATTAGATCGATTTTCATAAATAAAATGATTTAGAAATTTGCTTATATGTTTTAAATTTTTGAAATCAACTTAATTTCCATTCTTTTACTCTTTCATTATATATATATATATATATATATATAATTTTTTTGAAACATAGTTTATTGGTACTTACATTGAAATACCTATGAAAAAAATGAACACTTATTTTTGGTTTTTTAATTATTAATGAAATAAACTTTGAAAAAACAAAGAGAATTTGAATTCATTACTTTATTTGAAATATTCAAATAAAAATAAATTTTTATTTGTTTTTAGAATGCTTTGTTTGAATTACAACATACCTGAAAAAAAAAAAAATGAAACAAGATAAGAAATTGACAAAAGAGTTTTTACCAAGAAGAGTTGATTTTTATTTTCATTGGTTATTTTAATATTTGAGATTTTTGTGAAAGATGTTGATTAGGTATGGGTCCTTAAAATCTAACTTTATTTTTAAAAAATTCATGTAAATAAATATGGGTCATTAGAACCCTAAATTTATTTTAAACATACGTGTTTATTATTGGATAATGCTTACGAAGTCGTTAGATCTCACATGACCCCAGCTTAAGAAAACGTTAGTCTCCCATGATAACACTAATGTTGAAAAACCATAGATGTTTGTAGGATATACCTAAGGAGGCATTGGACCACATAAGACAAGGAACCTAAAAAATGCTTATCACATGACACCTTTAATGAAACATACATTGATGTTTGTGTATGTTGGTGTTTGTTTAGGCATGCATGAGTGTTTATGTGTATTGGTATTTAATCAAGCACTCATTATTACAATATGTTTAACCAAGCACTTATCATTACATATTGTTTACAGAAGTCCAAGAGTAAAACAATTACAATTAAACTTAAAACAACTACATAACTTGATCTTACTAGCATTTCCACCAATTTGTGCTATCCTTGCTTGGGTGTTTCTTTGCACTTTGGTTTAAAGACAATTTAGTCATGGTTTCCAAATTTTGAATCACCAAAATCCCATATAAACGTGGGCAGCAAGAACTCTCATGCTCACCACTAAAAATTAAGCAACACAAAGATTAATTAACCCCAAAATTAAAGAGCAAAATTAATGAAATAAACATACAACCAATTGTCATCAAAATATGGGAGTAAATACACATACATCAATATGATTGATGGCTGTAAAAATAAGCACAAATGGACTACCAATTCCAAAATAAACATGCAACAAAATTACACTTAAAATTGGATAGCCCTTTACACTAAATAATGCAATGAAATTATACTCAAGAGTGGACAACCCTCTAAGCTAATTCATGCAGTGAAGTTAAGCTCCAAAATGGACATTAAGTAGATCATTCATGTGGTAAAATTAGACTGAAAAAATGGCAACAAAAAGAGTCACATAATGGGTGAAATTGAGCTAAAAAATGGATAACAAAATAAATCATGTAATGAGGTGAAATTGAGCTAGAAAATGAACATCAAATTGGATAAGTTGGAAAATGGATAGCAAAATGAAGCATATACGAGGCAAAATTTTGCTAAAAAAGTAGACAATAAAATGAACCATACAACATAATCATGCAAGAAAATGGACAGCAAAATAAGACATATGAGGTGAAATTGTACTGAAAAATTGACAGTAAAAGGGTCATATGTGGAGCAAAATTCTATTGGAAAAATGGACATCAAAATGAATCACATATGGGGCAAAATCATACTTGAAAATGGACAGCCAAGTAGTTCATACATAAGGTGAAGTTGGGCTGAAAAATGGACAACATAAATCATACATACAATGGCAATTTGTCAAACACCTTGGAATCAAACATCAAAACACCAAAAATAAAACTATGGTAATTAAATCAATGCATAACCAGCGAAAGTTACAGCCAAAAGGAAGAAGAATTTATAGTAAAAATCAAGTAAAGTTTTGTCATGAGAATTACCTATGATCCCTTCCTCTAACACCTCTTTTAGCACCCATTTCCTTCCTCTAGCGTCTAAATCTCTTTGAACCAAGATGATGATAACCAAAGTCTCCAAATGAAATGTGAGTCTCTCTAAGAGTCTAGGGTAACGTATGTGTGACTAAGGGAAAAGAGAAATTTGAAAATTGAGTCCACAAATGCCAATAAAATGCCTATTAAATGAAATTTTAATGCAAAGGATGAATGTGGCCTCAATTCTGTGTTAAGTGAGATATAAATTCTAAAAAAGAAAAAAGAAATAATGAAATGCAAATGCAAATGTAATTGGGTAAGAAGAAATGAGAGTATGCCATGTGTCAAGTGTGAAAAAAGGAAAAATAAAATTCTAAAACAATTAAATGAAATGCAAGAAAAATGATATGAGAAATCATATAAGGGTGACATGTGTGAAGTGTTAAAAAAAAAAAAAAAGAAATATAATTTTGTAAAAATATATCAAATGCAAGTGAAATAAAATGTGAGAACATGTGAGAGTGACATATGTAAACTATATAAAAAATTGAAAAATTAAATCAAATAATAAGGATTCAAGATGAATCATAGGTCATGAGTTATAGGTTCAAGAGCATCCTTGCTTTGCATGGGCTTTTGGAGCCTCCATCTTAAATGGACCTCTCTCAATCCTTTAGACCCTATTTCAATTAGATATCTTTTTGTTTGGTTTCCTTCTTTCTTTTTCTTTTGACCTAATTTCAAGTATATCTCTTTTATTTTATTTCTTGCTTTTTGTCTCTCTCTTTTATTATTTTTTAATTTCACATGTTACCACCTTTTTTTGCTTGTTTTTATTTACTTATTTATTATCAATGTGAATTCCAACTTATTACTATTTTTTCATCTTTTCCTTCTTTTTAGATTTTTTTCATTTTCCTTTTATTGGCATTTTGATTTTGATGTTTAGTTTTTAACTTTGATTCATTATTTAATTAATTATTTAAGGTCCTTTTAATTATGGATATTTTACACTATTTAGATAAATTACAGTGTTCACAACTATTATTTTTAAATTTATGATGGAAGTTGTCTTTTTTAAAAATTGTGCACTCTTTCTCCCCCTAGACAATGTCATGTCTTTATCTACATTTATTATGCAAACAACAACTTTCCCTTATTAACTCTATATTTTTATATCTAGAAAGAAAACAAGTCTTCAACAAATCACCTCCTTCCTCCCTTGAAGCTTTTTAATGAGATTCATAGAGGTTGATGGCACTAATCAAGCTCTAAGATATTGGATATACAAGATTCAAGCATTTAAAGCACTGACAGTCATATTTCAAGAAGAAATATATCAAGGAAGTATATTTTCTTTGTTAGTTCTGGTTCAAGCTTTATTTTGTGCAAAAAAGAAGTCTTTGAGCTTACTTTTTTGATTTATTGAGATCTTTGTAAAAGAGCTATGTATCTAGTTTTATCATCACTTGTGGAGAGATTTGAGTATGATCTTGTACTCCCTTGTTATAAGGGTTTCAATTACTTCATCTTTCTTGTAGAACTTTCTTCATTAGACTAGAGTGAAGTTAGACCAAGTTGGGAAAACTTTAAGAGAGTTCTAAGTGAGCTAGAAAACATTGATTGAGTTTGAGGTGAGCTGAAAATCCTATGTTAGAGATGATCACAGTAAAGCCTTAGGCTTTTGATTGTAAAAGATTTGATTTTTCTAACTTCACTGGAGTGAAGTTAGATAGAGTTAGGAAAACTTTAAGATGGTTCTAGGTGAGCTAGAAAACCTTAATTGAGTTTGGGGTTAGTTGAAATTCCTGTGTTAGAGGTGATCATGGTAAAACCCTAGGCTTTTGCTTGTAAAATACTTGATTTAAGTTAAAGATAATCCCTTATGCTATGTTTGGATGGAAGGTCATGGAGGGAGTGACAAGGAGTGAAATAGTCAAATTGTGATGAATGCATGTTTAGACGTTTTTATGAGAATAGAATGGAATGACAAAGGAAGACTTCCAAGACCCTCCCTAGTCATCCAAAATGTTAGTTTTGTTATCTTCCCAAATTTGGGGGGTCAACGATGAAAGAAAGTGACTCACCAATTAAAAATATTATTATACCTTTCCAAATTTCTTAAAATTACAAGTTTATCCAATGTTTGGATCATAAAGCATTTCTTCTGGAAACTTCCTTTTTTTAGCGAATAACAAATTTAATCTTTGTCCTATTTTATTGAATCATTAATTAAAATCTTAAATTTATTTATTTAAAACGATTTTAAAATAAGTAATTTTTACATGTTATAAGTTGTTTACATAATATATATATATATATATATATTAATTTTATTTTAGAATTATGTTACATTTTGTGAGTTTAGAAATCAAAGAAAGAGAAAATACGATAATTAGTAAAAGAAAGTAAAAAAATATAGACAGGAGAATGAGTCACATTCTTATTTCATGTATTGAATAAAGATAAAATTATTAGTTATATGTTTATGTTATAAGGGGTAATATTGGAAAAAATAACTAATAAGTCATTCTATTCCATTCATTTAATTGTAACTTTTAAACAAAAATTTTAAAAGTCTCTGCTTTTTCACATTAAAACTTCCAAATAATATATCTACTCAAGCCATTCCACTCCATTCCATGTCATTCTATTAATGATCACTCCATTCTATCCTTCATTAAACTTCCAAACATAGCCTTGGATTTCTATAGGGACTAGACGTAAGTAAATAGTGTCAAACCAGGATAAATTTTGATGTTATTTCTCTTATCTCCCTACTCTTTTATTTACTTCTATTGCATTTTAGTTAACTACACTATATAAAGTTAACAAATTATTTCCAAATTTCACATATTTTGTTTTTGGTTAAAAACAATCAACTAGTTTTAAAAATATAAATACTGTATAATCTAAGTTTTTCTTCTATTTGAAAATAGTTAAATGTTTCTGATACATAGTTAATTAATTATTGTTAAAGAAGTTTTAAACAAAGTTTTATTAATTTTTAAATTCATCCCTTTTAATTTATTTGTCAATTGGTATCAAAACCAAGTTGTCTCACTTAATTTGTTCTTAACCTAACGATAAAAAGGTTATTGTTGAATTTGTAGAAAATGATGAAACAACATCACGAGGGATCATACTTCCTTAAGGCCATTTAACTACAAGGCGACCATACCTCAATGGAAACCACTACACTCACTGGAAGGCCAAATGAGAATATTCATTCAAAATAGTGATTATCTAGTATGGAGTGTCATATTTGGATGTTTGAAAATTCCCACAACAAAGATCGAAAACCAAAGCCTGGAAAGGATTAGACTGAAGACAACATTAAGATGGTCCAAACAAATGCAAGAGGAATCAATATTCTATACTATGCAGTAAGTGTACAAGAGTATGATAAGATATCCTCATGTAAAACAACTAAGGAACTGTGGGATAAGCTATAGGTCACAAATGAAGGTACTTCAAATGCAAAGGAATAAAAAATGAGTACACTACAATATGAGTTGGAGCTGTTTGAGATGGAAAAAAATTAGGATGTTGAAAGTATGTTCAATCAATTTTCAAAAATGATAGGAGACCTCAAATTGCTTGAAAATGCCTATACTACCCAAGAAATTGTGAAGAAAATTTTAAAAAGTCTCCTAGTTGTTTAACAATATAAAGTGGACAACATTGAGCATAATGCTAACTTCAAGGAAATGAGATATAATGAGTTAAGAGGTATCCTCAAAGCTTATAAGCTGACTCACCTGAAGCACTTTAACTTTAGAAAGAAAGAAAGAATATGGCATTAAAAGCTATGGTTCTTGCTAAACAAATCGATGACAACGCAAATGATATTGATCTACGAGAACTAGCTTTTTTCATGAAGAAGTTAGGAAAATATGCAAAATGAAGAGGAAAACAATTAAAGCATAGAAGTAGTAAGGAAAGACAAGATTTCAAGAAGGAAGAGCAAGGAAAGAACCATGTGACTTGCTATGAATGTATTAAGAATAGGCATATTCTATCCAAGTGGCCATACGTGAAAAAGAAAACACAGAATATATCAAATAGAAGAAAGACTTTAACTTTTTGGAGTGATGAAGAAGATGATAATGAAGAAGGACCTGAAGCAAGAAATGACAAACCTCTGCTTTATGGCAATAGAGGCAAATATGGTAAACTCTTAACTTTCAAAAGATAAATTACAAGAAACATTTGATCAACTGCTGGATGATTTTAAAAAATTATTCACAAAATATGAAGAACTTACAAGCCAAAACAAAACTTGAGAAAAGTTCTTACATTTTGAAAACAAATTTAGAAAATACTTAAATGAAAATAAAATTTTATTGCAAGAAATTGAAAAATTCATGGCTTTGGATTTTGAAAATTTAAAAATTGAAAGTTAACTTTTACAACTTTATCCTCCATAACCAAAGACTTAGCAAACTTTGTGAAGGGAAAAAAGAATTTGAAAATGATCTTAAGTAAACAAAAATGCATGTTTGATAAAACTGGTATTGGTTATGATAAAAATTACAATGTGAAATTATATAAAATTTCTTTGTTAAAGAATCTAGTTTTTCTATTGTTACTTGCTTATATTGCTAAAAGTATGGTAATGTTTGCTACAAATGTCAATAAAAGAATCCACAAAGTAATTTGGTTTGGATTCCAAAGGGCAAGTTGGTTACTACTACTAACACCAAAGGGCCTAAACAAGTTTGTGTACCTTAAACAATGTAATTACTTTGTAGGTATACTTTAAGGGGAAAATTTCATGAAATCAGTAGTACTTGAACAGTGGTTGTTCTAAGCACATGACTAGAGATCCTTTCAAGTTTTCCTCTTTTTCTAGAAAGGATGGAGGTACTGTCACCTTGGGTGATAATAAGAAAGGTAAAGTTATGGGTACAGGTAAGATTAATTTACTTGCTGATTCTTGTAATGAGAATGTATCCCTTGTAGAAGGACTTAAGCATAAACCCTTTAGTATTAGTCAATTATGTGACAAAGGCTATAAGGTTATGTTTGAATCCATGCATTGCATTGTCTTCAATGGTGATAAAGCATTGTTATTTGGTTAAAGGCATGAATTGGGAGATAATAACTAAGTAGGCATATACTAGTATTTCACATTAGTTACAAACTCGTGGCATAAAAGGCTATTTCAATTAAAGAATCATTGTAAAGATGAACAAGAAGGAGTCGGTGAAAAATGTGCCTAAAACCATGTGTGATGCATAAGTTTGTAAAACATGTCTATAGGGTAAGTAAACAAAACAACCACTTCCAACAAATTAAGGAGGGATAGCTAATAAAAAAAACCTCAGCTCATCCACATTTATGTGTATGGCTTAAAGAAAACAGAATCCTTAAGTAGTATGTACAAAAATCGAGGAGGATTTACGTTGAAATTAAAAACACATTCCACTAATCAAAAGAGAATCAATGGCTTCTTAGACAAGAAGCTAGAGCAATCCTCACAGTCTACATCAAGGTTCATGCATTCACTTAGAAAAACATATTTTATAGCTACTAAAAGAGTGTTAAATATATTAAATGAGCCAGCTTACTTGGAATTTCCTTTCCAACATTTGCAAAAGAGACTTTAATGTCGGTGGGCTACTTTAATATTGATTAAGGTGGCTACATTAATGATTCCAGAAACACTTTTGGATATTTTTTGGGTATGCGACTTTTCAATTAGAGCTTAAAAAAAAAAAAAAAGGAAACTACAGTTCAATCAACAACATAGGCAGAGTATGTTGATACTGCCTCTATTGCGAATTAGGCTAGCATTTTAAGGAAGATGCTAAAGTACTTAGAATGTGAACGGACAAAAGCTACTAGAATCATGTGTGACAATATTTTAACAGTTTCAATATAAAAAATCAGTGATTCTTGGTTGAACAAAGGACATCAAAATCAAGTTTCATTTTATTAGAAAAGCTTAACAACCTAGTGAAGTATTGCTTCTTCATTACTCATATGAGGACCAGCTACCTAACACTCTTAATAAGCCATTGCCTAAGGAAAGGTTTGAAGATTTGAAACAAAGGATTGGTGTTTGTCGCCAAAATGCTAAGGAGAAGTGTTGGAACTATTGGATTTTGTTATACAGTTAGCAATTTTATTTAAAATCTAACTGCATTTGTTGTCTTTTTTAGAGTTAGTTTTTGAAGTCACTTCATATTATAGGATTAGTTGGAAGTTAGTTGCATTTAAATAAGAAAGTTTGTTATTTTCTCTTGTATAAATTATGAAGTAGATTATGAATGAATATAGAGGAAGGATTTTCAATTATTTTTCTTTTTTTCGATTCTATACAGAAGAAATTTTAATCTCTTCTTTTTCTTCTTTAGCTTGCTCCTTAGGAAATGAATCTTTTAACTTCATTAGAATTCATCTGCGTTCGAACAAAACTTAGGACCCTGCTCGAATAAAAGAGCTTAAAAAATGGAATAAGGATACCAAATAATAGTTCACATAGCTTCCATTTCTTACAATGAAAGAGTGACAGGGAATGCAATGTCTTCAGCAGACTTGATGCGTGGCCCTCCGTCATACACTTGATAGCTTCAAGATGGGAGAAAAAGAAATAGAACACAAGAAATGAGTTATATTTATGTTGAACAATTGCTTTATATGTTTCTTTTTCCTCTTATTTTGATGAGCTATATATGGTAACATCACTAAAAGTCATTCATAAAACGAGCCACATACATAGCAAGAAACTTTTCGTGAGGGAAAAGTTTTAGTGGGAAATGTGGAGATTGAAGTAAGACATCTAGTTCTCCTGTCCAAAAATGATGGTTTATTCAGGGAGCTTGGACCTGTAAATGTTTCTCCTCATTTTCTCCCGTTGCATTTGTGTGTGTGTGTGTATATATATATATATATATATATATATATATATTTATAAAACAAATTACTGAAAAATGAGAAAAATCCTATTTTGTGTTCCACAGTTCCTTCTTTTCAAATTGATCCCTCATAAAACAATAAATTATCAATTTGATCCCTCCGTCAAGATTATGTTACTCACTGACTGAGGTTGCACATTATATACGTAGGTGCCATTTTTTTTTTTTTTCTTATTCTTCCTCATTCTTATCAGTAAAACGCATAACACAGGGGGTGTATTTTTTGAAAAACAAAAAATTTCGCCTTCATCCCCATGCACAGCAAAACGTACATTTTAATCGCAACAGCATCCATAGAAGAGAATAAGAAATCCAGCTTAAAATATTAAATATTTTTATTTTCATTAAATACGTATTTAGTACTTTTGTTATATCATATAAATAATAGATATAAGGGTAAACAATATAACTATAATTGAAATTTTCTTACATGAGGTCAATGTAACGTATTTTATTATTTTCAAGGAAAGAAAGTATAAATTTTCAAAATAAAAGAAAAGGACTATAGAATTTAACTTTCACTAAAAGAAAAAGAAAGACAGTATAATTCACTTCAAAAATTTCAACAGATTCTAAGTGTACGTCTTCCCCAAAGGTTTCAACGACGGATCGAAGAATTCTCTTTCAATGTTATGGCTTACTAGGACCCAGCTTCAGTAAACAACATTTACAAGCCCAAGCCCAATCTGAAGCCCAAAACCTATGACATACGTAGACCAAAAAAACAAAAAGGAGTTTGATGCTGGAATAAACTAGAGAAACAAGGAGCAGCACGAGTCAAGGTTGGCAACTAGTATGTATGATGGAGAAGCTTCCCAGAAAGTGGCAATTTCTACATAGAGACAAACAAATTCATTTCACTTGGACCATTTGCTACATATATCCAAGTAGATTTGGTGCTGACAAAGATGTTTCGTACCAACACGCATTAAAAATTTATATATTTCAATTCTATCATAATTATTAAGTACTTTATAACTATGACATAAAACTACTAAACGAGATGGCGGCGTATGAGAGAGGAGGAGCAAACTTGACGCCCAAGTAAGACTACTTACCATAACAAACCAACAAAAAAAAAGTCAAAGCAGTTTCAAAAGCGAAATGCGATCCAAGCTGGCCGATTTGAAACGACAAAACGACAACAAGTTGAAGGAAAAAGAAACAAGAGAAGAGATAAAGTAAAATAATGAGGGAGAAAGGTTTCAATTCAATGATCATTCTCATGATATGAAAATTGATGTATGAGATTATCTCAATTACGGGTCACAAGGGAAAGAGATTTGTGGAATTGTCCGCGTAAGTCTAAAAATGCTTTGCCAGGTGACATCCAGGTAGCTTCCACATAATACCTACATCCTTATCCTGGTTGGTCTTCCGAATGTTACCTACCACCTCACATGAACTATGTTTCGCACAGCCATGGATTTAAGATTAAATTTTTTGAAAAAGAAAGAATTCTTTTTGTTAAAAAAATAACGTATTTATGTTAATATAACTGTATTACTAGTCTCACATGTTTTCCCACAAAAAAAAATTATAAAATTAAAGGTTCTCTTACTTAATAAATTAATTTTTTGAAATGTGTTTTTTTTATTAATTTATGCGTATACACAAATAATACATTGTAATTAATTTCAAAGAACTAACTTACTTGATGAATAAATTCAAGATCTAGTATGTAAGGTAATTTTTTTTTCTCAAAGACAATGTATTTATTCAATTTAATTGTCTAAACCTTCTTTTATGGTATCTGAGAATGTTCTTGCGATATCCTGTTCTTCATTTTTGGACTTTTCCTTTTTCAAATCAGCATTGAATGTTAGGTCAAAAAGGAGCTTAATTGCGACATTTACCCAGAAAATATACAGGGATAGCTATGAGGAGTGGAGAAAGCATTCAAAAAAACAAAAAAATTGGCCAAAACCCACATGTAACAACTTTGAAAAGGAAAACATCTACAATTTGTGTGACTTTAATCCTATGTTTTTGACTACATGTCATGTGCTGCGTTTGGTATTAAGGCTATATACCATTTTTTTTTATATAATTATTCTTATTATATTACAAATTAACAAGATGGGCCTTTTTTTATTTTTTCTTTTTAAATGGCGTGCTGTGCCCCATATAAAGGTGGACTGAGTAGTTTTAAATTTTCAAAAGGCATAGAAAATTCTTGCTATTTAGCAGCCACAGAAATGAAAATTATTAAAATAAAAGAGAGAGATTTTTCTAAGGAGACAAGGAGGGGACGAGAGTATTTCGCGTGGTGTATACACAGGGAAGGTGTGACCACAGAGAAGATCATGCACTTGCCGAACCATTAATGTGACATTTAAGTATGGTACACAATTAATGAACTGTGCATGTTGACTATTATGGCTCAGTAATTTCTAGCTCGAGTAGATAATTCTTTCAAAAATTGAACAATAATATATTAAAATGCATATATAAATCTCCGAAACCCAGCAAACTAATGACGCTAATTTGCATACGTGGGCGGACGACAGCTTGAGAATCTCCATTGAATTTTGAAGTTTTCATCCTCTGTAACTCAACCTCTGCACTCACTTTACACGTCATAATAGATGATTGGACAGTCTTAGGAACAAAGAGCATGCGTAGTAGTATATGATTGAATGTCGACCAAGACATATAGTTAATTTAGTTTAGCTAGAGTTTGAAAATTTTGTTTAGAGATGAAGATGAGAATTTGTCATGTGAATAATAATTATAATGATACTAAAATTTACATTTTACAGAAAAAATATACAAATCAGAATTGTAGAAACTCGTACATATCGAAATCAAATTTACATGTTGTATTTACTGCTTTAATCTAAACATACACGTCACGGACGCTTCAAGACAGTCAACGGCGCCCCAATGACTGTTGAGCCGACATATTGAAAAAACGTCAGGGGTGACGGAAGCAGTGACAGAATTACCAAAAGGTGGGGACAGCTACACGTGTCGAAATCCCACTAATGGAATGCCACGTGTCATACGCCAGTTAGCTGAGTAAATCAATGGGAATCGAATCCTCTTTCTCTTTCCTTCTCCTTAGCCGCGTATTACTCTGTTCTAGCTACAACTCCTCCACTTTCATAAAACCACGTGTTATTTTGGAGTTCTATTTTTCCGCACGCTAGCATTATAAAACCGCGTCTCTCGCATATGTTCGACGTTTCAAGCCGCAGTGCAGAGGAAGAACAAGAACTAGCAAGCTAGGAGAGAGAGAAGAATATCAGAGTCAAGGATACAGCTTTCTTTCACTCCATCGATTCTAAAAGGACAGAGAGAAAGAGAAGAATCGGGAATGAAGAGTGAATTAGAGTTACCCCCTGGGTTCAGATTTCACCCAACAGACGAGGAGTTGGTGAATCACTATTTGTGTAGGAAATGTGCTGCGCAGTCCATTGCTGTTCCTATCATCAAAGAGATTGATTTGTATAAGTTTGATCCATGGCACCTTCCAGGTACCAATTTTTTTTAGTTCTAAATTAGTTTGTCCCCAATATTTCCAGTGCTATAGTTTAGATCCATGTTTCTTCTGGGCTTTCGTTTAAATTGCTTGGAAATGTCTGCGATTGTGAAAATCAACGAAACAGAGAAGCATTTGATACAGAATTACGATTTTTATATGTGGATGTGAAAATGGTTTCTTTGTAAAAAAAAGTATTTAAAGGGGAAGTTTATAACACCGAGAAATGATAAAATGAACAGAAAAGGCTCTGTACGGAGAGAAAGAATGGTACTTCTTCTCGCCGAGGGACAGAAAATATCCAAACGGATCAAGACCGAACAGAGCAGCAGGAAGTGGGTATTGGAAGGCTACAGGAGCAGACAAAGCCATCGGAAAGCCTAAGCCACTTGGAATCAAGAAGGCCCTCGTTTTCTATGCTGGTAAAGCCCCCAAAGGACTCAAAACCAATTGGATCATGCATGAATATCGCCTCGCCAATGTTGATAGGTCTGCTCGCAAGAACAACAACTTGAGGGTATATATCTAATCTACCTACTTCAAAATCTTTTCTGCTTTCAATATTTCCTTCAAATTTCTGATTCGGTTTATCTGGTCTCGGTGTTATGGCAGCTTGATGATTGGGTTTTGTGCCGAATTTACAACAAGAAAGGTGTGATTGAGAAATACAATACCCAGGATCAGAAACCAGGGAACGTTTTCTCAGACGTCGATGAGCACGAAACTAAACCAGAAATCAACGCGGTGAACAATGACCAATTGTACATGGACACGTCAGAATCAGTGCCCAGGTTGCACCCGGACTCCAGCTGCTCCGAGCACGTGGTTTCTTCGGATGTCACGTGCTACGACAAGGAGGTGCAGAGTGAGCCCAAGTGGAATGAGCTAGCACAGGGAGTAGGAGATGATGCCTTCAATTTTCAGTTCAATTTCATGGACAGTATGGGAGATGACCCTTTTGCCCCTCAGGTCCTGTACCAAATGAACCAGCTCTCGCCCTTGCAGGACATGTTCATGTATCTCCCTAAACCAATTTGAACATAGGATTCAGAAACTCAATACAAGGGAATGTGTCCCACATGATCATGTTAATTCGTTGTAGGAAAGTGACATTGGACGGAGGAGGAAGGGTAGGAGATAGAGGTGTAACATGAGAAGCAGAAATATCTCATTTCAATTGGTACGGGTCATGTTAGGATTGCAGTGTTCATATGTAAGGGGTCCAGGAGGAAATTCTTGTTCCATTGGGATTCTTAGCAGAATTTTTTCATATGATTTGTGATATATTCCTTTATTTATTCAAAGGAAACATTCAAATGCAATTAAGTCCTATTTGTTTCAGTCTTTTATTTGAACATTATCAATCCGATGGCTCTGCTATGGGCTTGGACACAGAGAGAAGAGGCTTTTGGACCTCTGTTCTTGAGTGGTGCGGCATGGCCCTATTATTTGACCGACCAAAAACGAAGTTAGACGAACTGCATTTAAGAGGCCAAAATATAATTCTTTGAAAACAGTCGCCAGGAATCGTAAAGTGAGTAATAATATCTTGTACTTAGATGTTTATTAAAATAAAACTATTCAGCAAATCAATGAAGAAGTATCTAATCTAATTCGATGCTATAAAACGAGGCCAGGTTTTGGACCTTTTGCGATTTTTGTCATTCTCTTTTTTGAAATTTTAAGATTTCTACAGTAATTCCGTTATATATTAATGACAAAAGCACATTTTTGATATTTTATTTTATTTTTGTACTCCTTTTAATCTCAATATGTTCTTTTTAAGTTTTTATTTTCATCTTTTAACTTTATTTTATCTTAATTTAATTCTTTAATTTTATTTTAGTGTTGTACTTTTATTCTTTTTAAATTTTATTTATTTATAATTTAGTTTTATAACTTTATATTAAGTTTTACTTTTATTCTTTAATTTTATTTTTTTAATTTGACCCATAATTTTTAAAAAATTACTCAAGTATTTTCTTTGTCCTTTCATTTTGTATTTTTAATTTATCTAGTGATATGATTAAGCATCATAAAACATAATAATTTTTATTTGAAGATTCAATTTTGTACTTTATTTTTTTACAAACTAATTTGATTGGTACTCATTAATTTAATTTTATTTTTTCGCTTTTCTTATTTTGGTGCTACTAGTCCAATCTATTTCATGATGGTATTAACTTTTAATTTATATAAAGTCTAACTATTTAGAACATTTTAATTTGATAGCGTGAGAAAAATATTTTTTATAAATTAAAGACCAAAATAAAAAATAAAAGTAAAAGTTAACAAGATTAAAACAACCAAATGAAATTAAATGCAGTAAAATGCGAAAATGAAACTTAGAATAATGTTGAGTGACTAAATTAAAATTAAATAAAAATAAGAGACGACAATGAAATAAATAAAATTATTAGACTAAAAGTACATTTTCGCTAATATTATATGGATTAAAAAAATTGGTTTACTAGACAAACTTGAATGGAACAAGGTTCATACTTCATACTGGTTCGACATTGTAGAGAATAAGATGGTTGATATTAATTTATTGAATCAGCGTGTGTTCGTCATTTAGCATCGACTTCCATAGTCTCTACTCTTCGATTGCTCACAACATCGCAAAGCATATTGTTATATGACTTATCACTTTCATTTGAACTATTCAGTACCTTGTACAAATTAAAACGTATTATATACACAGCACTATCTTGATAAGCAAGTATACATACACATAAAAGAAGAGATAAAACAATCAACAATCATCCTGTTCCAGCCATTTATATATCTTTTAGGATCAAACGCTGAGATCTCTGGACTTCGGAACCCTGTCACAGTTTGCAGGTGCCCAGCCGATCAACTGCTTCTCATTGTCGAACACCATCACTTTGTCTTGCATGGATATGTCTGCATGAACAATACACGCAGAGTTCACTACAGACTTTGGTGAAAACTGCTGCAAGAAATTTGCAGAATCAATTGCAGTGGGAGAAGAGATCGTGTTAAAAACATTCCTACCTCCTATTAGGTTCATATCCCCCATCCCCACTTCAGAGCCGTTTAAAATGCCCAAGCATGCATTTCCTTTGTTCTGCACAAGAAAATGTTATAGCCAATGACAGATAGAAACAAAAGATCGACATGGAAGATATAGGTAAACTTAGGACTCACTGATATTATCAAATAAGCTTCAGGAGGGATTTCGAACTGAGCTTTAGCTTTCCCACCTCTGGTGAAACTCAGTGCTAAAGGCTTGAAGTATTTTCTGGCTTCATGTATGCTCTTGAATGGTCTTTTACCGTGCCAACACAGAGGAACACTTTGGTCATCAGTGGCTTCCTTGACGGGCTTCCTGGTTAATTCCTTCTTCAACTACAGTTTAAAATCAAACAAATACCCTTCTTAAGTAATCTGACAATATTTTCAGGTATTACTGAAGAAACTGTATTCTTTTTTTCCTTCTTTGAAGCCCACACAGTTTGTATATTGCTTGATGAATTCTGCAGGATCTTATAATACTTCGAATTGGGGAATATAGTGAAATTGCTTTCGACTTACCCAAGAAATCAATGCTTGGTAAGCCTTAGGGTTGAAGTAAGTGTAAGAGCTGCCAGTGTCAAATGTAACAGGACTTGCAATCGCCATAGCCTTCCCTCCCAAAACGAGTTCAGCTGCTTCTGCAGAGTAATGTTTGCTGATACAAATTCCAAACAAAGGCATTAAAATAGAAGTTTAAGAGCTATGAATCATTGAAATGCATGTGGAAATGTAGAATGAGAATCATAGTTCTGAAGGTGTAGTTACGAATGATCTTTAGATGACATTGGAGTCCATATCACTTGAGAAGAATCATAAACATCTCCGAAGAAGATGTACCCTCCTCCTCGTGCACTTAAACAGTGTCCAACGACATTTCTTACCAAGCCCTGACCATCAAGCTGCGATATCAAACTGGTTTTTCCCCTGCCGATCCCAAGTACTCCATCCAAGGGGTGGTAAGAAGAAGCTTGAAAAATCTGATCATACCCACATCTGCAATTAACAAACCAAGTAAAGAGGTACTCAGAACAAACCAATATTTGAACAGAAAGGAAGTGACAACGATGGGGGCAAAGGAAGCTGGGACAGTCACTAACCCAAGTGCCATACGAACTTTAAGTTGGTTTCCATTTGTGAAGTTGAGGATGTAGACATCCTTGACAAGAACACCAAGGGATGAATAATGATCAGCATACTCGATCTCGTAGTCACATTGATCTGGGTGTTGGCACTCGTGGTCTTCAGACGGCTGCAACGATGCACAGAGGGGATCCTTGCAGGGAACTAAGTCATTGCTGGGTCGATACAGCGGATGGGGTGTCTGATGCATGAAGTAACAAACACTTAATGGACTTGTTCTTGAACAGAACAATCACATGTACCTTCAAAGATGATTCTTTCATTCACAATTTGCAGATTTGAGATAAGAATTACGTACCTCAGAACAACGGGTACAAGGGGCATCACATTGGAGCCATGTGAGGTCGCTACCCGAGTCAACGTCAAGAAAAAATTGCCTCGGAGGCTGGCCTACGTATAGAGTAACATTATAAAACCTGCAGATATTGAAATTTAGAGATTAATCATAAAATATTTTAATTATCTAATAACCAAAAGGTCAAAAAACGTAAAGGCTGAAGCAGAGGAAAAGGCATAAGCAACGCAACAGGAACTGAAGGCAAAAAGAAGAAGGATGTGGATGTCAATTATACAAGAACGTACCCAACAGGATATACGTTGCCATGAACTGGGAACACAATGGAGGACCCAGCACGATTTAGGACCCATGACGACGTCGCTTCACCTGCTAGACTGGACTTCCTTCCCCTTTTGTGCTTATCACCAAACCAGGCTAAAGAAGTAGACCAGCTCAATACCAGAACTATGAGCACTAACAGTCCCACCTTCCCTATCTTCATCGCGTACACCCTTCTTCTTCCTTCCCGTTTGAATAATTTTCGAAGTCAAGTATTATCAGAAAATTTGCTGTCCCCTTGTTTATGTCAGATACTATTTGACACATATACGTGTATGCTGTTTCTGGAATGTGTTGCCAATTAAGGATACGTGGGTATTGCTTCTAGCCGTAAATTAAGGTTTCAATTAAGGATTCATGGGTATCGCTTCCTTACTGCTTGGGTTTAGGAAGGATAGAACCTCGCCATTGCAGGTGGGTTTTCTTCAGATGCATGAAATGTGAGAGTTTCTTATTCCTTTCCCCCCTTGAACGATAAGGTTGGTATTCATTGATCATGGCATAAAGTTAGAGAAATATAGGTTACTGATAGTGACAAAACTATTTTGATATATTTAAATCCACCCGGGCAGTCCGTTAAGATCGTTTTGATGTGCTCAATCACAGAGCTCACACAAAAATGTGTACATATGTATTGCAATTTTTTTTTGGCCAATTATATGTATAACACTGTTGGTTATACTGTATCACAATCATTACTGTAAAAGAAACGTACTCAAGAATTGTATATGAACGTGAACTCCACGCTCATGGTTGCACACAAGAATTGCTCCAGCATTGTAGGATTAGAGATGATCATTTGACGGGCGTGGTCAATCCCCATTCTCTCGACAGAGATACGGATTTACAGAGGTTTTGAATATTTTATAAAAATTTAAAAATAATAAATAATATAATTTAAAGTTCAATCTTTTTATTTTATATTATCTAGCTAACTCTAATTAAATTCATAAAAACTATAAATATTTAAATAATAAGTTTTACAATAATTTTTATAAATTACAATAAATAACTCTTAATATAGTAACTTAATTATGAAAAAAAATGACAAAAAGATAATTAAATTTAAAATAAAATCATTTAAATAATTCTAATTGTTATGTTTATCCTTAATCCTAATTTATAAATAATTAATTTTTTTTTTGTATTCATTTCTTGTTCTTCATTACAATGTAATCGCAACCTTGAGATATTTTAAAAGTAATTTTATTATGAAGGAATAAAATACTAATATGTAATGAGTAAAATTATTTTTTAAGTTAAATTAAATTTTTTATTTTTAAAACAATATATGTATAAAATTGGGGGACAGGAATCTATTTCCCAACTCCAAACTCCTTTCAAGTGAATTTCTCCCATCTCTCATCACACAAGAAAAATTCTTTAAATACGAGTCACGAAAATTCCCAAATTTAGGAATTTTTTGCCATGGTCGTGGGTCATAAATTTTTGCCTATAACCTAAATTTCCAGGTATCTACATACAAGAACAGAAATGAGTTATGAGCCATGAAAAATAGAAGGATAATGCCGGTAACTTCGCTTTTAATATGTGTTAAAAGTGCAACACAAGAATGAGAAAATGTCTAAGCAACATTGACAACCACGCATTAACCCCAAGTAAAATCACTGAACAAAGATGAAATGGATTGAACTATTTAGGTATCTTTTAAAAAAATCTTCAACAAAACCAATTTACACCAATAAATTTGACTTAAACATAAGCATTAGTTATAGAATGATGATGTTACAATAATCATTAAAGGCTAACTTGTATATAATTTTTTTTAAATTTTAAGTCATTACAAATAACTTTAAAGTTTCAAAATTTTTACTATAAATATCTTTAAACTTTCAAATTTTGTGTAGATAATATTACTATTATTAGGTGAACCTTCTTCTTAAATTTTTTTACAAATTTTTATCTTAAGCTTTGGATTAAATGTAAATAAATCCTTAAACTTTAGATTATGTATAAATAATGTTTCTTATTTATTATGCTTCTGTAACTAAATAATTGGCTAAAGGGGTTTAATTACACATACCCTGGATTCATTGTCTAACGATGAAAGTAAAAAAGGGGAAAAATTAATCATTTAGTTCCTATATTTTACATAAATTTATAAATTAGTCCCTACACTTTTATTTTTTTTCAAATCACTCCTCATTGTTTCAATATTTTTCAAATTAGTTCTTACCGTTTATTTGACCATTAATGTTGTTTGCTAATGTGGAAGATACCAAGCTAGGTAAGCATTATTTCCTATGTCTCCTAATGTTGCTCACTAATCCATGTAAATCTATAGCATCTCTCTTTAACTTTCTTCACTCCTTACTTTGATTTACGTCCCTCACAGCAGAGCCTCTTATCCTGTTATTCATTCTCTTTATTTCTTCTATTATTATTCTAGCTTTGATTCTATTGGTTTTATATGTTAAACATATTCACCAACTTATCTTAAGAGAGGGGTGACAGTGCACTTAGAGGGGGGTGAATAGGTTGTCTAAAAAATTTTGTGAAAATTCTAGTTTTAAAAATATAGTTAACTAAAAATATTTTTAGTCGACTATAATTTACAATAAATAGTTGACTGTAATAAAATATAATCGATTGAATTTTTCAGCAGTGCATTCATTGTATCAGAAGAAAAAAGAGTTAACTAGAAATATTTTTAGTCGACTATAATTTACAATGAACAGTTGACTATAATAAAATAAAGTCGATTGAAACTTTCAGTAGTGGGTTCACTCTATCATAAAGAAATTCAATTGTAAATATTTCAGTGAACTCTGTTACTTGAAAAGAAAAAAATGAGTACAGAAATCAATTAACTATAAAATTTGAAGTTGACTGAAAGTAAATTGAAAAAGGAAAGTTCAGGGATAGAGAATCAAACACGATAATTTATACTGGTTCGGCCAAACACAATGCCTACTTCTAGTCCCCTTGACTCCTTCAAGGGATTTTCCACTAAAAATTATTCTTTTACAACTTAACACAGAGTTTTTACGTGCTAACTTCAAACACAAGGCTTTCTTGCTCAACCTCAAACTCTAAAATTAATCTTCTTCTCCACTGAGACAGAGGTTTAACACCAGTAGTAAAAGAAAATGAGTTTTATAAACCCTTATAAACTGAGTTTTCACTAAAAGCTCTAAAAAATGCTCTAACAAGCAAATAAACCAGAAACTAAGCTCTAAGGAGTAAAACTTTTAAATATTAAAATATGATTTTCTCTTCAGTTCTTCTTCTCTCTATTACTCTTACTTTTCGAAGGCAGCAGCTCTACATATATATAGCTTTCTAGAAAGTAGTTGTTGGAGAGCATTTAATGCTATAGATCTTCATAATGAGAGAGATATTTGGGTTGTTCCTTCTTTGACCACCATGAGGTACAAATTTTAGCTCAATTGTGCGTGGTTCTTCTGGGTAAGATGAGAGTGCCATTAATAGTCGTCTTTGTTGGTAACTCTAGGCGAAAAACAGAGGGTGTAGAGAGGATGTAGCAGTGAATGTCAAAGAAATGCTGAGATTTGTCTCTTCACTACATCTTTTACATACTATGATGGAGAGATAAAATCATAAGCTGTCTTTCACTTTCTTAGACTTAATATGGGCTTGTGTTATGGGTTAAGATTAAATGTTCAGACTTGCTTATTTCTTTAATGTGGGCTGGGCTTAGTTTTCAACATTTGGTTTGTCATTAATCAAACAAAGGTTTGAGCCATTTACTTTTAGGCCAACAATCTCCCGCTTTTGATGATGACAAAACCAAATGGAAAAACTACAAGAGCTACCCTTGAAACTAAGAATCTCTTTATTTTCACAGAGCAATGTATATAACAGGCAGCACACGATAGGTTATAAACAAAGGATAGTAACAGTAATATCACAATAATATTTATCATAGTAAGATCAATAACATCACAGTAATCACAGTATCATTCATTCAAGATTAATAACTGTTAAAATGTAGCAAGATAAAGCATTGTTAGAGTATTCTATAGTCCTAATATAGTTAACTGAAAATAGAGTAAAGGAAATTAAAGTTAACTAAATTTTTTTTCCCCCTTTTTGTCATCACTCAAAAGAAGGGTGAACAAAAAGAAGGGTCATCACAGGCTATATGTCAATCCAAAGAGAGAGATCCAATTTAACGACACCTTTGAGTTTGAAGAAGCTGGTAAAAACCCACATGAGACTGAAGAATAGTGTTGCGAAGGTCTTGAAAGTGCTGAGTCAGCTGGGCTTTTTACTATTTTAAAGCAGTTTTGGCATCCTGTAGGTCAATGTTAATGGTCTTTTATCTCTGATTGTAGGTATATAACTGGCTGCGAATGATGGCTAGCTCAAATTGGACTTCACCCAGTTGGATATGCGTGCAGGAATAGATTGGGTATGAGGAGTTTCCAGGTCAGTCATTCTGATCCACCTCTCATCCATAAATTTGTATTTCATCAATTTGAAAGAGGATGCATAATAGGTGGCTGTGAGTCTCTTGCAAAGGTGCTGATTTAAATCTATTCCTTGATCTCTGAATAGTCTTACCAGAAGCATTCCATAGGGTAGATTGGAGGATGGAGCTAAGTGAGTGCTGCTTTCCAACATGTATTGGAGGATCTAATGATGAATATTGATAGGCTGCTAAACATGCAAACAAAATAGCAAGAGCAGTTCCCTTTTACTGAGTACTTCTAAAGATTTAATCTTAGGTAGGACACATGTAGCAATCATATGAGCTTGTACTCTATCCTTAAAAGAGAATGCTAGCCCATTTAACTTTTGACCTTGAAGAAATTCACTCTGTTCTACTAATTCATTTTTCTCCTTAAAGGTGAAGTTAAAATTTTTAGGCCATTTGCTTTTGAAAAAGAATTTATCATCAGCCTCAAAATGCATATCCAGAATGTTAGCAATTGTTCCTTTATTTACTATGATCCTAACTGCATCAACCAATGATTCTAGAGTTGAATCATCACCCAACACAGATAAATTAATATAAAATTTCCTAACAAGATCTTTATATACAGGCTTAAAGAAGGTAAAAATAGGAGACCATCCTAGGTTCCTTATTTTTGGCTCTACTGGAACATGGAGATTTGTTAGTTTTTCAAACAACTCAGTGCGTCCATATGCTATAGGTTTAGAGGAGAAAAACTGCTTATATTTAGCCTCATGCTTAGTGGACCTAAACTGTCTCAAGATATGTGAGGATAAAGTACCTTTGCCTTTTGCATTTTTAAGGTGAGAAGAAGATGCTGTGTTCTTCTCTAAGAAACAAGTAATCCAAAATGGTAGAGGACTTTTAGTCAGAGGACTTTCCATCGGTGTTTCTTCAGTCACTGCGGTGTCTTCAACGGTTATAGGACTCTCTTCTTCTTCTTATGAGGAAGAAGGAATCACGATGTGTCTTTTGCCTCTGAAGGATGCCAATTTTGGAGTCGGTGAAAGGGCCTATGATTCAGTGGGCATGGGTGGAACATTATTAGTTACAAGAAGAGGGTGCTCCTCGGTAGTGGTCACTGGTTGTTGCTGAGTTGCTGCAGATTGTCGTGATGACTGGTGACAGGAGAATATGCTCATTCCTTCCATGGATGCTAGTGAACGATAAACAAAAAGACTTGTCACAGTGTGTGTGTGTGTGTGTGTGTGTGTGTGTGAGAGAGAGAGAGAGAGAGACGACACGTGATGAAGGTTTCGTGATTTCTTAGGGCATGAAAATGACAATGTGAGAGGGGTAGAGAGAGAACCTAACTTTTTGTGTCTCAATAAAGCTAATAATTGTCTTTTCTAATCAGTGTGAATAGTAGCAGTTGCAGAGATAGGTTCCCAAGAAATGACTCATGATGTAACTGCCATAATGAGTATGGAAGGAATGCAAAAAGTCTTTGACAGATTTGACTTGATGATCAATTAAGCACATCGTTTTGGGTCTTTCAATTTAGATTGATATTTTTGACCTCAAACATAAAAATCAATTAACTCAAAATAATATAGTCAACTAAATTTAAAGTAGTTAATTAGAAAAATTTTACAGTTGACTTGTTTATCTAAACTTTAGTTAATTGAAAAATTTATAGTTAACTGAAAATTTTTCAGTTAACTGTTTTTATAAGATTTTAGTTAACTAAGAATTTTTATTTGATGGAAAAGACAAAAATTTAGTTAATTAAAAAATTTACAGCTTACTGTAAAAGTTCATAAAACTTAATTTTCATATAATACAATTATTCCAAGTTCAAAGAGCAGAAACTTGAACCTATCTTCATGAAGAAGCTTAGGGAAAATGTCAGCAAGTTAATATTTAGACTAAACAAAGTTTACCTCAATGGTTCCTTATTGAACATGGTCTCGAATAAAATGATGACAGACCTCAATGTATTTTGATCTTGCATGATGAACAGGGTTCTTTGTTAGGCATATGACACTTGTGTTGTTGTAGTAAATAGGGATTTATGAGAAGAATAATTAATAATCTTCAAGTTATTGCTTTGTCAATAAGAGTTGAGTACAACAACTTCCAAGTGCCATACATTATGCTTCAGTGGTGGATAGTGCCACTGAGGTTTGCTTCTTGATGAACCAAGAGAATAGGGCTTTGCTAAGCATTTGACAAGTTCCACTAGTTCTCTTTCTATCTAATTTGTCTCTTGCAAAATCAGAATTTGCATATCCAACTAGGTCAAAGTGATTAGTTCTAGGATACCATAAACCATGATCTTGAGTTCCTACTAGATACCTAAATATTCTTTTAATTGCAACATAATGTGATTCTTTAGGACTAGTTTGATATCTAGCACATATGCAGACACTATTCATAATATCAGGGTAACTAGCAGTAAGATATAGGAGAGAGCCAATCATACCTCTATACGCCTTTTGATCAAAATCCTTACTATTCTCATCCTTGTCTAAGTAGGTGGAAGGATTTATGGGGGTTCCCATAAGTTTTGCATTTTCAAATCCGAATATGTGAAGCAGTTCTTTTGTGTACTTAGTTTAACTGATGAAGTTTCTTTTCTTTGTTTATTTTATTTGAAAATCGAGGAAGAATGTCATCTTACCCATCATGCTCATTTCAAATTCACTTTGCATTAGCTTGGAAAATTCCTTGCACAGATCATCATTATTACTTCCAAAAATGATATCATCAACTTAGACTTGTATAAGTACAGCTTCTTTGTTAGTCTTTCTAATGAAAAATGTAGTGTTAACATTTTTTCTTTTAAAATCATCTAATATAAGAAAATTGTTTAACCTTTAATACCAAGCTCTAGGAGCTTGCTTTAAGCCATAAAGGGCTTTTGAGAGTTTATACACATAGTTAGGAAATTTTTCATTTTCAAACCTAAGAGGTTGCTTGACATACACTTCTTCATTTATAAAACCATTCAAGAATGCTGTCTTGACATCTATTTGATATAATTTAAAATTCATGTGAGAGGCATAAGCAAGTAACATTCTAATGGATTCTAATATAGCAACAGGAGCATAAGTTTCATCATAGTTTATACCTTCTTGTTGAGTGTACCCTTGAGCTACTAAATGAGCTTTGTTTCTTATTACTTTTTCTTGCTCATCCAACTTGTTTCTAAATATCCATTTAGTCCCTATTATGGAAGCATCCTTCAATTTTTCAATGAAAGTCCATACTTTATTTCGTTTGAATTGGTTCAGCTTCTATTGCATGGGTAGGATCCATCATTCATCATTTAATGCCTCATCTACTGTTTTAGGCTCTATTTGATAAAGAAGAACCAAATTATTGTTTTACTTGAATGATAATCTGGTCCTTAGTCCTTCTTGTGGATTTCTATGAATGAATTATTTGGGATAAGTGGGTGAGTATTTCCATTCTCTTAGAAGTCTTTGTTCTATTTTGGATTTTTCTAGTTGGTTGTGTTCATTTTCTAGTTGACTGAAATTTTGATATGCAGGAATGTTTTGATTGGAGTTTAGTTGACTGTGTTCATTTTCTAGCTGACTGAAATCTTGATCAGTTTGAGTTTTCTTATTTCCTTTCGAATCAGACTTATTTTCTTGATTTTTCTGAATTGGGTGCTGAACAGATATGGGTGTAGGTTCTTTATTATCATCTGTGACTACAAATTTCTTAGAATTTGAGTTAGAGTCATCAAATACCACATGCATGGATTCTGCTACTACTAGTGTACGTTTATTGTAGACTCTATATGATTTACTGGAGGTGGAGTATCCTAGAAAAATATCTTCATCATTAGAAGCATCAAACTTCCCCAGGTTGTTTGTACCATTGTTATGAATAAGGCATTCACAACCAAAAGTATAAAAAAACTAATATTGGGTTTTCTTCCTTTTCAAAGTTTATAAGGTGTTTTCAAGAGAATAGGCCTTATCAAGCAACAATTCAAAATGTAACAAATAGTATTTATAGCTTCAGCCTAAAAGTATTTAGGAAGATCATTGCCAATAAGTATAGTTCTAGCCATATCTTGTAATATTCTATTCTTTCTTTCTACCACACCATTTTGTTGTGGAGTTCTAGGAGAAGAGAAGTTATGGTTAAATCTATGCTCATTGCAAAAATTTTCAAAAAGCTTGTTTTCAAATTCACCACCATAATCACTTCTAATACTTGATATCAAATATCCTTGTTCCTTTTGAACTTACTTGTAAAATATTTCAAAGAATTTAAAGGTTTCATCCTTATGACTTAGAAAGTATACCCAAGTGTATCTTGCTTGTAAAATATTTCAAAGAATTTGAGTAGTCATTAATGATAACAAAAGCATAACTCTTTCTACCAAAGTTTCTAGTTTAAGTAGGTCCAAACAAGTCCATATGTAATAATTGGAATGATCTAGAAGTAAAGAAGCAATCCTTAGGTTTGAAAGAATACTTAGTTTGTTTGCCAAGTTGACATGCATCACATATATGATCCTTTTCAAAGTTTAGAAAGTTTTGAAATAAGATGCATGCTAGCATGACCTAATATTTTATGCCATACCCAAGATTCATTACAAATAAATGAAAGACATGTAACATTTTTTGTAAATAAATCTTCTATGCTTAAGATGAAAATGTTCTCATGTCTTTGACCAACAAAAAGTGCTTTGTTACCATTGAAAACTCTACAGTGAAGTAATTCAAACATTACTTTGTAGCCTTTGTTACACAATTGACTTATGCTAAGAAAATTATGTTTGAGTCTTTATATAAGATACACATTTTTTATATAACAATCAGGAAGTAATTGTACTTTACTTATGCCAACAATTTTACCTTTGTTGTTATCTCTAAAGGTGACCAATCCTCCATCCTTTATTGATATGGAAATGAACTTAAAGGAGTCTCATGTCATGTGCCTTGAGCAGCCATTGTTCAATAACCGTTGATTTCTGGAAATTCTTCCTTTGAGGCAAACTTACAGAAAAAATTTACTTTGTTTTAGGTACCCAATTTTGCTTGGGTCCTTTCTTATTAGTATAAGCAGTAGAGGTGTCTTTAGGTATCCATATCATGTTATCTTTGTGGTATTTACATTTATAGCAAACATGTCTTCTTCTTTGACAGTGTAAACAAACAGTTTTGGAAGAAAATTTTACAAAGAAATTTTTTTATAATTTTACAAAGTTATTTTTATCATACCTAAGACTAAATTTTTCATAGCTACATTTCTATTTTCCTAAAAGCAAATTTAAGTTTTCTTCTCTTTTGACAAAGTTTGCTAAGTCTTTAGTTAATGTAGAAACTTTAAGTTATAAATCCTTATTTTCACTTAAAACCCTTTCACTTATAGTTTTTAGAGTTTGAAAATTTTTCTCAAGCATATATTTTTCTTGTTCCAAATTTCTGTATTTAAAAAATAAGTTCTCAAAGTCATCAAACATCTTAAAAGTATTTTGTAATTCTTCTTTAAAGGGATCAACAGTTATCTCATTTTCAAATGTAGCCATGAAGCATAAGTTGGCTATTTCCTGCTTTATCTCCTCTTCTTCTTCATCTTCATCATCATCACTCCATGCAGCGAGTACTCTTGTCACACCCCGAAATCCCTAGAGTAGGACTGGCACAGGTCACGAAAAAATTCATCGAACCTGTAAGCCTAACACTTGAGGGACGATCAATATTATGCCGTTCTAATCCATATGAATACCATTTGCCTTAATATAAAGTGAGAGTTCTAATACAAAATGAGGAAACTTGTAAAAATTTCGGCAGCGCCTCCCCAGTAAATAGGACGTCCCGAAATTTCTACAAAGTCCTGCAAGGCAATACATAAATAGGGGAGCTTCACTCCCTCCAGCTCAGTCCAATAAGAATTTACAACATACAACAATATGTGGCGGGTTCAGCTGTGGTCACAAAATAATCTCAATATACAAATAATGGCTATCAATCTAAATATATACATCCCAAAAGGATCGCCATCAATATCATCTAAACAAAAGAGTACGCCTCACACTAACCAAGCTGGCTTACCACGAGCTCCCCGTCAGTGCTCCGCCGGCTCCAGAAGGTCGTCTATCTCTCTATCTGAGACCAAAATTTTTTTGGCAGATAGCACCCCAAATTAGTAAACAATTCATATGTAATAAACAAAAATTAAATGTACTCAAAATTTAATAAAAACATTGTAATTTTTAAATCAATATTATGATTCAACAATTCAAGCTAAATAATCCATTTTTTTATAACACTACATCGAATTGCCAGTCTCAGGGAAGCAAACAACTTATGTGAATCATTTGGGGGAAAGGACTGCTAAGGATCAATAGGCAAGGATACACAATCCTCGAGGGTAACTAACCAACAGGCAAGGATACATAATCCTCGAGGGCAACTAACCAACAGGCGAAGATCTACAATCCTCGAGGGCAATTAACCAACAGGCGAGGATACACAATCCTCGAGGGCAACTAACCAACAAGCGTGAGTATATTTCACGAAGGTTATCATCTATCAGTCCTATCAACGAGCAGGGATTTAAGTCAAACATGCATACAAAGATGGAAATATGTGAGAAATCATCTGTGTTTCTGATCATAATTATTTAGTGATCACCTCTAACCGTTCACGAGTTCAACAATATACACAAGGTCATTCCACATATCCAACGAATCCGTTAATTCTAGCCTCGAGTTCAATAAGGTATAATCATAACCAAATTTATATTATACTTATAAAAAATTTGTGAGCAAGATAAAGTAAGGCATAGTAGGAGTTTTAGAGGGTGCTATCTGCGCACCTGGACGCTGATTGTCTCAAGCAATTCACTACCTTCTTGGAGTGTCGGAATCACTCCTACGATTCACCTACACCAATTTGAACGCAGGAATTATTCTTCTTCCAGTTTATTATCCAAATTTCAGACCCTAACTCCCTCTCCTTGACTCCATCTCTAACTTTCCCAAACTTGTGGTAAATTTACATTTTCTGCTCCACATATTTTTTCTAGATTTTCATTTTAGTCCCTCATTTCAAGCCTTAGCCTTCAATTCAATGAAATTCAAGACAAATCATAGTTTCTCACGCCTAAAAACTTAAAAGTGTTAATCTAGAATCAATTTGAACCTATTAAAAGTCAACATTTCACCATTTTCTAAAGAACCCAAAATTTCAAAAATTTTCATTTTGGTCCCTGTCAGCAAATCTTCTTAAAACCAACCAAAATTCATGGTTTCAGAGCTCAAATTTGATGTATAAGTGTTGAAAATGCTACTCCTAACCTCAATCTAAGGAAAGAATTGATTAAAACTTACCAAATTCACCTAAACTTGTCACTGTGTTGAGCTCCTCAGACACACCGGAAAAGCAGCTCCACCGGCGGCCAACCGAGCTCGAAACCAAGTGGAAATTGCCGGCCAAGAAGCAAGGAACAAAACCCTTCCAAGACTCGCCAGAAAATTAGCTCACCAGCGGCCAACCGAACTTGCGATTCTCACTGTTTCTCGCAACGGAAATGGCATTTTCTCGCCGGAAAGATGGCGGGGTTTAGCCGGTGACAGGCCGGTAATGCTCAGGGGAACGCGACTTAGCTCTGGTGAGGTCAAAGCACGGTCACGGTGGGCGTCTCGATGCTGCAACTCCTCTCAGCCCTCTCACTGCCTGCACGCCTCGGCTAGAAGGAGAAGAAAAGGAAATAAAATAAAATAAAAAACACTAAGGGGCATTTCAGTCTTTGTATATAGGGGTGACACGTGTCAGCTTCTAAAAAAAATAGGAAAGTTAGCAATGTCCAGACTCAAACCCATGGCTTGTTGAGTAACTGTCTGAAGCCTGACCACTAAGCCAGCCTCAATCTCGTTGTACTAATTCACATAGCAAAATAATATATCATTAGTTAAATTATTAATCATAGTTAATTGGGTTATTACAACTCTTCTTCTGTTTAATGCTTTGTTGAATCTTTTCTTCAAGAAGGGATAATTAGAATGAATGTGGTCATTTCTTCCACATTGATAGCAAGTTATGGGATTCTTCCCTTGATCATCTTTCTTGAACTCCTTTCTTGAAAAGTTCTTTTTATTCTTTATGAGCTTACCCTTTTGTCTAGCATATTTTTCAAATTTCTTTGAAAAGAAAGCTAGGTCTTGTAGGTTTACTTCACTTTTATCATCCTCTTGCTGTTTAGAATTTGCTGCAGCTTTTAATGCCCTATTTCTTTCCCTTTTAAGCTTGTAGTGTTTGAGGTGATTGTTTTGGTAAGCTATAAGAATTTCTCTTAACTCATCATAAGTTAGTTCTTTGAACCTTGAGCTGCTCTCAATGTTGTCCACCTTGGATTTCCAGCTTTCTGGGAGAGACCTTAGCATTCTTTTTATTGTTTCATGATTGGTGTAAGATTGTCCAAGTAGTTTTAGTTGACCCACAGTTTTGGAGAATCAATTGAACATAATTTCTATGTCCTCATTTTCCTTCATTTCAAACAGCTCCAGTTCATGCTCTTCACTACTGACAGCACAATAAAGGATGTTTTTGGCTCTAGCATTTGCCTGAATTATTTTGATGTCCTTCTCATCATATTGCTTTTCAGGTTTGAGTTCCCCTTTCTCTATTTTAGGAAATTTTGGACCTTGCTCAATGACCTTCCACACTAGGTAATCTGTGGCTTGTATGAAGATCTTCATTCTGTCTTTCCAATGTGTATAATGATTTCTATTGAAGTTGAATGCCCTTCACTAAAATAAGCTTCCTTGAGGTGTTGTGAAGTCATTTTCTACAAAATGGATATTTCTCCTAGCTATAAGGCACAGATCAAGTAAGACCAAAGCTCTGATACCAATTGACAGTGCACCTAGAGGGGGTGAATATGTGCTCTTAAAAATTTTGCGAAAATTTTCGTTTTAAGAATATAGTTAACTAAAAATATTTTTAGTTGACTATAATTCGCAATGAACAGTTGACTGTAATATAATACAATCAATTGAATTTTTCAGCAGTGCATTCACTATATTAGAAGAAAAGAGAGTTAACTGAAAATATTTTTAGTCGACTATAATTCGCAATGAACAGTTAACTGTAATAAAATAAAGTCAACTGAAACTTTCAGCAGTGAGTTCACTCTATTAGGAAGAAAAATAGTTAACTGTAAATATTTCAGTGAATTGTGTTACTTGAAAAGAAAAAAAATGAGTAGAGAAATCAATTAACTATAAATTTTGAAGTTAACTGAAAGTAAATTAAAAAAGGAAAGTTCAGGGATAAAGAATCAAACACAGTAATTTATATTGGTTCGGCTAAATACAATGCCTACTTCCAATCCCCTTAACTCTTTAAGGGATTTTCCATTAAGAATAGTATTTTTACAACTTGACACAAAGTTTTCATGTGTTAACTCCAAACACAAAACTTTCTAGTTCAACCCTAAACTCTAAAACAATCTTCTTCTCCACTGAGGTAAAGGTTTAACACTAGTAGCAAAAGAAAATGAGTTTTATAAACCCTTACAAATAGGGTTTTCACTAACAGCTCTAAAAAATACTTTAACAAGCAAATAAACCAGAAGCTAAGCTCTAAGGAGTAAAACTTTTAAATATTACAGTATGATTTTCTTTTCAATTCTTCTTCTCTCTATTACTCTTATTTTTTGAAGGCAGCATCTTTACATATATATAACTTTCCAGAAAGTAATTGTTGGAGGGCATTTAATGCTGCAGATCTTCATGATGAGAGAGATATTTGGGTTGCTCCTTCTTTGGCCACAATGAGATACAGATTTTAGCTCAATTGTGTGTGGTTCTTCTGGGTAAAATGAGAGCGCCGTTAATGGCCGTCTTGGTCAGCAACTTCAAGCAAAAAATAGAAGGCATAGAGAGGATGTAGCAGTAGGTGTTAGAGAAATGCTAAAATTTGTCTCTTTAAGACAACTTTTACATACTATGATGGAGAGATAAAATCATAAGCTGTCTTCCACTTTCTCAAACTTAATATAGGCTTTTGTTATGGGCTAAAATTAAATGTTTAGACTTGCTTACTTCTCTGATGTGGGCAGGGCTTGGTTTTCAACATTTGATTTGTCATTAATCAAACATGAGTTTGGGCCATTTACTTTTGGGCCAACAAGGGGGAGAAGCTTTAAGTAATTTAGAAGCTTGGAAGCAAACTAAGCCATGGACCAAGCAATGGCTACCTCCCCCTTATTCATATCTAACCCCAACTCGTTCCATACAGTTTTTGAAGCATCCACAATGTTAGTCTTGCATGGTGGCTGAAACACATGGTCCTTGTCACACCCATGCATTGAATCACACCTATCGCTGCCATGCTCATCCCTTTCTTGGTTGTGATTATGATATTCTTTCCACACCGTAGCCTATCGTTGTACTATTATATGGATATGGCCACCACTTGCTGCAACAAGGGGTGGTACTGGCAGTCACACTTAAGGGGTCGCCACCATAGCCTCCAACATCGAACTTGTGACTATGACTTTGAGTAGCATCCAAAGGATATGATGGCATTGAAAAGGCAAAAAGATAAGGAAGAAGTCATCAACACAATACTTCACAAGTTAAATTTTTTATCCATTATAAGAGAAGAAGGTTGCTCTATTTTATTACATCTAGCACTTGATTTTCATTTAACCTTATGTGCCTGTAACCGATGTACATGTGGAAAAATTTGCCATGTAATTAATCTTATCAACAACCATATGGATTAGCAGAGTCATTAGCAAATTAATGGAGCCTTAACAGATATTGACGGTAGGGAGTTATTCATAAACAGTTAAAAATCATAGGGAGCTGTTTGGAAAAAAATAAACTATGAGGACCAATTTGCAAACAAGGGTAAACCATGAGGACCAAATGATGATTTTTCCCTAAGAAAAATTAGTCATCCAAAGTTTCATGCAGTTTAGCCATTCAATAATATTTTGTCTATTTTATTATTTCCCTTTAATATCTGCTGAAAAGAATACCAACCATTCACTGCATTATTACTTTTAGCTTTAGGTTTGGGAGGCTCCGACCAATTTCAAAGCAAAACAGGAACGAAGTCAAATTTCAAGAAAGCAAACAAAGCAGCATATGCGGTGAGATTTGGTAAAAAGAAGAAGAATGAGACAGGACATACCGACTCCTTGTGTTGAAGCCAATGCAGGAAGGTAAAGCAAAGATGCTTCCTGTAAAGCTGGTTCGATCTCTCGTCTTGGGGGAAACCATTAACAACCCTACCTCTCTAACCCAAAATCATCGTCACCGTCACAACACTGACGATGATGATGATCACTCCGATGATCCCAACGACCCCCATGTCCCGTCCAACCATTCAAGGAGTAGAAGAAGAAGTAGAAGGAGGAGCAAAAGTCACTCCAAATCGAAACTTCCTGCGCTTCTGTTCCTCCCAACCAAAGAGATTGTCGTAGATACATACAGGCTAGCCTCTATTGCTAGAGAATTGGGCATGGATTTGCACCCTACTCCAACCCTCTCCCACATCATCTTCTCCTACGCATCGTCGACTCCATCGACATCATCGCCTTCGACTTCATCCTCTTTCCCGTCGACATGGTCATTCTCTTCGTCCTCGGCTTCCTGGTCTCCCTTAAACAACGCCGTTCCCATCCCCTTCCCTTCCCTCACCGCAGCCTCACTCACTCACCTTCGATATTTCGTCACCCTCGCCAAAGGCGTCTTCAAGCTAGTTTTCTTCAATTCCGATCATGACGCAACCGAGTCATGTAATGTCAACGACAGTAATTGGGATTGCTGCTCAGTTTCTCTGTATTCGAGGGTCACCGGTGAACGGGTTAATACAATGGAGGGTTTTTGCGTGGCTCTGGCCGGAAAAGGATGGACGTTTTTCAAAACTAAGAGAAACCCATCGGTGGATCCCGGAGATTGGCGAATTTCCGGTGGCAATTCTGTTTACCTCTTCAGAAAGGTCGATGTCAATCGGGTACGAATCGGTAATCCGACTGGGGATGGATACAGAATAAGGGAGCTGAGGTTGCCCCACTTGGATTTTCGAAATGCCCCTTTAAGGATTTTGCAGTATGTATTGTTAATGACGGATGATATCTTCTGTCTTGCATAAATTGGTGAGTATTTGATCAACTTCTGCTTCTTTTTTCTCTTCCTACACCTTTTTGTTCCGTTGTTTTACTTTGTAAATTAAATGTTTCAAACTGCAGCTCATCAAAGCTTGTTTGAATAGATAATAACAAATTACTGTTACTTCAGGCAGACGACAGAACTAGGAGTACAGCAGAATTTACTACCGGATCTATGTGCTGACTGAGGACTGAAGAGTACTACTTCTGTACTTCAGAGGAGGGCATGCACTGTGTTAAACCCTTTTTTGTGGCTGTTAACTAATGACGATAGATGAAGCATATCAAATATTGCATTGTGCGGTGCTCTTGTCGCGAGGAGGGCTTCTTTCTAAGGATGCAGGGTGATTTAAGACTGTTAACTCCTGGTCTTTTTGGATTGGGTTCTTAATGACATTGAAAAGAATTCCCATGGAACAGGAGAAACGCTCGAACTTTGGGTTGGGTTGGGATCCCATATAATCAAGGCAGTCTGAGAAAAAAGGCATCTTGTTGACTGGAAATACACAGAACGAGTTGTGTTAAACTGAATATAAGTGGCTCTGCCAAGTAAGTTTTGACTCTCGGCCGAAAATGAAGATGATGGCGTTGATTACAGGTTTGGCTAGGCCGGTAGAGAACGCCATCTTAAAAGTTTGAATATTACTTATCTTCGTTGCCATTAAACCTCACCAGAGGGCTCTATCAGTCTAAGTCTCGTCATGTTCTTATCATTTTATCTTTACATTCCTATGTTACTGAGCGAATGTAAATATATACCCAAATATATTAACCGTAGACCCAATGTGTATTCTTTTTAATCTTGAAAAAAAAAAAAGGTCATGCATTATCGAATAGTATTATGTACAACCAAACGGAGCACAATTTTTTTAAAGGGTCAACTATAGTTAATCATACAAAATCTCAAAATAAACACCTACTTAGAATGAGCACTGCAAAAGTAATTAACTACTAAAAGAATAAAAAAAATTAGATGCTGGCACACATCAAATATGAGCATTGGAAAGATTCTAAAATAGACTTTATCAATAGACTATAGATAAACTAAATTCATCAGTAATAGATATGAAAATATTTGAGACATAAATTTTAATTCTAATTTTCTCAGTTTATCTATCTTTAATGGATAATATATACCCTAAAAATGTCTGTACATTCGACAACGCTAGGTCCATGCCCAACCCCACTCGGCTGTCACATTGGCATAAGTTACCTAATGCAGTAATGTTTTGGGCCAATGCAGTGGAATGGTGGGTCTTCCTACCTCTGAAGTTGGAATAGTTCTCATGTATAGGGGATTCATGAACTAGGTTTATACAGGTGCTACCATAAATGAAAGAATGGTAAATAGGAAAGCTAGAAGTCACAGTAAAGAATCTGGCTAACAATGCATATACTTGATTTTGAACAATTTACGAATCTAGAAAATAGACTTCTTGGTCGCCACTATAATGAAATTCTATTAAAAATCTTAAAAGTCAGAATTGGAAGGGAATGAGAGTAATTATGGGAAAGGCAGAGGACTTGGTAAAGATGCTGAAGAGCTGTGCCAAGAGATCACGTCGTATGAGCACTGTGTGTCCGTGAAGCCCATATTCCAAACACAAGAAACCAGAAAATGAACAAGATTGCCCAGTAACGTGCAGGTCCGTACCTTATCCTAGTAAAAACGAACTGCAACAACCAAAAGCAGACAATTAGATTCACATTGGACCCAAAATTGGAAACATCACAGTTTTAATCCTACTGGAAAAGAAAAATGAATAGAATTACAGTCCAATTTGATATGGCAGAGAAGTTTTAAAGAAAAATACTGCTAAGGCTGAGACAACAAACGATCAAAGACTTGTAGAGTTTAAAAAAAATTTGGGGCCTGACATGACATTAAAGTTTCGTTTTCTGATGTATACGTAAAAGACATCTTCAGTCATTCTAAGTTTTCAAAAGTTCCAGTGACGGTACTATAGAAATACCATCCTTATTAGTATGTTTATAACATGTTTCAGAAACAAGTTTCGACAGAAAAATACCTAATTATATCACTAAGATCAAGTATCTTTGTCATTCCATGGTGCATATAATTTTCCAACAAATAATTCACTTGTTTGCAGTCATATGGCAATTGTGCTTAAAGCATCATGTACACTCAAAGTCATATTTTCTCTTTCGTGCTAGTTTTAAAAGCATTATCAAGTTTTGATCAAGCTTAATTTTTTTCAAAACTGAAATTATTTAACAAAATACAACCAAGAGGACCAAAGGAAGGTATATGATGTACTTACAAAACGAAAGGAAATCACAACCGTTAAAGCGCAAATGCCTCCAAGTAAGATATGTAGACCACTTTTTGCAGTTTTCTGCACAATATATATATTTGAAAAAAATTACACATACGCTTCAAACATATTAACAAAACCAATAGGGAAGCAGCAACCAAGATTTATAAATATAAACCCAAACCTAACCTCCACTGTCACCTAAGAAAACTGTTAGCAATTTGGGTGCATGAGAAGTAAACCAGAAGATATATGTCTTAGCTTAACTCATCCATCACAGTATCCTTATCACCACAACTTAACATGCTTGCTTCTGAAAATTGGATGTGAATGAATCCAATCATACATCACCGTCTATTTATCTAGGTATTTTATAGCATAAAATTCCTTGACCAGTGGTTGGATGCCTAGTCCCGGTTGCACATATAAGGTTTCTGACCAACGGGATTGAATTATGGCTCTTATTCCAGTCATTAGTTGATTGGCTAAATTACCTCTTTCAGGTACAGTTCTCCTCCTAATCAATCTACCATTAATCGTTGTTCGGCAATGGTAGACAAATTTCGTTTTATTGTAAGAAGAGGATTTCTTCAATCTTTAAATTTATCAAGTTTGATTTAGTTGACAAAGACCTATGTTTCACATATCAAACAAGGTTCAATGCTTTGACCAAAACCCCCAGGATTCATTTAAAGAGTATATCTGATTCACTCAGTCCAATACACCGAAGTTTGATGTTTTTAAAGGTGAAGGTGAGCTGATGAAGACGTGGCAGTGGTATGACTAATGCAAATGATCAAACTAATTAGCACTTATAGTTCATCATTGAACAGGAGATTTAAAAATATATAAATATATTGACACCCAATTCACTGAATATCATAAGGACTGCATGTACATAAGTTCCTTCTAACAACAAGTAGAAGAATGAAAGTATTTCAAAATATAAACCAGAAACACATCCTGACCATTCAAATATAATATAACTGACTTGTGTATCATACAAGAGTGATGATATATGACCTATCCCTCCACCCAAACTTTATAGGGAAAGAAGTGCCATTAAATCCCCATAGCTGAACAGTACACAGTATCCAGTCCATAAATTTCAACCCTCTGATGTGAGCTTATTATTAATCCCATGTTCTGCACATACCAGTCACACTTTCCATTTATAACTCAGACAGGATTTTTACTCTTTTTTTTTTTTTTTTGGGTATTTCTATTCAAACTATATACAATTTTAAAATGGACAAGAGAAATCCCTTGTCAAATTGATAGTAACAAGTAACCAAATTCGAATTAAATATTTGATCTAGCAGATGAAGAGACACAGCAATGTGTGCTTCCCAATGTGAATGACATATTACGCATAACTATATGTGTGCTTCACATTTTCATGCATGGACAGAAAATTTAGACAAGAATTGTCCATATGAACACGTCAGCATGTGTAGGTTTTTATGAGATCCCAATAGACATATTCAAATTTGCATACCTTTCCAACATGAGGAGCTATGAGCCATGCAAGGGTGACAGTGAGCAGCCCAGCAGCAAGCAGGATCCCAGTCAGTTCTGCTGCCCACTTAGTTGCAGGATTTTGAGCAGGGGCAGCATCATCAGTAATAGTATTTAAAGGTTGTTCAGAAACAACCTGTGAAACTGTGTCCACATTGTTGTTGTTGTTGTTGTTATTGTTACTACTACTATGTGGACAAAACCATAGTGCAATTTCACTTAGCCGTAGCCTCTGGATGGCAGCCACAGCATCAGGATCTACACCAGTATTTGCATGAACTTGAGCAGGACTGGGTTCCCCAATAGCAGTTCGTTCCCTCAATGCTTCATACTCTTTCAAAGAAGCAACAACCTTATTGAAGTCAGCAATTCTGATATTTTTTGCCACACTTCCACATATTTCACAGACAATAGATCCATGATTTACAAACCATTTAAGTGCACAAGCGTAGTGTACTACAGCAAGGTCATTTTTACAACAACAACCAAGTTCAATTAGAGTGTCTTGATGAGACAGACCCATTTCCAAATCGGTGTTACAGATGAAAACCTCCCCATCAGGGCTTACAAACTCCACAATCCCAGATTTATTTCCATCATTACTTTTAGGAGACATATTTTTAGAAATTTCCTTGCAATCTGACCTTTCTTCCACATTACTTATATGTGCTTCTATAACTGGAGTGATGCCCAAAAATTCTAGCGCAGCATCTCCCCTCTTATCAGATTCAGCACACTGGCACACACGACAGTTTGTCCACCCATTCTCCTTATCGAGACTGTGTTGAGAGTGAGATTCAAAATCCTCAGTCTCGACATTTGAGGAACTATCATTGCTGACTTCTTCCTTTACCAATTCTGACAAACTTTCTCTGCCCATTTAGATGACCAAGTCCTTAAATTCAAACATACAATTTGTAATTTAAGATTATTAAATCATTATGCTTCAACTGGATTCACTTAATTGAGTTCAAAAGGCCAGCTTCAGAGTTAAGAATTATGATCAACAAGAGCACAGGTACTGGCATCCCAAGGAAGAACAAATACACTAGATGCTTTTGTTCCAATAGTAGAAAGAACTTGACGCTTTTAGCATAATACAAGGTCTTGAAGCATGTCCAAGAAGTGAACTTGTATACAATGCAAAAGACTAAAGAAATAACAATGCTGCTGACCAAAGTCTTCTATCACCTGAAATACAATGAAATCCCCAGTTGACAAATTAAAGAATGGATCAAGGAGGCATCTAAAAGTTCAAATAAAAGAGTCACGCTGTAGGAACATTCTGTTTTGAATGGCAATAAAAGATACACTTAGTTCAGTCTGAAAATGAAATTTCAGCACTAAAAATGGCTTGGATGTTCATTTAATACCTACCAGAAATAAATTTAAATGAGGCTGTACTGAGAAAAATTTTATACGGGAAGTGAAGGAATACATTCAGAACTTATACTACTAAAGCCATGTGGTCTAGAGGTAAGAAATTTGGGTAACTTGTGGTGTCTTAGGTTCAAACCATCATTTATACCCAACAAAACTAGCACTAATGCTTTCCTTAATTGAATTATTATTAAATGAAAATAATCTCCTTTAGTATAAAACCTCATTATTCTACTATATGCCAATATTTTCTTTTAATACACGTTCAACATTTGAAGAGGGATTTTTAAAATTATTGCAGATTCAGTTCTTAAATTTTCAGTTTTACCAAAGTACCAAACACACCCTTGCTCTAAACACCAAATGTCGAACCCAACCACCATGTTAAAATAAAACAATTGTTTTGTGCCCAGAAAAAAAAAATATGATCGTTAAATTGAAAATGCCAAGAGAAAAATTCCCCTTCCATCGTTACATTACATATTTACGAACTCAATATTTAAACATAAACTTCGAATGAAAGCACACGCTGAACCAAAATATGAGCAAAACCCAGAAGACGCAAGTCCATCAATGAAAAACGTGATAGTATATACTATATACCGAAAAAGGGTCCCAGAAATGGTAAACAGTTTTAGATCATCATGACATAATTCAGAAGAACAGCACAATTAGACGAACAGCAGTAATTATATTCAAAATAAATCGAAATGAACGAAAACAAAAAACAATTACAAGTGGCGGCGAGAAAGCTTTCCTCTTACCTGGAATTTTAGATAGAGGATGATGGGGCTGGAGGGGAGAAGCAGAACATAGTAAGAGCGATTTCCTTTCTTCCCCAAACTCGATTCCGACACTTTCGGTTTCTGTGACTGTAGCCGTCAGTTTCATTGAATGATTTACCAAGCAAACAAATGGTTACTACCCAGTCTTCCAGTGAAATGGATTGAAATGGACAGTGCTAGAATACAGGAGAATATGTACTGTCATCTAGGAGTCTACAGTTCGTTGCCTTCCGTCATTCACATGTTAGCATATCCAACTATATATAGATATATAATTGGTTAATTAGTTTTTTTTTTTTGCTAAGAAATTAATAAAACTGTTTTGTTCTTTTTGTCTGTTTTACAAACAGAATTTGAACTCGTATTGCTCTCAATTATTTAAAATTATTTTAATAATATTTTTACACATGTTCACATTCAATATTTTATTATAAAAGAAATTTATTTAATTATTCTTTAATAACTAATCAATTATAAAAATATATATCTTTTATATAATTAGTGATGTAAATATCATTTTCTTTATAATATATAATTTAAATATATTTTCAAAAATTATTATTTTAATACAATCATTATATAACGCATATAGTATGAAACATGTGAAATAATGCGACAAAATACGTTGTATATAGTAAAAGATATGTGAAATAAGGTAACAAAATATGTTATTGATTGAGTGTAAATTTAAAATAATTTATTATATATTTATTTTTTAAAAAAAAACTTATCAAATGAAAGTGGTTCATAGATTTCTGTATTAATATATATATATATATATATATATATATATATATATATATATATACACACACACATACATATATAGTTAAAATATTGTAGATGTATATTGCCGAAATAAAAGAAACGTGAATGATAAAGCCGGCTTGAAGTGGTCTTGTTACATGGACTAAAACTGTATTTTAAACATAAAATTTTATTGTTTGTTTTTATTTTGTTTTTTATCTTTTTTTCTTTGCAACTTGTCAATGTGATTAAGCAATCTTTAATAAATGTATGTATTAATTAATATAGAGCTCTAATTGCCTTTTGGATGGATCACAAGATAAATATTACCGCATTAAAAAAAAAAAAAAAAGGGAAAGACTAGTCTAGTATATTCTTGAACCAAAAGTCTGTTGAGACCATGAAGATAAACTGGAGCTTCATTCTCTTTTGATACTAACTATGTTAAATGGTTTTAGCCTTGAGCTTTTGGTTAAAAAAGAAAAAACTAGAGCTCCATCGTTTCTCTTCACTCCAACTCTCTTTATTAAGGGTGCACAGAAGGTGGTTTATCTGGTAAACCCAATCTGGCTCGGCATCATCAGCCTAGGTTGGGTTAAGTCAACTTATAAGATTGAATTTGGTCTAAAATGAAAGGGTTGTAAATCAATTCAGGGGGTAAATCAATTCATGGGACCAGATGCTAGGTTAGATGTTTTTCATGCCATGTATAACTTGTTCTGACCTTAGTATTACATTTAAAAAAAAAAAAAATTGGTTTTAAATTTTAAATTTCTTTTATCTTAGTCAAAACCTTAATTGACAGTCCTCTCACGCTGCCACCACCCATATGCCATCTTCTCTCATGCCACTGTCTTCTTCCCTCACACCACTGCCCTTTTCTTTCCCAAGGCATCACCATACCCCCTTCTAAAATTTGTAGACGACAAGAAGAAAGAAAAAATCATAGATATGGAAAGAATAAGCATGTGTAGATGAGAAGCATTCATTGATATGGAATGAAGAAGCATATGTAGATTTGCGAAATTTGCAGATCTAAAAGAAACTTCTAAAGGAAAAGAAGATTGGAGATCTGAATGGAGATGAAGAAAAATTCATAGAAGATTCACAGATCTATTTATTTGCACACCTTTTTTTCACAAATCTCTATGGAGGTGAAGAAGAAGAAGATCTAAACCTTGTTGCCTTATTTTCGCATATTCTTCTAGCTTTTTCGTCTTTTTTGCAGATCGCATGCTTTGCTTACATCTTTTATTTTTGTTTTTGGTGCGTCAAAGTCTTCTGTTTCTATCTTCTAGATTCAGAGTTAATATTATTAGACCCAACCCTGACTCGAATTGACCCAATACATTATCAGGTTAGGATGGGTAATATGGCAAAAAAAATAGGCCCAACCAAAATACCCGATCGAATCTCTAATTGGCTGAAAACCTGGTTTAACTTAGCTTGTTCGCAACTTACTCTTTATTTCAATTTTTGAGAAATTGCATCTTTAATTTTGGAGGGAAAAACAAATTAAACATAAGACATACATGAATAATAGAAGTGATTGTATTAAATTCTTGAGAATATTACATTTTAAAGTATGGTGCAATTATTATTGAATATAGAGTACTATAATTTATTAAACTATTATTTTAAAGATTAACATATTTAATAATTAACAATTATTAAAAATTAATTTGATATTTGTGCAAGTCATAAATATGATTACAGTTATAAATGTTAAAATAAGTATAATATTAAATTATATTTAATAATTAATAATATCATAATTAAAAAACGGATTTAGGGGTTTTTTACAGACCGAGTCAACATCAACAATAAGATTCAGTGTTGCCATCTTCAGATCAGCACCTTCTGCAATATCTCCTCCATTTCCATCCTCCTTCGGACCCAAGAAGGTCCATTCAACTTTCTCCTCTTTCTAGAGAATTGCTGAAACATCTCCAAAATCACAAGCTCATAGCCCCTCAATGAATTCCCTCAATCTGGTCTCACATTGCATCCCAGATTTGGAATGTAGCAGGTGAAATGCCACACTGGGTCTCCACCCTCCAATCCAAAGAAAAGCTTCTTCCAACGAGCTCCTCCGTGATGTGGATAAAATGGCCAAAACATCTTGCTTTTCCCATCTTGACTTCACTTGTTCATCTGGAATATGGGTTGATTCTGCAGCAAAAAGGTCCTCAGGATGCTTCATTTACTCGGCGAGCCAGCACTCAAAATTAATGTATACATCACGGAGATGAAAGACGTATGAGCGTGTTAGGGGAGAGTGAAAGAAATAAGAAATGTCGGTTTGTGAGACAGAATTGAGATTGAACCCGAGATAGTAACACAAGAGTGATTTGGAAAAAAGTCAAGGATAGATTATCACTCATGCAATTTGCCTAAGAGAAGTGTTGTGGATGCATTTGGTTGTCTGAAGGATTATTGATTTTTTAGGATTCATTTGTCAGGCACTCGTAGTTTTCAGTTTGGATGCTCAAGTGTAAAAAAATAGTTGAAGAATAATTACGAATGATTTTTTATGATCTATTTTGTATAGTTATAAATCTCAAAAAATTTAATATATTCACTGAAGAATAATTACTTATGGTTTTTTTTTTTTTTTGGTTTAACTCGAAGCATAATATCAGGTGATCTATTTTGTATAGTTATAAATCTCAAAAAATTTTATTCACTTCTCTCTTTTTTTTAATTCTTTCAGTGAAAAATAATATTACTTATACTCGTCATAAAACTAATTGTTAAGAATGATTAACTGTTTTCTAATTTTAATTAAACGTCATAAGAAGTGTGCAAAATTAAACTTTAAATTACTCAAAAAGTTTATACTAATGACTACTTTAACTAACTGTTAAGCAAGGTTCTTTGTCGATTTTATGAGTAATCCTAATAATATCTAAAGTTAATTGATAGACTAAGTTGAAATGTTCTTATTTTTCCGGAAGGAAAAAAATTTTAAATTATGTTTGGTAGTTTAGTAAAAAATAAAATGACATAGCTAATGATAAAATTAAATAGAATGAAATAAAACATCATGACCATTTTATTGTTTAGGCTTTTTAATAAAAAAATTTATATGCAGTTTCCTATATTATTATATTTTTCTTCAATTGAAACATGATTGATTTATTATGATTATTGTATATAATTGTATTATTTTTAAATTAAATAATATATTATTATTAATTAATCATATACTTATTATGTTTTAATTGAAAAAATATAAGAGATTATATATAAATCTACTCTTTTTAATAAAGAAACAAAGACTCATTTATATGTCGATTGAAACTTATAATAAAATAAAATAATTGAAATTTTTTATAAACTTATTTTAAAACAAACCATCATAATAAATGCAACTATGGAATAATTTATAATTAATAAATATACAATTATAATTTAATTAAAATTTTTCATTTAATCTTTATTTTCTCAATTTAGAGTGAACAAAATAGATTTTTAGAAAATAATAAGATAATTTAAAAACTCTCATTTATTATAAAAAATTTAAATAATATCGTTTTAAATTCTTATTAAAAATAAAATACCATATTTTCCTTGACATGTGGTTAATATATTGGCAGGTTGACAAAGAGACCAAAAAAATTAATTATTGGTTAAAAAATCAGCATAACAAGACAAAACTATTGCTAGAAAATAAGAGAACATAATAGCCGTCCACTAATTTTAGATAAAATATTGGCGGATATATTAGCATCTGTAAATACTTTTTTAATACCTGAAATTGTAAAAGAAACACAGGTGGGTTGAAATTAATGCCACAATGAAGAGGGGGGGAAGCTAAATATACGATGCCCACCAAAGAAGCAACGAATCTTTTAAAGTTTTTTTTCTTTTTAATAAAAATTTTCATATACAGTTAAAAGAAATAGGAAAAAAAAACACAAAAGAAATAACATAGTGTATAACATTTTTTTATCTATATTTAAATCCCTTCTCTCTCTGTTTTTTTAATATAATTTTATAAAAATTAAAAAGTTAGAAGATATGATTGTCTAAAGGAAAACAAGTTTTTATCAAAAGTTTGCCCTAATGGCACGAAGGTTTTTCTCTCGACTTTGAGAGTTTGTGTCGACTCTTGTAGTAGTTTTCCATCCAATCCACTAGTCCTTTGTTTTCTACCATCTAATTCTTTCTATAGAGAATGAGATTGCAAATCTATCAATCAAGGAGGAGGAAGCATGGATTCTTGGTGCAGAGAGTATAGAGGGGTCCCAACTAATGAAGGATTACAAATTTTGTCTTGTAGGTAGATTCCTTACACAAAGTGGAATTCACTTTCTTTCCATAAGGAATACCTTGGTGAACATATGGCATCTAATTGAGGGAGTTTGTATAAGGGATTTTGGGAACAGTAGATATCTCTTTAAATTTTTCTATGAAGTTGACCTAAATCGTGTGATGGATGGAAGCCCATGGACTTTTAATAATCATTTATTGATCATGCATTGCCTATCAGGAGAGGATGACCCTTTGATGATTCTACTTTTCTCTACTGACATTTGGTTGCAGGTACGTGATTAATCATCAAGGCTGGTATCGGAGAAAATGGCTATGCAATTCAATAATTTTTGTGGGGAAGTATATCTAATATAATGCAAAGGGGGTTATGGAAGGTAAAAATCAGTTTATGAGGATCAGAGTCTGTCTAGGTGTTAAAGTTCCCCTGAAACAAAGAAAGAAGATCTATTTGCCAAATGCTTGGTCTATCTATGTATTTTTCCGATATAAATAACTAGGGTTATTCAATTTGCTATGTGGAGTTATGGGGCATACTAAAAGTTTTTGCCAATTAAGGACTGTAGATGAAGCAGGGAAAGATATGGTTTTGGGCTAGGACATTTCCGTTTGTGCGATGACCGGAAAAAGCCCACCAACGGCCAGTCAATGGCTCAGGGACAAGAAAGGCACTAAACTTAAAAACTATAGTATGTTCGATCTTGATGAGAAATTAGGAGGAGCTGAGTCATCGAATCCCTAATACCGGGATAACATATTGACACCTAATGCAGCAACAGTAAATGCCAATTCCTCACGTACGTTGACTTGCCATTTACCATGTGCCACCTTTACGAAAATAATAAATGCCCAGATGAATTTCTCTAAAGTGGGTTATGGAAGTGAAAAACACTCAACCAAGTGGGCTACAAGTAAAAAAATGGCCCAGAGCTATATTGAATCCAAAGAGTTTCCCTCCCAACTCAATGGGGAATAGTCAAGTTATGGTTAACTGAAATAGGAGTTTTTTTAATCTATTGGTGGAACTTGTGGAACATGCTCGTCAAAAACTGTGATAATCATAAGCTAGAACTATCGAGGCTTAGGCAATCCCAAAGTAGTCCGTGCTCTAACGAAACTCATCCATACAAAGAAGCCTGATATTGTAATGTTGTAAGAGACATAAGTTCACAATAATAGAATTAAGGAGATAAGAAAGAGAGTTGGCTATGAAGGTTGTTTCTCTGTTGATAGATTGGGTCGAAGGGGATTTTCTACAGTACTCTTAGATAAGAAGAATCTTCTCAACATCATATCCTTCTCTTTGAATTTCATTAATATGATTATAGAAGAGAATGGAAAACCTCATTGGCATTTAACTTGCTTTTATGGATTACCAGAGATAAGAAGGAGACATGACTCATGGAACCTATTACATTCACTGTCCACAACCGACAACCTACCTTAGCTATACATGGGTGACTTCAATGACATCCTTAGTCATGAAGAAAAGCTTGAAGGATGTGATCACCCAAATTTACTTATAGTAGGTTTCAGTGAAACCATTCAGGATGCTAGTCTACAAGACTTGAACATTATTTGCTTCTTTTTCACATGGGAGAAGAGAACCTAGGATAACACTTGGTCTAAGAAAAACTAAATTGAGTGATGGCGATAGAAAGCTGGTTAGCTATGTTTCCTGCTAGCGTATTAAAGGTGCTCATGACGCCCTATTCTGATCACTCTCCCATCATGGCCAATCTCATCCCTCAATAAAGATCCAAGTCCAAACATCGCTTTAAGTTCAAGAATTGTTGGCTACTACATCCTAATATTATGGGAGTCATCAAACAAAACTGGAGAAATAGAGTGAGCTACCCTATTAATCATCGCTTAGATCTATGCAAAATGAATTTGATAGACTGGAACGACAAGACAAATAGAGACCTTGATAAAAGGAAGAAAGATATTGATAGAAGGCTGCAATTTCTTCGAGAATCTGGAAAGAACAACGAACCTAAGTTCTCAACACTATGTAACCAAAAAAATCTCATCTTAAAACAAGAAGAAGTAAGATGGAAATATAGATAAAAAATTTACTGGCTTAAATACAGAGACAAAAATACTTGTTACTTTCACCTATGTGCGACAATTAGGAGGAAGAATAATCATATTAAAGCCTTTAAGAACGATCAAGGTGTCCGAATACATGAAAAAAGTGACTGCACTAACTTGTAGGTAACTATTTTTCTCAAGACTTTGCTAGTAGTAGTTGTAATATGGAGCCCATTACTAGTTTGATTCATAACAGGATCTTTCCAAAACAAAATGAGATGCTTCTAAGGCCTTTTGAGAATGATGAATTCAAAAGGGCAATTTTTCAGATGCACCTAGATAAGGCGCCTAAGCTGGATGGTTTTAATCTAACTTCTTTTCAAAAAAGTTGGCATATTATTGGGCTTAATGTTATAAGGAAATGTAAAAATTGGCTAAACTCTGGCAAAATTCCAAATGATCTTGGTGTTACTACAGTAATTCTGATCCCTAAAAAGAGTCCCCCAAAGTCTCTTAAAGATCTCTATCCAATTTCCTTGTGTAATGTATTTTATAAAATTCTTTCAAAAGTCCTTGCAAACAGATTGAAGAAAGTCTTACCCGCCATCATCTCTAAAACTCAATCAACTTTTATCTCAAGAAGAGTCATCATGGACAACATCCTTAAGGCTTTTGAAATGCTCCACACTATGAAACATAAGATAAAAAGGGAAGATGGAATTGCAGCTATTAAAACTTGTGTCAGTAAAGCCTATGGTAGGGTGGATTGGAATTATTTGGAGAATATCATGCTTTCTATGGGATTTGATATCAAATGGATTCAATGGATTATAATGTGTGTAAGGTGTGTTAGATACTCTTTCCTTCTGAGTGGTGACATTGCAGCCTAATTGGAACCACATAGAGGTTTTAGACAATGAGACCCTCTATCTCCCTACCTCTTTATCCTTTATGTTAAAGGCTTGATGACACTGCTTAAAGACGTGGAGGAAAGAAATATCATACATAGGTGTAAGCCAATGTCTGGGGTCCTAGAGTTACCCACTTACTATTTATAGATGATTTTTTGTTTTTTAGCAAAGCTAACAAGGAGGAGTTCCAAAGTTTGAAACATATTCTGAATATTTATGAGGAGGCTTCAGGTCAATTAGTAAACTTCCAAAAGTTAGGAGTCATGTTCGGTTCTAATGTAGACCATGTGAAAAGTAGAGTGCTCTATGATATTCTGGAAATTCATACTCCACTTAATCAAGGTAGCTACCTGGGACTACCATCCTACATAGGAAGAAGTAAGAGGGCAATCTTTAATTTCATCTATGATAAAGTGTGGAAGAAGATACAAAATTGGATTAATATATTTCTCTCTAGAGTAGGCAAGGAAGTTCCTATTTGTGGCATAGGTTATCCCTAATAATTGCATAAATGTTTTTATAATACTTACGTTGGTTTTTGAAGAAATTTAACATATGTTGAACTCCTTTTATTAGGGCAATGATGAAGATTTTAGTAAAGGAGTCAGATGGCTTATATGGGACAGAGTGTGTAGTAGCAAAAAGAATAGAGGACTAAGCTTCTAGAACTTGCACTATTTCAACTTAGCTATGCTAGGAAAGTAGGGGTGGTGCCTTAGTACCAAACCCAGCACTCTATCTTATAAGGTTCTCAAAGTCAAATACTTTCCTATGGTTTATTATCTTCACTTGAAAGAGTATTTTTTTTTTTTCAGTTATTAGCTTTTCGAGACAATGCATGAGATAAAGGGTTGGAAACAGTCTATCAAAATTTCGGAGGATCCTTGGATCCCCAAAGATGGAGACTTCATGGCCAAAGATATCCATGAAATTAGTGATAATATGTCTTGGTTATCTTATTAATTTATCAACACGAAGCCAAATGGGACTTGCCTAAACTAAGAATGTTTTTTATTGGAGATGATGTTGATTTATTTACAAGAATTCTGTCGAACTTAAGGAATAGGGACGACTGAGTAGTTTGGCACTATGAGAAGAAAGGATTTTATAATGTCAAATCTAGATACTACAAAGCCTACAACATGTACTTTCCTGATGATAATAGCTACGACTCTGATATATAGAGTAAGTTTTGGGATTTGGATTTACCTCTTAAGATAAAAGACTTCATGAGGAGAACATGTAGGGAAACCCTTCGTTACTTAAAATCTCCATAAAAGGGGAATATCCACTAATTTTAATTGTCTTACCTGCAACTCTGATGAGGATATTCTGCATGCCCTGGTCAAATGCTCTCATGCAAGTGAATGCTAGAGACTTTGAGGTAAAGCTTTGCCAGATAACATGGAGGACTTCAAAACGTGGTGGATATTGCACATAAAGCAGCTTCGAAGAAATGAGCTAGAAGACTTTTGTGTTTTAGCGTGAAAATGAGGGAACCACAATGATAAGTTCTGGAGAAATAAAATGAGTACCCTTAGCATGACAATCACAAAAGTCTCTCCAGATATTAGAAGAATTGAAAGTAAACGCTTCATATAGAACTACTATTCTTCAAACTCAAATGCAGGGGACTTCTCTGAAGAGGCCTGATGAAGAGGAAGACCATGGATGGTTCTATAATGCAAAGTACAAACAGTGAAAATCACTACTTGTGGTGTGGTTATATGTAATCGAGATGGCTCCCTCATCAAAGGCTTTGGAGGACCCTTCTTCGGATGTTTCTCACCAAAAGTCATCAAAGCACTTGTTGTAAGGACAAACTTAATATGGATTAGATCCAACGTCTCTTCTAAAGGGATTTTACAGTGTGATGCTAAGGAAGTGTGCCAAGCTATCAACTCCACTGACATTGATGAATCGGAATTTAGTAGTATTCAAGACTACAAAGAATTACTCAGTGCTAGAAGTAATGTCATTTGCTCTTGGATTAGTAGAACATGTTAGAATATTTTTATATATTATATGGATTAGCATTAATTATGTTATTAGATTAATCTCTTGTTATAACTAATTAGGCAATTGATATTATAATTTATAAACTAAAAATGGATTGGGTTTATATTAATTATGGGTAATTGGTGATGGGTTGGATTTTTCACAAGCCCACTAGGCATAAACCTAATCCACAGCCGAAGAGTATTAGTAATTATCCCATCAGATTACTAATTATGAGTTTGTTACCCAAAGAGATTTAATGGGCTTCCTTGTCTTCGAATAATGAAATAAGAAATTAATTTTAAGGATTTTTTAGGATTTTATTTTAATAATAATATTAATTATTATTATTAAAATAAAACCCTATAAATTATATTATGATGCCCTAATTTCATATATAACTAAGACGATAACTCTCTTTGGCCGTTTAACACTCTGATGTCTCTCTTGGATATTAAGAGTTGAATTTATTCTCATCTAGTAGAGCACATCTCATAACAATGTCGTCTTTATCATGTCATAACTAAATAAACTAAATTCTCCCTATTTTGTATTTATGTATTATCTATAATTATTACATAATCTGTTTCAATTGGTATTAGAGCTTCCATAAGTTATAAAAAATTTTTAAAAATTATTTTTCTCTGATTTCGAAATTCTTCATCAGCATTAAGCCATCGGAATATTTTTTTTTTCTTTTTGGTTTTTGATTACTTCCCTTCTCGGTTGTTGCCGTTGATGACTACCATCACTGGCAGCCCACCATCGGTTGATAGCCACCGATGTTTTACGTCACCGGTGTCAAAAACTTCTCCCTGAGTTCAAACTGAACTCACCATTTAAAATTCAAAATTTTGAATGAAAAAAAAATAACTCAAATGGAAGGGAATTAATCGAAACCACCAAAAAGGATTTACAAATCGTGGATTGAAGATCAATTTGATCCCAGTTTTGTAGCCTAAAACTTTGAAAACATGTGGGACAAAAATTTGGGTTATCGGGTCATCTAACAAGTCGAATCGACCCGCTAGAGGTTGAAGACGATGCGTATGGGCAACGTCAGCGCGTGAGCCTCACGTGCTAGTCAGACGAACCCTAAAATTTCATAGTTTACCTTCACTCGCCCTATTATAAATTATAGTGATTTTTTCAGAATTTTTTAAGCCTTGAAAATAGGTTTTTTTTTAATTTCTTGAAGATTTAGGGCCTTAAAATAGTATGTAGTTAAGGTATTTTCATCTGAGAAAATTTTTGTACAAATTAGACTTAGTGAGGAACAACATATTCAGCTCACTCTCCCTGATTATGTGTGAATAAATTATAATTAATTTCTTTGTATTATTTGTTAGATTTTATTCCTAATTTAAGCACATGCCTTAAAGAATAAGCTACGTATGGAATTTGTTATTACTTTGGGTCACATGCACCTATTAATTATGTGCTCACCTATCGTGGGTCTAATCATAATGGTGTATCTTTTATAAACAACATATACTGTATTTGCCATTTCATTCCTTATAATTAAGAACAATATAATTGCCATCATTTGGGATGAGTCTGAATATTATGATAAGTCTACTAGAGAGAGTGTATGTTTATATTATGTTGACAATGGACATACCCTATCGATGTGACATTGTTAATATAATTTTGTGAAATAGATATATTTACGGCTGGTTAATAGCATTTTTTTTAACTGATGCTTTCATAGTTACTTATATCCTATCGATATGGAAACCATGGATGCATTTTTATGTTATTTCTCTTTGTGGTATATATAAGTTTTCCTTTCTTGATTTGTTGTAGTCTAAAACTTTTAAGTGGGATTATAATGAATATCTAGTGATACACTTGCATAAGCTGAATTTTGTGATGGAAACCTTGTTTTATAATTATGTTTCCGAGACATAATTAATGTTTCCTAATTTTGTTGCATCAGCTTTTGAGTTCCAACAATTGTCTGTGGTGAAAACTCTGAATAAAACTAACTTTGATGATTGGCACGAGTCCCTTGACATGTACCAAATTATTTCTAAAGAGGATTTGGCCATGAGAGAACCAAAGCCGGTAGATCTTACTTATGAGTCTAACGCTACTGACAGAGCTTATCATAAGCAATGACATGAGTCTAACAAAATCTGTCTAACAGTTATGAAGTACACCATTGAGAAGACCATTAGATAGTGTATTCCTAAGAAAGATACTACTGTTGAATACCTTAAAGCTATAAATGAGAAGTTTAAGAAGTTTGATAAGACACAGAAGGTGTACTATCTTTCTTTACTGGATAACACTCATTATGACGGAGTGTCTGGTGTACGTGAACATATGATGAAATTAGTAAATTACTTTAACAAGCTGAAGTCTCTAAATGTGGACTTGGATGAGAGTTACCTCGTCTATAAAGTCTTACAATCTCTTTTAGCTGAATATAGGGTTCTTAGAACCACCTACAACTCTCAAGAAGCTGAATGGACAGTTAATCAAATGATGTTCATCGTAACTCAAGAAGAGGAGTCATTAAAGAAAACAAGTTCACGTGGTCATTCAGTGAACTACATCTCATAGTTCATCAAACAAGGCTGGAAATGATAAGTTTAAGGGAAAGAAGCATAAGGGCAAGACTGATGGTAAAAGGTTCTTTTGAACTTAAGAAGAACAATAAGAAGAATAAGAGTAAGAAAAAGAAGACATTTAGGGGTGAATGTCATTACTGTAAAAAGTCTGGCCACAAGATTTTAGATTGCCTTAAGGTGAAACACAAGCATGAGAAAGAATGTATCTTTCTCGAAATTGCCCCCTTAGCTCTAGTTTGTCTTGAATCCAATAGTTTTGAAACCTCTATGGACACTTGGTGGTTGGATTCTAGAGCAACTGTTCATATAACTAATTCCTTATAAGGGCTCAAAGACAGGAAGAGCCTAAATGAGAAGGAAAAGACCATTCTGGGAGCTAAAGGAAGTTCAGTTATAATGGATTGCATAGGACTATAATTTTGAACTAGTATTTTGGACACAATTTAACTTTATATGATGTTGTCTATGTACCTTCTTCAAGGAGGAATTTGGTTTCTAGTTCTGTATTAGACAAACTTAGAGATTCCTTTTGGCAAGGAAATGATAGAATTGATGTTTACTTTAATTCAGTTATTGTTGGAACTACTAGCTTAATGAGCGATTTATATTGCTTGAATATAAATGTTAGTTCGGATTTTACCTCTGTGGCATCTATTAATGTTGTTATTGGACATAAACGCTGAAGAATTAATGAGAACTCTTCCATGTTATGGCACTGGCGTTTGGGTCATATCTCCAAAGAGAGATTAAAAAGGATGGTTAGACAGGGAATATTATATGACTTAAATTTTTTTTATTTTGAATCATGTGTTGATTGCATTAAGGGAAAACTTCCTGCTAGAGCTAGAAGGAAATGGGCAAATAGATCTGAGACTATTTTGGAATTGATCCATATAGATATTAGTGGACCAATTACTCCTGCTACTATGGGTAATTACAAATACTTTATAACCTTTATAAATGACTATTCCATATTCAGATGGATTGATCCGTTGCATGATAAATCTGACTCATTAGGTGCTTTAAAGTCATTTAAGGCTGCTGTTAAATTAAAGTCTAGGAAGACAATCAAAAGTGTAAGATCAGATAGAGGTGGTGAATATTATGGGAGGTATACTAAAATAGGCAGAAACCCTAGACCTTTTACTCTATTCTTACAAGAGCAAGGAATTAAAGCTCAGTATACTATGTTAGTACTCCACAACAAAATGGAGTTGTTGATAAGCATAATCACACCTTGATGGACATGGTCAAAAACATGATCAGTCATTCTTCATTACTAGAGTTTCTGTGGGGTGATGCCCTTAAGACAGTAACTTATATCCTAAATCAAGTTCCAAGTAAGTCAGTTGAAAAAACACCATATGAACTTTTCACTAGTAAAAAGCCTAGTCTGAGGCACTTTCACATATAGGGTTGTAAAGCAGAGGTAAGACACTATAATTCGCAGTTCAAGAAACTTGATTCTAAGACTGTTAGCAGATTCTTTATTGGATATTGTTCAGGATTCAAAGCATGCAGATTTTATTGTTCTAGTCATACTACTAAGGTTATTGAGTTTGATAGAACATTCTATTTTGAGGATGACTTGGACAGTGAGAGTAGTGTTCCTAGAGTAATCAACCTGCATTGTATGGATGCCATCTTACCTAAACCATCTTTGTCATCTCTACCTGTAAATCATGATATTAGAGATGACACTTATGTTGAAAATCCAATTGATCCTATTGTAGTAACTCTTACAGCTAATGTAAGAGAACCAATTGTTAATTTGAGACGATCACAGAGGACTTGTAGACCTGCAATTTCAGATGATTACATAGTGTACTTGTAGGAATTTGACTAAGACATCGTTGATGAAACAGATCCAATTTCTTATGATGAGGCTATGTCAAGTTCTTATTCATCTGAGTGGTTGGAGACTATGAATGATGAGATGTCCTCCATGTCTCGTAATCATGTATGGGAATTAACTAAGTTATCAGATAGTTGCAAACCTGTTAGTTACAAATGGGTCTTTAAGACTAAGAGAGGGGCCATTGGTGAAGTTGAAAGATTCGAAGTCAAACTTGTAGCTAAAGGCTATAATTATAAGGAAGGGATCGATTATACGGAAACTTTTTCACTGGTATCTACTAAAGATGCCTTCATAGTTGTAATGGCTCTTGTTGCGCAGTTGGATCTTGAACTTCATCAAATGGATGTCAAAACAACATTCTTAAATGGTGATTTACTTAGAGATATTTATATAACACAACCTAATGGATTTCCTGAAGCAGAGAATGCGCACTTAGTGTGTAAGTTGAATAGATTCGTCTATAGGCTTAAACAAGCGTCAAGACAGTGGTATTTGAAGTTTGATCTGATAATCACTTCACTTGGTTTCATAGAGAATATTGTTGATCAATGTATCTATCAGAAATTTGATAGAGACAACTTTATGATACTTGTATTATATGTTGATAACATACTATTGACTTGTAACTCAGTGACTATGTTGAATAAGATCAAATATGTTTTGTCATGCCACTTTGACATGAAAGATCTTGGTGAAGCCTATTTTGTCTTAGGAATTCAGATTCACTGTAATAGATCTCGTGACACTCTTGGTTTATCCTAAGCAATCTGTTTAGATCGAGTGCTGAAGAAATTTAACATGCATGTTTGCGCTCCTTATGTTGCACCTCTACAGAAAGGTGAGAGGTTGTCTAGATCATCTTGTCCCAAAGATGATGATTCAAAGATTGCAATGAATAAGATTCCATATGCATCTACTGTTGGCAGCCTTATGCACGCTTAAGTATGCACACGAATTGATATTGCTTTTGCTGTCAGTGTACTTGGTAGATACTTAAGTAATCCTAGTCCTGATCATTGAAGGGCTGCGAAGAAAGTTATGAGATACCTACAAGGTACAAAACATCATATGCTTACTTTTAGGAGATCTGAGCCACTTGAAATTGTGAGTTATTCAGATTCAGACTATCCATCTTGTGTGGATGATCATAGATCCACTTCTGGATACATCTTTATGATGTCAGGAGGAACTGTCTCATGGAAAAGTTGTAAACAATCAATAACAGCTACCTCAACTATGGAGGCAAAGTATATTGCTTGTTAAGAGGCTACCCACCAGGTCATATGGTTGAGGAAACTGATATTTGGCATGCATTTGGCTGATTCTATATCACAACCTCTAACTATATACTACAATAGTTCGTCTGCTATTAGTTTTTCTCATAACTATAGGAACTCCAGTCGCACTAAATATTTTGATGTTAAGTTCTTGTTTGTTAGAGAAAATGTTGTTGAATTTCAAACTCATTTGCTTCACATTGTTAGTGAACATATGTTAGCGGATCCGTTAACCAAAGGCTTACTCATATGAGTTTTCAAAAATCATGTGACTCATATGGGTGTTGTTAAAAATTTTAATGTAGCCTTGGTTTAGTGGGAGTTTGAATTAAGTTCTTAAGGGACTTTTGGATTATAATATGACATCTTAAATGTCACTTTGTATTCCATTCTATTCAAATATTAAAACTTATTTATAGCAATGTTAATATCACTTGATTCCCTATCGGTTTTAGTGATCTTTGTGTGTCGTTTCATTTCTGAATTTTGTATGGTTTATAAATATACACACACTTATGTGTTTATGTGAATGTTAATTGCTTAATTATATATTCGTTGATTGACCTAATAATTTAATTAATACTATCCAAGTGGGAGATTGTTAGAATATTTTTATATATTATATGGATTAGCATTAATTATGCTATTAGATTAATCTCTTGTTATAACTAATTAAGCAATTAATATTATAATTTATAAACCAAGAAGATACTGGGTTTATATTCATTGTGGGTAATCAGTGATAAGTTAGATTTTTTACAAGTCCACTGGGTAAAAACCCAATCCACAGTCTAAAAGCATTAATAATTATCTCATCAGATTATTAATTATGAGTTTGTTACTCAGAGATATTTAATGGGCTTCCTTTCTACGAATAATGAAATAAAAAATTAATTTTAAGAATTTCTAAGGATTTTATTTTAATAATAATATTAATTATTATTATTATTAAAATAAAACACTATAAATTATATTGCGATGCCCTAATTTCAAATATAACTAAGATAATAATTCTTTTTGATTATTTAACACTCTGAGGTCTCTCTTAGGTATTAGTAGTTGAAGTTATTCTCATTTAATAGAACACATCTCACAACAATGTTATCTTTCATTAGGTCAGAATTTAATAAATTAAATTCTCCTTATTTTATATTTATGCATTATCTATAATTATTACATGATCAGTTTCAGAACATGTAACAAAAAAACTTATAGCCTAGCTAAGCGTTCTTCCAGATTGCCCAGCATCCAGTACTGGGACTGGTTACCAGTTTGTAATCAGATTTCCGTTTAAACAATGACGCATTACTTTTGATTAAAAAAACAAAAAACTGTTGTCCAAAAGGAAAAAAAATTAAGTTGGTACAGTTAATTTAGTGCAAATCAATTAATGGAGTGTTTTTTGGGACAGAGAGAAACCTTGTGTTTGCCGTTAATTCAAGCAAATAGAAATAAAGAGGATCCCAACGGCGTCTTTCCTGCAACTGCTGTTTTTTGAATGCGCTCGTTTGGGTTGGTGTGAATTTTTATTTATTTTAAAACTTTTCATAAAAGTTCATAAGATAAAGTAGTTTATGTTTAATAAAATTATTATTAAACTACTTAAAATGAAATATTTTAAAATTTTAATATGTAATAATTATGATACTTAATACTCTTAAGTGAAAATATAATGTTATGTGAAAAATCATTTTTGCTATTTCAGTTTCTGAAAAATCTCTAACCTTTTTAACAAAAGTATTTTTGCTGTCACTTAGAAACCTGTTTTGATTTTTCAAAACTTTGGTCAATTTTTTTCCAATATAAACACTTTCTTGAAAAAAATAAAATACCTTCTATCACCTAAAAGCAAAACAGGACAAGATCCCACAGATTTGGCTTCTTTACTCTGAGACAAAATGCTTTTTCAATCATTTTACAATTATAGAAAAAATGTTTATTAAAAAAGAATATCGAATTAATGGAGAAATATCTGCCAGAAATAATCTGATTCCACCAATCACAAAAAGATTAAAACAGAAAAATTTTACAATGTGCTTCAAAGTTAGTTCCTAGCAAGATGACAAATGACTTTAACCCAGATCTCCACTAATGTGAAGCAATATATTGTGATGATAACAATCATATTACATATTTTCAGCTTAACTCAACTCCCCGTTCCGTGGTAACCTATCGGATGCTTTGTTGAAGATTATAGGCTTTGACAGTCTCAATAAGATTACAAGATTGTACAGTGAAAACCAAGATATACATATGACCCCAGTAGCTCGACCAATACCATTTTTATTACCTCCAATCCAAGGGACTCCATAAGCATGTTGGCAATTGTAGCTCATATATCAGCATCCAGAATCCTGTGCATGGCAAGATTGCTTTGACTGCACTAGGTCAGTAACCAACGAAGGTAAACCATCCGAACTTAGGGTCCTGAAAGAGTTCAAGTACCCAAATATTGACGCCTGTCTATCTGCACTTGATTTCTACCGGCAAAACCTAACCATGAGACACGTCATTTCAGCTTTATTGCAAATAAAAAGGAGTTTCACGAGTCCCATTTACTACTTAAATTACGCCAGCAGAACCAATACTACCGACAGAATTATAAATGAAGAAGAATATGCACTACTTATTGCCTGCCACAAGACAGAAGCGACTACTAAACGAGTGAATCAGGTGATGCTTGACTTGGAATTTACCAAAGACACAGTAATCCTAATATAAGAATATAAGAAAGCTGTGGTATTTGTTATTTCACATAGAATTCTTACGAACCCTAAATGCACACTAAAATTGATCAAACAATTAATAACAAAATGGGTTGTAGTGTACTTTTTTATGTTTCCACCTCACAGGGTACTCCCTGGTTTATGAAAAACATACTCTTTGTGACAGTCACCATCACCACTAACAAGTGGTGGAACAAACTGCATTACCTTAGTTACGTCTTGACTTCTGCTGTGGAGGGTATCCAGGTAACATCATTCCACCGTCTTTCCTTCTCAACTGTTTAACAAAGTAAACAAGAACATCGCATTATCAGGAAAAGGACGGCCTCTAACCCAAAATAAAGAAACAAAATAGGAAAACGAAACACTGAACAACCTGCTGCTGCTGTTGATGGGCCTGTGCAACACCTCTTGGCATAGGGATTCCGCCAGGATTCATTCCACCACCCATCCCTGCCTGGGATGCAAGATTATAAGCTTGCATAGGTGGCATCCTTTGCATGCCAACAACATTCATTGGCCGAGGGACAGATCTATTAGATACATGACCACCTGTCATGCTGCCAGAAACAGCATTTCCAGATGAAGCCTGAGTCAAAAAATAAGAAATGACTATACACTTCGTGAAGTATGAATTAGAGGATGTTCATACACACAACCTTGTGCATGTATGATTATGTAGAATCAAAGTTATTCTTTAACATGAACATACACGTCTACTGAAAGGCAAGGGGAAGTATTTCAATAAGAATCCTTGGTATTGAAACACCCATGTCAAGGAGCACATGTATACATGGCCCAAGTAATTAATATTACATATATAATGAGGTCTTACTATCTAAAGGTTGAAATGGAGTGCAACAGATATGGGTTGGCAAAGATAATTCAGTCCATCCTCTCTTTGGAAGCCACAATGAATTACATCAACAAGGCTTCATGATTTGCTATGAAGTTGAAGACAAGAAGATATGCCAGCAAGGTTTTATCATTTCAAAATCTGCTTTTGCTGCATTTTTAAGAAGTATCAAGCAGGCAAGTTGTGATACTCCTGCACATTCCTTATCAACTTAAACCTGATTACCCTCAAAATTTTCACAACACATTGTCCAATTATATTCCCCATAAGATACCCACATCATCTACAAATTATCTGCATTTATACGCTAAACTTTGATTCCAACATTGCATCCGGTGGACATGGCAGTAAAGAGCTAAACAAAGAGGAAGCAATTCCTGATCCTGACATATTATATTTCCATTCAAAGTACCACATACGTTAAAAAGTTAGTAGACCTTCAATTCTCTGAATATGCGCTGTTCTATATAATACTCACTGCTTTTTCTGATTTTAAATCTATATGAACTCCATAGAAAGATGGCTCACGGGCAAAAAGGAATCACGTCCTTCACTATTTTGATATACACTAAATAAAATTAATAATTCTATGATGAAACCTTAAAATATAGAAATAGATCAATGGCAATTGAGTCTCTGAAAATGCAGTTTAACAATGAAATAGTCATCGTTTTAGTCCAGGACACATTGCAATACCAAAATCCAAAAGAAAAAAAAAAAAAAACAAACACACACACACACACAAAACAATCTTTGTTGCATACCGGTTGAGAAGGTTGCAAATTGGCTGTCCCTTCAAAATCTGTTGTCGTGTCGACTGGGCGAGTGGGATAATTCACAATTTTCTCCCCAGGTTGGCAGGGTACAAGAGCACTGAGAATTGATAATGTGTAGTTAAAAGTAAATAACATTTATGGAATACACGCTTCAATCCATTCAATCAAACTAATATTGTTTATGTATAAATTTAAAAATCTTCCATGCAAACTTATAAAGCAATGAAAAGTAACCTGCAGTGATTGAAAAAGGATTTATACAATAAAAACTAGGAGGAAAATACCACAACAAAATTAGGAAGGAGGAAAAGAAAAGCCTTACTTCCGCCCAGGCAATGGTTCCATTTTGAAATACCTGGTTAAGAAACATAAATGCTTTAAAGATGATAGCTGAAATAACATAAAGGAATTATATATTTAATAGCATCTATACAACTCTGCCAATTTCTAAAAACAGAGGTTGATACCAAAACAGTGACCACATGATTAACAAGATGCCATGCCATCAGAAGTCAGAGTGCAGTGCCTAGTACGAGTCAACAGTTTTTAGATAAAAAACAGGCATTTTTTAAGCTTTCTCTAATGCACATCCAAGTTCCATGTGTGAATTAAAACTGCCTCTTCACCATATCTCTCCAGTACTCACATAATCAGTAATCCACCCCAACGCTTTACAAGCTTTCACAATTTACCCAAAAAAAAAAAAAATTGTAAAACTACAGACAGAAAACCATGAGGAAAAATAACCTAAAACTTCAGCCTCTTTTATAGTTTAGCTATTTAGATAGTTCAAATTGACTCAGGAATAGCCAAGTGAAAAAGAAAAAAAAAAAAAGAAAAAAAAAGAAAGCCTTACTCATGTTCCAAAGCTTGTGCTGCTGTTATTCGCTTTCGAGGATCATACCTGCACATGAAATTCTGACCCATATTATCATGTTTAAAGCAAAGAAAAGAAAATAACAGAGAAATATCATTGAAATAGCACATTATGCATCACACATCCTCAAACACTACAGATCAAATCATTGCAGAAGTAAAAGCAAAAAGGCGTTTCAAAGAGAATAACCCATGATATGGTACCAAAATAAGTTAGGTATACTGTGAAAAAGGGAAGTAAATTTGTAAGGGTGTTCTTAGTAAATTTGGTCCCATGATTGCTTTAAGTAACTATTTTCTTTAAAGAATAGGCAATTATAAAATTATCTTAAAAATTATATTCTGAAAAATCATAACTACAGGTAACTTAAAGAATAAGCAATTGTCTTGAAGTGCTTGATATTGTTCTCCTACTTATTTTGAGTAGTTGATCTGGTCCTCAAGAACATTGTCTACACCATGGAAGTCAGAGGCGCTCGCCAAGCGTTTTTTTGCCTTAGTGCCTCTTTAGACCATGAGAGGCCCTGTCATCGCTAAGGCACTCTCTGGGCGCCGCCTTTTGGGGCTCTAGAGCGCCTCAAATGCTGGCACCTCTGCTGCCTTGAGGTACCTTGCCGCCAAGGTGATGTAACCTAGTTCTAATTAGGGTTAATGTTAAAAGCCCAGCCCCAATAGTTCAAGTCTAGACTATGTAATACAGTAGCACCAGTTTCAAAAGCCCAGCCCAAATGCTAACTTCTGAAAATAAGAATACTTCAGCCTAGCCCAAATACTAACTTCTGAAAATAAGAATGCTAACTACTAACTTCAGCCCAACCCAACCCATTCTTTGGTTAAAGATGCTCTGTGGTCCCTCACTCTCCTTAACGGCACGCACAAGCAAACAGAAGAAACACACACGGGAAGCTTGGAGGAGAGCGGGAAGGTAAGTTGGTTGAACATGTTGCCTTTCAGGTACTCTCCACCATGCTCTGTAGCTACTGCTTCTTTGTTTCCTCCTTTTCTCTCTTCAGTTCTTCAATCCTCTTCTGTTTTATACTTCTGAAACTCAGAATTTTTAACTTTTTAAAGTCTGAAACTGTGTTTTCTTTTTTTGCTGTTCTTTCACTCTTTTTCTAGTTCTACTCTTCTTCTAGCTTTTGCTCATCCTATACTATTTCTTCTAGCCTGTAAACATCCTATACTGGTTTTTTCTTTCTGCTATTGATTTTTTTTTTCTGCTGTTCTATAATGTTCTCTGTCACTCTGAATTTGAAGCTATCCTTCTACATCATCTTTTGCAGTTCTCTACTGTTTTTATGCTATTCTGTACTGGTTCTTTTAAATTCTGAAACTGTAAATTTTTTTATTTTATCAAATCTGAAATTTTTTTTTTTTTGCTGTTCTGAATTTGAAGCTATCCTTTTACATCATCTTTTGTTGTTCTCTACCCTTTTTTTTGCTATTCTATTCTGTTGTCTATCACTCTAAATTTGATGCTACACTTCTACATTATTTTTTGCCGTTTTCTACTGTGTTTTTGCTATTCTGTACTGGTTTTTAAATTCTAAAACTAAAGATTTTTTTAGTTTATCAAATGTGAAACTGAAACTTTTGTATCTTCTTTAGTTTCAAATCTGCAACTGAAAGTGTGTGAAAGCATTTTTTATCTGAAAATTTTGTATCTTCTCAACTTAAATTTCAGTTTTAAACTAACTAAATATGGAGGGAAGTAGTCAAGGGCAGCAAGAGGAAAAATCCAGCATGGAAATATAATTTTTCACAAGACCCTAAAGGCACAAATTCAGTAACATGTATGATTTGTAACAAAGTGACAAAAGGTGGGATTCATAGAGCTAAGATGCACCAAGTTAGGGGTCAAAAGAATGCTGCAAGGTGTATAAAATGTCCAGAGCATGCAAAGGAGTTGAAAGAATCTATGGAGGGGAAAAAGCAGACCAAAGAAACTTATGATAGACCCCCAAACCTGGACTTTGATATGTTTGAGAACCAAGTTGAGAGTACTGAAGAAGTTGAGGAAGAAGAGCCAAGACATAAAGGTAAAAATGTAATGCCAATGACAAAGAAGCCTAGGCAAAAGGGGCCAATAGATTCTTTTGTGAGACAAAGGCTTGAATTAGTAGTTCAATTGAGGAAAGAAGGGAAGATGCATTAAGCAAATATAATAGATAAGTATGATAAGGACAAAAGGGCTATGGTGTGCCAATACACTGGTAGATTTTTCTACCAAGCAAGGATTCCATTTAATGTAGCACGAATGGATGCATTTAAATGGATGATTGAAGCCATTGGCCAATATGGCCCAAATTTGAAGCCTCCAAGTTACCATGAGTTAAGGGTGCCAATCTTAAAGAAGGAAGTAGAACTTACAAATGATATGATGAAAAGTCACAATGACATATGGAAGAGACATAGGTGTTCAATTATATTAGATGGGTGGACTAGTCAGACAAATAGGAGCTTGATCAATTTTTTAGTAAATTGCCTAGTTGGTACTATGTTTGTGAGGTCCATTGATGCATCGTCATATATACAAACAGCTGAAAGGTTATTTAAATTACTTGATGACTTTGAAGTGTATGTTGGAGAAGAGAATGTGGTGCAAGTAGTTACCAACAATGGTTCCAACTTTAATGCAGCTGGCAGGTGAATAGAAATGAAGAGGCCTAATCTTTATTGGACACCATGAGCAGCACATTGCTTGGATCTAATCCTAGAAGATATTGGAAAAACACCTAAAGTTTCAAGAACCATGGAAAGGGCAATCAACTTGACTGGTTATATATATAACTATAATTGGTGTTCTAAATATGATGAGGGGATTCACAAAAGAGAACTGGTTAGGCCTAGGAAAACAAGATTTTGCACTTCTTATCTCACTTTGAAATGCATCCATCAACAAAAAAATCCATTGAGGGCTATGTTTACTTAAGAGGAATGGGTGTAAAGTAAGTGGTAAAAAGAAGCTAAAGGTAAATGCATGGTGGAAACAATGCTTAAGCCTTCTTTTTGGAATACAGTTGTTTATATACTTAAGGCTATAGGTCCTCTTGTTCAAGTACTTAAGCTTGTGGACAATGAAAAACATCAGCTATGGGTTATATTTATGAAGCCATGGATAGAGCTAAGGAGGCAATTCAAAAATCATTTAATGACAATGAGGATAAGTATAAGGAGATATTCAAAATCATTGATGAAAGGTGGGATTGCCAACTTCATCAACCTCTACATGCTACTGCACATTTCCTTAATCCAGCATTCTTTTATGACAATCCAAATATGGAGTTTGATATGCTTATTTCTTGCATAGGTAGGCTTGTGAAGGATTTTGATGTGCAAGAGAAAATCATGACTGAGTTGACCAAATATAAAAGAGCTGAAGAACTCTTTGGTGTTCCGTTAGCCAAGGAAGACAAGAGCTCTAGGAATAGTTGCTAACTTACTAGTTACAATTTTCATTTAGACAACTAGTCACTATTTTAATAAAAAATCTCGATTAACTATGCAGCTGAGTGGTGGGCTACTTATGGAAGCTCTACTCCACATTTACAGCAATTGACAATTAGAATTCAAGGCTTAACATGTAGTGCATCGGGCTGTGAACAAAAATTGGAGGGTGTTTGAGCAGGTTGATATTAAAATTTTAATTTATTTTAACACTTTATTGATAAGTTTTATCATATTATGATAGGCAGCAAATTAATTATTACATTTATTCTTAGATTCACAAAAAAAGAAAGAACAAATTTGCTTAACAAAGACTCAATGATTTGATGTTTGTGAAGTATAATCAAGCTCTAAAAGCTCGATATGATAGAAAGGATGTTGACCCCATTTCTTTGGATGATATTGATGAAAGTAATGAGTGGTTGGTTGGAAAAATGGGTGTCAAAGCATATGTTGATGAAGATGTTGATGATGAGCTTGTATTTGACAATGAAAATGAAGAATTGACTTGGGAGGTTATAGCAAGGGCAGCAGGTGTTGAGGAATCAAGTAAACAAACTAGAAGCCAAACCAAAAAAGCTAGGTCCTACAAATCAAAAGATAAGATAGCAAAGGGTTCCACTTCACTTCCTAACATTGAAGATATGGAGGCTGCTTCAGATGAGACAGAAGAGGACTTTGAAGGATATAAATCCCAAGAAGATGGACATGAAAGTGATGATAATTATGGATCTGAATCTGATGGTTCAGATTAGTACACTACTACACTTATGGTTTTTGGTTTTTTGTAAATGGCTTGACTGCCATCTTGGATTTTGTTAATGACTACCATGGCTTCTTGTAGTAGTAGTACTCCACCTTTTCAGTTGTAAAGTTGACTACTTAACTACTTCCTATGGTATTATATAGTATTTACAACTTTGAATAGTTAATTTATATGCTAAGTGCTTTTACAAAGTTGCATATATTTATTTCTTTTTTCCTAATGTAGCATATTTTAGCATTTTTCCTATTATAGCGCCTTACTTCACTTGGGCGAGCGCCTTTTTGGCACCTCTCACCTCAAGGCATTTTAGAGGTCTGGTGCCTTTCGCCTTTGACTACCTTGCTCTACACCAACAAATTGCCAAAAATATATAACAAAAAAGAAACATTTGTGGCTCATATGGTAACCACATCGTAAGAGAGGCAGCAATACTACTCCCATTAATTAGGAATATAGTTGAACAGATTAACTAAGCAGATCAATTATAGTAACTACAAGAACACGAACAAGAACATTAAATGATTCATATGACATGGCAAGCAAGTGGAGCTACATGAAGTCTAATGAACTTTATACCAAAACTAAAATAAGTAATAAGAGGTTTATAGGTGTGTATGATAGGGTAAGTAGTAAAACTAATAGAAATCTCAAATCTATTCCTCACAAATGACCACCCTGACAAGGGAGGAAAAATAGTATTTTGAAGCGTATTCACGCCATGATATTGTGTAGCAGGTCTCACTACAAATCAGTAAAGCATGTGGTTCTTACTCCACACTATTTTGCAATTTGCATCACTTAATTTGGGGATAAAATTTTATTAAAGCTTAATTTGGGGAAAAATAAAAGCATCATTTTTCTGAAAGCATAGCAAAAAATGCATACATCTAAAAAGCTTAGGAGAAGGAAAAAGAAAGCTTACTCAAGCATCTTTGACAAAAGATCATATGCAGGACTTTTCGGAGGTAGATGCACAACATTACAAAGGCTAGTGTTGTCACTGTTGCATGCAAACATCAAAGGAAAAAACCAATCCATTAATTTCATGGGAAAAATAGGTCTATCCTACTTTCTTTGTTTTTGATACATTATATATGGACGTGACACATTAAGTAATGACAAAATGTCATCCAATATTATCAAGAGATCTTACTATTTGTGCCCCTGTATATGCTGCAGATCTTGTTGCCAATGGGGAAGATATGCAAGGGAAGGCCACTTTTCTAATGTGGGATGGCCTGGCACAGTAACAATGTCCTGTGATGTAGCTCTGGAATATTCATCATGAAAATGAATACGCCCAGCAGAGAGAAAGAAAAATCATAAATAGATGAGTTACCTAAAACCTTGAATATCTTGTCAAGTTGATCGAGCTGCAAAAGTGGCACAAGAATTATATAGAATTAGAATCCAAAAAGGACAAGGAAATACTAATGTGAACATTACACCAACGGCAACAATTAATCAGCAAACATAGAATCAGAAAGCTAAAGGCTACAGCATCACAACCTGAAAAGGATTAGGTGTGGCTTTGACTTCCGCTCCTTGAAATAGTGGCTTCAGTGTTAAAAGCTCAGCAAAAATGCATCCAACAGCCCACATATCTAGATAACTATTTAAGGAAAAATGACTGGATAACTTTTAAAATTAGAATCTGTAGGCACACGGAGTTATTCAAATGCTTAATTAATTGTTTATCTGTCTTGTAGACCCTCAGTACTTTTTGACATCTAAGATTTAGCAAAATCTATTTATAATCCAAGAGAATATATTAAGTCCATCTAGGGATAACAATGGAACCAAGTTCCTTGTCAAAAAATTAGTGCATTGGTTAAAAGACTTGAGTTATATCCTTGAGAAATTAACAACTCTATTTTGATAAAAGAGAATTGATACTTTTACTGAAGTATTGCTCTGATGATAACCATAAGATGCAACAGTACATCAGTACAATGACTTGACTGGCAATCATTATACAAACATACAACTTCTCCACGAACAACTTCAACTCCCAGCAAATTAAAAAAACTGAAAAAATTAAACTAAACGGATACCAACAGCACTGGTATAATGCTTTGCCCCAAGAAGCAACTCTGGTGCACGATACCAAATGGTAACAACAACCTACAGATTATTGTTCCACCAATTCAGTAAACTAAAACATCAAACAGATCAAAGCTGAAAAGTAACACAAGCGCACAGCTAATTAATGGCTAATGATGAAAACTATTCCATGTTTAAGCACTCAACATATTTCTTTTTTTTTTTTGTTTTTTGGGGGGTTGGGTGAGGATAATAAAATAATTGAGGCTGCTAGCAGACTGGGCAGTTCAAGAAGCTAAACTAGAAATCAACGACAATATCCATCATTCAGCTAAGCAAAAAGCTGAAACAATATTAACATTTAACATTTTATATGTTCTTTTTGTCTATACAATATGCATATGTAGATATTGCTTTCTTCAGTTTTAATATTACCTAGATACAGAATATACATGAATATTTTGTGAATCTACAAATGACAGATATACACAGTTGGATAAAAATTAAACAGGAAAACTACGATTCACCCTCCTAAACTAAGGCCTTCTAACAAAATTGGTGCATTAAAATAAGGCCTAATTCAAATTTTTCATTTTAGTCCAAAGTTGAGATGGTAAATGCATTTTGACTATTTTCCCCAAATAAAAAAGATGCCTCATACTCCATTTTCAGATAGTGGCTTTAGAGGGGCCTGATATATCCTTGCAAGTCCAAAGTCAGCTATTTTAACAACTCCGTGTTCCTCTCCTTCACCCATAACCTGGTCAATGAAAGTTTAGGTAAAGAAACAAACAAGTATACTTAAGCAACCACACACCAAAACCCAAAAAAACTAATCACCAAGGAACAAAAGAGAGGTTGAAATATACAATGTTAAGGTGGCTGTAGGCATACCAATATGTTTGATGGCTTCAGATCTCGATGAATTATCCAGTTACTACAACAGAAACACAATATATTAAGTCCATTTATGTAGGAAAAATTGAAAAGGAACCATTTTTAATTTCATAAAAGAATTTTCACCTGTGCAGATAGTTTAGTCCATTGAGCAGCTGCCAGAGTAATGATTTAACAGTATATTGATTAATAGAATGGTTGACCTTGTCCCTGTGATGCCTAATGATTTCCTGCCAATCAAAATTGCAAATTTTACACTCAATTTATCTAAGAAGAACAATAGATTTATTTCTATCTACATATTTATTCCCAGAGATTTACAAAGATTTCTTAGGCACTAAGGTAATAAGATATATTCATAGCAGACCTAGACCTTTTAACATTAATGTGTACAATGCAAGAAAAATGAGTAAACGACTTGACTGTAGAGTACCTAGAAAAAACCATTTTCAAAGTGTCATAAATCAGAGACTGGAGAGTAGAAGAGATGTTCTTTTTTTAAACTAAAATATATATCTCTTTTCTAAAGGAACATCAGAACATGAGAAAACAAACACCCCAAATATCAAAGTATACATACCTGATGAGATATATTTTGCCTAGTTCCAAAAGAAAATGACATTTTCAACTTAAATGCTTAAGTTTGAATGCCCTCTAAATAATAGGCATCTTTTAGAATCATACTCACATATAGGTCATGTTCAGCATAATCAAAAGCTAGATACAGAGACATGTCCGCATGATTGATGTGCACATTCACAAGCTTCACAACATTTTCGTGTGTTATCTCCCTGAGTAACTGCAGCAGAAGATGAATTACTCAAAATGAACTCAAAGCATCAGAGGAACAGCTTGACAACAATCAGGAGAATAGAAAGATTATTATAGTAGTCTTCTGATTGCATTTGAAGTATTTGATGTTATATGAACCTTTGGGAGTGCTATACCCCAAAAAAGTAGCTCATGAGGTTGGAGAGATCAAGGCCCATATATACCCCAAATCCCATACTTCTAATTTGTGACTCAAGTCCTATAACATGCGATTGGAACCATAACTATCCACGACGCTCAGCAGGCTAGCACCCATGAAGACTACTTTTGTGATAAGCCTTAGTTTCACACTACAATGCTGGTATCATCACTTGTCCCGCGCAATTGCAATTGAAAGGTAGTGTAAGGCTCAAATACCAACTGATATGGACGTTTGGAACACCTCTTTTGATAGCCCAAGGTCCTTATAAACCTAATATTAGAATCTCATGCTACTCAAGTTCCATACCTTGCAAATTTGCATTCGGGATGTAACAAATGTTTGCTTTGCCAATTGATATTAACTTTTCCCTATCTTGTCTTGAGTAATAAAATAATAAAGGTACTTTTTGCAAATTCGAAACCAAAATCCCTACTAGTGTTTCTTATTTTATTGACTGTACTCACAAATTTCCCTTCTTTTTCCAGCAACATTTTCAGCAGCAACCAAAGAGGAAACACAAGACAAGAATTAAGAAGAAAAAAGTGAAGTGAAGGCAGACCATAATTTCACGGATAGCGGTGGGAGAGACTCCGTCGCCATCCTTGGACTGCTTGAATTTCTTGATAGCAATTGATTTTCCGCGATTCGTCGGAGACTTGATCCTTGCAAGGAACACAAGACCGTAGGTACCTTCCCCAATTTTTCCTATCAGATCGTACTGTTGTAACCACTCAGGCTTATTGTTATTGCCACTGCTATTGTTGTTAGACCGATTGGAGCCGGTACTTCCAGTGCCATCTCCCATGGCTCCTCCTTCACAGTGTTGCCAACGCAACGAGAACGTAGAGACCCAGTTTGGGTTAATATGCAAGTTTTCGGTGTTCGTGCGTAAGCTGTTTTTCACATGAAATTAAGTATAGTTGATTATCTATTAAAATTAAGGAGATTAATTATTCGAGTTAAGTAATTAAGAATTATTTTTAAAAAAGCTTGATGGAGTGAATTTCTTTTTTTAATTTAGTAATATATTTCTGACCCAATAAAATTACTAATATATTATTTATATTTAATTTCAATTTTGTCCTGTATATTTCCTGTTTAATATTATCATATATTTGTGTTAATTCTAATCTCTTTTAAAACACTAATATCATCTAATTAATAAATAAATATTATTAACATGTCATACACATAGTTAGAGAGAAATGAAATTATTTTCCATAATTGAATTACACAGTTTATTTTATATAGATAATTAAATTAAAATATAAAATCGATTAATTTAAATTTTGTTTGACTATTCTATCCATTTTTATAACAGTGATACATACTGTCTTAACTGCTTCACCTACAATTTTAGCTTTAAATTGTATAGCACATGCACTCTTCCCCTTGTGTCTTGATTAACAATTTGATAAGGGTTGTGTAATGGCACATTTATTTTAATGGAAAGGCCAAAAGCGATAGGATTTTGCTGGAAACATAGCTCTAGCGTACTAAATGCTCAGTCTGCCAACATCAAGGTATTCTCCCTCTCTATCGTATAGGAGTTCATTGTAACAAACACTGCATAAAAATTGCATACAATTATTATAATTCATTCTTATTTGTTTCAAAATGCACAACATATGTATAACATTCGATTTAAATTGTCACTTCTACCCTTATGTTTCTCATTGAGCAAATAGATTAGAATGGTCAAATATGGGATGGCTCAACTAGTAAAAGAAAACTGATAAACATGATTATTACGTGGGTTCTTTTTTTTATTTTTTATGCAAGGAGATTGTATTATAAATCATTTACAAGAGGCTTCTTCATCTCTTTTTTACGCCAATTTTTATATCCAAAGTGTTAAATACAGGCGTGTTGCAACTGAAGATAAAGTCGTGGTGCTAGAATGGATTTTTTACATGCTGTTATTATTAACAGCTTGATCTTTAATATTATGATTTGGTTAAAAAGCCAGCAGAAAATGCTAAGGTCCTACCGGGAGTCGAACCCAGGTCGCTGGATTCAAAGTCCAGAGTGCTAACCACTACACCATAGAACCTCAGTTGATAGTACGGAGCCTTTGAGATTTTAATAACTAAATAAGGCTAAGACATCTTTCACCCTTAGCAACCAAGGTTGCAATTTGAACCTTCATTTTCTCACTCGGCAACTGAATAATAATATCCTTCAGATTCTCAGCTCACACGCTTGAAGGAATCATGGTAAATTTACTTGATAGACCTTATAAAACAATAATTTTATTAACTATAGAGTATGTTGTAAATGTTGGATGCATGTAATGGAGTGGAGTTGGATTAATTTAATTTGGACATTCCAACCAAAATGATTTTAATTAGATAATTAAAGGATTCGTTCAATTAATTAAATAAATTTGATCATAACCCAACTCATCCAAACCAAGATTGGTCTATTTAAAATAGATTAAATGTGTAATATTTTTGAAAAATTAATATAAAATTTAAAATATTAAATATTAAATATTTTTAATTTTAATAAAATAAATATAGTTGAAGTAATTTTAGATACAAATTAAATGCAAACAAGTAAATGACTTTAGAAAAAAAGAGTTAAATTCAAATATTAATTATTAATTCAAAATTAAAATATATTATATAATGCGAATTGATTGCTAGGGTTATATTTGGATGTCTAATAACAAAAGCAATTAAATGGATTATGCTAAATTCTTATCCAATTAGTTGGTCAGTTTTGGTCGAATCAATATAAATTAAAATAGATCTAATTAGATTGTACATTTAACCAAAAAAGTTTTTATATCATTGGGAATAACTAAAATTCCTCCATGATTCTAAAACAGACCCTAATTAGACTGGCTAACATATAATTTACACACCTTTTTTTTTTTGTTGCCACCGCCTACACTATTTATTTATATATATATATATATATATATATATATATAACTACTTTACTGTTGGTTAATGTATATTATTATTCATTACATATTTTCTTCAAAAGAATTATTTTATGCTTTTGTACTCTATTTTCTTTATTTTTTTTATTTTTTTAAATAAATCTGTCATTTATCTTTGATCCCGTATAATGTACCAGAGTTAATACTAATGACAAAAATTTTGGAATTTGGAAAGCTCGATTGGAGGTCACTTGAGTTTGGCTTAGATTTTGAATTTGAATGATACAACTAAAACCTCAGAACCCATAAAAAATTCAAAGCCGTTTCACTTCACAGATATTCGAATATATGTAAATTATTTGCTTTGGATTTACTTCTGTAAGCACATATATATATATAAACAACATTTACAGAGGACAAACACAACCTAGCTTTTCTCCCACTTTTTTCCGTAAACTTTTTTTTTTTTGGGTGGTAATCGTTGCTCCACCTTACTTATCACAATATTTTCAGTGTCTTCCTGTTCTGCTTACACTCTTACTTCTAGGGAACGACTTTCCGAAACCATTACGGCTTTTCTCAGAGGTAATATATGTGTTTCGCGTTATTGATGAGTCAGAATCTCTCTTCTGGAAAGTCAAATTACTATGATGTAATTTCAAACTTTGAGGACTTGGTTTAACTTCACTAGTTAGTCCCACGGGTTTCTGAGAATCAAGTTGGAAGTCTTCCAATGTTGCAAGAGACTTTAATTGCTGACCAAGAGATGCAATGGTTTTCTGGCACTCAGCAAATCTAGTTGCAGCCAACGAAAGTTCCTTCTCCTGCAACAAATATAAAAAATAAATATGCAACAATCATAAAATGGTTGATGCGAGACATAAACTCAGCAACTATCACCGGTAATTAGCTGACTGATCATCAAATGCAATTCAAACAAAGCTTCTGGAGTCTCACATGTAAATATTTCCACCAAATATTAACAGATCAAATGTGTTTGAGACTAGTAAATTAACACCCACTGAAAGGCTCTATTCTGCGTCAATCAATAGACCATGATTATAAGGTCTCTCTCTCTGAGTGTGTATATACACATAAATGTAAATGGGGGGTCATGTTTAAGCATGATGCACGTGACAATTTTCATATACAAGGCTTAAATTATGAAGTTTCTAACTGTTAGCAAACTGACCTGCATTAACTTCAATTCGCTATTGGTACCTTCCCTATGCAGTATCTCAGCCTCTCTCTGAAGTTGAGCATCATGCTTCATTCTTGAAAGCTCATCCTCCAACTTCACACGCATGCCCTCATATTCCGCAGACAAAGCTCGCTCCTTCTTAATCTCTTCCTCCAATGAACCAATTTTTGAGATCAATTCCTGTACCTCAGTTTGAAGAACTGTGAGTTTTGACTCCGCTACCTCATTCTTCGTTTTGGCTGCCTCTAGTTCTTCATAAGCTTCTTGATTTGATTTGTTTGCAAGAGCTAACTGAGACTGAAGTTTTGCTACCTTCAACTCCGCATCCTTTATTTGAGTCTCTGATGCATGAAGCTGCTCTTGGCACTTAATTAATTCCATCTCGACCTCAAGTCTATGAGCATCCATCTTCTCTAGCTTTTCCTCCAATTCAGAATTCTTTTGAATCATAGCTTCCAGTTCAGTTTTGATTGTGTTCTGGTCACTTCTAGGCTGATCAGATGTCGGTTCTGCCTCAAGAAAACTGCTTCCACTTTCTGTATCTGGCAATGCAGCAAGCCTTTCCATCTCAAGGAAATCATCCATGAGATTGATCTCAATTGAAGGGGCCATACAATTTTTCCCAGCAGCCTTTTCATTCTTAAATTGATCAAATTCTGTAATTAAAGCAGATGCCCATGAGTTAGAACGACTAGGCTCACATTCTTTCATGTCACTCTCAATTGTATGTAGCCTCTCTCCACTTTCTGAAAGGCTATCTGTGAAGGACTCTACATAAACTGAGGAGGCAGTCAAAGACCTTTGATCATTAGCAGAGCATGTTTTACGAGCTACAGCTTTTAATCTCCTGCATTCTGCGTCAAGCTTAGCCACCTTCATTATGCATTCCAAATGTTGCTTGCTTGCTGCTTCAGCAGCTTGTGTACTTAAATCCCTTTCAATGATCATGAATTCTAATTCCTCAAGTCGAGATTGTAGTTCAAGTTTAAGGCCTGCATTCTCCTTCTCCACAGAATCAAGTTTCTGTTTAGGATCAGAACAAATTGATGCAGCAGCTTCAGCTTTAGCTGTTTGAAGCTGATTCTCAAGCTCAACAACTTTCCCCTCAAGCTCAGACTTTTTCGATTCCCAGACATGAGAATTGTTTGCAACAGCTTCATGGATCTTTTGCTCTTGCTCTTCTCTAGCTTGTCGAAGCTGCCTCATACACTCCTTGAGTGCCCTATCAAGTTGACTAGCTCGGTCTTCAAGATCTGAATTCTTCTGCTTTGCAGCGTCAAGTTGTTGTTTAAAAGACAGCACGTCATCTTCAGCTTTTTCCCAGCCTAAGTATAAACCAAAGCCAATATTAAGGATCTTGTAGTTCATTTAAGTTTTAAACTCAACAAAAGAAATGGCATGTGGTAGTGGTGAGGGCTTCGAATTTTTTCAATAAATCCAATAATATCACCTTGATAACGAAAAAGTCCAAAACGGCTGCAAATGAGCAACAGCTTTTTCATGCTATGAAACTCAGTGTAAATCAGGGCAAATATTTTGGTACGATTGGAAATATTCTTTGACTTGAATTAACTGATAAGATGTCTCCAATATTGGGTAGATGCTCATCATTCTTGATAAGATGGATATTGATGCATATATTATATAAGGAGGAACAAAATGTAATGAGTACAAAACTTGAAGACTTAATGATCTTAAACATGATGGCAAAGTAATGCCCAAACTGTTATTCATATAAGTTCAATGAGTTTCAGGATCCATTCTCGTGACATTTTCCTCATAATCTCCTGGTTTGTATGAGTCTCACATTTTTTTGTGATAATAATGGAAATGACAACGAATGAATACCTGAGATAGCTTCCTCAGCAATTTTCGCATGCTGCCTTACCAAGTCTTCTTTGGCACTAATGTTTAGGAGAGCAGCAGATAATTTTTCTCTCAGAACCTTTACATCATTATCCTCTTCTTCGTTTGATGCAGCCTTAGACATGATGCCTTCTGGCGATGTAATATTTTGGGTTACTTCTGGCCATGTAGTAGTTTGGGTTGGATATTCCTTTGACAGCATGGCAAAATTGTCAGATCCATCATATTTTTCTTCAGCTTTACAATAATCTGAGCAACCACATATCTCTCATACTTGATTATAACTTTGTTAATGTAAAAGCCTATACGCTTTAGTGAAAAGGAATGTTTCCATTCTATGTCAAACCTGCAGAACAAGTGATGAACATTGTTTGCATCTTACCTAGACAGTACAAACTATTATTTCAGAGAGCGAAACAATAACCAAGAACATATTTTCTAAGAATACTTCTAAATTTATTATTTTGCCACTGAAATGGCAGGGAAAGAAATATCATCAGATCATGCACGATCATGAACGTTGAACAGCATAAGAAATAGAATTTAAGAATCCATCCTATCAAAAATCAGAAAATGTAGTCAATTGCAACTGTTTATACCGGTACCTACCTGATCATCGAAGAACCTTTCTGAATAAGATGATATTGATCCAGAACTCTCTGTTTCACCTGGACTCTTGTCAGATGATTTCCTGCGCCATAGCCAACTCCGTCGGTCCATCTACAATTCAGGCACAGGTAGCACGTTTTAATTCCCTCAGTGACTTTATCTGGAATATCACTTCACAAACGCCATTGGCTGCAATCTCAAGGTCTTAGCTTGAAGTAAAAAGAAACTCGGACACTGCTCTGGGAGTAGACATTGCATTCAAGTTTTGTATTGCAAATGAATTTGACTAGAACACGAAGCATAGAATTGGAAAAATCTGTAAGCAACACCTACATAACCTGAACAAATAAGAAAATAAAATAAGACGGCAGTTACCAGCTTTGCTTAGAATTCACTTATCAATCCATCTAACTCGATTTTAACTTCTAGTGAAACCACCCAATATCACTGCTCACTCACACGTAACACTGGAATCATTGACGATCTCAATACCCTTTGAAATAAAAAAGACTACAATATTAAATGCCTATTACTTGAGACTCAATTTACACAACTCGTCCCACATGTACCTACCAAGTCTCCCCAGTTAGACGCCATATGAAAACATCAAGGAAATCGGAATCCAGAACCCCCAACTTCATATATCAAAATACCTAAAACCCCAGAAACCGATTGAAATCCTAAAACAGAAGTGAGATACCTTCGCCGACAGCAAAATCCAGAAGCACGAATTGAATGCAGAAAAGACACAAGTTAGTGTTGGAGATCTGAGGAATGACAAAGGAATTGCAGGGGTTGAAAGAACTTGCAGGGATGATTCATAAGTATTAATCAGCGCGTTTGTTTGCGATGGAAATAGAGACAAGAAAAGGGTAGGACCATGCGGATTAAGCGGTAGAAGGCTGTCTTCAAAAGTCCACAATGCCAGACAATTTTATCTTTTTCTTCTGTTGTGAGATTTTGTTGGTAATTTTTGTTGGGATTCTTCGAATCAAGAGCGCGTTATTCTCGCGCCATTGCTTGTCGAATTCCATTACCGCAATAATTCTGTTCCCTGTAATACTCACGGCCACCTACAGCATACGCAGTCATTGCTGAAGAGCACAAGGATACTTACGAGATACAGGTGAGTAAATAATTTTCATTCCGTCGAGATAGATTATCGATATAATATTGTTTTTAGTCAAATAGTATTCCAATTTTTGTAATTTTGTTTACTCTTCTAAATCGAACAATTTTCTTATATTTTAAATTTGTCTCGAATTTATCCCTAAACTAATTTAAAACAATACATAAATTTAAATAATTAAAATAAAATTTTAACATATTGTTTTTAATAAATTTTGGAATGATTTCAAATTTAATATCGATTTACCAAAATGAAAATAAAAATTATGTTTGTTCACCACTTTTCTTTTACTTATTGTTATATGTCAGTATAATGTTCTCCCTTGTCTACAAAATTTTACGATTAATCCTATGAAGCCAATAAGTCTGTAGCATCTAAATTGGTAATGAAACAAATTTTAATAATATAAAATTACCAAAATATCCTTTTTGTTACCTTATATTACTTTCTGTTGCAGCATCTCCACATATTGTCAACTAGCATATTTATTAGTCTCACTCTTGTATTTATTAGTCCAACTAGTAGTTAGTAGTTCAACTATTGTATTTATTAGCCTCATTTTTAGGTTTAGATTTTGTATATAAATATTCATGTTGTCTATGTGATTCAACAAGGTGAAATACAAATTCTTTCCCTTCACTACATGGTATCAGAGCCCTTGGCTCGTTTCTGGGTATCTCACTGCCAATTTTTCTTGGTTCATTCTTCTGGAGAAACTAGTGTGATATTTTAGGTGGCTATTTTTATCTCACCGCCGGCACAGAGGAACACAGAAGGTTCCGGTCGGCCTGTCCCTTTTTTCCGGTGGCCAGAAACACCGCGCGTGATCTTCACGCGCCGACGAAGCATTCTGTGCACTGTATCACGCGCCAGCGCGTGGAGGATCTACTCCGGCTCGTCTCAACTTTCTAGCGCTCGGAATCCTCTTTCCGGCACTTTCCCGGCCAGCCACTGACGCATACTCGTTTTTGAGTCCTTCTGCCAAAATCCTTCATGAGTGTAAGCTTCCGTTAATGCACCCTACCTTCAGCAACTTTATCAGTGTGACTTGGGTTTATATAATCTAAGTTTGTTGTTGGAGAACTCTCATTTTCTTGTGTAAAATTGTTTGAATATCAGTCATTCTTTGGTCAATCAAAGTTAGTCCTCAAGGAGCTAAAGACTTTCTAAATTGTTTTTTAACCATAACCTTCAGGTTTGACACCATAAAACATCTTGTCCTAGCTGTAATCTCAACCCTATTTTACCAGTTAAATTTTTCTTCTAGGTGTCCTTAAGCAACCCTTCCCTTTTTTTCCTACTATTTCTCGACCTTTTTGATCCTTAGAAATGTCTGAAGTCACCATATCCTTCAAAACCAATATGACTGAAAATTTCAATGTAGTTGGGGATTTACAAAACCTACATCCCAATTATCGGTTGAATGGTAGAAACTATCTCAAATGGTCACAACTTGTCCAGACCATATTGAAAGGAAAAGGAAAGTTAAGCCATATTTTGGGAACTGGTCCCTTAAAGAGTGAGAAGCACTATGAAGCATGGGATGAGGAAGATTCTATGATAATGGCGTGGCTCTGGAATTCCATGAATCCAGAGATAAGTGATACATGCATGTTTCTTACTACTGCTAAGGAGATATGGGATACTGTTAAGCAGACTTATTCCGAGGCTAAGGATGCTACTTTGGTGTATGAGCTCAAAATTAAAGCTGCAGGGATTCGACAAGGTAATAAATCTGTTATAGAATATGCTAACATGTTAAGAAACATTTGGCAAGAAATGGACCATTATAGGTGTATTGAAATGAAGTGCAGTGAAGATGCAACAATGCTGAAGAATTTTATTGAAAAGGATCGTGTTTATGATTTTCTTGCAGGACTCAATGCTGAATTTGATCAAGTCCGAATTCAACTTCTTGGAAAAGATGAACTACCATCCCTTAATCACACTATTTCAATTGTTCAGGCTGAGGAGACTCGGAGAGGTGTAATGCTTAGTAGTCCACCTATTGAAGGGTCTGCCATGATCCTTAATGGTGGTAGACATCAAAGTTTAACACTTGAACAGCCTAGAGAAGACAAGAAAGGCAAGGCACAGGATCGTGATAATCTATGGTGTACCTACTGTAAAAAACCGTGACATACCAAGGAATATTGCTGGAAATTACATGGAAAAAATATGAAAAATGGATCAGCAAAAACTCAAGGGCAAGCCCATTTGATGCAGCCTAACCAAGCCCAACCTCCAGGCCTTGAAGGATTCAGCAGAAATGAAGTTGAAAGACTACGCAACTTGTTGGAGACCTTAGAGAAGCCTCCGGGTAATACCAGTACTTGCTCTCTAGCTCATTCAGGTAATCTTTATCACTCCTATGGGTTAAATGTCTCAGATAAATTAATCCAGGACTCTTGGATCCTTGATTCAGGAGCAACAGATCACATGACCTATTCTTCTTATTCTTTTAAAACTTACACTCCATGTCCTAGCAATAGGAAAATATCGGTTGCAAATGGTTCACTTATTACCGTAGCAGGCTTTGGGAATATCCAAATATCTCCCTCCTTTGTTCTTAGAAATGTACTTCATGTTCCTAAGCTATCCTCAAATCTTATATCCATAAAAAAACTCACACAAGATTTGTATTGTCAAGTAACTTTCTTCTCTACTTCATGTATTTTTCAGGACCAAGATACGGGGAAGAGGATTGGGCTTGCTAAGGAACAAGATGGACTTTACTATCTAGTGCCACCTACAAATGCTGATGATATCAAGATTCCCATGTCCTTGTCTTCCTTTTCTGGATCCTCATCTCCTGAGAATAAAATTTGGCTTTACCACTGTCGTTTTGGTCACCCTTCCTTTGGAACTTTGAACATTATGTTTCCTTCTTTGTTTAATAAAATTAATCTTGCCAATTTTCATTGTGAGACTTGTGAAACAGCAAAACACAACCGAGTGTCATTTCCCATCAGTAATACAAGAAGCTCTTCTCCCTTCACTCTTATTCACAGTGATATTTGGGGACCATCTCCTATTCCTAATATCTCTGGTGCTAAATGGTTTGTTTCTTTCATCGATGACTGCACTAGGGTTTCTTAGATCTTTCTTCTAAAAAATAAGTCAGATGTAAGTACACTGTTTCCTAATTTTCATAGCATGATTCAAAATCAGTTTGGGGTTAAAATTAAAAGGCTTAGGTCTGATAATGCGAGAGATTACTTCAATCACACATTGTCTTCCTACCTTCAAAAGGAAGGCATAATCCATGAATCATCCTGTGTATATACTCCTCAGCAAAATGGCATAGCTGAGCGGAAAAATGGACACCTCTTATCTATGACTCGTGCCTATCTATTCCATGCAAACATGCCTAAATCTTTTTGGGGGGAAGCTGTTCTTACTGCTACATACACTATAAACAGATTACCCTCTCGTGTTCTAGACAATAAAACTCCTATGGAGGTTCTCTCTCAATTTTATTCAGATCTAAGACTTACCAATAGCCTTACACCTCGCATATTTGGCTGCACTGCATTTGTACATATTCATAACACAAGGAAGTTAGATCCAAGAGCCCTTAAATGCATCTTCTTGGGATATTCCTCTACTCAAAAAGGTTACAAATGTTATCATCCTGTTACGAAGAAGTTCTTTGTTTCTGTTGATGTCACATTTGCAGAACATCTTCCTTATTTTCCGAGCCCTTATCTTCAGGGGGAGCACACTAGTACGGAAGATAAGGAAGCATCTTTTCTTGATATTTCGTCTTTTCTTGACCTTCCCAAGTCCAACCCTACCATTTCTGAAAATCCACCTGGTCCTGAATCTAATCCTGACACTTCTAATGATCCTACTCCTACTTTGGTTAGCCCCCCCCCCACTGAATCGGTCATCAAGGATAACACTAATCTTGATAGTGTGAGGTATTTGCAGGTGTACACAAGAAGGGAAGCTCTAACTCCTGAACCTGTGCAAGCCCAACTCTCTGCACCTATGTTTGGTAGTTCTGAAACTAAGGTAAACACAAATTCTAACCCTAGCTCCCTAAACATTGATCTTGATGTTCCCATTGCCATTAGGAAAGGAACTAGAGAATGTACAAAGCACCCATTATATCCTCTTTCCCACTTTGTGTCATTTAACAAATTTTATCCAACTCACAAAAATTTTCTTGCAAACTTAAATTCCATTGTCATTCCAAATAATTTATCTGAGGCACTAGCCAAGGAGGAATGGAGGCAAGCCATGAAAATTGAGATGGAAGCATTAGAGAAAAACAAGACGTGGGAGTTGGTCCAATTACCAAAAGGAAAGAAACCCGTAGGGTGTAAGTGGGTCTTCTCAGTTAAGTATAAAGCTGATGGATCACTGGAGAGGTATAAAGCACGGTTGGTTGCTAAAGGGTACACTCAAACTTATGGCATAGACTATCAAGAGACCTTTGCTCCAGTTGCCAAAATAAATACCGTGAGAATCCTGTTATCATTAGCATCTATTTATAATTGGACACTTCAACAATATGATGTGAAGAATGTTTTCCTTCATGGGGACCTAGATGAGGAAATCTACATGAATATTCCACCAGGATTTGGAGACAACAAAACTGCAAATAAAGTGTGTAAACTGAAGAAAGCGTTATATGGTTTGAAGCAATCTCCGAGAGCTTGGTTTGGAAGATTCACCAGAGTAATGTTAGCCTCTGGCTATAAGCAAAGTCAGGGAAACCATACTCTGTTTATTAAACATAGGGATTCAGGGGGAGTCACAGTCTTGCTGGTATATGTTGATGATATTATTGTCACCGGAAATGACAAGATAGAACAAGAGGAGCTCAAAAGACATCTATCAAATGAATTTGAGATAAAAGAGTTGGGAAAATTAAAGTACTTCTTGGGAATTGAAGTAGCATATTCACAACAAGGTATCTTTATTTCTCAACAAAAATTTGTGACAGATCTCCTAAAAGATACAGGCAAAGTAGCATGCAAACCAGCTGATACACCGATTGATTCAAATCATAAACTTGGAGAAACCAGGGATGACATTGCTATTGATAAGGAAATGTACCAAAGGTTGGTGGGAAGACTTATCTACCTTTCACATACCAGACCTGACATAGCATATGCAGTCAGTGTGGTAAGTCAATTTATGCATAATCCCAAACAAGTACACTTACATGCTGTTCACAGGATTCTACACTATCTGAAAGGCACTCCAGGGAATGGGATATTATTCAAGCGGAACATGGAATTAACTCTAGAGGTCTATACAGATGCTGACTATGCAGGATCAGTGATAGACAGAAGGTCTACTACGGGTTATTGTACTCTCCTAGGTGGTAATTTAGTAACTTGGAGGAGTAAAAAACAGAACGTGGTAGCCAGGTCTAGTGCTGAGGCAGAATTTAGAGCTATGGCACTTGGAATTTGTGAATTATTGTGGTTAAAGATCATCTTAGATGATTTAAAAATCAAGCGGGTTAAACCTATGAGACTATACTGTGACAATAAATTCGCTATCAGCATTGCTCATAATCCAGTGCAACATGACAGAACAAAGCATGTTGAAGTTGACAGACATTTCATAAAAGAAAAGCTAGAAAGTGGTCTTATTTGTACTCCTTATGTGTCAACAAGAGGCCAGCTAGCAGACATTTTCACCAAAGGGCTCAACAGTGCAACATTTCAAACCATTATATCCAAGCTGGGAATGCAGAATATCTATTCATCAGCTTGAAGGGGAGTGTTGCAGCATCTCCACATATTGTCAACTAGCATATTTATTAGTCTCACTCTTATATTTATTAGTCCAACTAGTAGTTAGTAGTTCAACTATTGTATTTATTAGCCTCATTTCTAGGTTTAGATTTTGTATATAAATATCCATGTTGTCTATGTGATTCAACAAGGTAAAATACAAATTCTTTCCCTTCACTACACTTTCCTCTTGACCTTTCTTTCTCATCCATTAGCATTACAGTCATGGCACCCACACACCATTTCTTTCATCACCTCCTATTCTTTCTTCAACGACGAGCCGTTAACTAGTGCCATTATTTTTCCTGCTGACATAGATATTGTTGGAAATTTCTTTTGTTGTTCGTTTCTTTTTCATTTAGTATTTTGCTCTTTCACCAGCGAAACTAATATGTTACAGAGTATATTTAAAGTCTAAACAATAATAATTAGCGACAAATAAAAAACCATTGAATGATTATAATATATTAATTGTAGGAACAGATATGGACCTCACCCATATCAGTAAAACTTCAAGTAATATGAATCTTTTGTATCCAGCAAGTAAAGGCGTAAAGTGCACTTGAAGGGATAAATACTGAGAATATGCAGTAAAAAGCTTCCAATTTAGAAATTCTCAATCTTTTTTTTCTTCCCAATTACACCTGGTATAGTGCTATAAATAATACTTTTACAATTTTGAGTACCATTTTGAATTCTCCTTCATAATGTATACTGTATAACTAGCAGGGAAAGAGAAAAATAAACATAGTAAAGTTATATTCTTCTTTCTCTCAATGACTACTGAAAAGACTTTTTAAATATTTTTACATCTTGAGATAAATGTGTAAATTTAATAGCTAATATATAAAGAATTGCACGATTTGATAATTAAAAGCTGAATTTAATAATCACGTATAATTACAAAATCAAACAGTATACAATAAAAAAAAATTAAGCAAATCAATTGTGAACAATTTATTTTTAAAACTACAAGATATTCACTTCACTTCCCTCTCGAAAGTGCAATTAATTAATGAATTTGGACTCTTTAATTATAAATGTATCTTTGCAACTTCCTTAAATAAATTGTCATTCGCAACTACAACATGATTTTGAAAATTTGAACTCACTACATTGTCAAGTGACTCTTATAAGTATTGCATTATAAATTATTTGATGTTACATGTGTATTTTTAAAAAAGCGATACGAGATAAATTATTCATGAATCAGATAGTTCAAATTCATTTTATTGTTTATAGTAGGGTTCTTACATGGAGCGCATAGGACCGAAAAGCATAACACACACAAACATATATATATATATATATATATTAAAATATTGATTTTATTAATTGTAATATCCATAAAATTTATATTAAAAAAAAGTTAGTAAAAAATAATTATAAATACAAATAAAATATTTTTTGATATTATAATCAAAGTCAATATCTAAGTATTACCCTGTATACTTTTAGTGTTTGTAATTTAACTAAATACATTAACCAAGTACATATGAAAGAAATTTTAATCTAATTAAAATAAAAATAAAAATAAATAAATAAAATACAATATTCTCCATTTAAAATATTTTAAATTTTGAATTATTCTCACTAACTCCACTTACCTTATTTTATTTCCTAATTATCTAACTAACCTCTACTTATCACTCATTAAATTATACTAAAAATTTACATTAGCTTCTCATTCCTACACATTCCTTTCCTGTCGTTACACAGAGATCACCTTCTCCCTCCAATAGCCATTCCAGCGCATCAGCGACTAACCAGCAAGTCACCAACGGCAGCACCAGCAACCTCCACCACCACAATATTGCCAAAAAATCATGCAACCTACAAGCATCCCTGTGTAGAATTTTTTTTTTCTCAACCACCGACACTATTTCAGCCACCATGAAGGGTTGCCGGTGACTCCTCTCAATAGCTCCGTCAACCCCCAATGACCACCATTGGCTGTCACATCACCAAAATTTCTCAAATTTTTTGGCGGCTCAAAGGATTTGAAACCATGCTCGAAAATTCGCAAATTTTGTGCGTATTTGCTTCAATTTAGCTTAGGGCTTCAATTCTATGATTTTTTTTTTTTGGCCTTTCTCCCTCATTTATACTGATTAATTTGGTCCAATTTACTCAAAATTGAATAACCCTAATTTCGGCACTGTTCATCTGAAAAAAAAAAAAAAGGTGAATTTGAGCAAAATTCGAGTTGTTTACTTCAAATTGAGTTAGTATTATATTTCATAGGTGAATTTCACACCTTTTTTCCTGGAAATCACTAATCAATTGTGAATTTTGGTTTCCAAATTGAAAAACTTCAATTCAGGGGTATAGAGGCAATTTGGGAATTTAGTGAAATTTTTGTTCTCAGGACTCTTAAATTTTTTTTTTATGCACATAGAGAGTGATTTATAATTTTTTAAAATTTTAGTTTGAATTTTAGAATGGATTTCTAATTTTTAGTAATTTTTCATGAAGAAAAATAAAGAAAATTAGATGGGAAAATTAGTATGACGTGATTGGATAACAATAAATTATTTTAGATTAAATGAAAAATTTGGAATTTATTAGATGACGCTTAAGTGAAATATGTGTGATGGTAGGTATTAAAAATTTAATAAGAGAATAATGGAATAATTGAATAAAATAATAATAATAATAATAAAGAAATATAGGTTTTAAATATTTTAAAGTATTATTTTGGAAAGTGGCCCATAAATTTAATTTCCAAAAAATTTAGTAAATAAATAGGTAAATTGGTTAAAGATGAATAAGGAATAATTAACTGGCTCTGTGACAAAATCAAATAATTAAATTATTCATGAGGATAAGATGTTAATAGTATTTTATTTAATGTTTTAGGTGACTCTAAAATTTGTCAATAAAAAAATTATAATCAATGATATAATGAAGTTGGTATATTTGTGAGTAAATAATCCTAATAATGCAAAATATTATTCTAGATTATAAATTTTGAATTTTGAATTATTAGAAATATTAAAATTTGAACTCTAAAATGGTACGATTTTGAAGTTTTTGATATTTATATATAGATATTTATATATTTATGAAATATTGGGAATGTGTATAAAACAAAACCCTATAACTAACGGCAGTAGACATTAACTGTAGTGCATTGTAATTGGTATTCTAAAAATGTTGGGTATGATACATTTACCATTATATTCTGTTTGAAGCCTAGGGCCATTATGATATTTACTCATAGTCTATGACTGAATGAGTATAAATTCTGAATTGTTATTACTAGCTTTGGCTAAATCTGTATTCTTTAATTTTGACTGGTTTTGTAGGATATTTCTAAATGCACTTTGTTAATGAAACATGTATCTTTGAAATTTTAATATTGGTTATTAGTTCTTTAGTGAATCTAACCTACTGCTACTACTAGAGCTATGTCTTTCTCTATTTTTATGGTTTAGTTCAATTGCTTCCTTGTGTACATGTTAAATGTTTGATACATTACTATAATGCATTAGAAATTGTATGTATCGAGAGTTATAAGATCTATGTTTAATTAATGTGAATTTATGTAAATTCTACTATTATGAGGATTCTAATGTGTTCATGAGATAAAAAAAACATTATTTTTATGTCGATTACATCCTACCAGCTCATAAGAGAAAGTTTTATGCTATGCATCTTCTATAAGAAAAAGTTATTTGCAATAACTCTGTAATTAACAATCTTTTGGCATAATTAAAAGGTTACATAATTATGTAACCCTGACTCGTTATTGATTTGTTTTTTTTTAAAAAAAATTGAAATACTAAGTATGTAACCTCTTTTATATATATATATATATATATATATATATATATAAAAGAGGTTACATAATTATGAAATTTTGTTATTTCAAATTGAGGTTGTTTTATCATTTTCAATCTTTTGGCATTTTCATAACTTTCATCAATGAATTTTACATTTATAATTATCCCAAAATAACTATAAAATATCCTCACGTGAATATTCAATTACATAACACATCCAATCCCATCTGTCGGGCCATAAGGTTGTTAACACGTGGATGTATACAAACCACTACCTGTAGGATCGAGCGGGAAGCAACCGCCACCCAACAACAACGTAATACAAAAAATTCAATACATATATATATATATATATACTGAAATTAAATATCTAGCAAAAGTTAGTTATACGCAATCATTTTAAATAATTAAATTCAAAATATACCATTTTATCGAGAATTACAAATGTAAGTGAATCAACAATTATCAAAAGTATCTCTAACATAAAAGTTGGATGGAAATATAGATTATGTTTGTTTATTGAAAATACTTCTATTTATTGATTTGCTTTTTTTTTCTAAAGTTGAAATACTAATTGAAGTTGACCCTTTCAGGGGCAGGGAAAAAAGATAAAAGAAATAAAAAATAGAAATCCAAATTTTTAGCAGAGGGGAAGGAAGGGAGACGAAGACAAAGACAAAGAGATCAGGAAGGTGTGACATACCGTGGTGTAAGGTTCATACAATATCTGAGGGCGATCGAGAGAGAATCGCTGATCTGATAGAACATGAGCGGTCAAGTGGCTCCTCCTGGTCCGAGGAGGAACACCTCCAGCCATAAGCGAGCTCCGTCCGCTTCCAGGAAGTCCCTTTCCGCCGAAAATGGCAGCGGCAATGAACCTTCGTCTCCCTCTGACCAACCGTAAGTCTCACCCATCTTCATTCTTCATTAACGTTTTCGTTTTCTGAAATCCTTTCATTTTTTTAATGAAGCACCCATGCTTCCGGGACGAGGTCGTATCTTGTGTTGTATTAAATGTCTTATGTCGTGTTCGTCGTGTCTTGTAGTATTCGTGTTTCTGTGCATTTTTGGAGGCTTCATATTAAATTTTGTTCATTGTATCTTTTGAGGCTTCATTTAGTTGTTTCATGTGTCGAACAGTATATGCATATTGCTGGAATAGTAATGCACGAGGTGATTTCATATTTTCATGGGTGAATGTCCCATATCTCTGGTATGATTCGCAAGTAATGCTTCAATCTTGTGCTGGGTCCATCTACATGTAATTAGAAAGAGGATGTCGCTTAGCAAATCTTTGCTTGGAGCTCTTTTTAAAAAATAATATTAGATTAAAGCTTGACAGGTCTCGTTAATTTTCTATTTTCATTGATTTAATTGGGTTTATTGGTAAAACTCTTTAGGCCTGTTGGAGAAGATAGGACGGTAAAGAAACTTCGATTGTCAAAAGCCCTTACAATTCCCGAGGGGACCACTGTTTCTGAAGCATGTCGACGTATGGCTACTCGCCATGTTGATGCTGTTTTGTTGACTGACGCCAATGCTTTGCTTTCTGGAATTGTGACTGACAAGGTGCATTCTCTGCTCTGTACATTAAGAGAGTTTGCTTGTGTTTTTTCCTTTATGAAATGTTTGAAGCTTGTATATCTTGTGGTCAGGACATCGCGGCTAGAGTTATAGCCGAGGGGTTACGCCCAGAGCAGACAATAATGTCAAAAATAATGACACGTAACCCGATATTTCTGAAGTCAGATTCTCTGGCCCTAGAAGCTCTTCAGAAGATGGTCCAGGGTTAGCTTTCTTCTTACTCTTACCTTCACTATCGTTGTTATAGATGTTTGAGTAGGTACAAATAGGACATTCTCATAAACTTTTGGGTTTTACTGTGCTTGAGCGAGTTCTTTCCTATCTTAGGCAATTGGATCGTATCGTATTTACGCCTTAACTGATTAATTTATTAAATTTTGCTCATTACTTTTAAAATTACAGTTTCATATTTAGGAGGATATTATGCAACAATATAATGAGATGCATTCGACCTATGTTTTGTTTTATGGCAATTGATATTATCATGAACATGGGATATTGGGATTCCTTGTATGGCAGCTCACAAATCTGAACATTGAAACGTGGCTATTGAATTAATTTCTATAACATTTTGCTCTGTTCTATCAGTTTTTTATGTTTGCTTTTTGGTTTACAAAGAAGGCACAAAACCTGGGGAGTAGAGAATGGATAAAGGGCAGGGTAAGAATTTTATGTATTTGTACATTAGTTACTAACTATAACAAAAGAACCATGCATTATAAAAGGTTGCGAGTTGTGACTATCATGCTAATAAATTGATACGATGAATCTGTTTTTAGTAATGTCACGGTCAGTGTCAACCATGGCCCACGTTTTAGATGCCTTGACAGTGGCGATCCGTCCATATCATATTTTCTCTATGTTTACATCTTAATTGATGAATCTACAGTTTGTCCTCTTATTATAATCCATTGAGATATACTTTTGCTTCTTTCAACTCGAAGGTAAATTCAGGCACCTCCCTGTTGTGGAAAATGGTGAAGTCATTGCCTTGCTGGATATCGCCAAATGTCTTTATGATGCCATAGTTAAGGTGGAGAAGGCTGCAGAGCAGGGGAGCGCCATTTCTTCAGCAGTTGGAGGGCTGGAACGTCAACGGAGTAACAATTTATCTGGTTGGAGTGACTGTCTTTATAACACTTCTTAGTATTGAACTACTGATTGCATGTGAATGTAGAATGGTTTTTTTTTTAAAAAAAAATTTTCTGAATATGATATGCACCATTTGCTTACTCATTAGTTGACTTTGCAGTTTGTGAAAAATTTTTATACTATCATTTGAGGCAGAAAATAAGGTACAAAAGGAGCTGGTAGTTAATATCTAAATTTTTAAAATTTTGCTCGCATAAAGGGCAGGAGATCTCTTGTGTGGAGATTTTAGCTAAGTTGATGAATGGTAAACCAGATCTTTCGGAGGCATGCGGGAAAATTGACAAAATCTTGGGCATTATTTGTGTTCCTTGTAACTTATATACTCTGCTATGCTTCTTATCTTTTAAAATGGATGGCATGTATATTCACTTTCTTATTTGTCAGTTTTTCTTTTGGCTTCTCATATTCCTGGCCTTGTCGTTGTTTAGAAAACTGCCCGGCTTAATAATTTTGTTGATACAAGAGAGTGAGTGGTCAGATTGTATACATTTTATATCTGTTGCCATATTTCGACATACAGTAATGATCCTAATATTTCATTTGCTATCATCTTTATCAGCTCCACCCACTTTTATTGAAACATTGAGAGATCGCATGTTCAAGCCTTCCCTGTCAACAATAGTTGGTGAAAATACAAAGTAATTCCCTGATCACATTTACACATTTGTTTGTTGCAAAGCTAAGCTTATATATGTTATCAGATTTTATTGTTTTACCAAGTTCTCTAGCTTTATGTGTTTATAGGATTGCTATTGCAACAGTGGCAGATCCTGTCTATGTAGCTGCAAAAAAGATGCGGGATTTGCATGTTAATTCTGCTGTTATTGTGGCGGGAAACAAACTTCTGGGGATACTCACGTAAATTTTTTTTTGAATAAGATATTCTTTTTCTTGAGAAGTCTATAATATGGATAATGCAACAACATATGTATTGCATGCTTTTCCAGACAAGAAACCACCTTGAATATATTTGACTTGGACTTTGGAAATTTTGTGTAATATTTTGTTTTGTTAATGTCTCATGCAGCTCAAAGGACATCCTTATGCGGGTTGTGGCTCAAAATCTTTCTCCTGAGTTGACTCTAGTGGAAAAGGTTATTCCAATTTTGCAATTTTTGAAACTTGGACGTAATTTTAGTTTAAAAAGTGGGGTTTACAGTGAGATGTCATTTCTTCTTACTGATGTTCATATTTGCATAGTAATTATATCAGACTTGAATTTCTTTTCTCTACTTCCCTTCCTTGCTTCTTTTCATCAGGTAATGACTCCAAACCCACAATGTGCATCATTAGATACAACAATTCTTGATGCACTGCATATGATGCATGATGGGAAGTTCTTGCATCTTCCTGTACTGGACAGAGGTGAGCTTTGCTTTCACAATTTTGTTGATATACAGTTTCTGACATTGTATTGACTATAATTTGTTTTGCAGATGGAAATTTTGCTGCTTGTGTGGATGTTTTACAGATAACTCAAGCAGCGATTTCTATGGTAAACCTCTTGTATCGATACATATTTCTTTCGACTAGCTAGAAGAGGTATCTTAGAACTTACAGAATATTTCAGATTCCGACACCTTTTTTTTTGTCTACATCCAATGTGCTCTTGGTGGATATTCAATTGAAGTTTTGGTCAAAAGAATCCAAATGTTGGGAAAAACAATTCTCGCCAGCTAATCTTAGTGATGGCAGTATTAATTTTACTTGGAGATTGCCGCACTTTGATCATAGTTTGACTGTATATCTCTCCAGATATCAAACATTGTGTGTCTTGGGTCTTGTATATCCAATGGACCTTCATTCTATTCCTTTCCCTGAAACTTACATGACCTTTTTCACTTCATCGTGTTTATTGAGAAATAATTCGCACATCCTGGTTTTCCTATATATAACAGCATTGAAGTATATATCACAATGAGTACTAAGAATCACAGGTGCCTCTATGTTATAATTTATATTAACACTCGTACTATTACATAGATGCCAGTATCTGATTCATAAATGATGTGCTTTGCAGGTTGATAGTAGCTCGGGAGCGGCTAATGATGTGGCAAACACAGTTATGCAGAAGTTTTGGGACTCAGCATTTTCTTTAGAGTCAATGGAAGATTTTGACTCTCATAGGTACTCTGGCGGCATAGATGTTGCTCAAATGTGAGATCTGGTTTGTTCTTTAAATCAACCCATAAGATGTTTTTTTTATTGCAGTGAAGTATCAGGGGTAGTGCCTTCAGAAGGGGCAGATGCCAAGTCTGCAGATCAATCTGTCGGTTTTGAAAATTCATTTTCCTTTAAATTTGAGGATATTAAGGGTCATGTACATCGATTCAACTGTGGTAAGTTTTAGCCTGTACCTACAGTCATCTTATGCTGGGTCCCTACCCTCTTTGATTGTTATAACTTGTAAGAACTCTTTCTGAATTAGCACAGAAATAATGTTATCTTGCCTTTTTTAGGTGTTGAACATTTTGATGATCTTGTATCAGCTGTTATGCAAAGAATTGATCATGCTAATGGTGGACAACGTCCTCAGATTTTGGTGTGTTTTATGCAAGTTCAATGCCTATACTTTTGTTTGTGCTATATGTATATGTTATCACACTGACTTTCCTCCCTTCAGTATGAGGATGATGAAGGTGACAAAATTTTTCTTGCCACTGATAATGATCTTGCGGCTGCTGTCAGCTATGCTAGATCGATAGGAGTGAAGGTGAAAGATGCCTACTTTGTATTAGATTTTTCTTTTGATGCAGTTGGCTTCTTTGGATTTATTCATAGGATGCTATAAAACATATTTGTGTTTCAGGCTCTAAGGTTGCATTTGGAGTATGCCGATTCAAGCAATATAAAATCATCAAAATCTGGTGCAGCAATAAGCCAGAAAATCAGTGCAATGTCTTTGCGCTCTGGTATTATTGCAGGTTCCGTTGTTCTAACAAGCATTGTTGTATTGGTCTACTTAAGGCGCTCCAAACAGTGATGTGTTGCCAATTTTAGGAAAATATCCTACAATCATGCTGTATAAATTTTAAAACATTCGTATTTGTTGGATCTCTGTATGGGATTTTAGATTTATTCAAAATTTTGCTCCTTTTGGAATGCACATACCACTTGTAATTTTCGGTTCAAAACCCAGATGAGTTATATATGTTGCTTTTATAATTGATCTGAAATACCATGTAGGACATATCAGAGTAAAATCCATTCGAACTTGAATTCATTTTTTTAAAGGGCTAAATGCATTGTGCATTTGAAGGTAGATAGGGTACGAAAGAAAGAGAATAAGAGTCAGGGCCATATATATTTATGTTCAGTCTGTCTTCCTCGACTTATCTCTCTTTAAATACATTATATGCGTTTAAATGCCTAAATCTAGGGGATTCAAGGGTGAAACAATTCAAACTCATGACTAACTTTATTTTGAAATGTATTCTTCCCTTGTTCGTTTTGGCGGCAAAATTTGCAAATACAAAATTGTTGTACTATACATACTTATTTATGTATATGAATTTTAAAAGCCATGAACTTGTTTTGGGGCCAACAATAATCGTTTGTGTTGTGGATGTGAAAAAATAAGTTGTTAGTGAATTATTCAAATTTGACTTGTCAGAAGTCTAAATTATTTTCGGCCTATTTATTGAATAAATGAACTTAATCAATGCTAAACTGCTAAACTTCGATGTTTGGCTGGATAAGCTTATAGACAATTCATTCGAACTTGACTTGTCAAAAGTTTAAATTAAGTTTGGCTTATTAGAATAAATGAACTTAATGATGTTTGGCTGGATAAGCTTATAAACAATTCAGTGAGTAATAACATATCATTTTATATAATACATATTGTAATCATTTGTTTTTTTTCATAAAAAAAATTATAGATAAATACCAAATGTTTTGTATTCTTTAAACATTTTAGTATATAAATGTATATAATTTTTTCATACACATATAGATATATAGTATAAAAATTTATAATTTTCTATTTTTAATAATTTTTAAGTATAATCTTTAGTGCACTTATAATTTTGAGTACATCCCAATTATAATATAAGAATATAATTGTAATGATATCAACTAAAAATTAAAAATATTATAATTTTATCTTTACATTATAACTGAATATATTAATATACTTAAAATTGTAAATGCACAAACGATTTTACCTCATTTTTATATTTGCAAATAACTTATATATCTTTATAATACTGTTCACAAACTTTGATTTGGCTTAATGAAATCTATTTTAAGCGAACAATTCACGTGTTTAATTTATTTTTTATACCAAAAGTAAGTTTACAATAATGTTTACCTAGTGCTTTATTAATTCATAACAGCTTTTCATATACTCTTTCAGATGAACACAGCATTCGTAAATGGGTCTGAGAACATATTCATATTTTCGGAAGAAGCCCATAAACAGCTCCATTCGCGTAGAAGTTACACACAGTATGGACATGTGATTTTTAGACTGGACTTATAAATATTATGTTTGAATTTTTTTTTTAAATTAAGTTTATATTTAAATCAGAATTTTTAATTTAAATTTTTATTTATATTTTTTGAATCAAATTTATTAGGTGAACCAGATTTTTTAAATCATGATTAAGTTAACTTATAACTTAAGACTTAAAATAAATAATATATTTAATGGTTATTAATACTTGTAAAATTATATATATAGATATTGTAAATATAAATGAGTTTTTGTATTAATATAAGTCATTTAAGTAAAAAGTATTATTTTTTATTTTTTTACTAAAATGTTATCTTATACTAATTTTTTTTAAATAATAAAATTTTTTATTAAAAAATTTTCATTTGGACTTTTTGGGGTTAGAATGAATTTTTAAAAGGTCTAAACGCAACTCATTTAATTATTTAATTTTTTATATTTGGACTTTATTTTTTTGAATAAAACTAAGTTATAATTAGGCCTAATTTAAATATAGAGTGAAAACAAAAAAATAATACTACTATGCAACTTTCTTATGATGCTCCTCAACAACGTGATAATGCAATATTATCAATTGTAGTGAGTGAAATTATCTGTTTCACAACTTATAATAACTAAAATATTATTTTAGTCTCTAGATGAAATTATTTAAAATTTGGTCATTTATAGCTTTTTGTTTTCAAAATAGTTTCTTATAAATAAAACTGTCAAATTGATTCTGTGGTACAACAATTGCTTAAAAGTTAAAAAAAAAAAAAAAACCAGACCACGATGTAGATCACTGAATGTTGATATAGTGTCATTAAATGCCATGTTGACATTTTTTTTTCCTTTTATTCCATTTCTTTGGCAATGAAATCGTTACCTATTTAAAAACTTAATAAAAAGCGTGGAGTGGATTGTTAAATGTTATGTCAGCTTTTTGGCCCTGTTTGATTCTGTTTTTGGTTTTTATGTTTTTAAACTTGTTTTATCAGTTTATTTTCAGAACAGTTTTAAAAACAAAAAAATTAAAAAGATCTGTTTGGAAAAATTTATTATAAAAGAAGTTTTAAAATCATGAAAACACACAAAATTGTTTAATTCTCTTATTTTATGTAAGTAATATTGGTATAATTCTTTTATATAATAAATTAATATCAATGTTAATTTTATACAAAATGAATATGAAATTAATATTGCTATAACTCAATTTAACATTATTTTAGATAAATCTTAATAACAATACTTGTAAGTAGTAAAAATGATAATACAATCTATATATATGTTATAAATTTTAGTGTTATATATTTCTTTGCTTGGTGGATGAAGCAGGGAGATAACTTCTCAATTGCTCATGATTTTCTTGCTTTACTTCCAGCGGCGAGGGAGAAATTTTTGTGAGGAGCCCAAGATTGTCAATTATAATATATATATATATATATATATATATATATATATATGATATGTATGATATGTATCATATGGAGTATATTTTTTAAATAAGTTTTATTTTATATAATTTATCTCATAGACTAAGTTTTTTGTGAATTATAAATTAATTTATAAAATACATAAAAATTGAGAAAATTGTGATATTCACTCTTTTTTAATTTTGTACCTATACTCTACACTAACATATAAGTATAAATATAATCCGTTTTTACTTTTATTTTATTTAAAACTTTGTTAAGATATTATTCTAAAATGTTGTCAGTTTTTAATTTTATTATTCAAAATAATTTATAGAATTGTTAAAATAAACTAAATAATAACTAATAATTTTTTACTTATAATATAACACATTTTTAAACGATATATAAATTATTATGATATTTTATGCATATCTCGTTTGTTTAAAACAATATTCCTCCTAGTTTTTCCTCCCACTGCCTCTTCTTGCTTCATCTTCATGATACTGACATTCATAATTTTTTATATATATGTACTGTACTAAATCTAAGTTTTTCTCTTTTTTAAAATTCATTCAACATTGGCATTTATCATCATCTCTTGAGATGGGTAGCGAAAAATAAAACAAAAGCCATTAACTGAATCTGACCGTAATTTTTATATATCTCTACAACTCTAAAAAACAAAAAAAATAGTATCCTATGCTTTTGCCAATATAAGAGAACAAACAGATAATAAAAACTCAAGTGAAATAGTTGAACACTTGTAGTGAAGCTTTAAAATTTTAGTGTTCACTTTACTTGTCTCAGTATATTGTTTAGGTGTTGCTTTCTAATTTTATTGTTTTAGAGAAGTATAGCTGAGCATTGAGAAGAGGATGGGACAATAAAAAATTAAGAAGGAAAGATTGACTTTGTTTTATTTAAAAAGTAATAGGGGCCAAATAAAATTTATTTCTTTTATGAGGGGCCAAAATATAATTTGTTCATATCTTATATATGTATATGGTATATATGCAAAACAAACATGATGCCCACTAAGTATAATAGGAGTAAATTTGATTATAATATAAAAAGTTTGTTCGATTTAATTTGTAAAATACGAACAAAAAAAGATTGAATAGAAAAGTTCGATTTGTAAAATGAGTAGAATGAGATTTTTTTTAAAGCCTGGCATAAACTCAAAAAGGTTGAATAAATACTTTTTTAATTAGTAAAAATTTGTTATACAAAAAAAAACTTAGTGTAATGTAATATTTTAATAAAAAATAAAAATATTTTATTTAAAAGATTTATGTTAATAGAGCAATTCATTTGTATTTACAATTTTTGTATGTATAACCTTACATGTAATAATAACAATTATTTATGTTATTTATTTTAAATTTTTAATACAAAATTAATTTGACTTTCCTTTAAAAATTTTGATTGACCCGATAAAACTGGTTTGAAAAATATGGATAAAAATTTGGATTAAAAAATTTAATTAAAATATAAACTTAAACTTTTTATTAGCCCGAATTTAAGTCCAATTTTTAAAAATTTAACTCGATAATTAAGTCTAAATAAGAGTAATCTAGTCGTAGAGCTCAAATCTTAGTAAAAATAAAAACTATAAATTAAAATATAATAATAAGTATTAAGCCAGCTAATATCATATGCTGGCTCCCAAAATAGTTGAAAAGCGTGTAAGTGAATGAAAAAAAAAACGCCTAATAGAGTTTTGATAAAATTACAAAATTACCAATAGTGGCAATAATGTTCTCCGCCTTTCACACTGTTTGTTAGAATCAAAATATCCAAAATATCTAAAAGTTGCTTTGTATTTCTTGTTTCTAAAACATGTCTTGTTCTTTTGTTTTTGGAAACCGTCATTGTTTCATGATTCATTTTTAATTCATGCCTAATGCCTTCATTTTTTGTTCATACCTTCTCTTCATACCGTGTACATATCCACCTTACTAATAATTTTCTCTATTATATTACATAATTTATTTATCCTTTTAGTTTAAAGATTAGTTGTTATATATATATATATATATATATAATGGTTTTCTCCTATTACTTGTATTTTTTTATTTCATTATTTGTTAATGTTTTATTTATATTGTAATAATAAATTTGAATAAAATACACATTTGATTTCTCACTTATTGAAATATTAAAAATAATATTTTACTTATTAAAAAATGTCACATTTGATTCTCCACTTTTCAAAAGATATTAAATTTAATATCTTAAATTTAGGGTTTAGGGTTTGACAAATGGATTAAATTTGATAATTTTTTGAAAAGTGAGAAATTAAGTGTGATATTTTTTAATGAATGAGGAATTATTTTGGGTATTTTAATGAAGGACCAAAATGATAATTTTATGATAAGTGAATGACAAAAAGTGTATTTTTCTCTAATAAATTTTTAAAAAATGAGTGTGTTTGATTTAATTATTTTATGTTTTCATTTTTATTGAATATTGTATTTGAAAAAATAAGTATACATGCACAATATTATTTGCTGTTTGATGATATTGACTTTGCACATATTTAGATAATATATATTATTTAATTAATTATAATTTTTTTAATGTAATATGTTAATGCTTAGTTGATCTTTGTCTCCCTTAACATTAAATTGCTTGGCTCCGCCATTGACTCCACTTAGTGTGACTCTTCAATGGAGGTTTTAGATATAAATAAAACTATTTTTGGATTCTTTACTTCGTTTTGAAGAGGATGACAAACGTTGAAGTTAGTGTGAATTCTCTACCATCACAATTATGATGGTAGAGAGTATTTTCGCATAAAAATAATACTGATATCATTTAAAGTAAAAAAATTAAAAAAAAAAAAACAAATGTATAAAAATTATGAGAGACGGTCAGTATCTTGACTAAAGAAAATTCACATTCCCAATAAAACATAACAAAATGTATAAAAAGGAATATTAAAATATTTCAATAGAGATTAGTATGAATTTTCTACCAATGAAATAGTAACGGTAGAGAGCAATTTTATATAAAAATAGCATTGATGCCATTTATATAAAAATGATAAAAAATTAAATAAGTAAAAATTATAAAAGAGTATTCTTTATTATTAGTATTTCAACCATTGAGGATTCACCATATGGAGGAAAACCAAGCTCACGCTCTACTTTTGTGTATGCAAGTTCATGCTTGCTAAAGAGAGTGAGAAAGTGGAGATTGCATTTTGGGCGTGGGATTGAGAGAGAATTTGCAGCATGTATGTGAGAGATTTACGAATTATCAGCTTGAACAATTTTGCACTATTGTTTAGAGGGTCTAGGGTGCTCGAAATGAGCTTGTGTGGAGAAACAAAAGTACAAAGCCGAGCAATATTGTCCAAAATGCTATCCGGTAGCTGAGGGAGTGGAAAAATGCAAACGGTCTTCTCAAAACTAGTAATCCACAAGTGACAAACTTGGAGCAAGCACCAACGGAAGAAATAAGAGGTATAAAGGACTGGTAGTGTTGGACAGATGCAGCTTTTTCCACATACAATATAAATGGGGCTTTGGGATTATCTTCAGGAAACAGAATGAGAAATTCATTCAAGCTATTTCCGGTCTTAAATGGGGCAAACCACAGCCCAGAATTGCTGAAGCGTATGTTTTGCTCACAGCTTTAATCTGGACGAAGGAACACTTGACTGGAGAAGGAGGTTTCCACACAGATGCTTTGGTAGTAACACATGTTCTTGGCACGACTCAGAATTTGGAGTCATTATAAATGATTGTAAATCAATCCTTCAAGAGAAAGTTCTTGTAGTTGGGTGAGAAGGGAAGCTAATATGGAGGCACATGCCATCGCTAGGGCTCTATTTTATATGCTGACCTTCAATTCTGAAATCATGTACTTGCTTTCTTATCTCATGTTGAATAAATGATTTTGTTTGACTAAAAGAGAAACTATAAAGGATTCACACCCGTAACAAAACTTAGATTCCAAAAAAGGGTATATAGAAGGAATATTAGAGCATTTCAATGGAGAGTTTGTGTGAGAAAGTTTTGTATGGCTAAAGAATTAGAGAAATGGATTCTCAGCAGCGCAGGGAACCTTAACCCAAAAATGAGACAGTCAATCTTAAGAGAGGAACCACTGACGGGTATCTCAGGTCAAATGGCTTTATTGACCTTGAAAGAATCCCAATTGATGTACTTTCTCTACGTCAAACACTCAAGCGAAGCAAAAAGCATGAAGCTCACAATCACTGTTCAGTGATTTGATCGAATAGTAAGTGGGGATGCTATATCTTCATTGTGTTGCTAGCATTTAGTTAATATGCTTCTACAGTATTCTTTAACTAATATTTTCGATATCCAATTAATAACGACTAGACCACCTAATTACCAACATGATAAGAAATCAGAAGGGAATTAAAAAAGAAGTTCACAATTTTAAATTTCAGTTCAATATTCAAGAATGAGAGAGTAAGACTAGACACTAAAGAACCATAGACTAGCTTACCAAAATCTTGCGCGACCAACAAGTAAACATGGATTTCAAAACTGAAGTTTCCACTCAAATCTCCGAAAGTTAAACCTTGCTAGCTACCCAAATTGCAACAACCTAAATCTAACTACTTGAGTCTCTCAAGTCACAGTTTTTACTCAAATAAAATAAAATTGCTGAACTATCCTGCCTAACCAAATCTTCTTGACTTCCTTGTAATTATAAATTTCTGGTCAATGGAATTATCATCCCGAAGCAGCAAACAATTCTGTCTTCCTATGTACTTGAAGGAAGAGAGAGTGGTTGCAGAAATCTCAAAGAAGGGGTCACCATGACATTCGCAGATATCAATCTCTCTCAGACAAGGGAATGGACCAACAATTCTGATCCTAACCAACGCAATCACATAGTGCAAGCGTAACTCCCGAAGGTGCGAACACTTGTAGAGAAAGTGATCGATAATCTTCTCGTTCAAATGCACCCTTCTCAAGCTGAGTGATGTCAAGAGAGTAAATGACTGAAGAATCACAGACGGTATAAACAACCCCCAGATTATGCCGACAAATTTAGCACGATAGGGGTCAGAAAAATCCAATTCAAGGCTCTTAACCCTTTTCTTGCTGGCAAAGTCAAGCCATTCGTAAACATCACAGAGATCCTCGTCTCTGTGAGTGAAAAGCTGATACCTCAGACAAAACGCGTCGATGGATTCAGCAGAGTGACTCGCTATGATCTGGTTCGCCCAATTTCTGAACCCTAAATTGATTTCCTTAATGCGATCCTGGAGACTGAAATACGACATGCGTTGGTATGGTAAGAGTTGGGCGATTCTACTCCTACCATCGATGCAGAGAGCGGGAATGAAAGTCCACAAGTGTTTCCATCGACGCGAGAGCACACTGGTTCTGGCAGCAGAACTGAGGGGCATCTTGGAGAGGATGAAGGAGAGTATATCATCGGGTAGGTCACTGATACGATCGAGAGGAGGTTCCATGGTGGGCATAGCTCAGCGAGAGCGGTACTGGTGGTCTCTGTTTTATAGGTAGGAGATGACAGGGTCAACCATGTCTCAGGAGACGTGGGATATACGACGGTTTTAAAACGAAACCGCGTTTCTTTTTCCTTCTTTTTTTTTCTTTTTTTTTTTTTTAAATTATTAATATTATTATATAATGTGGAGTTACAAAAAAAGTGCATCAGCATCTCGTGAATCAGGGAGGAAGTTAGGAAAGTATTACAATATGGTAATATTTTCTTTCTAAAATTTTAAAATAATTTATTATTATATATACATTTTAGTCATAATTATAATTAATATTTTCATTTTTTAATATTAGTTTGGGGTAAAAAAAAACATAAAAGTCTCATATCCACATTTGATAATATAAATCGTCAGTTATTATATCTGATAACATAAGGAAAAGAATAAAGCAAACTTTCTTAATATTACTTGACCAATAAGTAATTGGCAACCCTAATCAATTTAAATAGAAGGAAATAATTTGAAACAAACAAGAAATTAAATATGAATTACATAATAGGAAAGGCAAATCCCAAAATAGGTAACAAAATAATAAGGCTTTGAAGAATGCGAAAGTAAAAAAGAAAAAAAAAAAATTAAGCGCTTGTTTGATAGTGTTCTTTGTTTTTATATCTTTAGAATAATTTTATGAATTTTTTTTAAAAATAGGTTTTGAAAATAAAAAACTTGTTTGAATTTTTTATTTTTAGAAATACATTCAAAATTTTAAAATATAATGTTTTAAAAAGTTCAAAAACAAATTTTAAAAATGCAAAATCCTTGTTCGATACCAAGAATTAAATTTAAAATATAGAATTATAATTTCAATTCTAATTCCATTAGAATTGAAATTAATTCATAACTTTACAATTTATGTTTGGCTAAGTAAAGAATTAAAAGAAAAAATTGCTTCCAAATTCAATTCTAATTTTATTATTTAGAAGCAAAATAAATATTTGTTTTATGTATTTGTGTGCGTCACATGTTCAGTATTTATGTGTATGTGTGTGCTTGTGCATGCGCATGTATGTGTATATATGTGTATGTAATAAATTTATTATGTATATATTTGTATTTGTGAGTATAGGTGCTTATGTAGATGTGTGCGTGTACATTTATACTACGTATAGGTTATATGTATTTGTGTGTTAAACATGTTTGATATATATTAATATGTATGTGCACTTTTACGTGTGTGTATATATATATATATGTACGTATATATAACAAATTCATTATATATGTATTTATATTTATGCATATAGAAATGTATGTGCAAGCGTGTGTGTACATTTTAATCAAGTTAGACTAAGTATTTAAAGTAAGCTTTTTAACTTATTTATGATCAAAAGTTATGCGCTTTAAAATCTTGTGGACAATTAGACCCTATGAATTCTACACCTAAGCTTCTGTGAGTCATCTCAATCTATATACTATAACTAAATTAAAAATAAAACTTGATTTTTATAATAGGAGTAAAATTAGTTTAATTGCCTGCGTATTACATAGGCCTTAAAGAAAATTAGTTTATTTTACTATATGTTAGTATATTTTAAATCAACAATATTTGTAAGTGTTTGTAAAAAATTAAATTTAGTAATATATTATGATATAAAAGAAAACATAATAAATGATAGAAAGTCCATAAATTATTGGTTATGTGATATTAGTAAGAGAGAAGTAATGATAATTGACTTATTGTGAGGGCACTATTCAACCATATATTGTTTTCTCTTATTTAAATTTTGGATCATGTCAAGTTATATTTATAATCTCTTATTAGAAAATTTAAGAAATTGTTAATTTATTAATTCATTATTTTCTCGTTCACTCTAAATAATTTTCAGACTTTGAAAAATAATTCATTAATTTTTTCATTCCCTATAAAAAAAACTCTCACAATTTGAAAAACTCTTGATTTAAGAGCTAGTTAATTAATTTATTGATTAATTACTTTATTATTTTCTTATTAAGTACGAAGAATTTATTCACTTCAAAAAAAATTTTATACATGTATGAGAAAGGTGAAAAGTCATTGCATGAAAAGTTAGGGGTTTACCCAATAGAGTTCCCATGTTAAAAGAAACATACTTTACTTATATATAATTGATAGGTGTTGAATTCACCAAAAATAAAATTAGCTACTCTTAAATGAATATTTATATTGTGATAGTGATGAGTAGGGTCAAATCTACAGAGATTGACAATTCCAACAATTATAAACAACTAAGAACAACGCACAAAAGAATGTAAAAAGTGGGGGGGGGGTTTATTAAATTAAAAACAACACTAATAATAATTAAACCATAAAATTAAACAAATATTTTAAGAATTAGTAACACTGATTTAAAACAAATTAAAGTGAAGGAAGCTTTAATAAGAGATAAGCTTCTAATTAAGGAAGGTAGTGTATGATTTTTCTTAGTCAATCCTAGGCGTGGACACGACTCCACATAACATATTTAAGAGTTTGTTTAATATGTGATTGTTTTTCCTAGAGAAATTAGGGTGATTCTTCCATCCAGGGTTATAGGTGTCAGACATGGTTTAATTTCCCCTAAAGTTATTATCTATATAGTTTATTGTTTCTTCTGGGTATATTAGTGGGCATTGTACACCTAAATGACCTTGCCCACAGTATTCAAAGGTTTCAGAAGTTTTTACCTAATGGACTTAATGGCTACTCTGTGTCTTCTTAAGGCAAGACTGTCCAGCTTCTTGTTCATTGCCTCAAATTGGGCTACTACTTTAGTTGAGAAAGTCACTGGCCGATACATCTCAAACACTGTAGTTGGCCATTTTTCAGAGGTGAGGTCTTCTAGTATTTCGAAGGCATCCTTAAGGTATTGGTTTAATAGTTATTCTTGGGCAGCCCCATTCACTTGATTCCATGAAGATGTGATTAGTCCATTGTTGAAGATTCTAACTTGTTGGTGCTTAGAAAAGCCATGGTGAAGATAATTTATAAGGAAATCCTTAAAACATTTATAAGATTCATAGAAGGATTCTAAATCATACTGTTAAAAGTTAAAGATGTCTTTCAGCAACTTTTTTGCCTTAGCAGGGGAAAAATATTTATTCAAGAATTTTTACACTAATTGAGCTTAAATGTTATAAAGATACAAGGTTATGAATCTAACAGATCCTTGGCTCTACCTTTTAAGGAAAACCTAAATAACATAAGACAAATGACTTTAGAAGGAATGCTAGTCACCTTAAAGTTATCACATTTTTCCAAAAAAAGGTTCTTAAATAAGTGTTAGGATCCTCAGAGAGTAAACCATGAAATCAACTTTCTTTAAGAATCATCATAGTTGTAGAATCTATTTTAAAGTTAGTGTTGCTAATTTCTAGTCTAACTATGCTAAACTAAATGCCTTCAAAGGTTAGCATGATATAGTCTTTGACCTTTCTTCGAGCGAGTGCATCAGCATTCTGGTTGATAACCTAGGCATGGTTGTCAACCACTGGATCAAGTGCTTTACTACTAACATCTGCCATAATAGGTAACTCTTCCTTTTAACTCTTTGGTCTTTTCTTTTTTTTTTTTGCAAGTTCGCTCAATTTCTGAGTCTAAGGGTAGAACCTATACTTTTCGATGTGTTTGCATGCATGAACACCTAAAAAGAAGAACACCTTTGATTAAAAGTGCTTAATAATAAGTTCAACAAAATTAAGTGCCAAGTCCTTAGCAATGACACTAAAAACTTGTTGGTTGTAAATGCAATGCGCACATGCAAGTATATGTGGTCAACAAGTAATAAAGTGATGAGTATCGATTTCATAGAGGCTCAGCCTAATTGCAATTTGTTACCCAATACTAAGCCCTTAATGCAAATGATTAAGTTAGTTAAGTGTAAAAGGAGAAAGCAATAACAATTGAGTGAATAAAATATAACTAACTTAGGATTCTAAATTTACCACATATAGAGTTGTCTTCTTTCATAGTTATACTTCTGATTAACCAATGATAAAGCTGCTAACCTAAGAACCTTTAGTGACTATATGCTTCTACCAAATTTATATGGTCTAAGTTAAGATCACCTGGTTCCTTATATGTCTATAGGAAACGGCAAAGATTCAACCTCATGTATTTTGTTCGTAGTAATTGGTTATCACAGACAATCAAGTTCTTCATCTTGACTATGAATTGCATTAAGAGTAAACATTGATTATGCACATCTAGTTCTTAAATTTAGTTTTCCTTGTTAGGTTAATCCAAAAATTGAAATCTATCTTAAGCTGATCAGACTTAGAAAGCATTAGGTAAAGAATACACATAAATAACCACTCATCAAATAATTAAATTAGAAATAAAACTTTAACAAAAAGACAACCATGCAAGTATTTCAATAAAAATCCTATAGACAAGCTACTAGCTAAGCATTGGCATGAGTTCAAAACAAAAGGATAAAAGGAAAAGAAAAAACAAAAAGAATGAAAAGAGAAAAGTTAAGGGAAGACACAACTCTAAGTGAGCTGACTACTCCTTTATAGAACTCTTTCCTAGTCTTTCTCAAAACCTTACTTGGAAGTATATCCTAGGCAGTGTCTCAAGTGCTCACTAGCTTAATGTGTCTTCAATAGAATCCCTAAGTCTATTATTGATAGGCTTCAGATGCCTCAAGGATCTTAATAAGGATAAGATTATGTTCCTTATTTTTAGAAATCCTAATTTCAAAATTAGGTCTTCTGAAGGCAAGCCTGAGCACTGGCTTTCTGACGCCTGGGCTTTAAATCTCCATTTTTAGTGCCTAGACTCTGAAATTTTGGCACCTAGGCACTAAATCTAGTTCTTAAGCACTAGAATCTTAATGCTTAGGCATTGAAATTTGTAGTTCTTGTCACCTAGGCGCTATTTCTCTAGTGCATAGGTGCTAGACTCCTAACTTTTCTTTTCACGTGTACTTTTGGTGCCCAGATGTTGAAATTTTGGTGTATGGGCACTGAGTTTCTGGATTAGTGCACATCCGTTAGAACTCTGGTGCTTTGGTGTTGAAATATGTGCACTACTTTTATGGTGCATAAGCATTAGGTTACTGGAATTAGTGTCTAAGTGTTCAAATATTAGTGCCTTGGCAGTGCTTGTCCCATAATGATTTTCTGATTTCCTTCTCATTTCTTCCTAGAGTTGCTTTGGCTTTGTTTCCCTAAAAATTAATCACTAAAAAGTTTTTAATATTTGAAAAATGAAGGTTGGTAACAAAACTTTGAGGGTATATCACATTTAAGATAAAATTCCCTCGAAACTAGTGATTTGGCATCATGAAATAGGTATTTTAGCTATTATAATTGTTCTTGATAACTTTCTTTTAGAGAGTTATCAAAGAGATTGATAAAAGAGACTTGAACAGAAAATGAGGAAATTCAAAAGAGAAACCAAAAGACCAAAAGAGAGAGTTATATCCTAAAGAGTTAAGGGAGATGAAGAAATAGAGAGACGTTGAGCTCGAAAGAGAATAAGAGAAGTTAAGGAAGTGAGGAAATTTTTTCTATTTAGATTAAAGGAATCCAAGAGAAGAAAATGTGAGTGATTGGAAAGCAGGAGAAAGAGCAGAAAATGGATAGAAAATAAATAGAAGAGGAGCATTGAAGAAGGGTGTGCATAATCCCTAATTAGAGAATAAAAAATAACATTGTGGTTATTGGTTGAAGTGGCTATAAATTTTAGAGAAAAGAAAGCATAAAAGCAAGCCTATAGACTCCATAGAGGTAACATGTTTTGAGCACCTTTTTTGGCTTTAGTGGTGTTGATATTATTGCACTTATTTTTTTGAGCTTCTATAAGGTGTAGGACTTAAGGGATTTAGTTGCTCTTTTGCCTGAGGGATGTTTTATAAAGTTTTACACACACACACACACACACACACACACACACACATATATATATATATACACATACACTTGTTTAGAAATGAATATATAGGTGGTGAGAATGTATTCTACTTTTGTTAGCTTGCATAAGAATAGGGGCTATGCTCACATTGATTTATGGTTGCATTTCGTTATATGTTAGAATAAAAAGATGAAATTTGAAATTTCATAAGTTGAAATCGAAATGTGTAAAATAAACTGGATACAAATGCAAGTCTGTAATATAAACCTGGTGCATAGTGTTCGAACAAAAGTGGGTTGGACATAATCATGCAATCATGTAATAAGTTGTAACAAGTTATTTTCCCTCACTTTTATTTCAAACTTGTTTTATTCCTTTCTTATTCCCATACTATACCTTATTTATCTTGCCTTTGTTCTTTTTTTTTTTTTGGTAACTTCATCCTTCACATCATTTATCATATTTGTTTGGTTCCACTTTTAACCCATATCATGCACTTATACTGATCTTATTTCTCAATTCATGTTATATTTTGTCTTCTTGCACTTCCAAATGATTTTGCATTTTATTGTTAATATCAATCCATATCACATAAGATATTTCAAGTTTTCATTTTATTCTTGTTTTGGTTTATTTTACATAACATTTTACTTTGTTTAATTTTTATTAACAAGTTGCCATGTGGGACTTAAATCTACTTAGACAACTAAGGAATTAACTAATGAAGACTATGTGAGACCATTAATCTCTTTAGTCTATGAAAAATAATATATGATTTCTTATAACATTAATAATAATATTACATAAACAAAAAATAATTTCTATGTTACAAAATTTTTCGTTTTATCCTTATTTTGTCAAAAGTTGCCGCATGAGATTGTTAGTCTCATCAAGCACTTAAGAATTGCAAGTAAAGGTCATGTAAAACTTTTAGTCTTCTTAGGCTTTGAAAATTAACATATAATTTTCATAAAATACAAAAGTGAAAAATAAGTTCTAAGTCCCAAAATAATTTATTTTGCCTTCTCTTCATGAACAAATAATCCCAAAATACTTCTCTTTAACAATTTCATTCCATTTGGAAAATCAAAACTAAAATTCTAATTTTAAAAATCCAAAAAAATACAAATTCCAAAATCCCAAAATCTCTCCGTTGATAATTTTGTTCCTTTTTCTCCTTTCTCCCAAAGTACTTTTCCTTAATAATTTCATTCATTTCCTTTAAAAAATAAAATAAAGAAATCCTCATTTAAAAAAATTAAAAAAAATAGAATAAAAAATACAAAAACACTTGTCTTTGAAAATTTTGTTCCTCTTTCCAAATCAAAATAAATCCTCTTACTTTTAAAAATTCAACAAATTAAAAATTAAAAAAAAAACCTAAAATTCATTTCTTTTGATAATTTCATTTCCCCTTCAAAGTCAAAACAAAATCTTTATTTGAAAAATCCAAAATAAAAAACATAAATTCAAAAATCCTTAAATTCCTTTTCCATCATAATTTCATTTTAACTTCAGAATAAAATTCAAATTCCAAAAATTGAAAAAAAATTAAAAAGAAAGAAAATGAAGGGAGCAAGAAAGTAAGACCAAGTTCATATCGTAAACTAAAACATATAAACCAAAATGCAATCATGTTTTGTTTACAAAAATCTAAATGGTTTCGACTATCTTGTTCTTTTTGCACAAATAAAAACCACTAACTAACTACAACTTATTTCTATGTCGAACTACATGTACTTTGATTCCTATCACTTGATACATAGGGCTTATGCTCTTATACTTAGTCAAATCTACCCCTTGTAAATATCTATTTCTTCCTTCTTTTCATTTATTTCCTTTTAATTATTTTTGTTTTTGTTTTCATGTGTTTTAATGAGGGTAATCAACATAAGATTAAGGTCATATTACGTTAAATTCACTTGAGTAGTTTAGGGTAATTGTCCCTACAAAACGGTGTTATAAGGTGCCTAATACTTTCCCGACAATCAAATAAACTTCTAAACCCATCTTTGTTTTTATAGACCATATTCCTTTTTTTTTTTTGTTTAAAATGGTTTTCCAAAATTTTCCTTTAAAATTTTTTGTGCCAACTCCTAGATAAATCAATTTTCAAGTTATTATGGAACTTGATTTGTTTCTCTTTTTTTCGCATTGTGCTCAACCTTCTAAAAGATTGACAGTTATGTAATATATCAAAATAGCAAAATCAAATTGCAAACATATTTACAAAGCCTTTACATGAAGATATGTAAATTACTCTGAGAAAAGAAATTGATATAATTGAAAAACTCTCAAATCTTTATGATTGATTAAATTTTAGCTACCTGATTGTGTGATTGATGCACTAAATGAATATTCATACTAAGAACTTGATGATTATTTGTCGTATATTTTAAGCAAAGTTTTAGGCACCTGTGTTGTATGCTTGATTGGTATGATTTGGGTCCCCTAATTTTTAAGCACTTGAAATTTTAACATGATTAGTTGAATATACTTTTGATTGGATAGTTCTAGTGGCCGAAATTAAACATTAGTCACTTAAAAACTATGTGGAAATGATGTCAACAAAAGAAAATCTTTTAACATGTTGTCCAAAAATGGTTGAATCAAATGTCAAATTTCCCTTCAACGAGACATTAAATACATCTCTTCATCTTCTCATGAATAATGTCAAAACTCTGTGTCTTCCTTTAAGCTCTATCAAGTTTCTCTATTAAAGAAACCTTCTATCATTTATCTGTTTGTGCAACCATGAAAACACAAAACCAAACTAAAGGAAAATCATCAAATGAGAAAGGTTCAGCATGTATAAAGAAGTATGTTCAAAGAAGAAAAACATGACAATAGAGAAAAACTTTTAAAAAGCCTTAAGATACTTAAATGGAAATGCATGGAGAACTCTGTCTCTAACATTTTGCCACCATAGAATGAAAAAGAAACTTCAACATAGTTTGATATTATAGAAAAGGAAAATGTTATAATTGAAGGAGTTCAGGATCAAATTGATCCTTATGGTACACCTAAATAAGTGTTCAAAGGAGTTGAACTACTGAAACCGTCCTGGAATAGATGGAAAATGCTGAAAAACTCTTGAAAAGGAAGAACGTTGTAAAGGAAAATTTGAAGCATCAATCTTACCTCAAATGAGTCTCTTGGTACCTCTATGTTATCACCTATATCCAAACACTGAGAAGAGGATCAAAATGAAAAAGAAAGCATTCAAAAAAGAAAAACCTCTGGAGATGGAAGGAAAGACAAAAAGATGAAATATGTATCATTCATATCTAATACTAATGAAGATGATAATAGGCCCTTCAATGATCTTGAATTTTGGTCATACATTGTAAAACAAAAATTTACTAAAATCTTTGCTTATAAGTTATAGCCCATAGTAGGATAGTCAACTTGGAAAAACTAAAAAAACTGGATTGTAGGTCACTAAGAGTTAATATAGACAATTTGGGTTAAGGTCCATTTTTTACTACGACAGAGCATGTTTATGAAGATTTAGTTAAAAACTTTTACTCCAATTTAAGGGTGTTATTTGATGGGACCTCCATAGAATCATTAGTAAGTCATTACAATTAGGATATCATTGAGGCTTTAGGAGTTAATTTTAGAGGAAAGAATCTTTTCTTAAAAAATACTTAGGCTAATGACTTTGCAATAAGCTACGAAGAAGCCAAAAAGATCATGGTTAAAGTCCTTAGTCTTCTGAAGAAGGGCTAGCTGAGTGCAATTACTCTTCCCTTTCATCATAGAGTTTAGCCCATATGATTGCTACTTCCATCTTGCCTAGGTTTCATTGATTGGAAGTAGTTAATTAGAGGGAAAATTTTCTTTTATCTTGTCTTATTACAGGAATTGCCATTAAGTGGCCATATTGGATATTAAAGTACATGGCTAAAAGTAGTGATAGCATGGACTTCACATCCTCACTACCATATGAGATGTCACTATTAAATCTTTTAAGACTTAAAAGAGTGGATCTTTCAAATCTTCCATAAAGAAGATGTTGACCCTAAGCTTTTATGTTAAAGTTTTGATAATAATAAATATGTAACAAATGGGTTACACATATAATATCAACATATGCTTAATTGATTAATCGTTAACTTGTAAGACTTTTATATTGGAATCATCCTCCATATGAGATGTTTTTGCTTATATCATATCCAATAAGGTTTAATGTTATATTTAATTTAAATTGGGTACATGATCATAAGAATTTCATATACTTGATAAAAATATTGATATTGTGCTAATTGCTATTAAAGTATGCATATTGTTAAATATAAATTGGACTAACTATTTAGTTAAGTCAAAATATTTTCATTGAATTGTCCAACGAAAAAGGAGTGAGCATTGAAGTGAAAAGAATAAAATACCAATACCATGCTCTACAAAAAAAAAAAAAAAAAAAAAGCAAACAAGTAAGATACTCTAACTATTGAAAAATTTGAAGATTTGAAGATTATGGAAGCTTGGTTGTATCAAGATAGCCAATAAATTAAATAAGTATATCCATTATAGGCTAAGAATTATTTTGTAAAATTAAATGGTTTTGATTTACAATTATTGGCTCAAGAAAATTTGGCTTTCAAAATATAAGTTTAGACTCAAAAGATATGGTGAGATATAAATTTTACAAAAAATCTTTTTATCACCTTTGGTTACTATTTTGATTATATCTCATAAAATGTATAAAATTTTGATATGAAACATATTATATTAGAAAATAGACTCAAAGAACTTTCCAACAATAGGTCATTCACTTAAAAGCAAGTTAAAATGAAAAAGTTATTACCATTTAAAATATATTTTATACAATACTGACTAGTGGAACTTTTGTAAGCTATTAGTCAACTAATGGAACCTGTTAGTCAACTGATGGATCATAAAATGTCCAAAATTCAAATTTTTAAAGGAAGAGTCAACTGATGGACCTGACAATTAACTTATGCAGTGCGAAAAAGCATGTATTAGCTTTTTAAATGGCTCCTTTACATGTCTAATGACTATTTTTCACAGAGCCCTATATATATGACCCTTTAAGTATGTTTTTGAGTAGAACCAAATGTTAGAATGCAATCTTTAACTTGTTTTATCATCTTTGGGAGAAAAACCGATATCATTAAGCCAAAACTTTCCTAATCTCTATCATTTGAGTTCTTAGAGCTTTGTTTTGTATATATACTTATTAAAAGAGTTTCTGTCAGCAATATTATTCATCTTCAATCTTTGTAAGAAAATGGTAGTGTTTCCTTTGGGAGAGAAAACAAGAGTGTGGGATCTTTTGGAGTGACTTTCCTCTAAGGAGATAGGTTTTTTTGGTTTTAAAGCAACTCTCGATTGAGTTAGATATTGTAAAAACTCAGAAGTGCCCAATTAAAGTTATGGAATTATTGAATAAATCTTAAGTAGAAACTTAGGGACTACACATAAGCTTGTATTAGAGTAAAACAGGGATGAATCTTAAAGTTCTATCCCTTTACTCTTTATAATTTATTTTGCTCATTTGATGCTCTATTTTATTAGTGATATTTTGTTTGATGTATTATTATTATTTTCTTGATAAAATTTTCAATATCTACTTTAAACATTCCAATTGTTAAAGAGATTGTGTGGTTATTTTAACTTACTTGGAAACAAGTTTTCAAATTAAGTTAAAATATATATTGTTAAATGCTCTATTTTTTGTAACAAAATTTGTTTTCTTCATTCTCCAAACATTAACATAAAGTCTTTATTGTTTGATATAATTGTTGTTTTCCTACATACTCATGTAAGTATCATTCATCACAAGTATTTTGCAAAGCAATTTTGAAAATAACCAAAAATTTTGCAAACACCTAATTCACCCCTTTTTGGGTGTTGGTTGTCTTTTTGAATAATGGTATCAAAACTAAGGCTCTTGTTTAAAGAACTTAACTATCTCTAGAGTTTGTATGACAACCATTGGATGTTTTACATTAATGGAAATTTTTAATATTGATAAAACCACTTTCCTTGATATTATTAGTTTTAGCTTTTGGAAAGCTAGAATGGAATTTTGATATAGACTTATAGGATGTAGTATAAGATGGTTTTACCTCTAAACCGAAAAACTAAACCAAAAAATGAATAGAATAAGTATGACAAGAAGTTATTTTCTTTGAATATTAGAGCAATGCATATATTTTATGGTGCATTTAAGGAACATGATTATGTTGAAATCAAATGTTGCTCTAATGCTAAAGATATAAGAGATACTCTTTATAAATTACATCATTCAAATTATGTTGTTAAAGTTGTGAATGTTGATTGCTTTCAAGACTTTGTGCAAGATGAAAAAACATGCTCTATGCCTTATGAAAAGATCAACATAGAATAGAGAGAGAAGATGAAAATTTTCAAAAAGACTTCATCAACAATGGAAAAAAGGAAGATTCCTAAAGTGAGCTTACCAAGAAAGAATTAGAAAATCATCAATTTCAAGCTCACAAAAACTTGGTGGTATATGATAATTCCAAACTTAACAATAATTCATATGAAAATATGGCACATGCATTTGATGAATTATGTGAGACAATATCTTTGAATTTTAAATGCTCAAGATGTTATGACTCAAAACTTGAAAGTGATTCACTTATTGAAAATTCAACTTGTACACTTTCTAGGTCTCCAAAGGAGAAATATTTCAAATCGGGCTTGGAAATTCATGATTTAGGATACTATCCCAACAAAAGACTAAAGTTTTCTAAAATTGTTTTACAATAGGCTTTTATGCATATTATTTGCAATTATTGTGGTCATAAGGGATATAGTACTCACTTATTCCCTATTAGAAGAATTTTTTATGAGAGAAAGAAATTTCTATAGGTTTTTAATGGTTTTGGAAAGTCATTGTACTAACATACAGGGACCCAAGTTGAGATAAATGCCAAAAAGTATTTTTAATGTTTCAATTAGGTAGAAAAGTTCTTAAAATATTGGACAAAGTGGTTATAACAAACGAGATCTGTCATGGAAAGCTTTTGAAATGTCTAAAGATAGATTTAAAAACAACAAAGCTTACAAGGAAAAGTAATGGATAAGAAAATGGAAGCATTCAAATGCCAAGGCTAAGTATAAAGTCATAAAACCTCTTATTTGACTATATTTGATATTCATTAAGGTATATTATTTATGGCCTTAGGTATGCACATTGTATTAATCAAGTCCATGTAAATATATTGTCATTGATATATAACTTGATCATGATTCACATCCTTAGATTAATAATTTGAATGAGATGAGATATGCAATGCTTAGTATTAATACCTCAGGCTCTTTACTTTGCTTATATATGGTTCAAATGTATATTGCAAATAAGATATATGAATAAATTTTTAAGTAATATAATATGCTTAATTATTTTGTTTTGTATTAATTAACAAGAGCATTGAAGCTTTTACAATTTAACCCTAGGACCCAATATGGTTGGGTACCATGAAAAGGATGTATTTTGCCTTGTAGATTAGGAAAAGAACCACTTATTCAAGAATACAATATAAATGGAAAATAAATAACAATCCTTGTGTCACACCCCGAAATCCCAGGGGTGGGACCGGCACAGGTCCCAAGGGAATCCCCCGACCCTGCAAGCTTAACACTAGAGGGACATTCAATATCATGCGACCCTAATTCATATGTAATACAATTTGCCTTAACAAAAATAAGGGTTCCAATACAAAACGAGGAAATTTGTAGAAATTTCGACGGCACCACCCCAGTAAATAGGACATCTCAAAATTTCTACAATGTCTTGTAAGGCAATACACATATAGGAGAGCTCCACTCTCACCAGCACAGCCCAATAAGCATAATTACAAAATACAATAAAATATGAAAAGTTCAGCTGTGGTCTCTAAATAATCCCAGATATACAATCAATGGCTATCATCCTAGATATATACATCCCAAAAAATCGCCATAAGTATCAACTAATCAAAAAGAACACACCTCGCAATAATCCAAGCGGGGCTCACCATGGGCTCCCCGTCAGTGCTCTGCTGTCTCCGGGAAGTCGCCTATCTCTCTATCTGAGATCCAAAATTTTTCGACAAATAGCACCCCAAATCAGTAAGCAATTTCATATATAAAACAGAAATTAAACATGATCAAGAGTCGAATACCATAAAATAAAGTTTAAATTAATTTTACAATTTAACAATTTGAGCTAAATAATCCACTTTTTCGATCATTAAAGCAAAATGCCATTCACAGGGAAACAAACAACTAATGAAAATCATTCGATGGAAGGACTGCTAAGAACCAACAAGCGAGGATACACAATCCTCGAGGGCAACTAACCAATAGGCGAGGATATACAATTCTTGAAGGCAACTAACCAACAGGCGAGGATACACAATCTTCGAGGGTAACTAACTAATAGGCTGAGTCATATCTCACGAAGGTTTATCATCCATCAGTCCTTCCAATGAAAATGAATTTATGACAAGCATGCAGGAGAAAGATAAAAAATATGCATGAAATCATCAGTGTTTTCAGTAATGACCATTTAAGCGATCACCCTTAACCGTACACAAGTTCAATAATGTACACAAGGCCATTACATATATCCAGCGAACCCGTTAATTTTAGCCTCGAGTTCAATAAGGTATAATCATAACCAAATTTATATTATACTTATAAAACATTTCTGAGCAAGACAAAGTAAGGCATAGTAAGAGTTTTAGGGGATGCTATCTGCGCACCTGGGCGCTGATTGTCACAAACAATTCAATGCCTCTCTTAAGTGCCGAAATCATTCTTACGAGTCAGCTGCACTAATTGGAATGCAAGAATTATTCCTCTTCCTATTTATTATCCAAATCAAATCCTGACTCATACTTCCTGATTCCCACACTAACTTTCCCAGAGTTTTCATCGATTTACATTTACTGACCTAAAAACTTTTTGAGTTTGCACTTTAGTCCCTTATTCTATGCCCTAGCCTTCAATTCAAGGAAATCCATGACAAACCATAAATTTTTATGCCATCCATCTTAAAAGTGTTATTATAGGATCAATTTAAACTCATTACAAGTCAGCATTTCACCATTTTCTAAAGACCCCAAAATTTCGAAGCTTTTCATTTTAGTGCCTGTCAGCCTTCCTCCTCAAAATCTAGCTAAAATTCATAATTCTAAAGCTCAAATTCAATGTATAGGTGCCAAAATTGCTTATCCTAACAACAATATCAATAAAAACCGATTAAAATGTACCAAACGTGCCCCAAAGATGCCACTGTTCTTAGCTCCTCGACCACCCACCGGAAACTGCTTCACCGGCGGCCAACTGAGCTCGACGTCAAGTGGAAAGTGATAGTGAGGAGGTGAGGAGCAAAACCCACCCAAACAGCGATGGAAAATAAGCCACCGGAGCTTTGTTCCAGCTCACGCTTCCTCGAGGTTTTCGACGAAAAAGCGAGCTCTTCTATTGGCGATGTGGCAGTAACTGGCTGGTGATGATATGGCAACCTTTAGGGGGGAGGCACTGCAACTCCGGCGAGTGGACGGACTGCTATGGTAGACATTCACTCTCAGACCTCTCACTGTGTCTGCACGGGTTCAATTGGAAGGAGGAGGAAGAAGATAAAAACATTAGGGGCATTTCGGTCTTTGCACATAGGAGGGTGACACGTGTCAGCTCCTAAAAAAAATAAGAAGGTTAGCAACGCCAGGTCTCGAACCCATGGCCTGTTGAGTAACTGCTTAAAGCTTGACCACTGAGCTAGCCTCAACCTCATTGTAAGAATCCACAAAACAAAATAATATACCCCAGCCAAATTCTCTTGCAGAATTTCTCTCATTTAATCTTCATTAACTGACTTATTAACTGTAATTTACTCCTTTAATTCTCCATTAGCTAAAATTATTAATTATAAGTAATTGGGTTATTACACCTTGATGAAGCATGCTTTTCAAATATGCTTGGAGTTTGAATATTAGTGTCAAATTTCAAAGTAGAAAACAAGCAACTTCATACTAATGCTAAATAATTGAACACAAAGACATGAAAGACTACAATTATGGTGATATCTATATCTTACCCACTTTTTAAGTATTGTTTAAAATATCATAGATGAGGATCAAATTATAAGAAAATGGTAGTACTTCCCTTAGGAGAGAAAACAATAGTGTGGAATCTCTTGGAGTGACTTTTCTCTAGGAAGATAGGTGTTCTTTGGTTCTAAAGTGAGAAACAACTCTAGGTTGAGTTAGATATCATAAAGGCTCACATGTTCCTAATTAAACTTATGGAATTAGTGGGAAAATCTTAAGTGGAAGCTTGGGGTTTGGACGTAGGATTGGATTAGAGCTTAACTAGGATAGATCTTGGAGTTTGCCTTCTCCATCCTTTTACTCTTTCCAATTTATAGTGCTTATTTAATGCTTTGTTTTATTATTCATATTTTGCTTGATGTATTATTATCTTTTGTTTTATACATTTTTTCTATATCTATTTTAAGCAATCTAATTGTTAAAGAGATTGTGTAGTTGTTTTAACTTACTTGGAAATAAGCTTTTGAATTAAGTTAAACTACATATTGTTGAGTGCTTTTTTTTTTTGTAATAAAATATGTTATCTTCATACTCCAAACATTAACATAAAGTCTCCATTGTTTAATGTAATTGTTGTTTTACTTCATACTCATATAAGTATCCCTCATTACAAGTATTTTGCAAATTAATTTTGAAAAAAACAAAATTTTTGGAAACACCTTATTCACCCCCTCTTAGATGTTGGTTGTCTTATGTAATAGAAGAGTAACTACAACCTACAACACTGAAGTGTTTAGTTCCATGAGATTTTAGAAAAAGAATGGTGTCTAGGTAAGAAAAATTCCTATTCCTCCATCTAAAACTCCTAGGTCTTACGCACTTGGAGAAACCTTTCAGACACTTAGATTAACTCATCAAATCCCTAAAAGTGATTTTCAACCTCTAACAATTCCAAACATTTAGGCCTTTGATATCATTGTTTCAAGTAATCCAGTACTCATACCTTCTGTAGCCCCTAAGCCAAAAAATTAGGCCCCTGCATCATTAACACCTTTACAGCCTCAAGCCCCTGAATTTGCTATCCCTTACCAGCATCAAAAACCTTATCATGTAGGAGTATCCATTTTTACTCAAGTTGCTATGCTTGACAAGATTACAAATTTTCTTATACTTTTACATTCCAATGTTAACCAACTTCAATTAGATGTGAAGGAGCTAAAAGAATATGTCAGTATCCTCAATAGAAGATGTTGCCCAAATGGTCCCATTGGTAGTCTACCCAAGGAAATGCTTGACTTTAAACTTGCTTTAAATGAAAAAGCAAATAAGATCATTATAAGGGTTATTGAAATTAATAATTGGATTATAGTCACGGTGTAGTCCTTGATCCAAAAGGTTAATAGACTGGGAAATTTAGTGCAAATTGGACTTAAGATTGGGTAACCATAACATCACTAATTTCTCTTTGTTGATAGAGCCAATGATGGATAAGCCTTGTTATTTTATATTTGTTATGTTTCTATGTATTATTCTATGTTTATTGTCCTCATGACTGTTACGTATTTCTTTTTGCTAACTATCACAGTTGTATGGTGTTCCTTATTCTGGAATCTAATACTTATTGTTCTTTCTTGTTATAGTGTTATGTTATCATGATCTTATGCAATTTAATGATATGCTATTGTGTTGTTGAATGTTGCTATCCTACTCCCAATTTTTTTTCATCTAACCTTTTTTATGATGTCAAAAATGGAAAGAACCAATAATGTTGTTCTAATACTTTTTGTTGTATCAAGTACCTAAAAGAAATGTTGTTATAATACTATTCTAGTATACCAAGTACGTAAAATGACATCTTAGGTACCCGAATGTTTTCGTTACATCAAGTACCTAAAATAGCATTTGAGGTACCCAGATGTTTTATGCTAATAACTCTAATAAAATTTTTAAGCACCTAAAATAGCATTTTAGGCACTCAAATTATAAAACCTCTACAAACCATTGTAAGCCTCTAAAGTTTTCTAACAAGCATGCTTTGCAAATGAAGGGGATAGCATACGAAAAATTTTTAATTCATCTCTAACATATATTAGGGGAAGTTGTCTTTCAAAAGTACGAAAGGAAAATGGTTTTGCCATTATCAAAATCGGGAGATTGTAGGTCCAAAGGTTTCACATGACTTAATAATATTTTTTTATGATAACAGACCCATTTTGTCTATTCAAAAATATCTTGACCTCAAAATTTTAGGTTCAAAATTATTTTAACCCAGCAAATTTTATGTCACTTGAACCAATACTTATCTCTTTCAAAGCCTAAACCTAGAAGCACTAAACGAAAAAAAAAGTTTGAAGTCAACTCTAATTAGTCACCAAAGTAAGCAAGCTAGTTGGCAACAAAAAGAAATGATGAAGAGGTAGAAAATGCAAAAGCAATTAAAAGCATAAAAGACAAAAGCTATTAAGAATAAAGGACAAAAGGAATTTACATAGCCATCATTACAAGCTCTACATAAGTCAAATGTTATAAGCCATTGTTAGAAAAATTTTCGCCATTATCCTCATCATCAGTAAAGTAAAGATCACAAAGTACATAACCTCATGAAGGCTTTCAACTTTTCTCTGTTCAAGCCTCCTTTTCTTCAAGTTCTTTTATTTTTAACAAGCAAGCTGACAAGGACAAATTAGAAAGAGCTTTGTCTTTTACTTTCTCGATGCTCAATGGATTCTTCCTCATATGAATTATCCCTTTTTAAAACTTGCAATAGTTATAATTTTAAGCCTATAAAAATGGGAGCATCTCAAATGAACCAGATGTAATGAACAAAAAAAGGAGAATATCATATTCAAAAATTAGTTTAAGAGAGATCTTAAGGAAATCAAAGTTTTGAGCTTAGTTTCAGGTCCTTTATTCCAACTTTTAAGAGCTTGGGAGTTTTAAGTTAAAATGTAATCCCTTCATTTATAAGGGTAACTTTCAATTACTGCCTCATTTTTGTAAATCTTTCCTTAGTGGAAAGCTAGTTAGGGGTGAACTGAGTGAAAACCGAAGCTGCATAATTTAAGGTGATCTTAAACCTTGTGTTGAGTGTGAGCATTATAAAACCTGTCAATGTAAGTATTGGGATTAGCCATATTAAAACCCTTATTATAGCAAAAAAAAAAATCTCTTCATTATCAAAAGGGACTGGACGTAGGGCAAAAAGAGTTCAAACCAAAATAAATTACCTGTGTCCTTTCCTACTTGGCAATTTTTACTTAGTTTCCTAACATGGTTTTCAGCCATTCAAAGCTTATTTCATATTGCTGAAAATAATTTTTAAGTACCTGAAATTAATTTTAAGGTGTTGATAATTTTAATTGATACTTAACTTTCAAACACTTGATTTAGATTTAGTCTTTCAGGCACTTGATTAAATTATTCAACCATTAGTTTTGAAATAATCTTAAAAGTTGTTTTAAATATTCTTAAGGCATTTATTCACCCCCTTCTAAGTGCACTATTAGTTACTAAGAGATTTAAATCAGTCATTGAAATATCCAGTGAAATTATATTGTGACAACATATAGGCAATTTGCCTGGTAGATAATTCCATTTTCTATGTTAGGACAAAGTATGTAGAGGTTTACTATCTTCATTGTCATAACCGATCTTTCGGCAAAAGAATAAAAATTTGTTTAAATTGATTCCTAAAATGAATCTTGAAAATCAATTTATTGGAGTCACCACTAAAATTTTTAACGGAACACTTTGGAAAACCAGTTTAAGATAAAAAAAAAAAAAAAAAAGGCAAAATGATCTGTGAAAATAGAGATGAGTTCGGGAGTATATTTGAGTATGGAGAAGGTGTTAGGCACCGCACAACACCTGGCCATAAGGACGGTAACCTTAAACTAGTTAGAAGAGATAGAATATGGCCTTAAATTTATCTCAATTACCATTTTATTGACATGGATGCAAGTTAAACAGAGAAGACAAAAACAACAATAATGAAAGCAAATAAATAGATATTTACAAAAAAGTAGACTTGACCTAGGATTAAAGCCTAGGGCCTATGTACCCCTGGTAGGGATCAAAGTCCATATAGTTTAACCAAAATGGCGCGTCTGTTAGGTGTTTAATTTTTTTGTGAAAAGACAATTATAATTGAAATTGGATAGATTTTTGTAAACCAAACGAGATTGGAATTTGATTAGAGAGTTCTAATTTGCGAAATTGATCTAATATCACTTTCTTGGTCCTTTCATTTTCTTTCCTTTTAATTTTTTTATTTATTTTTTGAATTTTAAGGTTTATTTTGAAATTTAGATGAAATGATAATAGAAAAGAATCTTAGGATTTTTGTTTTTTGAATTTATATTTTTTATATTTTTGATTTTGTTTTAATCTTGAAAGTAAGATTGTAATTAAAAGGACTTTTAAGGTTTTTAATTTATGAGTTATATATATATATATATATTTGAAACTAGAATTTATTCTAAACTTAAAGTAAAACTATAATGGGAAATTTTTTTTTATTTTTTGATTTATTACTTTTGCATTTATTTTTGAAATTACAATTCACTCTAGACTTGAAGTAACACTATCATGAAAAAAATATTTTGGAATTTTGGAATTTATGATTTTTGTATTAATTTTTGAAATTAGAATTTACTTTAGACTTAAAGTAAAATTATCATGAAAAAATGTTTTAGAATTTGTGAATTTTATGATTTTTGTATTTATTGTTATTTTTTGAAATTTGAATTTATTTTAATACTTAAAGTAAAACTATAATGAAAAAATATTCTTAGGATTTTTTAATATACATAATAGTTAAGGCAAACCTCTCTTTTTCAGAATTTCTTCATCTTGGTATTTTAAACCTTAACTTTAGAAACCTGTGGAGACTCAGGGTCTCACACGGTGTCTATATGTTAACTTTTAAGTCCCTAAGGAGACAAGCGATCTCACAGGGGAAACCAAAACATGGAACAAATTATTTAGGATTTTTCAGGATTTTTTTTTATATATTCTTAAGGGTTTTGAAGTTAGAATTCTATTAGTTTTGTTTTTAACAAAATCGATTTCCAAAGTCTATGGAGACTCAAGTCCCATGTGACATTTCCTAATTAATTAAATTTTATAAAGAATGAACTTAATCATTTTGTAAATAATAATAATAAAAAAAAGGTTATTTAATTAAGATATTTATTTTTGCATTTTTCAGAAAAGTATGTACTAATTTTTGGGGTCTAAGGAAATAAAAAATCTCACACGACCTCAGGTACTTGAGGAGAATGATATTCTCACATTATAATTTTTTTTTTAGAACCTTACTTGTAATGCCAAAATTAGTCTCATGTTGATAAAAGAAAAAAAAAATTTGCAAACAACTAAGAAACAAAGGTTGGTGCAAAAAATAGAAGGGTAATGACCATGCATGCACATGATGAGCATAACGTAATGCTACCCACACCTACGACTTTGCTTCAGTCCCTCACCATCGACGAGAACTACCTCTCTAGTCGCCCTCCACTTCTTGGCTCTCATGGCACCATCGCTACCTTCCACAGCTTCTCTTCCCCAGTAGCCCTCTCTCTTCTTTTCTTCCTTTTCTCTTCTTCTTCTTCCTTTCTTCTTCCTGGAGCTTAGAACAAGGGCGTGGCGTTCTTTCTTTCTTTCTTTTTTTTCCGACCTCCTCTTCTTTTTTCCTCTCTTCTTCTTTCGGTTAGGCTCGTGGCTTCCCCTTCTCTCCCTTGCTCTTCCTCTCCTTCTCTTCTTCTTTCTTCCCACCATTTTCGTCTCTTGATTAGACCCTATCTTATAGCCCCCACCAGAGCCACTCCCTTTCTCTTCTTTTCCTTCAACTTCTCCTACTGTCCCTCTTCCTCTGCTTCTCTACTCTCTAACCCTTATTAGCTCACGTCCCTTTCCCCCTCTACCTCTACTCAGCCTTCTGGTAGCATTAGCCTCCGATCAACGTTTCCCCTATCGCGTTGCTACCCTATTCTCTTTTGCTTCTGGCTAAGACACAAGGTTTATTTTGGTGTAAGCTTTTCGAAAGGATTTACAGCAATTACATAGTGATGATGTTGTGCTCAAGAGCCTTTGATGGATTTTGTCTCTATTTTCATTATGGCCTTTATTGTTTTGTTATTATTATTACTATTTTTTTTTTTACCATTATTATTATTATTATTATTATATATATTTTTGGGTTTTTGCTTTGTTGTTTTACTTAATTGATCTCTTTAACTAATGAATTTAAAATGATGTTCTAATTTCCTCCTTTTGTTTTTGTTAAATTCATATTATTTGATGATGAATTTATGTTTGTTGTTTTCATTTTCATTTTTTCCTTTTTTCGACCAATTAATTAATTAATTAATTTTCATTTTTATTATCATCCTTTATTTATTTATGAGATGGGGTGTTTATAGTCACTATAGTTAAGTAAAGGTGTTGCAATGAGAAATTGATATGAAATATAAGGACTTAGAACACCAAGTCACTGATACATTTACCCAAGGATTAAATACAGTTAAGTTTGAAGAATTTCCGCAATAGCTTGACATAACCTTAAAAGTAGTATAGAGATAATAGTTGTTAAGCAAGAGAATTGAAGTGGCACCAACTCATCTCTCTCTCTTCAGATTTATCATGAAGTTTGGAAATGATAAACATGTTATAAATGGAAGTTATAAAATAGTAAGTGGCGAGGAGCTAGGTGGTAGAAGTCAATTCTAAAACAATAAAATTGCTTTAATCAATTGACTACTTGCAAGTATAAATAGGATCTTTTAGCATGTGTGGTATGCGTGGAGCAAAGTAAGCAAACTTCAAGTAGTGTGAGTGAGTGTTGTAGTAATTAAAAATTATATGTAAATGGCATAAGGAAATAAAGTGTGGCAAAGAAGTATGTTAATGGTGTCCATTGTATTTTGTGCCAAATACCAAAATTATTTCTTTTAGTTTAGTTCGTCTTTTAGCATATTCAAATCCACATTATGCTTATAATACACAAATGAAGGATGACTTGCAATTTCATACAAATGCTTGATGGTTCTGAATATAGGTTGGACTTTTGAAAGCATGAAGGCTAGTTCAAGGTGAAGTTATTAAGATACAATCCTCCAACCTTTTCCCAGTTTAAATAGATGGGGAGCCATTTATCCTACTTAGAGATAACTCACCGTAATGCTTTCATGTGTACGTAATAATTTTTATTTTCCCATTCTCATAGAAACATTTTTTGTGCTTGTATCTTTGATTTGTACATTTCTACCCATATATATTATATCTATGCACATAATGTGTTCAAACGCACTTATAATATCGCCTTTTTTTTATGTCAAAAGAAAGAAAATATATATAGATTACATCTCATGCATATGCATGATAAGGTTGGATTTTGATGCCTTATTTTCCAATAATATAACTAGATATCATGCAATCTTGAATGCCGTTTACATTCAGTTGCTTTATCTAACACCCAATTTTGCCTCATTTGAAGAATACACATACCAGTTATTACTTTATGCTTTATAAGGTTCCTTTCACATAATTAGACTAGTTCTAGAGAATTCAAAACACAATGGTGTTCTAATTTTTTTCATGTATTCAAGCATTCATGTTGAGGAGGACTTCAGATGATGAGCTTAATGGGCATGTAACTAGAATTATGACTCAGGTTTTGATGGATGCAGAGCGCAATAGCATTATAAATGCATATTAGAGGAAAGCTTTTCTTCAGGAGATGGCCATTTAACTTTCTTAAGATACATATGATAGGCTTAAATAGTTGCCTATCACTCTCAATTTTTGTCCCCTTTTGTTCTTTTCGTGATAGCATTTTTTGTTATTCCTATGGAATTGAATAGTCAGAGTTCCTCAGTTGTGAAAAATATGCCACAACAATCATAATTTAGGTATATTTATAGTGTAACCCATTAATTGTAATATATTTACTTGTTGAAACTCAACGCCATCTTCAAATTTTCCTAGCTTTCAATAGGTAATTTATATATTAGGAAAAATTATAGATTATTTGGTTTCAAAGATTTGATTCTTTTATATGTATACAAACATGAAAAATAATCCCATATTGCAGAACAAATATGTTGTGTAGTAGAAGTAACTTATAAAAAAATTAACAAAGAAATTTTACTGTACAACATAAGATGCTAATTCATGCAATGCCACTTCAATAGTGGAATCCTTGTACTTTTTAACCACTCTAGTGAAAATTTTTCTTTAATGTTGATAAAAGGCATGTAATCTAGATAGTCATGAGTGATGTCCAATGATGTACCTCGTTACCTTGTGGTTTTTGCCAACATCTTCTTCTACTCATTTTGAAGTTGGAATATTTTTTTATTTATTTCTGATTGAAGAAAATCCAACTTACATTTTATCCTTAAAGCATATAAAAGAATGTTATTATCATTATAAATGATCATTCCTATTAGATTTTGTGATGAAAAAGAGTGACAAAAATAGGATGGTATAGAATTAAAATTCATATATATATATATATATATATATACTTACACACATATATACTGTTTGAAAAATGGATTTCATAAATCAACTTTCAAGATCTAGAGATATGGTGCTAGGCATTTGGATCCCCTCAATTGTTAATTGTTTCTGGTTTTGGAGAATTGTTTTAATTTATTTTCTCCTATAAGAATCATGGTTGTTCATTAGATTCAACGTACAGAGAGTTGCCACATCCCATATGCATATCAAAACGCACATTTTCACTTAATGAAACAGTGTGTTTTGACTACTGACCAATACGACGCCATTTTAAGGAGATCTAAAGCACCATTGTTTGTAGATGTGCATTTTTAGCCAATTTTTTTTTTAAAATATAAGGATTTGAATATGACGTCATTTTGGAGATGGAATGCAGCTTTTCTTTCTTCTATTGCACAAATCTTCTATCAACATAATTGGCGATAAACTGATTTGTGTTCCATTAAGAGACCTTCACCCTCCTTGGAAAATTTTTGTTTCTTTGTTGAAGTAATCTGCAAAGAGAATGCAAAAGAAGGTCAATTTATATAATGCCTTCTTCTTCTTTGAAGTATCAATAGAAAACAAAAAGTTATATTTTTGTATATATAAAGCTTTCTTTTTTCACGTATATCAAAGCTTTTATGTCCCATCATCCAGAACAAAAGTTTTATTCTTTGTTGATTAAAAAAGAAAAAATTTGTTAAAACCAAACAGATAAAAATACCTTGATAAAAAAGTTTTCGTCTTTCTTCCTAGTAGCTACCAATGAAAAGGATAAAAATCCCTACCATTTAGAAATTTTTCATCTGATTTGGAGAATATAAAGATCGCATATATACTGTCCATCAATATAGTGTCAACGTCTTTTTTTGAATTTCAAGTAACATGATAACTTACAACCTACAATTATCGATATGAGCATGAAAGTTACAATCATATTTGTTTGTTGAGGAAAAAGGAAAAAAAAAGGTTTAAAATAATTCTTATAATATATTTCTATATATCATTGAGTGTCTAATTATCTAATGAAAGTTACAATCATATTGGTACTTGATTTTTAGAGCACTTCAGAGTCTTCAAATTAAAACCATTCATCAGGTATCAACAGTGAATGAACAAGAAATAGCAAGAGATAGAAATAACACTAATTTTGTTGGTCTACTAATTTTTGGAAAAATTTTGGGAAACATTTTTATGTGTTAAAATGCGCTTAGATTTGTCATTGATTTTGTTGGTATACTCATGATAGAAATAACAGGTAATAATGAAGTAAAAGCCTAGAGTTGGCATGTAATTTAATAATGCAGAGACTACATGGCAATTCTGGATTGATTATGGGGGAAAATAGAATTTGGTGTAAGGAAACACTACATGAACAAGAAAAAAGATGGATGAGTGACCTTATGTAGATTTGTATGTTGTAAGGAGGGAATTCAAAAGGTAAATAAAAGAAACACTATGGTCACCAATCATAGGCTTGAAACCAAACTAACTGCAATGCTAGAATTACACTTGTCACATGGAAGGGAAAATTAACTGTCAATAAACTTATGAAATATCACAACCACCCTCTTTAGCTTCCAAAAACAACACATATGTTGGCCTCACAATATAAGATATCTTAAGTTCAAGGACATGAAATTGAAATGGCTGAAAACTCTGGATATCATTTAAAAAAACTTCATTTCAATTGATGAGCACACACGTAAGAGATAGAACCAATCTTGGTTTTATGTGATTGGATGCCAAAAATTATCTCCGATCAAAGAGGCAATGTAGCATGGTTTATAATGAAGTTGGTTGTCTTTTACTATATTTCCAAACACAACTACTATCCAACAACACTTTGTCCAATACTATTCACTGTTGTGAAAGCCCTTGTTGATGTTTTGTTAAACCCACACTCCTCTAAAAGCCCGTGATGAAACTGAATTTCATTTCTTCAAGCAAAATGTTATTCTGATATGGTGTCATCCAAAACAACTTATGAAATTGCTAAATCTTCCTATCTTCAATAACATTACTTTGATCAACAGATATCATGTCATCCAAAAGGACCTTACCAATATTTTATACATAGTTAAACACTAGTGATCATACTGTTAAGTTTATAATCCTTCACTATAAAATGCTACATATCCATTCTGGGCATAATTACTATGTCGCTCAATCATACCATTACAACATACAAACAGTGTAAGCTTCAACTAGTTTATATCAGCAACCAAAACCAGTTTACAAGAATGGCAAGCTCTACTTTAGTTTAAGGCAACATTCCTCCTAATGCATCCAACCTAACATCAAAAGTTGTCTAGAGTCTACATCATTTGAAACAATTCCATGCCTTCCATAATTATAAGGTTCTTCATAAACACCATTTTTCACCATCAGTAGGTGAAAAATTACTTGAATTCATCATCCACACCAACCTACAAGTTACATATAACTGAAACTTAGAGATAATTAAGACAAGAAAGCCAAAACTTATATTCTCACATAACACGTTTTCCATCATTATCTAAGTCAAGTTTAATGCAAACTAGACAATTTCAAAATTCTCAGAAGCTAGATGAAGCAAGCATTGTCAAGTGACAAAGAAACAATAACAACCAAATTGATAAAGTAAATAAGCAATAGAGCAAATCAGAGTTAACAACTAAATTAGCAGGCTGCTAAAATCAAGTTGAGGATTTCTTATAACTGTAATGTAACAAATAAAAATAAAACCCAACGAGAAATGAAAAATTAAAGGATGAAGATGAACAAGTTATGAGAAAATCGAATGAAGACAGAGCAAATCATCATAATGTCAAACAACCATACTATTTACACTGTAGGGGGTCACCATTTTGACGTTCTCCGATAATGACATGGCCTCACCAGTGACCAATGACATTTTACAGCAGCAAACAGAGAAGGATAAAGAGTGTAGATGTAAGGGTATGAACATAGATGTGAGGGGATGAAGCCAATAGCCATCATTTTGGCATTTTCCAACAATGCCACAGCCTTGCCGGTGACCAACGACATTCTGCAGCAGTAAATAAAAGAGGACGAAGAGTGCATATGTGAGTGGCTGCATGCAGACGTGAAAGGATGAAGCCTTTATAAAATGATGCAGCTTTGGTACATTAAAATTTAAAAATGTAAGTGGCTTCTATGACGTGGCAAGGCTTAATCCGTGCAATAAAAAATAGATGGCTCCAATTGCTACTGATCTTACCTATTTTTACCATTCCATTTAATGTCCTTTCATGAGGTTTTATGAGTTTTATTGAGCTTAAATGCATAATTTGATAATATTTTGCAGTAATCTGGGTTCAAAGGTGATTTTATGCAAAAAAAAATGTAATATATAAGGTTAAAATTGTAATTATACCATTGATTTAACTTACTTAAATTAATTTGGAGAATTTGGGATATTATAATGTTTAAATTTTTCACTTCAAGTTAAAAGTCAAAGTTAAGCCTGAAGAAATCATAACCATGGACTTAGAGAATCGAAAAGTTGCATAAAAGGGCCCAAGAGGATCAAAACTAGCAGTTCACCTTGCTGTGCTTTTCACTACAGCAAACTTGCTCCAATCTGTGAAAATTTTTCATTCATATATGAACTCAACTGCAAAAACCTAACCTAACTCACATATTTTTGGCCAATAGGGTTTCTTCTAAAAGGAAGTCGCCGGGGAAAGTGAGAGGGGCTGAGAGAGATCCTTCTTTTACACTTCTTCTTCCATTCTTCTCATCTTTTCATCCCTTTGTCCATTTTTCTACTCTTTCATAGCTATTCTTGGAGATTTGGAGCTTGGTGAAGCATTTCTTACCACCATGAGCAACTAAACACCACTTGCCTGGAAGAGATTTGATGAGGCCTGAGCTTGAAGCATCAACTAGGGAGTTTTTCTTATTCTTACCCATCTTTCCTTGCGTGTATTCATTGTATCTTGGTTAGATCATGTTGATTACATTAACAAGTTGGACCATATTGCTGTGAATTCCATGTTATGGATTGGATTCTGAGATTTACATTTTGATGTGTGTTTTGTAAGGATTTTTGCTACATTTGATTGTAGAAATATTGAGTTTGGTTAAATTTAATATATATTATAATTGATTGTAGTAACATGGTAGCACTTAGTTAAATTACTCAAGCTATCTTTACATCTTCACATCAATTTCTCATTATGCATTAATGAGGGTAGTTAATGTTGTTATGAGCCTTTGGGTTAAAGGTACCACACACAAATTAACTTACCTAAAGTTTGAATAGTACTTCAAACCAATTTTAGAAATAGTTTTCTAAAAAGACTCTAATTTATCTTTAGAAGGAAGATCGAATTGAATCATTAACAAACATTTCATTGTAATTTGCATTTAAACTTAATTATTTTCATTCCTTCGTTCAATCATTTTGTCAATCTACATTTTATAACAAAAATTTTAAAAACATTTACAGTTTATTATGTGTTATTCAACTCAATCAAGCAAATGAAATTAAAGACAAAACCCCAATTTTTTTTTATTTTTTCATATATATTTACATTTATATTATTTAAAAATAAATTAGGCCACTCAAATTGCACCACTAGGCTATATTTTTATATACGGTAGTAACTTTTGACACCGTGTAATTCGGTTAGCTAGTGTAGAAAATGCAGCTACCAGTTGAGGGGTCCAAACGCGTGGCGCCAGCGGTATCAAGTATACTGTTCAGGCATTAACTATTATAGTACATAAAACAGTGCTGTCAAATGTCAACAAATGCAATGGTTTTGATAAGCAGGATTTTATTGTGTTTATGTGTGTCTGATCAGAGAGTGCGTTGTACGAAAGGACAGTGTTGAACGTTAGACAAAAAGAGTAACTAACAGTAAATAGAAAAATACGGATGGGATTGATTGGATTGGATGCATTCAAATGGGACCCATATCTTCCTCAGCTCCATAAATTGATGCAAATTTTATCGACACTAACTGAACTGAGATGACCGACACAACCCCTGCTTGTGACTCAAGTAATCTCACTGCCCCTTTACCATACAAAAATCTTCCCCTCCCATCTTCTTTTTATTTTATTTTTTTGGGGTATGTTTTTCTGTACATGTGGGAGAGTACATATGCAGTGATCCCGTAACTCATAAGATGGTATGTATAAGCGTGACTAATCCATGTTTCAAAGCATTTTGTTAGTGAGATCTTATGATCTTTATATTGAATTATCTTAAATTTGTGTATTATAATGAAAACTTATTTTACAGAGACTTGAAAAAGTTTAATAATAGAAAGGTTCAACCTTACTTTCAAAAAGCCGCAACTGCTGCCTTCTCTTAAAAATGCCAATTATTAGTCTGGATATAGAATAATAATGCAGTGAGAACTGAGAATCAAACCTATATATATGTTATTGGGTAATGAATTAAAAATTAGTGATTGTCGAAGTTCAAGACCCTTTTTTTTTCTTTTTAAATTCTTTAATGGCGACAGTGGAAAAAGCAATTCAACTGATAATAAATTCATGATGAGACGGTCAACAATAAAGGTCTTTTGTTCCCCCGGTGACTTGCAGTACGGTTTTCACAACTCTGGGGCTAAAGGTGCACTATTGAAATATCAACACTGAGCTACAATATGTATATGTTTGGTTCCCCATACAAACTCAGTTATGGAGTATATTTCCAACATTTTATTAAACTGGGATTTTGATTAATAATATATTTCCAACAGTTTGTTCTCAAACTCAGCTTATATAACTGTCAGCAAATAATCAGTTTTTCATAGACAAAACTAATCCCAAATCAGCATGTACAATTAACATTAACAAGGAGAGGCTGATCATGGCCTTTAAAAATAAACAAGCATGATACAAAGGGGTTAGGGGTTTACCTGGCTCATTAAAAGGCTCAAAAGTCTTGCTAAGGGCACACTGATGGGTAGAGCATTAAACAGCCAAAGTCAAATATCCCTTGATTTCGGCACAATCCTATACTTAGAGCCATAGAATAGGGATTCATTCCGTTGAGAAAAAATCCAAGAGAAATCAACAATCCACCACAGAATCAGGACACAACAATTTAAATAAACATCACATTTAAGTAAATATATAAAAGGTATATGTATCCATATAGAGCATGGAGAAGCAAAAGTCAAGAATAGATAAAGCCAAATAACCTATGGAGGCACCATAGAAGAGGCTCTTCCACAGATCTCTCCGCCCTCTAACTCTCAAATTTGTGAATAATATTTTACTATCGCATATAAATATTTCAAAAGATTACCAGAGCCGATCTCAGACAATTAAAAGTTTAAGCTCTTATATGTGTAAGACCCTATAGAAGTAGAATGTGACATGATGTTTGTACATTGTAATGAAGCGATCCCCGAGAAGCAGTGTGCTGTGATCATCTTACTTTTTCACTCCGTTTCATTTCCCGAAGAACCAGTCAGACAGAGAATCGTCATTTACTAATATATCTCTCTCTAACTCAGTTGTTGGCTTTTCAACACCTAGTACATCTCACGACAGAAACTCAAATACACACACACACACACACACATATATATATTGTTGATATCCCAGCTTCTCCCAACATATTTCCTGGGTTTTCAACAACTTTAATAGGCACATAAATATATTACACTAAAAACACATACACATATATACACTCGTTTTCTATCTCTGTCTCTCTGTTTTCCCGGTTTAGTGTAGCATCAGCTAGTGCATGCAGATTTCTGGGTCGTCATTTTGAAGAAAGTTGCTCCTCATATACATTAATATTATATTATATCCATGATATCAAGGAATAGTGGGTGTGTGTGTGAGAGAGAGAGAGAGAGAGAGAAAGAGAGAGAATGCTTAGGTAGCTTCTCCTGTACTGTGTATTTCACTTCTCGTTAAGTGTTGCAGCACATGTCTATATATGGCATGGCATCCCAACCCCTTCTTTCATTCACTCTTTCACAGATGCCTCTGCTACCTTATGCAACCACTGTCTTCAATTTCTGACTCCCATTTCACTACACAACAAAACTACAATAAATATTCAACAGTTACGTTTCGAAATTAGTAGCTGGCATCATATTTGAGGTATATTCATTGTTTATTAGATTATAAATTCTTCCACGGAAAATTATGGCCTGATATTAACTAATTAAAAGACCATTAATTACGAGTGAAAGCCCGCTAAGTTTATTACTATTGAGTATTGACTCAACTCGGGGTAAGCGGTAACTGTTAATTTACCTGTAGTACATTCAAATTTCATGAAACTGATAATATATTTTTCTTTGGAAAAATTTGTGGCGAGTTGCGAGGTTCTCATGGATTTTACTTGTGTGGAGTTAGTTGAAAAAAACTGAAAGGACTTGAGAAGAGGGATATGTTGTTTGAAACCCTAGAGCTAGCTGGAGCCAGAGATGGCCAAGAAAGCAGATCATAAAGATATATGCAGAATTTGACATCTGATAGGTTTTCACACACAGTACAAGCTTTCAGCTTTACTGTTCTTGTCCAAGTTAATTAAAATGAACATTATATTGAAGAAGGACTGAAAAATAGCCAGCCGATTGACTAATTAATAATCTATGTTCATTCAGTGTATGACCAAATTATTCACCAAATGATAGAGATCCTGCAGAGTACTGGACAAAACCTGGAGTCTTACGCGTCTCTAATCTCGATCTGTAAGTGTGTATAATTAACTAGAGCTGTTGATCTTAGTGAATCAGATAAGAGAAGACAAAAGGTACGAGAGACATCGATCAACGCAGCAACCTAACATCTGCTTACAATCTGAATTTGTTTTCACCAAACATGTACCTAAAATATAAGCTTATATAACCCCATGTTTAAAAACAAAAACATATTAATTCATATAGTTTTCAAGTTTTCGAAGGGCATACCTCGAATTGAAAGAGCTTACCAATATGGTAGGATATAAGAAGATGCAAATCTAAACAGTGGAACACACAAAGGCTTAGCAATACAGTTGGAGATAATGTAGAGGAACAAAAGTAAAACCATACATAAGTAGGTGAATGAAGCAGAGGGCAAAGGATGGGTGGGGATATGAAGCCTGGTCCGAGAATCGTGTAGGGTTTGAGAGTATATATGAAAATACGAATATCGATCTCTCCGTGATCTCTCGGGCCAGACAACATTTCTCTCATCCTAACCTTTGCAGAGTCAACGCCAAGCCTTGTATATAATCAAACCTGCACCTTGAAGAAGATGAATGGTATATCCAAAAGAGTACAAATTAATTTAGTGGGTTTGAGAGGAATGAAGCCTGGTCCGAAGCTTTTCTAATGAGATGTTCCCAATATATCTGAGAAGCTCTGGATCATCAGAAGTCTTCGAGCCAGCCAACATTCCCCTCAACACACCAAATCCCATATAAATGAAAATTCGCCGTCTTCACTCTCGTGTCGTTAACTAACCCCAACATATGGGGTTTCTTATATACTGGAAGTGCTAGGGTTTGAGAGTAGAAAGAAAGAAAGAAAGAGAAAATTTAAGCACTAGCGTCTGGGATAAATAAAGGTAATTAAAGGCCAAGCAAGGTACTTACTCCCACCATTTTCCACCAAACCCAACCCCACAAAACAAAACATGAGAAAGCAATACGACATATATATAAATATAAATATATAATTACGTACCCTTAATTAAGAAGGAGTATTGTCTTGTCTTTGATTTCCCATGCGAATGGTGATTACCTGCTGCTCCGGGTGAACCAACCCACCCTTCACCTGCTACCACCAGTTGCCTCCCCCCTCCCAGTCAAACGTACACAACAAGACAAAATGGGGATCAAATTCCACTTGACACTACCCTCCCTTTAATACCATACTTTCATCATTACCTCATTATTTTTAGCTTTTTCTCTTACCATATCTGTACTGTGTTTGAAAAACCCTCCACTCAATCAAACACTCATTTTGTTTCTATATTCTTTTTTCGCTTATGACCAAAAAAATATTCACCAAGGGTGGAATATGCGAGATCTTCTTCGGCATTAGTCTCTCGTAAATCGTAGTTGAGATATATATTTTCTCATATATATATATATATATATATATGTGTGTGTGTGTGTGTGTATAATTAGACCAAATATTAATGAACTTGGAATTGCTGAGTTGTCCGTAGTTAAATGCGCCCGCCCGTGAAGGGTGATCAGACTATGACAGCTCACCTTGCAATCGAAGTTTGAAAACAACCATGATGGGCTTGTGATAGAAATAGAATCATCTACAACTACTCACATTAAATGCTTTGATTAAAATGATAGACAACCAACAGATAGGCGTATGATTTTTATTAGGTTCATAATGATCTTTCAACATGTTTGTACGACTTAGCTAATATGTTGTTAATTATGACGAATATTTTACGGTCAAATGTTTCAGCATTCTAAGAGAAATAAGAAAAACATATATGTTTCCCTATATTCTCTATGAACACACGTGCATAAAATTCACTTTTTTCTTTTTATTTATTTTCCTTTTTTCTCTTTATTTCATTTTACAACGCATTTGGGTGTAAAGATTTCATATAAAATTGCGATGATACTAACTATAGCTGTTATATTTAGTGGACTAAAAATACTTACTATTGCTAATATACGAACAACTAAAACAATTAGTTCAGAACAAAATAAAGTGATTATAAATTGCATGCATCATATATATATATATATATATATATATACACATATAATGCAAGTGGGTGCATAGAGGGGAGTAGAAGAATTGGTGGGTTTGTTGTGAGGGTATAAAAGTTGGATGAAATATGAAAGTAGGAGAGAGAGAGAGGTATGAAAGAAGGAAAGCGAGGGGGGCCGGGGGGATGGAACAGTATATTCCGGAAAGACGTAATGGGGAAAGACGGCGAAGAGGGAGGGGGACGGGGGGATCCAACGGCCAGAAAGAGAGGAGGGAGGGGGAAGCGGAGATGTGGGGGTGTCAGCGGGAGCGTAGGAGGGGGGAGTCCCCGAGGAATAGTGCCCCCCCTCCCCCCTTTTACGAGGATTCACATTCTGAATTCTGATGTTACCATACCAACGCCATTTATTTCTCTTCACACTCTCAGTCAAACGCCCTTTCCTCTTAGCCACCAATTGACGCCTCACATCACCCCCTCCCCAATCCTACGCTCCACTCCTTGCCACGTCATCTTCTTCAATGCTCCTTTTTCCCTTCTTACTACAGCGCCTTGCTGGATCTCCTTTCTAAGAGACCAACACCACCCGATTTTAAAACGTAGGGTTTAAAATTTAAATTTTTTTCTATCATGTAAGAGCATAAGCAAAACATACTTAAATTATATGTCTCAGACTTACTTACTTTGTATCTATTTCTTTCTCTTATAATAAGAGAAGAAAAAAAAAATAAAGGAAAGATTCAAATTCTGCCCTTCTTCCCCTTCCTTTCTATCCTAATCTTCGTCCACAGCATATATATATATATATATATATATATATCTTAGTTTTAAAATTACTTTTTAAAAGATTTTTAAATTATTTGTTGTTCTAAATTATAAAGAATTTAAATTCATTAAAAAGACCAAATAATTTTTAATTAATATTTATAAAAATAAATCTCTCAACCTAATTTTTGAAATTAATATCAATATTTTTAAATTTAATCTCTTAATTACAAAAAAATTTTAATCAAGTCTAATTATTTTTGCCCAATTAAAATGGTCCATTTAAAGAAGTATTTCTGATTTTTCTTTATACAAGTTCAAATTGGGAGCTGTATAGCATATCTGTACGGCTCCCGTACACACTAAAAGAATTTTTTATTATTTTGATTAAAATATTTTAAAAAATAGTGATTGCTATACAGCCATTAATCCGCCCATCTCTTGATACATTCAAACTTAGCAGTAGTAGGAAATAGCATCCCTTGGGTAAGTCCAAATAGGTAGTTTGACAATTTGGTAGGTAGGACCACGCTTTTCTCAATTTGAGGGACTATTTTCAATGAAAGGAAATACATATTTGGGAACGAAATTGAAAGCTTACCTCTGATAGAATAAGTTGAGATTAGTGTGATGTTTTAAAGACTGACTTTCAAAAAAAAGGAAATTAACAACCAAAATTTTTAATAAAATTATCTTCCAATGATCATATTGTGTTTAACAGGAAAGTTGTGTCCCGTTGTTTAAACTTTTGGTGGCTGACGAAGGCATTTATTATATTATCTACTTCCCTGTACTCTAAATTAGATGGTGTTAATGACGGCAAAAGATTTGCATATTTAGGGATTTTTCGTGGAAATTGTCCATTAAGGGAATCACATTTTGGGGATTTGTTTCCTGTAAAAATGGGAATGAGAATTATACTCCCCATCTATCATAATTTAATTTAAATATTTTAAAATTTTTATAAATATATGACTAGTTGTAATTTTATTATATTTTTAAATTTAACAAACGTGAATTTTTTTGCGTAGATAAAAAATTAAAAGTATAACTATTTTTAATATATAAAAAAATTGTTTTAACTAATAATATTGAGTTAGAGTTAAACTGTTACTTAAACGAACATGTCTAATTGATGCTTCAAATGCAAAAATTTTTGACATATTAAAATGGTGAAAATAAAATATATTGAAATGTTTGACTTGCACATAAGGAAAAAATAATAATAAAGACTTTACATATGAAGATATCTTGATGTGAATATGACTTGAAGTTGATATTTTTAATTTACTGAAGTTATTATTTTATTAAGTTTTTGAAATATTTAAGAGTTATTTAGAATTTGTCATTTGAGTTCTTTGTAGTTTATTTTTAAATTTACATAAGGAAGAAACAATAATAAAGACTTTACATATAAAGATATCTTGATGTGAATATGACTTGAAGTTGATATTTTTAATTTGCTAAAGTTATTATTTTATTAAGTTTTTGAAATATTTAAGAGTTATTTAGAATTTGTTGTTTGAATTCTTTGTAGTTTATTTTTAAACTTAATAAGAGCTTATTGTATAACATAAATAATGAGTTTGAGCTTGAAATTTTTTGCATTTTCAATATGTTCATTTTATTCACATTTATTAATATTTTTATTTTTTTAATATTTTTAAAAAATTTAAAGTCCCTATGAGAACCTACAAAGATATGCATTCCCATGAAAAATGAAAATGTGGGGAAATTTTTCTTGCAATGAGAAATAGGATTTGTATTTCCTCATGTAAAGGATTTGGACCATCAGATGAAATTTGATGGTCCAAATTATTTCAAAATTTTTTTATTTCAATCAACATTATTTTTTTAAAAAAATATGATAATGCACAAAAATTTATGAATATTTAAGATCATTTTTATATACAATGATGATATTTTATTAATGAACAAAACAAATTATAAGATGTAAATAATAGACTATAATTATTAGAACTTGTTCATATTTTTTTTCTTTTTATTAGAATACCATCTTGTATAAAAAAAAAATAAACTTAAAATGTAAGGATACATTATTAGAAATATTTCATTTTTTCTTCAATAATATATTATTCTATATAAAAAAAGATTTAAAATAAATTTATTTATCATCATAAACTTTTTCTAAAAAAATAGTATTTATCAAAATAAAAAAATTTTAAAATGATTTAGACTATAGATTTCATCTTTTGGTCCAAATCCTTTGTTAGATTTTCTCCCGTAAAAATTTTACAAGAGGAAATCCAAGTCTTGAAAGATAGGGGAGGAAATGATGGACACAAAAATGCAAAATTATCATCCCTAATGGTGTTGGTTGCATCTCAAACCATTGGAATTCAAATTTGTTGTAAAGTTTAGACTACTTCAATTAATAGATCAGCTTCACTAATAGCTTTTGCATTTCCTACATAAGATGGCATTAGAAACTTTGAGATGTATAATTGAGTACAATGTATAGGGGGATTGCGCATATAAGATATCACACAAGGTATATTGGTCCCATGATGAATATATTGCCATTGCTTTTATTGCATATTATTTTACAATGATTACATGTAGATGTCCCAAAATTATTCAGGAAAAGGTCAAAAACGAATTGAGTTGCAGTTGCAGAAAGCTATGCTGAGCGTGCTTGTATATAATTGGTAATCATGATGTTTTGGAGAACGTCTTATTACCCAAAGTACAAATTCTAGGATCTTTTAATTTGTGCATAATATCCAGTTATGAGAACATCCCTACCCACGTTAGGGATGATCAACGACAGATCAATTTGGTGAATTTGATTCAACTTTATTATATTAGGTTGAGTTATGATAGAATAAAATTAAAAAAATTACAAATTTTACAAGATTGAGCTAGGTTTTGAGATGATATAAGACTTGACTTGACCTATCCTGATATTTATTTATAAATTTTTTTAATTTTTATAATATATTTTTAATTTAATTTAAAATAAATTTTAAAATATTAACATTTTAACTTCTTATTATTTTTCATTTCAAATTTTAAAATATTTTTTAATTCTATTTTATTTTTTTTCAAATCTTATTTTTTTAATTTTTTGTTTTAAAAAATTATTTTTATAAAATAGTTTATATTTAAATAAAAAAATTGACCCAACTCAACTCGATCTAAGCTACGAAGATTTTTTTTCATCTCAATTTCAGCGCAAAATGCATTCCACCCCCTTTCGGTTCAGAAAAAAGGCATTATGTACAAGGGAAAGCTGCTCATGACAATTTGGGCCAAGCCCATATCGCTTCGCAGGCTGACCTGCCTCTCAATGGGCCAAGCCTAAAACTCCCTGCATACATCATTGGATGGTACCCGATAATGTCTGATCTATATACTGAAATTCTCAAACAGGGGATGCACACGTCAGCTCATTATAAATTTGAATTTGCTACAGTATTTAAAAAATTACTTGCTATTGGATCATATAATTCTTTATATTTGAATCGTTACATCAATATTTTGAATAGTAGATTGTCAAATAATATAGTTATTTCAATATTAGCAGCTGACTTTATATAATTCTTAATAAATTCAGACTCAGAAATAAGGTACGAGTGCATATCATCTTACGGTTATTTTCTGTGAAAAAGAAGTAATTATTAAAAAGGATAACTGATAATAATATGCCAGAGGTTAAGAAAATTACGAAGCTGATATTTTCTCATATTCTTTATCTTCCAGTGATAAACAAGATTCAAGCTTTCTATAACTTGAACCTACAAAATTCAGACACTGGCTTGTAGAAAGTTTCATGATCTCGCTCTGCTTTTGTTCAGGCTAGCAACGTGAAAGATTCTGTCACAAAGATGGAGGGAATATTCCGTTCTGATCCTCTGCCGTTTAACAAGCTAAGAAAGGGGATTTTCTACTCCTTTGACGTAAAAATCAAAAGGGATTTAGTCTAACACAAGTAAGGCGATCATGGTGGTCTATACTAAATATTTAGCCACTGTAATCATAATAGAATTTTGTGGGGGAAAGGAAACAGGATGAGATTGCAAGGACCTTTCAAAAGCCTACGTGGTTTTGGCCAAAAGTAGAAGGAATTGGGATTGGAACGTGACCAGGATGCACTTTTCTTACGCATATCCATCAAATCGTATTATAAATAAATTAAGATTTTAGCTGTGAAAATAAAAAATAGTATTGAAGGGGTGTTCGGTACAGCTAGACAGAAACATTCGAAATGACATGGCCGATGGTTTAAGTGATTCCTCTGAAGCATGAATTTCTCCAGGAAAGTGAAAAATGAATGATCGGTGATTAACTATCCTTTAATGGCAAGATGAAATTAAAGTGACCTTAAAATCAAACACTTGATAATCTTAGTAGAATCCAGTAAATAACGGAACAGATATGAACGCCAAAAAAAAAGAAGTATTTGTTGTTCATTAATCACTACTTTGGTATACAGTACACAGGGTCTATGTTGTCTAATTCAATTTTCAAGTTGGATTATGCCACTCGAAAGTGAACACAGCAAGAGGGAAAGCATTAACAGAGAAAACCATACTCCAATTCTTCCCTGTTTGATCAACGAAGCACACAAATTGACACACTACACAAGACACTTCTTCTGCTTAAAACTGTGTGTGTAAGCAGAGAGTATCATCAACAGTAACTCTCAATTTCCCTTTCAAATATACAGAGCATCATCCCTAAAAAAGTCACTCTCTTTCTATAGAAGAACAAAAGAAAGAAAAGGTAAAGGGAGGAGCACTGTGGGTTAATTATTAACAAGAAAAGAGAAAAAGGGGCAATAGGAGGAATTAACAAGAGTGGAAATACAAGACGTGAGGGAGGTGATGATGCTGGGTGTGGAGGTGGGGGTGATTAGACTCTTTCTCAATTCGCCACCGGAGATGAAGGAAATCGTCGACGGAGCAGGGAAGCTTGAGGGGACCGTCGGTGTGGTAGCCGTAAACCTCGTGAGCTCTGTCGAGAAGGCGAACGAAGAGAGGATGATAGAGATAGGAAATTGGGATGAGGAATCTGTGGGTCCGAGAGACGCCATCTTCGTCGGCTAAACCCACCTGAACAGCAAGCCATCCCTTTTTCACCTTCATCTTCTTGTCGTCCTGCATGCTAGCAGCCACCTCTTGTTTCTGGACTAACTTGCAGAATGGATTCAAAAAAAGGAGGAAGACGAAGAAGTAGTGCCAAGGTAAGAGGGAGAGAGAGGCTCCAAATATGTTGGTGAGGGTGAAGGAAGCATAAGAATGATTGGTGATATATAGGAAGGGGCGCAAGGCGGAGTCTTTTTCTTCATTTTTATTTTAATATAAAAAAACATTAATTGCTAAAAACAAGATTTTGACTAAATTATATCTAAAACATTTTTTTTCTAAAATTGCACTCTCCTAATATTTATTAATAAAATTAATACAAATATGTATTTTTAAAAAACTAAAACTAAGTAATCATTTGTTATAGTGATATTAAAAAATAATATTATGTTAAAATTTATTTGTGACAAGAAAGGCTCTGTAGCTCCAAAAGGAAAAAAAATGCAAAGTAATTAGATGATAAAAGAGACTCCTCTGAAATATTTAACAACTATGCTAAGAGGTCAAAATTAACCAAACCTCAACTAAAATTTACCTGAAATAATAATAAATGATAATCTTTGTGTGGTGGCATAGTGGGAGTGTACATTCGCTTTATTTCTTTAGCAATTTAAGAATGAAAATGAATGGTGGCTTTAGCCTTTATGGGTGTACACTCACACAGCCTATGGTGCCTGCCCCTTTTGTTCTGGAGGGCCAACAGCAAACGGCTCTTGGAATCAAACCAGGACGCCTTTGATTCCATTAATCCACTTTAATTTTGATAGTGACTATACAATATCACGCAACTATTTACAATATAAATAAGTTAATGATAAATTTCTTGATCACCTGCCAAAACATGTTACTCATGGAACACTAACACTAAATATATATCATAAATCAAAAAAATATTAATTAGTCTCCATATATTTACATGACAATTGATTTAGTATATTAATTTTAATAAAATAATTTTATTTATAATTTTTATTTTATTTAATTTAATTTATTAAAATTGATACACCTAATTAATTATTATATAAATATATAAAATCTAACTAATACTTTCTCTTGGCTCAAGATAAAAGCAACGTTTCACCTTTTAGGTTTTTAAAAATGATGGTTGGTGAAGTGGGACGGATTTAAGGGCCTTAAACAAATCCCAATCATAATAATCAGACAAACATGATGATGATGAAAGCACAACAAGGACTGGTGGAAAAGTCAGAGGCGGAGGCAAGGCCGATTCAGCATCCTCTAGACTCTCCATTTACTTCCAAAATTGTAAATTATGGTATTATCCGAATCCTAACCGTAGAGGATGAGGACACATCACTGCACAAAGTTGTACAAAAATAAGAAACTGCACTGCTCCTTCAAAGTCGGATTTTTTTAAGGTCAAAATTGTGTTGTGTTCTTGGTCGTAGTCTGTACGGATGTCCAAGTACTTCTTCTTCCTCTCTCTCTCAAATTTAATGATTTAAAGCGTGGGATTTTTGAATTGGTCTCTGGTGAATGAAAATCAGAATTATATGTCGACGTGTTGGCAGGATTTTATGTATATATATATATATATATGTCAAAGTAGAAATGGGTCATTTTCTTAGTCACTCAAAGTGGAGTGAAGGTGATAAGGTCGGTGCAGTTCGTACCATTTGTACTCTCATCCATCGCTCCTTTTATTAATCTGGATCCGCTGCCGATCTGCTCAGAAAAAATAATAATAATAATAAATAAATAAATAAAAAATTTGTAAATTTCACTGTGGCATAATAAATTTGCTATTCCTCCTTTTATGGCAACCCATTTTTATTTTTCTTTTCCTTTTAGATTATCAACTCAAATTATTTTAATTTTAAAAAAAGTTTAATAGTCTAACTCTAAAGATTGTTTAGTTGTTAAAATTAAAATAAAAAAAATGAAAATAGAAATAGATAGATTAGATTCTCATTTTTATTTTTTTAAAGAGTCTGTTCTCCTTTGTATAGAAGAGAGTTATTTCTATAGTTGAAGTTATAGAATAAAATTGATTTTCTAAACATAAAATTATATTTGACAAAAGTGTCTCTATTTATAATAAGTTTTAGATAAAAATATTTTTGTAATACATTAAAATTTTAATTTATTATTGTTTATTTGATTTATTATTAATTTATTAAATATATATTATTATATCATTAATCAAAATTATTATATTTTTCATTATATATATATATATTAATATATAATTATGTTATTAATTAATAATTCAAATAGATATTTACCTTTTTTTGTTTTATGATAAAAATGATAATATGATAAAATATGTACACTACTTAATTGATTCTCATGTATAATCTATTAATCAAACAAAGTAAATGAAGATATGTCTATTTTCATTCCTTTCTAACCAAATAATATTTTAATATTCTTATTTTCACTCTCACTCTCATTTCCATTCTTATTTCTATTGTATTAGTTTTAACAAACTGCGACACACAAGAAAACACTAAAGTTTGACCTAATCTTAAAGAAGAATGAGCAATGCCCAAATGACAAGTATTATGGGGTTTAATAGAGTAAAAGAATTCTACAAATCCAACGACTCATAATAAAAATAATTACTTGTAATAATTCATTTTAATTTAACAATTTATATGGAACGAATTTCATGGTTTAATAGAATTTTTTTTATTTTTTTGGAAAACTGTCGAGAATCCAATTTGGTTTTCATTCCTTTCATGTCAAATGATAATTGTGTAAGGTGAGTTGTTTGAAATTCACGAAGCTCTTATCTTATTCTAATAACTTAACTGGTCTTGATCAAGGGTGTTTAATATTCTGAGTAGATACTTGTTGCATAGCATATCTATTATAGGAGAAGATAATTATAAAAATCAAAATAAAAAAATTAACTTAACAGCATATATTGTTCAACAATTAATTTGCACTCGTTTAAAATCAATTAAAATAAGTCAAAATACAAAACAAAATAGACTAAAATCGAGGTTTTACCAGTCAAAATTGACTAAATTGGTTCGGTATTTCACGTAGTTGAAGTTTGGTTATTAATTTTGACAATTATAATTTAAAATTATATAATGAATATTTATAATTATGAAATAAGTTGACGATGGTTCACGTATAAATTTTTATTATCAAATAGATATTTGAAAAACAAAACAACTCGAATCACTTGAAAAATTAAAGAAATAATATTATCACGAACCAAATCAAACAAAACCAATCATAATCCGAAATCAAATAGGTCATCCATTTGGTAACACCCATCGAATCACTAAATTTAATTTAATTTTAGTACAAAATCGAACTAACCTAAATGACCATCACCAAAAATTAAACTTCAAACGAATACGAATATGTCACATGTATAAGTGTGTGGCTAAATGTTGGGTGGTGTTCTTCCGTTGTGTGATCCAATGGCTTATGTGCAACTAGTGGCCCATGTCTCTTATTCTTAATCCTGTCGTTAAATTTTTTAGTAGCAGATAACGAGTAACGAATTTGTAACACTTTAAATTTGTTTTCAAATTAGTTTTTAGATGAGAATATAGTGTTAATTTTATTTACATCTTTGATTAACTATTGGACTTGTAGATTATACGCTTAATTAAAGATATTTCTAATATTGATTCAGATGAAAATAATCATTAAAGACAAAAAAAGGTCTATATGTAGTAACATTAAAATCACATTCAGGAAGCAATTAACATTTTTTCCACCTAAACTTTAAACTCTAAACAAAATTATCTATTAGAAGTATAAATTGAAGAGTGATGATCCTATATTAATAAAAACACATGACCCCTAATTATGATGTAATTTATTATTAAATATCACTAAAAATAATATTTTTAAAACATATGATGATCCGTCTAAATTAAATAATTTGTTTAAGAGGAAGAGATTGAGTTTTTTTAATTATTGAATATTTAGGTGATTTGTAAAATATAATTTTTTATATGATAAAAATTTTTTATACATTTATAATTTTAAATATATCAGTGCATTCAATTATAATATTAGAATATAATTATAATATTATTATTTTTTAAATTAATAATATTATAATTATATTCTCTGAATGTATTAATATATTTAAAATTATAACTATACTAAATATGACATTATTTTATAAGAGGAAGAGATTGAGTTTTTTAAATTATTGAATCTTTAGGTGATTTACAAAAAGTAATTTTTTATATAATAAAATTTTTTATACATTTATAATTTTAAATGCACTAATACATTTAATTATAATATAGGTATATAATTATAATATTATTATTTTTTAAATTAATAGTATTATAATTATATCCTCATATTATAATTTAATGTACCAACATATTTTAAATTATAAATATATTAAATATGACTTTTTTTTTATAATTACACAAATCTCAAGGTAATACAATAATAAATGAGTTCAATCATATAATAATCATTATCAATTACTCTTATTCAAATATTTTGATTTAACGAATAACAACAATGCCTCTTAACTCAAAGCGAAATTGAATTTGTATTCCAGCATTCATCGTCTACTTAGGTTTCTTTCCTACATCATTTTCACAGGAAAACCAGAAAGAAAAAAAGAAACCAAAAAGAAAAAAGAAAAAGTGAAAAGTAAAGTTGGGTACACGGACGGTGAGAGCAACAGAAAGTGATTAGTCGCATCACAGAGCCACGAAGAGAGGGAGTTATAAAGGGACCGTCCTAAGGCTTTCAGTTTCAAGTATGAACAGCACTCTGGCATGACTATTATCGAGCATGAGGGGTTTCAGTTTCGTTTCAAAGGGAATCAAAAAGTAAGATTACCTCATGCTCATAAATTTGTGCCCAAAATTATAAGTAAAAATATTAGTTAATTTTAATATATTTATATTATAATTAATTTAATGTATCAATTTTAATAAAATTATTTATTTAATAATTTTTACTCTTCTTTTTAAATAATTCTATTAAAATTAATACACTAAATTAATTATAACATAACTATACTAAAACTAAACCTGCCTAATATTTTTTTTCATAGGACAATGCTTGTCAGATTTTCAACATTGAAACGGGCTTCAATCACAATTTAATGTGTGGGATGCGTGTATCCCCACGTGATCAAATTCAAATGTTCATCTTTGTCATACACGCGCAAACAATATTCTGTTTTGGAAAAATTATATTCTCGGATCTTATAATTCTATGTATTTTTGAATTTGGTTTCTATAGTTTAAAAGTTTACAGTTAGATCTTAGAGTTTATAAATATTTTAATTTTAGTCATTATTATTAAAATTCTGTTAATATTTTATATAACTTTACTAATATAATTAACAATATACTATCTTTATACCTTAAATAATATTATTAAAATAAATTAAAATATATAATAAATTAAGATTAACTTGCACATATGATAAAATTTTAAAATATATACACATATAGAGAGGGACTAAACAAAAAATTACTTAAATTATGAAAATTCCTTCACAAAATTTTAAATTATAAAGACCAAAAATATAATTTTTCTCTAACATTTGTTGTGACCGATAAATGCAGTGCATTACAATGAAAAGGACACGCCAGATGTTGGTCTTAGATTGATGTGCATGGAGGCTTGATTTTTCCTGATATAATGGCAATGGAATATTGATGAAGCAGGTAATTAAAAAGTGAGTGTGACTAATACCTGTTGCAGAGTGCCTAGTCACAACTAGAATACATGAATCCACTTCATTAATTACCGTTTAGTTGGGCAGGCTAATTAAGCAGTTAAGTAATTAGCAGGTCGGTCAAAAAAGACAAAAGAAATGAGGCGGGCATGTTTGTCACCCATGTAAAAAAAAAAGAGTTAATTTGGTGAAGACTCGTATTTAATGCAGTTTTTGAGTGATTTATTAAGTTTGTAATTTTGTTTTATTATTAACTAATTTGTAGATAATAACATAAAAATTCACACCTAAAACCTAAAAAGTTATAGACAATATTTTTTTCTAATAAATTATTATAATATGCTTTATTACTACTTTAAATATACATAAAAATAATAAAATTACATTAAGTATGTACTTATTAAAATAAAAATAAAATAAATATTATTTAGTTGATAATATTGAATGATTATTTATGTATGGCTATGTTAAAGTATTTATGTTATGTATTACAAATTACAAAATATGAATAACTTTTATTTGACTCAATATATTTTGAATTGTAATTGAATAATTTTTTAATGTAATATTTTAATTATATAATTATATATTTTAATAATTAGTTATTAAATGATATAAACTCTTACAAATTTTATGAATTTACTTAAAATTAGTGAATTTGACAAATTTAGGGTGTGTTTAGTATACAAGAAAATGATTGATAAAAGAGGAATGGGAGAGAGGATCCTCTTAGAAGAGATGTTTAGTATACAGAATGGAATCTCCAAACATTTCTCTTAGGAAATCAGACTTTCTTAAACATAATAATTAGTGTTATTTCATTGGATTTATGAATGAAATATGAAATAAATGTTTTAAGGATAAAAAATCTTTTATGGAAAAGAATTTATTTTTTCTAGTTTATTAATCGTGCTACTGAAAATATTTCAAACATTAATCTCACCCTCTTTTTTTTTTTTTTTTTTTCTAATTTCCTTCATATAATATATAAAAAATTTTTTAGAACCCATTTTATTTCATTACATACTAAACATAACTTTTATTTATATAATTCATTTGCATTATTTTTCATTCCATTCCTCGTTTCCTTTTACATTCCTACAAATGTCATTGATGCATGCCAAAGTCTACGTCAAGGCACTAAATTGTTTTAGATATGACGAGATTTCATTAGGGATATGGGGACCATGCCCCAAACTATGGACTTCCCGTGCTTTTGGGACACTACGCTATCCTAATTGTTTGTGCTGATGCCTCTATGACTCATGAGTCATGGTGATAGTGATGAGTGATCATCTGCGTTTGGCATTTTATCTTATACTTCTTTATTGCTCTCACATCATTCCCAACCTATGTCTCTATTTATAACAAGTCTATTGTCTCTTTATTTTTTTTATGTATTAAAACTTCATTTCATGAGTAATTTATGCAGAGATTTTTATTTGGACAAATTAGGTATAATTTCTTTTCATTCTATTTTAGTTATAACTTTGACACATGAGTTTTAAAACGTAATATTCCATCCTCTTTAAATTGTCACAAAAAAGTTTTTAAAAAAATATTGCATATCAATTAAAACTCGAGTGTAGAAGTTATTTACTTATTAAATAATACTGTATGTCTTTTTCATGGAGTTAATGAAAATGATAGAAACATAAGGAATTATATAATAATTACGTGACCTCTGAATGTACCAGAATTGTTCTTTGTATTATTGCAATCATGTTTCTCAATTAATATATGCAAGTGTATAGTTTCTAACAATAGCATGACAAATGCATGATCATACATTTATCATGTTAGTATTATAGAATCATACAGTCAATAATTTTTATAATATGTAATGTTTTCACTTTTTATAATACTTTAGAGAATAAAGTTTTTTTACTTAAAATTCATGTATCAAAATTATAATTAGGTCATAGTTAAAGCAAATTATATGTAGTTCCTCACTTGTTAAAGTTCTCCCGTCTCTTTGAAATAAAAAAGAATGAGAATACAATACGCTGCCTATAAGGCCCCAATGGTTTTTTTTTTGTGAACAAAGTTTATTCAGCCCATATCATAGATTCAATTCGCACATTGGGCCCATATCATTATGAGCCTCGGGGACTGGGCCCATCCCAAGCAAACAGATGCTTGAACGACGAATGGGCCAATAAGGCAAAACGAAAAACTCATTTTTTAACTGTGTGCATGGTTTGTTTTTAGCCTAAAACGAAGAGTTAATATTTATTCATTTTTAATTTTGCACGTTTGAGGGTCTCTTGGGTGCGCTTTCAAATCCTATTTCAGAGTTTCAACATGTGTGAATGTGTATAAATAAAATATTCAAGTTATTTGAATATCACCCACCTTAGGTGATTTTATTCTTTAATATTTGATTCCAAAAAAAAAAATTCTAATTAAGGATTTAGAAATTTAAATGTATACAGCAGTAGCAGGTCTTTCAATTTCTTTGCATTAGGGAAGCATTGTCCAAGGTGGGTGAGAGACGTTCAGCTACCATTTTCCAACTCGCAGTACAGTAACATTCATAGACTTTGAAGTATAGTACATGATTTGAACCATTAACATACATAAGAACAAATCATCTTTGTTTCTCAAGTAAACGATGAATCATGACTTATGCAATCAATATAAACAAAAAAACAAAAAGTTGATTATTCTATGAAATAACAATCTCTGCTAGACACGAGAAAGAGATACCAAAACACATGAATTATAGCATCCATGCCTCACAATTGATCACACTGTGTAGGGACAAACGAAATGGTTTTCTTGTCGAGATCATGGTTCACCAATATGTTCTGCTGTTGAACGTTACCGAATATGGACATTCCACTGGAAGCTCCCATGGCCAAACACGCCACTCCCAAGTCCGAATCAGCAATCATATAATTCTCAGAAGGCAACTCCAAATCTGCACCTTTGAAATGGAAAATGAGCTTTGGGATTTCCACTTGATTTGTGCCAGATGGTAATGTAAAGCAAAGGTCTAGGCCAGTGGATCCTGATTTGTCCACTGCAAGCCTCGTTTGAGAAATGAACTCTTTCTTGAGTGCACCAAAAGCATTCTCTTCAATGTACGTGATGGTAGTGCCTGAGTCTATGATTACGCCTCCACTCCCATCGTCTCCCACCTCAAAAGTTGATTTCTCAATGGACAATCGAGTGTCACCCACAGATATGCCTTCAAGAGGAAGATAGTAAAAAGATGGCTTTGATGGGTTCGTCAGCAAAGGTACCGTTAGTGTTTTTTGTGTTTTTGTTCCATTCACCCTAGCCAACGACCCCAGAAAGAGAGTACTGGTCTTGGAGTCATCATCCATGGAAGTCAAACAATATGAGAACTTGGGCTGCTTTAGCTGAGAAACCAAAGACAACGGCCCACGCCCAAGCCCAACTAGGCCCGAAGCCTGCTCAAACCCATCTCCTTCATTGTCTTCCCCACAACCAAACCCGATGTCATGAATGGAAACGTGATTACCAGAGTCGCCAAAAGTGAAAGTCTCGGAGGCCAAAACACCTTGTGTCATGGAATAGTCACCGTATGTGTAAACATATTGGCAGCCATCACTGCAAGTAGAGGAAGGCAGGGAACTACAGAGTTTGCTGTCACAAGAGAGCTTAGAGAAAGAAGATGACTTTTTGGGGTCGAAGATGGGAGTGGGCTGCTTGTAACACTGCGAGCAAGGATTGCATTGTGTCCATATAAGATCGCTGCCTGTGTCCAAAACGGCAGGGAAGGCTTCTGGGGGTGTGCCTATTGATAACTTCATTAGGTACTCGCCATTTCCTGCATGAATTGGAGCTTCTAATTGGGAATCAGGGGACGAAGCTGCCAAAACCATTGCTTTTAATTTCTGCAATCTTTGGTTGCCACGTTTGACTCCATTCTGGACAAGCTCGAATTTGGTCATGTTCTTGCCTGAATCGATGTGGTGGAGGGTCACACGGACAGTTTGATGCTGCTTTAGAGCTTTTCTGGGCGTCGAACATGTTGGATCAATAAAAAAAATTGCTATAATTAGTGACACCAATAGAAGAGATGATGAAGATTGCAGTACAGCCATGAGGAGAAGACTAAGATGAGATGATGATGATGAGGAAGAAAGATGAATGTTAAAGAGTGTATTTAAGTTCGAGGATAAATGGAGGTTGAGGTATCAGGAAATGACATGAGTGGTGGTTGGTGAATATAGTTCTTGGACAATATTTCTAGTTCTCTGGTCTTCTTGTTGTTGAGCGAATATAACAAGAAGGACACCTAAATGTGTCTGAATAATCTAAGAGCAATTATGGAAGGTAATGATTGTAATTATTGGAGAAGGTAATTTATTTTGCATGCACTTCATAAAAGTCATTGAAGCTATATATAATATATCAGTATATAACCTGTAGATGGCTATCTGTTACTTTATCCTTTTCTTATCCTTCTTTTACTTCTCCTTCACACATTTTCGTCCAAAACAGGGTTATAGTTTCAGAGATGTAGAGAGATAAGATTGGATAGGTTGGGTGGACAAACAGGTTTACTGATTGCCCAAAGAGAGGAAAACTGAGCTTTGTTTCAATTCCACGCATCTGATAAAGCAAAAGTAGGTTGATGATCCTTTTTTAGTTTGGTTAAAATGTATTGTCATGTTATTTTGTTAATCCCCTTTTGCTTAAAACTAGACATGACAATAGTCAAACTTGTGACTACGCCATCATACTAATACACATGATTTTGTTTGATGCACATGCATATGTACTAATGCTGATCTCTATGATTTAGCCAAAAAGTTGGTCAGGGATACATCCATAATTGGTGTTAAAGCATTTCTTGTTTGAAACCAACAGAATTATCAAAGTTAGGATGAACATGAGGAACTCTAAATTGTTGTTACGTATGATTAACAATAAGTGATCTGATTTGATTCAACTGATTTGTCTTTTGAATTAATGGTTCTTCATGTTGGAAAATATTTAATGCTTTTGCAAATCACAAAATGCTTTCATCAAATTTCAAACTTCATATGCAACGTGCCTTCAAAATATGCTTTTATTCTGCTAATTCCCTTGCAATTTTTCTTCTTTGTGAATAATAGAAACAATTCTCAAGTTTTAACTTGAGAATGGGGTTGTTTATCTAACCTTACCAAATGCGCTATTATAAACTCTAAATTTGAAACCTCTAATTTAGGGAATCCGACAATTAAAAAGTAAGAATTATCATTTTTTTTTCCCCTAAAACGTTATTCGCTTCTTTGTTTCATCTCATGATTGGGAATAAAAAAGAAATTCTATGCACATAAGTCAAAACTACCATTGACAAAAATTCAAACAATGTCAAATATCTTCACAGATTATCAACAGCCAATATTATATCAAATTTAATTACATTTAAATTTTCAAATACAAAAAATTCATTTTCTTCCTTGGCTTTTGGAAGTTCACCTACATTAATCAAATGGCAGAAGCAGAGGAAATTTCAAGGTGGGGCCCAGAGGCATATGTTTTGAAGTGTATTCTTTGAGTAAAGTTACCTCTTACTCAATTCCATGAAATAAGGATATGATTGATGTTGCCTGCCATCTATGACCTATGCTTCCCAATTCCTCATTCAATCACTTGACTAAATTTTCCTTTTAAGTTCATGGGAGCATCAATTACATATAAGAGTTCATGAAGAAGATTGGAACAAATAAAATATGATTTTTCAAAAAATATATATATATTCTTCAGCTTCAGTGTTAAGATTTCATGATGAATTTTGTTTGCTTTTCTCCCAGCATGGAATGGAAGTATCATGCTTCTAGGTCTTGGTTATGTTCTTCAATCCATTATATTTCATATTAGACGGCAAGGAAACACTTTTTTTTTTTAAGAAAGTTATTAAATTACACAAATAGAAGACAATGTTATTTTGCTTATTTATTATTATATAATAATATCTATACATGTTAAAATTTAAATTCGACGCGAATAAATATAAGAACTTTATCATTGGAATACATATAATTATTATTTTAATATGTAATACGATAAAGTGCAAGCATACGGACACAATATCATCATGTTAGAAGAGGGATATACAATCTAAAATAATTATTCAGCTTTTTTCCTCTCCAATAGAATGGTAGTCTTTCTATTCATTTAAATTTTATAATCTTTTTCTTAAAAGATAATATTGGTTAATATTTATAACACGTGCCACTTTAGCTTCCTCCTATCATTTGTATAACTTTCTGAACTCTTGAAGCCCGAAGTTTGTGAAGCAAAAGAGAGAGACACGGTTAGAAGAGAAAAGGGTGAGGGGGAATCTCGTGGCACCGAAAACAAAACATTTGCATATTTATATATTCGTTTCTGCTAAATATTTCTCATTTCACGGTGATTTCGACTTTGTCATACATACTCGTTGAACAATATACTTAAACTTTTAAACTTTTCAGTTACAGATTCTACTTCAGTTCAAACAATAATTCCACTCCTTTCCTTATAGTACAGTATCTCATGGCCTTTTTGTTTTGGAATTAGAACCCGTGGTCCATATATTCTTGTATATAGAATTTTGTAAAAATATCTAAAAACATATAGATTAATTTAGAGTAATATAAAAAAGTGTAGAGATTCCATAAATATTCTAAATCATATATATTTTAATAAAAAATTTTAGAGAATTAATTTTTACTGTTAGATCAAGATGATTATCACTGTCTATTGAGAAAATAAAAAAATATAAAAGTAGTATCCCTCATTTGTAACCATTTAAACTTTAAGTATTTAAAGACTCTAAACATTCCAAAAAGTTTTTCTGCTTACACATTTTTTTTTTTAACCAACCACTTAGCACATACAGTACTAGTTCATCAAGAGAAGTTGATCTAATTACAACGAGGGACAAAAAAAAACTAAAGTCACACGTGAACTTGTTAAGAGAATAAATCTATGACAAATAGCGCTCTTTTCTTGTCATTCGACTCTTGGCTTGAAGTTGTCATTTCCTTTTAGTATTTTGATTCATACTGTGACATTGCAGCAGCAGATTTCGTGCCGTTAGTCTTGACTGTTGAGGATAAAAAATTAGATTGATTCATTATCAATTATCACGTTGCCATTGGACACCTGCACATTAATCTGTTATTGATATTTTGCAGTTCTGTTACGAGAGTTGTATAGGTGTCACTGTCGTATTGGTTATTTTATTCCATTCATTCGTTATATATAGCTCAGTAATAATATGAAGAAGGCACCTGGAGCCATTCGTTTCCTCTGTGTTTTATAAAATTTAACTTTTGACAGATGCCAGTTGGTTTTAACGGTGGCAAATCCTCTAGCTACGCTGGATCCTCTTACATCATCACAAAATCATTAAGCTTTATATTACTACCACTTCTAATTTAAAGTACTCTATCCCAACACCAAAGTTTATTGACACAAAAACTTAAAATCATTTTTGAAAAAGTCTCATGCAATATTAAATTGTAAAAAATATTCATGTGCCATGTATTTATTTAAGAATTTAAGCACAAAAAACTCAAAACTACTTAAAGTTTGTCCAATTTATTGACTAACTCTCCTCATTTGGTCTCTCTTTTGGTCTTGAAGCACATAATTAGCCGGGTGTATATCTTTTACGGTCAGATTATTGACAGTAGAAGGCAGTTTCTCATACTTTTCACACTTTCATATTTTTTATTTTATTTTTTAATTTCAAATCACATCTGCACCAATTTTATAGGAGACTGTTCGCTACCATCACTCTTATGACAGTAAGGAATTCACACCCAAAGTAAAATCTTATAAGACCATTTAGTTGTAAAAATTTTTGTGAAAAAATAAAAATAGGAAAGAGAATGAATTTAGAATTAAAATTGAACAAAAAAACACTGAATTGATTCCTCAAACGATAAAAATACCATAAATTAAAGGCAACCAAATATAAAAATGTAATTTTCATTCCCATTTCCTAACCTGGATTCCAGTAACCAAATCTGACCTATAGGATATTCTTTCTTAGAGAGGGATGCGGAATAAGAACATCTCTATACCATTCCGCTTTGTTCCAATTTACAAGCACCAAAGAGATGTGGAGCATAGGTTGGTTAGTTGCTTAAAAGTGATACAGAGAAGAAAGAGATACAAAATGGCACATGTTGATCATTGCCACACTGCCCCGAGACTACAGTATTTGAAACCAGAATTAAGAAACCAAACCAGGACAAGTCGTTTTGCCAAAAGTAATAAACTACAACACCTCGGTTCCCTGCATAGGGAAAGTCACTTCTAATGCGAAATCTAGTAGGCCATGAGATCAAAAACTTCATTAGAAAACATGGTTTCTGCCAAGGGTATACATAAGTTGGGGTACACAATGACACCACAAAATTGTAATTACAAACCAAAAGACTTTGGCCTAGATTTATTTTTACCCAAAGAGTTCAGTCGATTGGCATGTTCTTCCTCCTCTTCAAGCTTCTTTCTCCGAGCAGCCTCTTCTTTCTGTCTTTGAATCATCTCTAATTCCCTTTGACGTTCCTCCTCCTTCCGTTGCAGCTCCAGAGCTTCTCTTCTCTGAGCCTCTTCCACCCTCCTCCTATTTTCCTCAAGCATCATATCCAGCTCTTCTCTCTCTTTACGAGCTTGTTCCTGTAAAATAACATGATCACATTGCTTAGGATACCACCACCTTGCTAACGAACAATATGATAATTGAAGGTATCCCAGGGCTCAGGCAATATTATATGTATTATTTATCCGCGTTCAATTTATAAAATGCTGCAATTATGACACTTTTGATGTTGCAACCATATGCAATAAGCAGTATCAACGGCCTGACCCAGCCTTTTCTTCTGAAATAAGTTCAAGTTAGGATACTTACTTCTTTCCTTCTAGCTTCTTTAAGTGCATCTTCCTTTTCCTTTTCAAGTTGAGTTTCGACATCATCAAACAATTTTTTTACACCCTCTGCAATCCGCCTTTCAATTTCTAGCTTCACTTCATCTGAACTTAGCCTCTCCTCCACAGTTTTCCGTATTGCTTCTTCAAGTCTCTGTGCAGTTTCCTCTTCCAATAGTTTCAATTCTTCCTCATGTTGACGCCTGTTACCAAGTGCAAATGTTTTAAAGATAAGTGGCCGATGAAAAAGAAAGGACTAGAAGCAAATCATAAAAAAATCAGCCACCTAGATGACAGCAGAAATACATTGAAAGGATTAAAATTAACACTTCACTTTCAAACTTTTTAAGTTTCCAACCACTTCATTCCATTAACATGGAAAAGATGAGCTTATGCTTACAAGGCATACCTCTCTAACAAGTTCCTGATCCATAACAAATGTAGTTTCTAGTGGAACAGTAGATAAACTTCGCACCAATTGTTCATCATATATAACATACAAGTTGTACTATGCAGTAGCTTCCTTCAGAAAAGCCAGTAGAGAAGAATTTAGGCTGTTGCATTTTCAAAGTGAATCACGCATCTGGCACAAGCAAAGATGGGAATTGATTTAGAAACATCTAGCTATAAACCTATTATCTTCAAATTGTAGTGCTAATAATCTGATGTATCCTCACCACTAAAGGTAAGAATTTGCCTGACTGACATTAGATAATTTCTAACATCAAATAACTTTTTTTTTTTTTTTTTTGTACTAGGTTTACTAGCATAATTATTTATGTTGATCAGCCACAAACATGATATTGATAATTAAAAGCACTTAACGCTTCATAAATTAAATGTAACAGGCTCAAATAAGACTTCTATGAACAGGACCAGGTTTAAAGGGAAAAAGAAAAAAAACTCCGCTAGGGCAGGGTTTGGACGGGTCCGTTGGTATCAATTTTAAGCTCTTAACACATGACCAAGAGTACCTTGCGGGCCAATCGACATGAAGTTCAATCAATTCAGGGGAAGCTGCTCAGAAAACACAACTTGAAATTCTGCTTGATTTTCCCTTTCCAAATTAGTGACATTAACACAACTGAAGACACATAATTCCACCTAATTTATGTGGAATTAATGTTTATGATGAACATATATGCCTTTCATTAATCAAACTTATGTTGAGAGTAAATAAATTAGAAAGTCTCACAGGCATGATGTGTGTTCATGTGTATTGCGATGAGAAATCAGAAAATGGCTTAAGAAAAAAAAATCTTACCTTTTCTTTTCTTCTTCCTCTTTTTTCAGTTTGTCAGAGCTAGTTTTATGCTCATTTGAAACAGGGCTTGGACTGCGGGATTTAGGTAAAGGAGACAGCGAGGAGCTCCTACTTCTATGTCTTCTGCGGTGCCTAGGAGCTGGAGACCGTGTTCTCCGACGCTTATGACTTGGAGAGCGACTTCTCCTCCTGAAATCAAACAGCAAATCCAGACACGGCTTGACAATTACAGCAAAAGTAAGAGTTTCCAAACTCGCTCACAGAAAAATATATTAATACGAACACCCAAATCGATGCATCCGTGGAATAAAACCAAGTCATTTTCATATATGATGCTAACTATAAGAAACTAGAATTAAAGGGAATGGAGTACCCAACAGATGGGCAGTGTGTAGTTTACGCAAAGGTGGAGCCTTTAAAGAAAACTTTGGAATACAAGTTGAGTAGAAAGAGACGGAAAGAAGACCTGGTGCGGGTGTGAGAATTGGAATACGGTGAGCGGCTTCGATCCCTTCGGCCTCTGCGACCATGGCGATGACCCCCAGGGGACGGAGAGTACCTCCTTCTGTACGAAGGAGAGCGCGATAGGCTACGAGGCATCGATTTCACCAACGACTATTACAAAGCGCAACAACAGTCAGAATCAAAAACCCTAGAAATCACAATCTTATGGTGGCACTGCCACCTGATTTTGTTTCCGATAGCCGCAGCACCACTGTAATTTTTTTTTTTTTAAATTAACAATTTTAGCTCAAATCTTGTTTAGATTTTTTTTTTTTCGAAAAAAGTATATTACGCCGATTTTGATAAATTGTTTCTGAAATTATTCGAATTTCTTGATTCTAAAAAATATATAACTTTCATCTAAAATAGAAATAGGAAAAAAAAAGTGTGTGTGATTTCAACAAAATTTAATGGTGGAAGAGAAGTCTGTGTACTTTTAAAAGAATTTATATAATTTTTTTTTATGTTTACATTTGAGAAATTGAATTTAACATTCTATACAAATTATTCAAATTCCTAATTATTCTTTGACGTGGTTTTCAAAAGCTGTTCTTAAAATATTCCGAGTATTAAACAAATGTAAATATCTAAAACTACAAAAAAAAAAAAAACCTGAAACCCAAAAAACACGTTATAAAAGTAATGAAAAGGTAATTTCAAACAATAAAAAATAAAGAGGTGGGTTCAATTTTGGAAAAGATGATATATTTTACTTAAATTATATTTTTCACAATCAAACCATGTTGAAAAATTTAAAATCTTTTTAAAGATATTTTATAAAATATCAAAGTATAGTTTTTATTGACCAAAATATCAACATGAAAAGTTATTGTACGTTCAAAAGTAGTTAAATCATCTTTCATATCACATTATAGTATCATGCAATCTGCTTAAAACTAAATTTTCTTATGACCGTTCTTATAAAGAAAAATGAAGTGTTACAATATCATGTACATAATTCTGCCTTACAAATACATTATATAAAGGCTATACAGTAATGACTTCATCACTACTTAACCTAAAGCACGTGACTTTTTTTAACTAACTACAACAAACTCTAACACTTTCCCTAAAATTGAACTACACTTTATTCTTCTCATCACTTCTCCTTAAACTAAAATCACATAATTTTTTGACTGAGTTTGGCCCAAAGTTCATGAAAACGAGCTGCAAACAATGGCCTCGTTAATATATCAGCAACTTAAGCAATAGAGGATATATGATTTACTTAAACAACTTTGTTTAATACTTTTCCCAAACAAAATCCAAGTCTAACTCAAAGTGTTTTATCTTGGCATGTAACAGGATTCGCACTCATTAATATAGTACTATGATTATCACAAAAAATTACTGGTGTGGAAGAACATGAAAGCTGAAGTTCTAATAGTAAAGATTGTAGCCACATAACATCAATTGTTACTGAAGCCAAGTTGCGATACTCAGTCTCAGTAGTTGAATGCGAAACTACTATTTGCTTCCTTGAACTTTAAGAGACCAAGTTACAGTCTAGATACATAGCAGAATTGGAAACATTTCTCCTATCATCAAGTTCAGCACCCCAGTATACATCACAAAACCCTATAATATTGAAATTAGTAGTCTTTTTAATTAACTATCCTTGCTCAAGTGACCCATTCAAATATTGTAGAATCCTTTTAACAGCTTTCCAATAAGACTTTAATGGATTCTACATATATTGACAAACCTTGTTGACAGAAAACAAAATCTCAATTCTTGTTAATGTAACATGTTGAAGTGTACTTACTATAAATTTATACAGTTGTTGATTAACCATATGATCATTACCATGTTTTGAAAGCTTAGAACTAGTCATTATAGGAGTAGAAATACCATTAGCACCATTCATCTTAACTTTGGTTAGAAGATTTTTCATACTTTGTCTGAGTTAAAAGAAGACTACCATCCTAAAGATGATGAGCTTGGATGCCCAAAAAGTAATTCAAAAGACCATGATCTATAAGAGGAAAAACTTGATTAAGCTAAGAAATAACACTTTAAACAATTGACTGCAAACTCCCTGTGATTAGAACATCATCAACATACATTAAGATGAAAGTAACATGAAAAGGAGTAATTTGAAGAAATAATGACTGATGCTATTTGCTGTGGTTAAATCCAATTTGCATTAAAACTAATGTCAAATGCTCATAAAAGCTTTAGAAGCTTGTTTTAGCTCATAAATTACTTTATTAAGCTTGCAAACTAGTGTTTTATCAAATGATTCAAAGCCTTTAGGTTGACACATATAAACTTCTTCCTACAATAACCCATTTAAAAAGACATTATTGAAGTCCAATTGTCTTACTTACCATTATCTAGAGAGAGTAACAATAAGAATAGTTCTTACAGTAGGAAGCTTCACGACAAGACTAAATGTCTCGATATAGTCAAACCCTTATTGTTAATGAAAACCCTTAGCCACCAACCTAGGCTTATGTCTCTCTACACTCCCATCTGCTTTAAATTTCAATTTAAAAACCCACTTACAACCAATTACATTCTTGTTTGGAGGTGAGGATACCAAGGCCCGAGTGCTATTGCAAATTAAAGCCTCATATTCAGACTGCATTGCCTTTTTCCATTTTGAAGTAAATAAAGCCTCCTTCACAGACCTGGGTTCATGATAAGCCAAAAACACTTTAGGTTTGAAAATCCCACTCTTAGCATGAGTCACCATCGGTTGATTGTTAACCATAGGAGATTCAACTGGCTTCGACTCATTTATATGAGCTGATTGTATATTAGGTGTAGCTACATCTACACTTCCAATAGTTGAAGAAGAAGTTCGTGCAACACTTACACCAGAATTTGATACACCACACTAAAGGAAGGGCTAATAGCATCTTTAACAGATAATTGTACTCCACTGGAGTTGTTATTAGTATTAGCAGTTGATAACATAGGTAAGCTATTCAACACAGGCGGCGTAGCAGAAGTTAGGACTAAGGGAGATGAAGATGGATTAATAATAGAAGAATTAAACATAAAAATTCTGGAATAAGGAAACTTAGTCTCATCAAATAGGACATCATGTGATATGTAGATTTTTCCATTAAGGGACAAACACTTATACCCTTTATGTAAAGAGCTGTAACTTAAGAAAACACATTCAACAAATCGATAAGAGAACTTATAAGAATTATATGGCCTTAGAAGTGGATAACATGGGCAACCAAACACCCGAAGAAATGAATAATTAGGTGAAACACGATACAACACCTCAAGAGGAGACCTATTATGAAGAACTTGTGTAGGAAGCATATTGATAAGATAAGTTACAGTGTGAAAAGTAGAGTCCCAATACTGAAAAGGTAATCTTGCTACATGAAGAAGAATTAATCTGGTTTCTACTATGTGTCGATTTTTCCTCTTAGCCAATCCATTTTGTTCATGGGCATAAGGACAATAAGACCTTTGAATAATACCATGTTCTTGAAGATAAGAAGACAAAACATGAAACTCTCCTCCCCAATATGACTGAACAACTTTTATTTTACAATTTAATTGAATTTCAACTTGAGCTTTAAATGACTTAAAGGCTATTATGGCTTTAGATTTTTGTTTTAAAAAATAAATCTAGGTGAAATGAGAAAATGCATATGTGAAGTGGACATAATATACATGCCCTTAAGATGTTTTGACATGAGATGTACGTCATAAATCAGTGTGAATAAGTTGAAGAGGCTCAAAATAATAAGTAGTAGAAGGATGATAAGGTAATTTGTGCATTTTTCCACAACAACATGATGTACAAACCTCACTAGCACTTTTATTTGAAAAGGAAATATTACACCGATTCATAACAGCAACAACATTTTTATTTGATAAGTGGACAAGTCTCTTGTGCAACAAGACTAATTGATTTGAAACATCAACACCAGTAGAGACTGATGCAGTAACCAAACAACAATTATTGGTTTTCAAATCAAAGGAAGAACCACTAGAAATAAAGGCAGTTGAAAGAGAATGAGACAACTACAACTTCTGGTGATGACTAAGTTGAAAAGCATGAAATACATAGAGCCTATCTTTAACTTTCTCTTGCATGAGGATCTTGTGGGAATCCTGCTCCTTCACAAAACAACAACTAGGATAAAACTCAAAGAAAACATTGTTATCATGAGCAAATTGTGATACACTGAGCAGATTCTTAGTAACCTTATGAATATGAAGAAGATTATGAAGAGCCAAAGTCCTACACTGATAAAGAAGAAACTACTTGAGAATTGCCTATGTGTTGAATAAACAAACCTGAGCCATCTGCTACATGTACTTTTTTATAACCAAAGTAGGTGTCTTTGTATGCTAAGTTTACTGCATCAGGTGTGTAAGATGATTGATAATTCCTGTATCTGGATACCAGTTAGAGTCAAATAGATGATCAGATGGAGTATTGAATGCTGTGAGATGAGCTTGAGGCCTGACATGTAATCTTTGAGCTTTGAAACCTTGACTGTAAGAAGAACTTGGATTATAATAACCACCAGTATTTGAATATGAAGCAGGTAGACCTTGAACACTTTGATCAAAGTGATAGAAACATTGCCAAGCACCATGACCATTACGACCATACACTTGGCATTGGACACCATTAAATCGACCTCTGCCTTCTTGTCTTCTATTATTTTGCCAGTGTTGACCTTTTCCTCTGTTAAAACCAATGTGAAAACATGCCCTCACATTACCAGAAGCAGTGTTACTAGCTGAACTTTGTGATGTTTGTACCAAGTTAATTGATGATTTTTCTACAGATTTATTATTATGCTCAAATTGACTTTCTTGAGCAAGTAGCAAGCTTCAATGTTAGCCATGGAATATGGATCTAGCCTTGAGGATATTGAAGTAATAAATGAGGCAATCCTTCAAAGATAGCATCAATGTGATCAGCGATAGAAACTAGACAACCGATAGAAATCAAGGCATCAACAACAACTTTTATTTTAAGCAAATATTCACTCACAGTCATATCTCCTTTCTTAATGGTCCTTAATTGAGTTTAAAATTGTTTAATTTAGCTTTGGTTTGTGAAGAGAAAAAGATAAGAATCTTATTCCAAACCTGCGATGATGTTTCACACCCTACATGACGTGTAAGCATTGATTCAGATATAGATGCTAGCATCTAGGACAAGAGTAGTTGATCCTATTTATGCCACACAATATATTCTGTACTTATCTTTTTTGACTGCTCATCCTCAATACTGCTAAATTTCAAAGGTACTTTAGGCTCAATCTCAACATACTTCTTTAGATCATATCCTCTTGAGTGCCGCGTTGAGTTGCTGTTTTCAGAGCAAGAAATTCTTCTCATCTAACTTAACTGATATTGGATGATTGAAAAAGACAATAGAATTCTTTGAAGCTTCGACCAACGGACTTGTTACTGATGAAGTCAACTTCTCTGCCATTAAAGAATTAAAGCTTTGATACCATGTTATAGTATCACAAATAATAGAAAGGAAGAGAAAGAAAGAAGGATTATAAAGAAACTAAATATTATCATGTATATAACTTTGCCTTACAAGTACATCAACACAGTATATAAAAACTATGTAGTAACGACTTCATAACTACTGAACCTAAAGCACGTGACTTGTCTTAACTAACTATAACAGACTCTAACATGAAGGAACCCTAATTAATATAGAGGGATTTTATCTATTATTAGTTAACTTTTGGGTAAAGACAACTAAATAACCTCAAGAAAAGATTAATAATAATTGATTTTAAAGTAGCATAAATAACCTCAAAGAAAGACTATAACAATATATTACATGGAAAGTTTACATAAAGCACTTACAATGACACATACATGTTACATTACCAAGACCTTAACTTTGCCTCTAACATTGTACAATGGGTTTTTTGTTCTCGAAAAAGAAAAGTTCCATTGAATATTCAACATTACGTCTATAACACAACTTTTAAGGTACATAGGCTTAAATTACAAAGAGCTGCATTTCAAAATTTAGTCTTGCAAGCTCTATCTTGCTCTGGAAAGTTGTATAGCTTCCTGATCATGAGTACATTCATTAGCCCAAGCAAATTGGTGAGCCCAGAGTGAGAATTCTCTGTTGTTCATCTCTTCAATTTGCTCCCATTTAGCCCATATCTCTGCTAAACCTTCTCCATTTAGCAAATTCACCACCTCTGACATGCTTGGACGTTCCTCAGGTGACCCTTGCGTGCAAAGCAATGCCACCTGAACAATTGTCTCTACTTCTTTTGCATCATAGCTCTTCATATTTTTATCCACAATATCGTCCACCCTTTTCTCTTTCAACAGTTTCTTGATCTGTTGAATACAAAGTCCATCAATGATAAGCAAGTTTTATATTAGACTAAAAAGTGACAATAAGCTTACATGATCTAGCAGAAGAACATCCTCCTCCTCTTCAAGCCGAGAGAAGTCGATTGCTCGCTGACCTGTGACAATTTCAAGAAGTGTGATACCATATCCAAAGACATCTGTTTTTTCTGATGATTTTCCAGTGGACAAGTATTCTGGGGTTATATGACCCATTGTGCCTCTCACTTGAGTGGTAACACAAGTTAGTCTTGCATCAACTAGCTTAGCCAACCCAAAATCTCCAAGAACAGCTTCAAATTCATCATCTAATAGGATGTTTGCAGCCTTTAAATCACGATGTATGATCTTAGGATTACATTGCTCATGTAGATACTCCAATCCATGTGCTGTCCCAAAAGCTACACGTTTCCTTGTCGGCCAGTCCAAACCTTTCTCCCCAGGTTTTAAATCTGATGTAGCATTAAGCAATTATGTCAAAAATTTAACAAACATCTGGGTTTAATATTGTTGCAAGTTACTCCAAGCATTGAATAAAAGAGTGGTAGTATCACCTCTCAATCTATACGCTATGCTTAGATTTTCCATGAAAGGATATATAAGGATTCTTTCAGTTGAGGTTGTACAGAATCCAATTAAACGTAGGAGATTTCTGTGAACTGCAACACTTATAAGTTGAACTTCTCTTTGGAATGCAGCCTCTCCACCAGAATTATGATAATCAGCCAGACGTTTCACAGCAATCTTTGTATTATCTGAAAGTATTCCTTTGTAAACTTTTCCAAAGCCTCCTTGGCCAATTACATTGCTTTCACTGAAATTTTTAGTAGCTAGTTGAAGTTCACGCCAAGAAAATCTTCTCAGTTGCCCAAATGAAATTTTGCTTTCATCTTCACCTGATCATGTATTATTGTTCAAAGGGTTGTCCAGAAGTATGCAATATGTATAACTCTGAAAGAGTTGATATTATCCATGTTCTATTTAGAAAAGTGAAGATGAATGACAAGAAGAGTTCTTATATAAAGGAAAAAAAAAAAAATACCTGAAACATCAACAAAAACATCATTTTTGTGTCTTTGGATGTATTGGTATCCATATGCAAAGATAACCCCTAGACACAGAATTGCAAACGCACCACAACTTGCAAAACCTAATGCCACTGCAAGTTTTGATTTGTTGGTTGAAGCTGTAGGAAAAGGTAAAGTTTAGGCTAATTTCCTCTTGCTAATTATCATAGCTATATGGGAAAAAAAAATAGGGCATGAATAAAACCTGGAAAAGCTGAATCAGAAACACAAGGCTGCTCCAAGCTAGAGCCACAATGAAGGTGTGTAACTGAAAAGCTGAAAATGATAACATAACCAAAAACAAGACATATAATTTTGGAATATAGAATTATTCCTATCTTAGTGAAATTCCAAAATAATAGAGAGAAATTGAACATGTAATGAAATTTACTTGAATATTGGAATTGAAAAGAGTTGCTTGGGGATGGCTCCAATTAAATCATTTGAAGAAAGATCCCTGTCAAAAGAAAATCACAAAACATAGATGTACAATCATACGACATGCAAATCCAAGGTAGGAGAATCCCCTGAAACTATTAACAAAAATTGTCATTAGAATGGAGACTCTTACAATTCTGCTAACCCACTAAGATTTGCAACAGAATCTGGTATGGGTCCAGACAAGTCATTCCCTCTCAATACCCTGAATACCACATGACATCGTCACTTACAATCAAAGACTGTTGAATCTTTTGAGTCTTTCATAAGATATTTCCTACTTATGAAGAGGGAAAAGAGCATCTAATAAATGGAAAGTCCAGCCATACAGATTCTTCAGAGTGGAAAGTTGACCCCATGTAGATGGTATAGAACCGTTGAAATTATTGTCAGCAAGATTTAAGTATTGCAAGTGTGTCAAGTTGGCAATATAATCGGGTAACAAGCCTGAAAGGCTATTGTTCTGCAATTCCCTGTGATAATTTGTGCAGTTCATTACAAGCTGGTAGGTCAATAACAAGGAAGAAACACTGTGCCATCATTTAACTTGTTCAGCAAACCAATGACTTCGGATAAATACACCATAGATTTCATATGATCTTCCAAAATAGGAACTGGTTTGATTTACAGTTTGGAATATACAGATTTTATTTATAAGATAGTCTAGAAGAAATGGGTACATAGAAATTGACTTTTCAAGCTTGTACCAGAGAAAGAGAATCTCAAGAAGTTCGAAAGCAACTACTTGTTCATTCTTTTAATAGATCTTGATTTACATTATTTGAGAATCTTTTTATATGAAGTTCATAAAACTCATTCTTTGTAAATCAGACACTACCATAACATTTATGGCGTTATGTTTTTAGTTCTAGAACAAGTCACTCAAGATAAACTATGTTTCTCAGATTTGCTGAATTAGTGCACTGGCACTGAGGCAGTATTGCTGAATCTCACAAATGTCAACTTACAAGGTAACCAAATACTTCAATTTGGTAATTGAAGGAGACAGTGTTCCAGAAAATCCTTTTGAATCCAAGCTCCTGCGTAATTCATTGACAAACTAAATTAAAGCAAATTTAGCAATGTTCCAGTGGGAAATGAACAAAGTAAAAGGCAAAAAAGATAAAATAACTCGTATAGAAGAAAGGAAAGGGGGATACAGATTAAGAAGATACTAGCCAGAGGCATTTTATCCTTTTGACATGGATGAACTTACAGAGATATGACATGTCCATTTCTGCATGTGACATGAGACCAACTAAAGCAAGGGCTCACAAGAAAATTATTCCAATCTGTTATTTGCTTGTTGGAATCATTGAGGACCTTCAAAAATTCAATCAAAGCTTCACCTGTATCATGAATTAGATGACCAGAACGGACACTGTTGTTAAATAATATAGGTCTCACTGATCCCATAAAGAGAAAACAGAACATAAACAAAATTTTTACGACACCTTCCGCATCAGGACCAGTAGTTCCATAACTGAGTCCTATGACAGTGAAGAATATCAGCCACCTGGTTATTCGTTTTAGAGGAGTATAATCCTCCTTGATCTCCGAGGAATATTCACCTGGACACCAAAAGATACATGAAAATTCTTAATTCGCCGGAACCAAACCTTCTATACTTTGACGAATATTATAATAAAAAACTATATGCAACCCGACACATTCAGAAGAGCAACTCATCCTCTGGTTCACGAATCGAGAGTTATCCCTATCAACCATTGCAACACAGGGACATGGAAATATTACAATCATTGTAAGAAGAAAAGATGACAGAGGAAGGAAGAAACTTACGACCTTGAGACATGGGGGATCCAGTGCATCATGAACACTGATGGAAGAGGAGGTGAAGGAGGAGACATTTATTGTTGCCATGATGAAGACAGTGCAGGTTAGCTGAGATGAGTGATAGGGACCCACTGGTCAATGACCAAAACGAGAAAGAATTAAAAATTGGGAAAAGAAAATGGGCAATTTCTAAGTTGCCCAATGCGAATGAGTAGGATAGGAGGGATGCTTGGTGGTGCCAGTGGTGGAAAGAGCATGAGAATCCCACTGAGCTGGGATTTTTGTTTTTAATAATAATGGCTTCATGCCCACCTTTTATCTTTTGAACAATTTGTTCAAAATGCTCAAAAGTGCTGAGCTGTGGAAAGAAGCTTCCACTATAATTGGATTTTGGATTGTATCTCTTTCCCTGTTTTGCGACAACGCCTCTTCAAATTTTCCTAAAGGCGCATATTTTAAAAGGGAGTAATAATAAGCCTGCGTGGAGCAAAACACCAAAGGCAAGCAACAAGAAATTTCGGACAAATTATATTTTATTGCATGAATTAAAGTCAGTATACAAAATTTAAAATATAAGAAAATACTCCATAAACTTTGACCTAAAATAAAAATGCAAAAATTTGAAAGTATGAAATATGACCACAAGAACGTGCGGCTTATCCTTCTCCCTCTTTTTCTTTTTGTCTTTTTCAATTAAAGCTACCTTATTATATAATTATAGATTTAAATACATCTTCAAAAATCATATATATAAATTTACTGGGCACAAATAATCTAGAAGGACAAGGACGATGAATCACCCATCTTAACTAAAAGCTCGTAATAAGAGGTCATGCCTTCATGGATAGGATGCAAGATTAAACGACACCGTATTGTCAGTTACGCTGTACGTTTCGCGGGATTCTATTCCCGTATTCTCACCTCAAGGACTGGCAAGTCGCAATCTGATTTTCGGACTCACTATTCGTCTTCTACGGCAATCTCTTTCTTGTCTTTTCTGCGATCTCCAACATCGAGGTCGTACTACTACTATAGCATCTTCTTCCCAGTATTTGATCACCGTACCTCGAGGCATTGCCTAAACTACGAAGGTTGGCCACTATCTACACTCCCATTTGTTTCTTTACGATTTGTTTTTAATATTGATTTATCCGCAATGGGTAAAAATTGAAATTTTGTGTGATCTTTTAAACGATGAATAACTATGAAACAATTAATTTTCTTTCCATAAATAAGGTTAAAATTTTAAGTAACAAAATTAGGGCAAAGTGGGATCAAAATTTGGGGGAGGCAACGCATTGACACTATACGTCTCTGTGCAGAGTAATGGCGGCCACTCCGGCGAAGAAGAGGAGACTGGAATCGGACGACATGTTCAAATACGAATTTTGGGACTGTCACCATGATTTTTCTTCTCACTTGCGCAACAAGAATAGGGGGCTCCAAGCAAGAACTCAGAAATTCAACTACTTTACCACTCTATCACAAGGTTTTGTTGTTCATAATACACTGGCCGACCCAGATGCGGTGAATTTTGTCAGTGATCTCTATGACAGTGTAAAACGCCAGTTGCTTAATCTTCAGGAAGAAAACAGAGAATTATCCAACGAAGTATGCGATGATGATGTGCAGTATAATATTTTCTTGGATCATTCAAGGGTCGACGGAAATTCATTTGTACTTGATATCCCTGAAGACGGTACCTTCGTTAAATACGAACCAGAGGATTATGCATCACCACCGGGAACACACACTGCGTCTAATGATACCAATGATAGGACCAATCATATTTCTTTCGACGAGAAATTGAACTCAGAGGCAAAGGAGCTTCGTACCCCCACCGCTAGGAAAGGAAAGCACCCTCTTCAATCGAATGTGGGTTCAGAGGCAAAGAAGCGCAGGGGCAGGAAACCCAAACAACCCGATGCCAACGATGCCGGTGTTCAGTTGAATGATGGTTCCAGAGTGAAAGAAGAAGAAGATTATGATGATGATCCACGTGATTTAAAGAGGCCCCGGCAAGAACCCGTTGTACGAATCACAAATTTGATGAATTCCATCGTTTTTGCTTCGCTTCAATTTTCTGTGTGTTTTTGTTCTTTCTTTTGCATTATGTATATGGTTTGTAGATCTATTTGCTGCTTCCCAGGTGAATGTGGATCAATGGTGGCATAAACATAAAGTCAGAGCACGGAAACACACAGAATTTCGAGATAAACTCATGGATACTCTGAAGAAGCCTCACTGTGAGGAAGAGTACGAGAGACTTCTTGAACAACTTAGTCAAAGAAAGCCAGTGCAAAACTTTAGAGACTTGCGTGGGCGTATAAAAATCTATGAGGAAGCCCGTCCTGGAAAGTCTCTTCTTGATCACCATGCTGGTAAGCAGGATTTATGGCACTCCTTTAATATCTTATCTCACTGGCTATATAATATTTAGATGTTTGATATTTATTGGGTCTCTACCATTGCAAGTAAGATCTGAATCTAAAATTTATAAAGTATATCTAAAATTAAAGAAATTAAAAAAAAAACAAATAAATATAAAGAGAGGAAGTGATTCCCCATATTTTCACTCTGTCACTCGTTTTCTAACTTTTAGAGGTTTAGAAGAACTAATTTTTAGCAGGCTTTTGTTGTTAATATGGGTACATATTCATAAGGATGAGGATCAATTGATATCAGAATAAATTCTGCTGACACAAGTACGTTGATTGGACGATTAGACGGACACCTGCTTGTATAGCTTCCTTAAATATTACTTTTCATTGTTTTTCTCTTGGCATCCCTTGTTCAAGGTTAGTAACTTTTGAGTTGCGAGCTAATTATGCAGATCTTGCAAAAAAAATAGATTCAGTTCGTGATGATCATCCCAGAGTTTTGAATCTCCTGCGTGGATTTTTCTATTGGTTAAAGGTAAGTATTTTTTTATTTTTCAGCATCCTTATTATGTGTTTAAAGTACTCTTGTTCTTCTGGCACTGCTAAAGTCATCTGTTCATTCCTCTACATGGAAATGACAATATTTGGCTTTTACATATTTCAATATGTCGTTAGAATTTGTTCTAGTTTATTAGCCTTCGTGACATTTATTCGGCCATGCTATCAGATAACTTAGTAACAATTTGCTTCGAGTTCCTCCTTTATTCAAGCTCGTGTGTCAGTGTCTACTTTAGTTCATGCATCCTTCAAATCTGTAAAATTATGTGCTTTTAGCTCTTGGTCCACATGATGCCTTGAACCAAGGTAGCAGCACTTTATGAAGACATACTCACATAATATGATTGATTAGTCATAATATGAACCCTCAGTAAACTGAATCTAGTCTATTATATATATGCCACTGAATCCGATCCTTCTGTCTCACTATCTTTTACCGGCATATAATCTTTTTACTTTATCATTATAAACTTACAGAGCTTGATCTATTGTAATCGTTTAGTAGCCCCCAAGCAAACAAGTGAAATCACCATGTAGGACCTCAAATGTTATCAGGCTTCTAAAAACATTGAATATTTCTAGTTTATCATATATAATCTACAAAAAATTGGCTTTCCAGAAACTTATATTGTGAGAGATTATTGTTCGGAGTCAGGACATAGAAAATTAGAAGTTCTGTTGTACTATCAGCCTTTGATTCATTAGTTGTGTGATTACAGAATTTATCCCATGAAGGGGCGTTTCTACCATGGAAAGATTCATCGTGTTTGGAGGTGCTGCCACAATAGAAAGGGTCACTGCTTCTGACTTTGGGTGATTTTACCACGATCACATGGTTTGTTGTTAACTTTGGGGAGCATATGGCAAAAAAAAAAAAGAAACAAAGAACTTTGGTGAGCATATGCTGCGGTTCCTAGTGGACCTATAATGTATAAAAATGTTTCTTTTTGTGTACTGTGTCTATAATATATTCTTTTGCTGCATTGGCATCTTTGAGTTATCCAATTTTATTATTATTATTTTTTCCAAAAGAGAAAGATAGCATAAAAGAATAGACTTTGTAGCTGTGCATGTCAAGATTGTTTACAGTAGGAATACCTACTACATATTTTCCTGTAAAATTTAAGTCATTGAATTAAAAAATATATTATAAATTTTCAGCCATTAATTCAAAATCCAATGATTGAGATTTTACCGAAAATTTTGTCGTAGGTATTCTTGTTGTAGATGATCCGTATGCATAGCCGAGCCCACTTGGGAAGAAATGGTACTGAGACAAAAGGACTAGGACAAGAAAATCAACGTCAAAAAACTATAATTAAAGGACGAAGAAGATTTGCTGGACCGAAATTAGATTTTTCGAATACAAAAACAAGAAAGATTAAATAATGAATCCAACTAGACCAGCTGAGTAGCACCACTTGATGCCACTCCTGGGTAGTTGGTCTCCTCTGTGTAGATGCCAAGCTTCTCTCCATCACCCCATAACGCATAAGCTTCTTCTCCATGAACAGCGTCATCCCCAATCTGTAACTCCTCGTTGGACATTCTCAAGGGGACGATGAAACTAATCACAACACAAATAATTGAAGTGACCACGAGGTTCCATCCCATGATGAACAAGCCTCCCACGATTTGTTTAAGGATTTGGACCCCACCTGAGCCTCCATAGACGCCTCCTCTGGAGTTTGTGACAGGCAGGAAGAGTGCACTTAGACGGGGCTCTGCGAACAGGCCGGTGAGTACGCCACCTAGGAAGCCGGCCACAGCGTGAGTGTGGAACACAGCCAGTGTATCGTCCACCATTTGGAACAGTTTTAACCTCTTCCCCAGTATCATCATCGTGAACCATGGTACACTGCCTGATAGAACTCCCATCAGTATGGCAGCCCACCCTTGAACCAAACCTAACAGGAATAAATAACACACCAGTAAAATATGAACCAAATTAAACGAAACGTAATAATTTGGTATCAAGATTGATCGGTCAATGGAGCTCTTCAGTTTCTAATCAAGTTCTAATATGGTCATCGAATTAGACAAAAATGATCATGCCGGTCTATGCTAACAATAAATTGAAATGTTATATCTCAAAGATATGTAGTTCTTTTACTAAAATTAACTCTGAAATAAGCTCGTTTTATGCAATCTAGAAATATATCAAGGGAGATGTTCTTGAAACTTAAGGCACAGCATTAATCACAGGGAAGTTACTATGTATATATTAGTCGGCACATCAAAACTTGGTGTGTTGATGCTTGGACTTAATTCAAATTGATGAGCAAATGAATTTGTCGACGTATGAATAAAAGTAAAACTAAAAAAACAGAGACTAGAAAGTAGGAAACGTCAAGTATGGCATGTCTCAGTCGAGACATTAACAGACAAAGCTCCGATGCCATGAGAAAAGGGTCAAGGAAGATGGTGACGTGAAAAATAACAGAGCGACAGAAGCAGGCACGAGAGGTTAATAATATATGGATGTAAACGTAGGTAAGGAATACGACGTCGTACCGGCGGCTGGAGTGATGCAAACAAGGCCGGTGATCATGCCCTGAACGGCTCCAATAACGGAGGGTTTGCTAAAGAAGATGACATCGAGCCACGTCCAGACGAGGAGGCTGGTGGCGGCGCAGACGTTGGTGTTGAGCACCGCCATGGACGAGTCAGTGTTGGCCGCGTAGGGGTCTCCTCCATTGAAGCCCGCCCATCCTAGCCATAGCAGTCCTGCTCCTGCTAGCGTCAGCAACACATTGTTTGGTGGAAATCTTTCTCTGTCTTTCTTCGATCTCGGTCCTACCTGCAATTTCAATTTCAACCACAACTCACCATCTTCGTCATCCCCCTCCTTCATCCTTGCGACTTTTTCAATTTCAATTCTTCGTGTTCATATTTGTGCATATATACTCGATTACGACCTGTTTATTTAGTTAATGCATGACCGAACATATACACCGAACCTCCTTCACAATAGCAACAAAAAAATTGTTCTATAATACATTGGGACTATTTAATTAATTAAGAACGAACATACGTATACGTACGCTGTCAAATGATACCCCCTCCATTATTGGAAGATTAGATTAAAATTCATGCACAAAATATTATTCTACAAACGCAGCTACCTTGAACAATATATTACTTGTTTCTCTCTGCAAGTCAGTAGTATAATAGTTAATCTTTTATAGCCTTCAAATTTAAGATTTTCCGTTCCTTCCTTCCCTAGATTTTACCCGTATACATATACATGCTTACACCATTTACCTTGACTTTTCTAAATCCTGACTGAGTCAACGTGTGGAAATTAGAAAAAAAACGTAACTAATGAAACGGATATGTATGCCGCAGTAATTGTCACGAGCATGTGAGCATATTAATACCAACCTCATAAATTTATTTAATCTCTTGATCAAGTGATACGTAAAACACAATTAATAGCTAAAACTTAACATGCTTGATTGGTGAATAAGAATATTACTCTCTTCTCTTTCCATCAAACTCGTTTAGAGCCACTAATTATATACGTAGATATACAATTACCATAACATTTTTTTTAATCTGACTCTTGAGAAGGCTACCTAGGTAGTTGTAAATTGTAATATATATAATTATCTCAGAATAAAGAGGAAGAGTTACAAACCCAGTAAGCGGCGGTGAAGCCAGCAATCCCAGAAGAAAGATGAATAACGTAGCCACCAGAGTAGTCCATGACACCCCAGTGAAACAAGAAGCCACCACCCCACAAGCTAAAGGCACCAACAGTATAAGAAAAAGTGAGCCACAAGGGCACAAACATCATCCACGCCTTGAAATTCATCCTCGCCAGCACCGACCCGGCCAAGATAACCACCGCGATCGCCGCGAACACGCATTGAAACCACACCATAGTCGCCATCGGATAGTACGGCTCAATTTCCGTCGTCTCGAGCGTGCCGTTGTGGAAGAAATGGGGCGTCGCCGGTAGCGCCGCCTGCCTGATCAGGAACTTTTGGCCCAAAGCCGGTCCCGCTCTGCCCCAGAAGGGCAAGAGCTTGCGGCCGAAGGACATCTTGTAAGCCCAAGTAACCCAACAGATGATGACGGCGGCGAAGGCGTAGAGAGCCATGAAGGCGGAGTTGACAGCCCATTTCTTCTTGACGATGCTTCCGTAGAGAATCACCAGCCCCGGCATGCTTTGAATGCCCACTAAGGTTGCAGCTATCATCTGCCATGCGTTGTCTCCCTTGTTGAGCCACACTGGTACTGTCCCTGCCTGGTACGCTACCGGCAAGGGGTTCACGGGAGGAGCAGCCATGGCGCCACTTAGCTTAGCTAGCTTAACCTGACGGGATGGATCAGTGAGTTGAAATGGGTCTTGGTCAAATGTACTGTTATATACAATGGGTGAAACCAGAACACACAAAGTGGAGTAGTGTCATCGTTGATCACAGGATGCATGGAGGGCCCAAGACATTTATTGGGTGGAAAAATGGTAAGCCACAAAAATGTAGCACGTAGACATATATTGGTTAAAGAGCATATTGACCAAAAAAATACATGTTTAATATTAAGTAATTGTAGAAAGAGTAATAATTAATAATAGAACTCAAGCTTCACATGAATCTAATTATGACATAATAATTAGAATATATAGAATTATACTTATTAATTACATAAACATTAAATTAATTTTACAATTATGATTGATAAGTACAATTATTATTTAATAATTAAGGTTGGTATCTTTAATCTGGTGGGGAGGTTATTGTTTGGAGTTTGTCTTATTGGCTAGTTTGGGTGGTGTACTTTGACCTAAAAAAGAAGACGACCTAGAGTTGTGTGTGGAGGTGAATCTTTTCTGAAAAGAGGAATCCGTCTCCTAAGTTCGAACTTCAAACATGTTCCCACATATGTCAGGAGTTTCCCTCGGGATATTTAATCATTTACAAAAAACTTAGAGTCTCATTTTTCTGTCGTCATTCTTATTATGAAGTTACAAAATTTAAGCATTCATGCCTGATGTATTAATTGAAGTTCTTTCTTTTTAAAAAATTATTTTTTATCCCTTTTTTTTTAAATGTACATCACATTATACTATCTAACAGCAGTTAAACTTTGAAATTATGATTTAATGACAAATTGACGGCTATCAAAGTAAAAGGGAAAAAAAACAGACATGTATATCTAAATGGGACCATTTTCCGGAGACATAATTATTTTATAAATCTTGGTAAAGTAGAATTGGTGGTGTTGATTATAAAGGACAGTTAAAGCAAACCGGTAGTGAGGCTGGGTGCAGGAGAAACAGAAATGAGATAATTATAATTAGTGAATTCAATTATAAATTTGTCATGAGAAAATGAAGAAATGACTAATATAAGCGTCATAATTATTAATGGTGGTTTAAAAAAAAAAAAACCTTTCGAAATGGTCGTTAACATTAACTTGTCTGTCCCCACTCAGACCTTTGACAGAGACATGAAATTAATACGGTTCACCAATTTTTAAGGTAACCGATATGCATAGCTGTCTTTTTGTGTAATAACTTAAATGTTTTTTGTCAGTATTTGTACTCTAAGATGACATCATCTCACATGTAATGTAATATGCGTCTCTTATTGGCATATTGTTCTCTCTCTCTCTCTCTCTCTCTCTCTCTCTCATGGAAGCTAGAAGTGAGAGGGGAGACTTTTAATTGAAAGCACCGTTTTAAATCAATGAGCTGTGATTTCTTAAAATAAAAGAATAAGAAAAATTAATCTCAGCAAGGCAAAAATGCCTATTAACATACCCAAAAAAGATTCTTAAAAAATCATTTTCTTTTATAACAGCTTGCAATCTTTTGACAGTCTAAGATTATATTTTGGAGTTTAGAGAAAAAAAAAGAAGATGATTATTAATAAAATAACTTGAAATGAAATAGAGTAAAATAATTTAAATAAATATATTATTTAAAAATTTTAATAAAAAAGAGAAAAGTATTTAATAATTTTGTTTAAAAATTATAATAAAATAAATAAAATAAAATAACTCGTTAATTATTATTAATAATTTTGTTATTATTTAACACATAATGCTATGTTATCTTTTTATTCATATTTTTTAATTTTATTTATTAAATATCTTATTTATGTTATCTGTCTATTATATTTATTATACAATATCTATGTTGTTTTAAAAAATATTAAATAACAAACTTAAAAAACCAAAATTGTTGACCAAACAAATTTTTAAAAATAAATGAAACTAATCAACGTTTTAAATTCTTTTATTATCTCTTTTTAATTTTAAAATTTAAAAAAATTAAAAAAAAAAGTCATAATTATAATGATAGGAATTAGATAAAATTGTAACAATTGGAATGATTCTCCATAATGGGTATATTAGTAATAAGATATGCATATATTAATAATTTAATTTTTTAAATCACTTCATTCCATCTTTAACCCTCTCATTTAAAGGAATATCAAAATTGAAATTTTAGATAACAAGAAGAAATCTTAGTATCCCTTTTTTGTTATCCTATTTTTCTTTTAAAAAAGTATTCAAATATAAATTTAACCAATTTTAATCTTCTTTTTTTTATCACTTCTCATAAATTATTCATCCAAACATAAGTTAAGTGTTGCTTGTCTGCTTTACGAGTATCAAACCATGAGTCCCTCCATGAGTATCTCTTGAAATAACTTATTTGTTATATTCTGAGAAGTCGATACCCAAAAATAATAATTTTTTAAGGAAAAATTAGTAACAAATGTTTTAAAGTTATTTTAAATTAAAATGTGCAATGATGGTATGTAAACTCCGCCTGACATTGAATTATTTGAGTGTCTATCCATTATTTTCTTTCCACATAAGCCAATTTTCATTAACAATAACCAATATACTTTATTAAGCTTTTTGTTGCCTGTCAAGCAGACAACGAAATAATTTTCTAGGTCAATTTAAAAATAATTTTAATTTTTAGATATTTTTATCATCAAGTTCTCTAATAAAATCATAAGATTTATAATTTGTAAATATAAAATCATGTGGTGATAAATGATAAAATTCATGTACTTATTATTTTATTAAATATTCCATAATAAAAATATAAAAATTGTATCTTTTTTTATGAGTCTAAACATTTGTTTGCAGGTTTTTCGATGGACGAGCATAATTTTTTTTTTTAAATGCTACAATACATAGAGTGATACATCAAAATATTATATTTTTGGGATTTGGATTGAATCAATTTGAATATCAATGTACTTTTTTGAGATTTTGATTGATTCAATTTGAGTCTCAATGTATTTTATTGGGACTCAAAATGATTCAATTTGAGTTCTATTTTTTTTAGTATTCCATTTTTTGCCTCTTTTTTTTTTTTTAAAAAAAATATATTAAGGCAACTAAAAAATTTTCTTTTAACAACTTTAAGGAGACTCAAAAAATTATGTTTCAAGTCCTTTAGTTTTATTAAAAAGAAAATTTGTAACATAGTATGGATAAGTGATCAAATATCTATATTATATTCTTCACTCTTGACACAATCACCGCATGCTATCTTTCATGGACTTGTTTTTTCACACTTCTTAGTTTTCTTTTATCTTCTATACTTACTTAAACTTTACCCAATTTTAGGTATTCAATCATATATCAAAAGATTAAATTAGGTAAAGTTTTGAATAATTGATATTTATTTTTTTATTATTTTATAGCTATTTATTCTTCATATTTTTTATAAATATTTTATATCTTATAAAGTTAGTTTTAATAAAAATTAATTTTTTACACAGTAAAAATAATTTTCAATTTACTACGAGAATGATAATAATTTAATTATTGTTTAAAATAAATATATAAATTATATTAATAATCTTAATCTTAATTTATACATTTATGTAATTGGTCCATGACTTATCAAAATTCTCATATCAATCTTCCAATCTTCCACTCATGTTACATTTATCCAAAATGGTCCCTCTGTTAAATAATTGTTAATTATCTACTGATGTGGTTGTTATTTGATAACATGTCATATTTTTTAGTGAGATAGAAAAAAACTTAAGCAAATATTTTTGCCATATAAGTCCTAAATTGGAAGCCCCTCACACACATATGATTTTTCCACATAAATCCCTAATTTATTTAAACCCTAATCTAGCAAAGGGTGCCTCTCCCACTCAGCTGTGCCTTTATCCTCCACATAAGCCTTTCATTCTTCGCCGGTAATCGTCTTTGTTGTGTGATATAAGAAGGGTTGAATGACAGTTGGCTAAGTAATTGATCTCAGTGTTGACCTGAGCCATAAAGACTGACTTAGAAAGTGGCTCACGAACAGCTCTTGCTTGTTGGTAGGCCCGCAAGCTAGGTTCAATCTTTTGGACTAATGTCCACATCCCTTTGCATACTCCAAGCTTTGCAATTCCCTATGGGATGCCCATCTCTTTGTGATGGAAAAGCATAACTTCACAAGCAGTCAATTGGTCATTCCCTCTCTGAGATTCCACTGTCAAGTAAAATAGCATAATTAGTCCTAACTTGTCTACTCTAGTGAGAATATTGTTGGTTTGAAGGTGGGGAAGAGAACACTTTGCTCTATAAGTGAAACTTTGAAAGTGTGACTTCATATTCATAATCAAAGTTTATCTTTGACTAAATGAATCACTAACTACAATGAAAGTATATGCTTGCTCAAACGCACTAACTTGAATAATATAGATCAACACATCTTGGCTTGTCTCATCTTAGGACAAAGCCACTATTTACTCCTTAAAATAATAAAAATAATTGAACTGGTTACTTACTCAACTTAGTATTTATTTAATGAACTTTGAAGAAATAAGGGAGCAATACAGGGCTAAAGAAATAAACATTGCAGCATATTCCTGCAATTGAAAGAATCTTGACCATTTTAATAATCAACAAGTTGAGACACCAATAGGACAGAGACTAATTCTTTGCTGCCAACAATTATGTATTCTCTATCTTTACAGAAAAATGGGAACTTTGCCATAAAGAATTGATGACCATAAGAACTGGGAACTAAGCTAACAAAGAATTAAACACAAAGCATACCAAAGTGAAGGTAAGAATTTGCAATTTTGTGGTTCCAGTGGTGAGACACTCTTCTAAGGTAGTAGAGCTTGCAAGCATGCCATCCCAATTGGAACAAAACTCATCATCCAAAAAGAAGTCATTCACTTCCCAAAAGCTGAAACTTGAAAGTTATCAAACAGATACATGAATCTGGGTTTTGATTCCTCCTTCGTCTTCCTTTCCTTCTTCAAGCAAGACAATCACTATGAACCAAAGCAACATCTTACAAGGGGAGAGCGATATCACTATGACTAATTCAATAAAAAACAGAGATTAGATAGTGTTATCGAGTCTTCCAAAGAACACAAACTTGCGTCCAAGGCAGATAACATATAGCTCCAAATGGTTGATTTAGGTGGCTAGAAGAAGGGCTTACGTGGATAGATGTAAAGGTGTTGAGTTTGGGTGGCAATGTTGTTGCTTAGGTGTTTTCCAACTCATCAGATGATTTAGCCACAACAAATGATTAGTAGTTACCTAATAGAGGAACCATTTTGGATGAATCTGACATGAGTATAGGACTGATATAAAAATTTTGATCAGTGAAGGATTACAATAGAAAAGGGACAATTAGTGAGGGATCGAATTGGTGTTTTTGTCTTTGATCATCCAAATTTGTTCAAATTGTCTGTTGGATAATTTAGTATCTCACCCAAAAATGGTAAATAATGTAGTTTTTATATTTTCATGTAAGTAATATTATTATATTTTATAAATTTATTAAATAGATAATGAGAATATTTAAGTGACTTTATTCACAAATTCAATACACACTCAAGCATATTTAAAAAAAATACTTAATTATACAAAATTTTCTATTAATTTTTTTGTATCAAACTTACAATAGCATTAAAAATAAATACCCACGAATTAAACTAATACATTATAATAAATCCAGTCATATAAATTAAATAAACAATTAGTCTTTACAAACTCTAAAATGTTCAAATTGGAAAATTTTTAAAATGTTGATTATAATAACAAAATTAAAGTTTACATTATGTGAAGAAAATAAAAATGGTTCCGCGTACCAAAGCCGAATGGTCACCCAAAAGAAAACGTCTGCGTCTAACGTTGCGGCAGTTAAAACCAATGAAGAAGCACAGAATTGAACACTACAAACAGAAATTGGGTTTATAGAGAAAATCCCAATCACTGATTCGAATTAGGATGGAAGCGCAGCTTAAGAATCCAAAGAACAAGTACAGTATAATCGTTCCTACGTATAATGAGCGCCTAAACATTGCTCTCATCGTCTATCTCATTTTCAAGCACCTCGGGTAAATTTCCCATCTCTTGATTTGGTTTTTTGATTCTGTTCACTTATGGACATCATTTATGAGCTTCTGGGAATTCAAGATTGGTTTTTTACGATTTGAGAAGTGAACGTGTGTTCCTGTATATCAAGCAATGAAGAGAAGAAAAAACCGAGGGAGAGGGTTTCTGTACGACAATGTTTTTTAAGTAAATACTTAGGAGATCCAAGAAAGTAAATATTATCTATTTTGATTATATCATCCGTCGATGATGATTAACAATCTTGCATTCATGGAATGTACCTTTTGGTCCTCAATTAGGGATGTCGATTTTGAAATTATCGTCGTGGACGATGGGAGCCCTGATGGCACTCAGGATATCGTAAAACAGTTGCAGGAAGTTTACGGAGAAGATCGGATTGTAAGAAATACACAGCTTGAAATTGGATCTACATATATAAACTGCTAGTCATTCATTTTGATCTTTTAACCCTTTTTTTTTTTTGGGTTCTTTGCCATTGTTTATCTTATATTAAGCGTGATTATCTCTGTGATTCCAGCTATTAAGAGCCAGACCTAGTAAGCTGGGTTTAGGTATGTACCTCGTACTTGTACTGTTAAGTTATTATGAAAAACTGGATTTTGATGCAAATCAATTTCAGGAACTGCTTATATTCATGGTCTGAAGCATGCATCTGGCAATTTTGTTGTCATCATGGATGCTGATCTATCGCATCATGTAAGTTTTTCCCTTGGGATGTGTGTCATACTTTGCAGTTTTGAAGATGGATTGAACTCAGGGAAATAGAAGGGCTGCGGTTGCAAACAAAAATGAAGAGACTTTAGATGAATTGTGTTTAAACAAAGAACTGTTTGGGATTTCGCTTTAATGGATGCTGATTCAATCGTCTGTTGAACATATCTATGTCTATGAATGCAATGGATGATCTTTGACAATTTGATAATTTATAGTCAGGGAGAATTATGCCAGTTTTTCGTTTAGGCATGTGCCTCGTTGTCTTTTACTTCATGTTGAATTAGAATATCTATTTGGAAATTTATTAAAAGAAGATTTTATTTGTATTATTGTTATATCTTCTCTTTTACTGACATGTTTGATTCTTCTGCAGCCAAAATATTTGCCAAGCTTCATCAAGTAAGAAAACCTTCTTATAATTTCTTTCTTATTTTCTTGTTTTCTGCCTATGCCATTTTATTTTCCATTTACGTTTTGCAGAAAGCAGTTGGAAACTGGTGCCGATATAGTTACAGGAACTCGTTATGTTAAGGGTGGCGGTGTGCATGGATGGAATCTTATGCGCAAACTAACAAGCAGAGGGGCAAATGTTCTTGCCCAAACTTTTTTATGGCCTGGTGTCTCTGATTTGACAGGATCTTTTAGGTATAGAACTTAATAAGTGTTACTAAGTAGTTGACTGAGGGTGTTAGTTGCTCCACTTGTTTAAGAATGATTTATCTCTTTTCTTTACAGACTTTACAGGAAATCAGTGCTTGAAGATATTATTAGTTGCTGCGTTAGTAAGGGATATGTCTTTCAAATGGAGATGATAGTTCGAGCTTCTAGAAAAGGGTACAAGATTACAGAGGTACAATGCTTGCTTCTCATGAATGAGATAAACAATGTGTGGACTGGGAGGGAATTACTCAACTGATTGTTAAGTTGACTATATATTGGTTTGTGTCATCTATGTGTGTCCTGATTTTACTAGTGTAATTTCTTTTCATATATAGCTTGTAATTATCTTTTACTTCAAACAAGTCAATTTTAAAATAAAACTGGCTTTTTTGGGGGATACTTAGGCCAAGAATTAAAAGTTCATGCAGCTTAAAGATGTTGGCTGGTGAATCAGTAGGATATATCGTAAATGATGCATATGCACCCTAATCCTGTGGCTTTGGTTGGCCATGAAAGTGTCCCAAAGTAAATTTAGAGATGAGTAATGGCATGTAGTTACTTTTATGGTCAGGCAATAGGTGGGCTTGTAGTATCCATTGTAGTTCCATATTCTCTGCCCAATTCAAGTGGAAGTTATGGCTTTGTTATTTGACTAAGTCTGTGATTATTATTTACTTATCATATGACACAAAGATGAGAGGTAGATGATTAGGGAGAATTGGATAATTTTCCGATTAGAATAAGGTGCTATGCTCGAAACTTGTGTGTGAGAGAGTAGATACAGACTACTTTGATGGGGTTTTACCTGATCGTTCTTTAATTGATGTACTTTGCAGTTTTTGCCCGTCCTAATTGTCCTTTCTATAGTTGTCAATATAGTATTGTTCATGGTTCACTCTGTAATTGACGATAGTTTTGATTGTGTACAGGTTCCAATTACTTTCGTTGATAGAGTATATGGGAGTTCAAAGCTTGGTGGATCAGAGATTGTTGAATATCTGAAAGGCCTTGCATATCTATTAGTTACTACTTAGATAACATACAAACGACAATTCCTCACATATCTGTCTTGTATTTTGCAGATACAGGATATAGGTTTTGTAATTCTAGTTCCTCTTTACTAGAGATATAAGCTTCATTGATGGAACGATCTTAACATATCTTTTGTAATTTTATTTCCTCTTAACTTTTCCTTTTCAACCGTAACGATTTGACGAAATGGTTCCTGGGTTTGCCAATGCTGTGACTTCTGCACAGTTTTTTCATTAGTTTTTGGTGCTTCAACCAATTATTTCCGTCATTAGTAGTAAACTTGAACCAAAAGCGATGCTTTTTGACCAATGGCTACATCAACACATTACATCTTATCCTTGTTGATTGAGAATGGCATATGTGGCTATTGTTTTACTGGTTTATCTGTCCCAACTGCTGTGACTTCTGCTCAGTTTTTTCATTAGTTTTTGGTGCTTCAACCAATTATTTCCGTCATTAGTAGTAAACTTGAGCCGAAAGAGATGCTTTTTGACCAATGGCTACATCAACACATTACATCTTATCCTTGTTGATTGAGAATGGCATATGTGGCTATTGTTTTACTGGTTTATCTGTCCCAACTGCTGTGACTTCTGCTCAGTGTTTTCATTAGTTTTTGGTGCTTCAACCAATTATTTCCGTCATTAGTAGTAAACTTGAGCCGAAAGAGATGCTTTTTGACCAATGGCTACATCAACACATTACATCTTATCCTTGTTGATTGAGAATGGCATATGTGGCTATTGTTTTACTGGTTTATCTGTCCCAACTGCTGTGACTTCTGCTCAGTTTGTTCATTAGTTTTTGGTGCTTCAACCAATTATTTCCGTCATTAGTAGTAAACTTGAGCCGAAAGAGATGCTTTTTGACCAATGGCTAAATCAACACATTACATCTTATCCTTGTTGATTGAGAATGGCATATGTGGCTATTGTTTTACTGGTTTGCCTGTCCCCACTAATTAATTCTTGCTGGCCATGCCTTATAAAGATCATCGAATCAATACCAACATATATTAAATGCTGTCCATATATGTTTCCAAGTGAGATAATTCTCTTTAACATAGCAGCATCTTAAGGAATTTCAATCAATCCCGGCATATATTTAATACTACCAAACATCGCAGCATCTTCAGAATTTCAATTGCGCATATGTTCAACACTGCAAAATTTGGATTCAAGCTTTCTCAGCCCTTCTCATCAATGGACTCTTAACATGTATGGAGTGTGGTTCATTGGATAAATTCTCACCTCTATTTATTTTTGAGATATTTGAAATTTTCAAAACTCTACAGTAACTTGCTCCTCTAGAACGGGGCTTCGAACGTAAGATTAAACCTCGTACCATTAAAACACAAAAAAAAAAAAAGGCATTCAACAAGACGCGAAAATGTTGCAAGAGTAAGTGGGTACAAGGAACTTCTTGTTCCCTCCGTGCGCAAAGCTGAATCAAAATAAGGGTGTAATTTTATGCCGAGGTTTGTAAATAATACGTGTATTGTTTTAACACATTTAGAGCAAAACAATACATTTGAAATGTGGCTGCTGGGATTCGAGCCCAGGTCTCCACGGCCACAACGTGGAATTCTTACCACTAAACTACAGCCACAGGATGATAACACGGGTTCTATTAACATTTAAGAATAAATAACTTGTTGAATCTGCTTCTTAGGGACAATTTCTTGTAAGTTCGACGCAAATAAAATAAGTCACTATGAAACTCTTTAATCTAAAAATATATACATGTTCAAGCTAGGAGATGTAGATTCCGCTAACAATTGGAACAACTGGTTTATAAAGAATAATTTAGTAATTTTTCCATTAAAAATTATTTTTCTTTTATCAATTTTTAAATATAAATTTTATAAATTTATTCTCTCAAACATGTTTCATCAATCAAAATAGTTTCTAACTAGGCAAAGTCGTGTGATCGCATAACAAACTAACTTTATGAATAAAAATTCACATGATTGTTGATCAATAAAATAAACTTGTCTAATTGTCTTAAATTATCAAATTGACATAGTTTTGTTAATTTTACAAAGGCTAATTAACTTGGCCCCAAAAACAATGTTACTGCTATTGGTTTTGTGAAATTTGATCAAAAGAAATATTTGAATGAATAAATCAGAAAACTTATCTTCAAAAAAATCAAATTACATATATGTTATAAATGATTTAATTGCATGGATGTCCATATATTCAAAGAGAGATTTTTTAGGTTCATATATCCTATAACACTCAAATTATTGTACAATTATATAAATTAATTTTTAATTATGTCAATATAACTTATAAATTTACTTTTATATATTAAAAGCATATAAACAAAACCATGTACTAAAAGAGAAATATATAAATGATTAAGAATATTCCTTATATTTCTTTTTTCAAATTTCTCTCGTATATTTTCCATTTTCTTATTATCTCTTATATTTTTCATTAATTTTATAACAAAATAATATTTTTCAACACTAAATTATCAATTAACTCTTTTTTTATTACCAAGGCCAAAACCAGATTAACTTCACGACATACGGGGATACACTTTGCCAGTTCACTTGCAAAGCCAACGGTACTGTTGAGTGTCTCTTTCAGTTCTAACTGATCAGTATCAAACAATTTACAGAGATTAAAAAAAAAAAAAAAAAAAAAAAAAACCAAAGATCAGTATCAAACAATTTAAGCTTAATCAGCTTCATATGTGGTTCGCAATCATAACGGAGGTCTCTATCGAAGTGTAACATACAAGTAGCTGGCCAACAATATCGAAGCTCTAATAAAATAATTGACATTATACATGGGTTACTTCCGGCATCTGGCCCAAACCAGAACCACGAAGCATCTACATTGTACAGAGAAATTAGTTATGAACCAGGAAAATCAAAGTGGGAGGGAAACCAGAAGAAAAAACAATACCATATGAATACAAGAGGGTACAAAAGAATGCAAACTAGAGGATAAAGAACAGAACTCTGGCTTTCATATCCAATGCTACCGGTGAACAACCATTAAAAAAGGAGAAAAAAAAAAGAAAAAAGGAAGCCATGTCTCCAGTCTTCTTTGCCTGCAAAACGCGAATGAATCTCTTGCATCTCTTGCTAAACCGAATTGGTGGAAGTCGAACAGAGCCAAAACTCCATAATAAAGACATATTTTGTTCCATAATAAACAAGGGGGAAGACTGTAACAGTCATAGAATGAGAGAAGCTCTATGTAGTTCAATGGCAGGACATCACAGGATTGATCTGATATTGTTTTACTCTCCTCTGTCACTTGAAATGGTCTTGCCGTATAATTTCAACTAAATTGAAGGGTCGTCCACCTTCCTCCTGCTTCCAAGGTTCATCACTGTCTTGGATATACCATGACACTTTAGGAGACATTGGAGTATATAAATCTGCATGTCAAGAATAATCAGAAAACGATCTTCCCTTATTGCAAAAATAAGAATAAAAAGAAACAGATGACACACATACGCCCACTGGCCATGTGTGTGTGTGTGTATTGAAAACACTTTTAGTTTTGTCAACTTAAACAGCACCAGAAACTAGTCAACACCTCAATGTAAAACATATCTATTTTTTCCTGTTGAGGGGTAACAGTTACACTTTTAATCATGCTAAGAAATCCTTGCCTGTATAGAATGCTGACTGAATTAACTCTACTTACCATTTTTATTAAAAAGATCATTCCTGTCTCTAACCCTTTATTTTTTCAGAAGTACTAAAATTTTCCATGATGCTGATATATATAATTTTAACGAACTACAATTAGAAGTTTTAGGTGCCTTTTTAGGGTTTTTTTTTTTTTTTTGGACAGTAAGCCTTTTTGGGGTTTAACAATATGGATGCAGCTATGCATTTAAGTTTACAAAAGTGTATCATGGAGAAAAGGAAGGCTTCAATTAAAATACAACGGATTCAGGTGAATAGGAAGAACTTGAATTCTAAATATTAGAAGGGCTGCAGCGTCTTTCACCCACAAACAAGAAGGCTAAGTTGTAGTAGAGGCCTATACAAGACTAGCTTCAATTTTATAACAGACATCATAACAAGAAGCAGAACTGTGTAGACAATTGAAGAAATTATCTTTTTTAGTACCTCTTAAATGAGTCACTGGTGCTTATGCAATGCTGAAGATGATACGAAATAAATGATAAGTGCATGAGACTTAGAAAACAGTCATCCAATTCTCTCATTTTAGTGATGCAGTATATAACTCAATCTAAATCATTTAGAATGGCTTCCACCAGTTACCTTATGAGCTGATATAATTTTTATCATTTGGCACGTAATGATATTAAGGAAAAGCTGACTATTCGAAACTTACAAAGTAAATTTTTGTGCCACACTGTTTAAATTTTGAACAACTTGACGTCCCACTTCTAAATCTAAGTACCTCTCAGAGAATGAATGAATATATATTCACGTTTCACAAACATCCCTAGGAATGATCTGAACCCAGAAAGTGCCACTCCCTCTTTTCTGCAAAGCCTCAAAACTTACCAGCATCTACCTCCTATCTTCCCTATTATATTTGCTGTTCTTAGTCTTAAAAGCATTTTGAGAAAGAAAACAAAGCTTGTGTGGTATGTATGACTCATATCAGAATGAAGCAAATGGTCTTATCCAGAAAATATGAACAATTCAAATTATCTAAAATCTGTATTACTTTTAGCTTTAGGAGTATCCACAGTATTTCATATGAGCCAAAAAATTGTAGTATACTCTTTGATCGCACCTGGATACCCTTTATTAAGTATTAACACACATATTTATAGGAGCTTACATCATCCAAGCCCTACACACTTAAGCGCATTATGCATTACCCATACTGATTGGAGGATCTGGCTCTCTTGTGCTATGCAATATTGTTGTTCCGGATAAAACGGTGATGAAACCACATAGCTCTGATGCAATACTGCTCGCACTTTGACCGGAATAGTCCTAAATGATAAAAGTACAGAAGCCAGGATTATAGCAGATGGTCTAACCATGAAATGTCTCCTTGCTCGACACATTTTCTCTCATTATATTTCTGTAAAATACCAACCTTAAACATGATTGCGCTGGCTAATATTGTAAAAGATGTGAACAGGGCATAATAGATAGGAGATACAACTGCTGTGTTAAAAGTATCCAATGCCTGAAACCATGCAAGTGTCAGTCAACATTGAAGTAGACATTGGAAATCAAATAGACCTATACAAGCAAAAGATGACATTGGAAAAGCCTGGCAACAAGTCTCGTCAGTGAAAATTCAGGAATCAGGACTTTGAGATTGTCAGTCTCAATTGGGCTTCATCTCAAGCATTACATGGATGCTATTTAGACAAGAGATTTACATCTTGAACACCAAGATTTTACATCTTGTAAGCTCATAATTTTTAATAATGGTGTTTCACTTTTGATTCAGGCTTTTTAACATTGAATTTTATGAAAATCATAGTCATAAGTCTAGACAGAATGACTTTGAATCAAATTTAAAACCTAAACAATAGTAAAGGATTCACAATGTTGTCCCTGGTCATCAGTCACAACTTTGACCATCACCAAATCAAACAGAAGAAAAAGACAAGTGTTAAACATATAATGTCCATGGCATAAAAAACCAAAGAAATTTTAATATACTCTAAGAAATGTTTTTTTCCCATTCGGAATATTATACACCTAAAACACAGAGAACGAAGCAACAGAATGGTAAGAAAGTATCTGAAAGAAGCAAGCAGATTCTTAACAGTTAACGTCATAATACAAAAGCTATGTCCACATAAAAAAATCAAGAGTACTATGTACTACAGGATACTGACCATATTAAGGTAATTTAATTGAACAATGATGCATGTAATAGCAACCATTGCAAAAATCCATGTCTGGAAGTATGTAGCTTGGTTTGTGCCCTCTAAAGTAAGTTTTATCGCAGTGCCAATTGCTTTTACACTCATGACCTGTGAAATAACATATCTCATTAGAAATGTAAAAAGGCAGTAGGCAATACATGATCAAAATGTAAAACTATTATATAGCAGCGTCACTTACTGTCAATGATCCAATCACAGAGCATATTCCAATATAAACCAAAATATTTGTTTGGCCGAAGCGGGGAGCACAGTATAAAATCAATACCAATGATACAGCTATTGCTGAGGCCGTATACAAGAGGAATGCTGGGTGCCAGAATAGAATGTACTTGTCAGGATAAATCCAGAAAGTATACAGGCATGTCACAGTGGAATATCAATCAATCCCCTGAAGCTTACCTGGTTGAATCGCCAATTCCCAGATTTCAATTACAGAATTTAGAGACTGCTCTTCAGGTGCATGGAGAACAATCATAGTGGACCCCACTATGCATAAAAGACAACCCAACATGCCCATTTTCTGCAGCTTCTCATTCAACATGAAATGCGCTAAGACAGCACTACCCATTTTCATAACATTACATAGTTTAGCATAGGGTTATACATACTATGGAACTGAATGAGAAGTAAGGAAACTTTGATTAGAGATGAACTTTTACCTAACAAGAATACTTAATGCACCAAGTGGCGTCACAAGCACAGCAGGGGCGTAAATGTATGCCACAAAATTAGCTATCTCTCCAACAATCACTGTAAGCAATCCCCAAACAAAAAAGGGGAAAAAAAAAAGAGGAACAAAAAAATCTGTTGAGCCCGAAAACCAAACATTGCAGAGAATGCGACATTGAGACTTGAGAGCTACTTACTGGTAATCATGCCGATCCACCAGAGAGGTTCTCGCAGATAGCCGTATCCTCCAACACCTACATGAATTGAATGGCAAACAATGATGAACAGACTAGAACGTAATAATCCTCATAATGCAAAAGCATCTTTTCAGATTGAGGAACACTCACTGGCAGAAGGGCCGTGAGCCCCGGCCCGTTGGAGACCCTTTTTCTTAATAATGAAGCTGGAGCCAATAAAAGCACTGGAAACGACAGCCAAAATAAACCCCTTCAAATTACTCGAGAACATCTATGTTGCGTGTCGCTCTGTAGTTTCATTCGGTGAGAAAAACGAGGATGATGTTAGTTACACCCACAGATGCTCCTTGATTCCCCAGAACTGGAAACGACATCCAAGGTGAGCAATTAATTTTCACCCAACATTACAAGTGAGAGTGAAAGAAAACTCCTTGTATATTCCTTGACGCAGCTCGCAATTTCCCACTATGCTATTGTAGTTTTCAGTATCGCCGTTATGGGGTTTTGTTGTTTTGGGTTCTTTCTGACCTCAGCTCACCTGCCATTCTTCCCTCTTTTTTCGTTCTTTAACATGTAATGAACAAGCGAACAACCCAATGGGGCTCCTCCCTCGTGTCATCAAGGCTAATTCCGTAATTTAACATTCACGGGCGATTTCTTTGGATCGACTCTGTTAATTTATTTATCCATTAATTTCAAGAACAGTATCAGCTTAAGTGTAAACAATTCAAAGTGACTGAGAATGAAACAAATTTAACATTTCATATATTGACTTGAGATTTGCTTCATTGTACATGGTACATGAATATACTGGCGAACTTGTGATCAAAACTTAAACTTCAAACAAAAACAAACTAAAGAGCAATTTTATTCATCATCATGTGACATTAATTAATTATACTAAGGATTGTGTTTTATATTACTTAATACATTATGTGCCTATTTTAAGTAAAATTTATTTTAATATATCGAGCTGCAAAAAAGAAGAGAGTGTTATTCTTATTTTCTTCTATTTTATCGAGGTTCCTATAATTTCATTACAATAAAACTAATGACCTAGAAAAGAGGTGGTCTTTAACATGTATTACCTTTCCTTTTATTCAAGTTTCTTGTCGAAAATGTTTTTATATAAGAAAACCTACACCTATTGATAAATTATCTGAAAAATCTTGAAATAGGTGAACTATCTCATTTTCATGTACTATTTACTGAGTTTAGCAATAAGAATCATTATCATGTGCAACTTTTTATTTACCATATATTACTTGTCCAATAATAGCAATGAAATTGAGAAAGAAAAATAGAATATTTTAAGATGTAGGAAAGAGATTTATTCATATTTTATATTCTTAACTGTATAACATTTTAAAATTAAAATATCAAAGTTTAAAATTTTATACCGTGTATAATATTAATATTTATTTAAAAATATATTCAATATTTCATACAAATTAACAAAGTCAGACCTTCAGAATGTTCTAATTATCTTCAAAGGTACAAAATAGAGACATTTTTATACTCTAATGCTTATTACCTTTCAGTATTTAATAAAAATAAATTAATAAGTGAGAAGAATTAAATAGCATTTAATTTGAATATCTAAATGGGTTTTCAAAATGATTACAATGACAGAATTGACTGAAAGATGTGAAAAGCATCTTATCATTGGACTAATTTGCTGTGAATAAAAGCGCAAAAGAAAAATAAAAAATGGATTTCTTTAGGATTTGGCGGGAACGTGAGACTAAAATTTAAAGATTTTTTTTAACTAGTGACTTTAAGTAACAATTAAAGATTATTTATTATATAATTAATATAAAATAATTTATTATATTTATTACTAATAATAATAAATATTTATGAATTAAGATTTATTATATATAATAAATAATTTTTAATTAATACTGTAAAGATATCGGTTAAAAAATTTTAAATTGAAATAATTTGAATAATTAAATAAAAATTTAATAATTAATATAATTGCGTAGAATTAAATTTAATATTTATGAATTAAAACTATTAATTTTTTACAATAAAATTTAAATTCTTTAAAAATCGTAGTAGATGTGTGAAACTTTGCATCTGTTTATTTAATGGGTCCTATCTCTCATCTTTATCTCTCTCCTCGGGTTCCACGACTCGTTGTATTATTTTAATTCTACAAAAAGGCACTCCATTTATGGTGGCTTCCCCTTCCACTTCACGTCTCGTTGGTTGACTCCATTTTTAGTATAGCCTTCTAGATTCCCCTTAATTCAAGTATCGCTTTTATTTGAATATATTTTCTCATTTTTAATATCAAAATCTTTTATAAAAATATAATACGCTTTAGAAAAATAGCTTATCATATTAAAAATATCCTAAAAAAATGAATTAGAAGCTATACATTTCTAATGAAGTATTGCCAACTGATTTGGATTGTCAATAATTCATATGGAATTGTACAATCCAATCATAATATAGATCGACAAAATTAAATTTTTAACTTTTAAATTAAATAAGAGAAATAAAAAATTAATTTTTAATTTTATATTTTATAACAAATTAGTTTTTCATGAATTTAAATTTATATAGAATTAATCTCCTATAAATTTAAATTTATATAAAATTAATTCTTAATTTAAATTAACAGTGAATTAATTTAGTTTAAAATAAAAATTTTAAAATATTAATTTATTACAATATATTTATGAGAGACTAAATTATTATAAAATATAAAAATGAAAGAACAATCTTAATAATTTTCTCTTAATTAAATTTTAAAAGATTATCAATTTCAATTTTTAAATTATGAATTCTGAATTTATTCAGTTCATTACAATTCTCATCAATGATAGAGAATTGGAATTGATTGTCAACTTATGGTTGGAAAGTCAATGTAATTGCCAAATGTCAAGGGACCATGCTTGTAGACAAAAATATTCGAGATATTTTGCACATGCTTACTTGACAATATGTGTCAATTGTTATGAGGTAGAGGAACTGTGAGAAAACTATTTTCTTAGTATATGGATTAGACTTCAAAAAGAAAAATTTTATGCATTAATATAAAATTTATAATTAACATATGATATGTAAAAAAAGCCTTTAAGGAGATCTAATCATGTGTGTCAAACCACTCAAAAATTTATTATTATATTTATATTAAAAAATTAACAGAAAAATGCATAAATTATATCTGAAATTTACCTTTGATATAATTTAGATAATTTAAATTTAAATCTTCAAATAAATTTATAATATTCATTAAAAGAAAGAAAACACAGAGAAAAGACAAGAGAACGAAAGCAACATGGTCAACAGTAGGGAAGGTTGAATATGACCAATTCCGGGTTGCCGGTCAAAGGCGGTAGGGTGTGATAAAGAAGAGAGAGAGACAGAGAGAGAGAGGGAAGAGCAGCTTCTACAGTTTGCATTAGCTGCTTAACCTACCACCCCACACCTCATTATTTATTTTATCACTTACTTTGAATATCTTGAGGCCCCCTTTGTTGTCATCAATAAAATATGATTTTTCATCTAACCAACCATCATCTTCGTTATTAATCACGGGGAAGATTTCGAATTTACGTAAGGGTATATTATTCAATTAACAGACGCCGAAACACTTATTTGACATATTCAACTTTCACTTTTACTAAGCTGATTTTCTAGAATTACCCCTCTAAAAGAGTTCATTATGCAATATCTAGCCTCCGCTTGAAAGAAAATTGCCATTGTTATTATGTTATTATTACCTTCTTGGCGCTCAAAGGGAGGTTGAGTGTGGAGTTCATCTTCCCCAATTTTCAAGCTTTTGTGCCAATCCCAATCCCATAAGCCCCCCAAAACCGACGCCCTTCTTCTTTACTCTTGCGTTTTGGAATCTGGAACTCTATTTTTTTTTTCTGACTTTTTGTTGTCTTGAATTTTCTAGTTTCAACCCTTGTTTCTCCGTTTGTTTTACTCTTACCACCTTGGTATTGACTACGAGCAAGAGAGAAAAGTAGTGGGTCTTCTCTATTGATTCCAGATATGGATGAGGTGCTTCCGGAGTTGATTCATTGAGTATATGTCAGGGGATTCATCGATTGAGTTTTTCGTTTGGTTATCTGAAGCTATGGGGGGTATTTGTTCGAGGTCCGCCAACGAGGACAAGGTGTTTGCGAAGACCGACGAAAATTTTGAGAATCATAAATCTGGTAAGAATGGCCAGTCTAGCACGCCGAGTGATTTCACTTCTGCACCTCAGATACATGAAAGAATGGAGAAGAATTTGCAGGAACCAGCTGAAATTCAGGGCACAAATGCAGGGACTAGTCCAGATGATTTCTATGATGGAATCCCACGCTTTACTGATTCTTTTCCACACAAGTCTAGGTCAGTAAAGTCAAGGCAGGCTGCTGTGGCGAAGGTTGGTTTATCCTTGTCCATTTCAAAGGTTTAGCTCTTTGATTAATTCTCTCTTACTGTTTCTGCGCCCCAGCCATGCGCTACTCAGTGATGGATCAGTTTAGATAGATCACAGGGGTGTAGCATGAAAGTTGGGATTGAGTTGTCATAAATATACACATTTTTAGAATTTTTTCCTCCCACCTATAAATCACCTGGCAATGAAATTTTGATTAGTTTTTGGAGAATTATATCAGAAAGAAGCATCATTATTAACTCTGGAAAAAATCCTAAGCAGTTTCTTTATCATGGGTAGGATTGTGAGTTTATGCTGGCAAGTCAAGCCCATAAACAATAACATCTCTTAACTAGCTATAAGTTGGCTGATTAAATAGGCCTTTTGCTGGTGGGAACTCAACATTGCCAACAATACATGTATACTTTCGTCAATGTTTAGAGGGAATGCCTTTTAAATAGTTGCAGATTTTCAAAAAGCATGCAACGGGAGTCTACAAGAATAAAGAAAAGAGAGGACAACTAAAGGCCTAAAGATAATGAATCTGTGAACTTTGAGAATGAGTCCATTGAATTCGTTGAAAAATCATTGATCACTCAATAGAAGAGTAGGTTTGAAAATTCAGCTTTGTCTTTCCTTTAACTTCTTGTTGTCAAGAAAATTTTGGCATGTCTCTGAACCTAATGTTCTGTAAACATGGACTAACCAACATCCATCCACATTTATCAAAATTGCTGCATAGCACTTCATTGTACTGGCTGAACATGAAATTCTTCATCCTCTTCATTGCAATGGTCAAAATTTGACCTAGCTGTTTTACGTAGTATGGTTTTTTTTCCCCCATATTTATTATTACCAATTTCATAGTTAGCTTAGCATTTTATAATTATGTCTTTTAAGTTAAGTGCACAGGCTAAGCTCTCATGAAAGGAAAGGAGAATAAAATGACCTTTAAAGGTGTCTACTAAGGTCTTTCTGTTTCAGGTCTCAGAGGTGAGTTCACGTTTAGGAAGAGCTGGTACTATTGGATTTGGGAAGGCAGTGGAGGTCTTGGATACTCTTGGAAGCAGCATGACAAATTTAAATGCTGGAAGTGGATTTATTTCTGGAACTGCAACAAAAGGAAATGAAATTGCTATCTTAGCATTTGAGGTTGCGAACACTATTGTCAAGGGTTCTAGTCTTATTCAATCTCTGTCCAAAAGAAATATTAGGCATTTAAAAGAAGAGGTGCTTCTTTCAAAGGGCGTGCAAGATTTAGTATCAAAGGATATGGATGAACTTCTAAGGATTGTTGCAGCAGACAAGAGGTAAGCATTGCTTTAAGTCTGATGACTTAAGTGAACTTAAGCTAAATTTTAGTCATTTGATTTTATTACGACTATATATTGTCAACTGCAAGTGATCATTGGGTTATGCCTTCAGGGAGGAGTTGAAAGTTTTTTCTGATGAAGTAATCCGTTTTGGAAATCGTTCAAAGGATCCTCAATGGCACAACTTGGATCGTTACTTTGAGAAGTAATATAAATTGTACTCACTTAATTCATGTAAAGTTTTTAGCCTTTCATATGTTTCACTCTTTTGTGCTGTCTTCTTTACAAGGTTTCCTTTTATTGTATATTTTAGAATCAGCAGAGAACATAATGCTCAGAGACAGTCAAATGATGAGGTAGAGTCGATAATGCAGCAATTGATGACTATGGTTCAATTCACAGCTGTGAGTATTATCCTCATGTTACTGGAGATAAAATATCAAGTCCAGAACTGATAGCAACTATTGTTAGGAAATTAATTGAAGGATTTTTAACTGCTTGTCTTGTAAATATAAAATATCAATTATGAAGAGGTTTTTCTTCCCCCTTCTCTCCTCTACTTCCTGGATATACTACTTGATGTCTTTATATGCATCATGATTTATGCTCAAAGGTGAATGGGTAGTTGATGTACACAAGTTTTTTAACCCTTGTATAATCAACTGGATATTGTGATTTGTGTCTCACCTTGACATGAACTCTTGTAATAAAGTAAACCTGACATGGAATATGTACTAGACAAAAGGTATGGACACCAGAGTTTCATTTTGATACAAATGTTTCTGAATCAACATAGTTTTTGATGGTTGGATCTTGGATGTACTCTCTTCCCAGCATTGATCTTAATAATTTCTATGTACAACTTACTTCTAATTATGGGGATGAACTAATATATCATAAGTTATTGAAAAAGTAGTACACAAACATATTTCCATATGATAATCTGATTTGATAAGAAGAGGAGGTAAATACTGTATTTTATGCATATTGTATGGCATTTGTTATTCTGTTCTTGATCGTGTTTTGTGTTGAAGGATAGAGGATTTAATCTGTATGTTCTTTAGGTATTCAGCACCATAAGATCTATGATATCTTATATCCAAGGTTTTTCTATTGGTGTAAACTGGAGGATTTATCTAGGTCCTGGCACGTAGAGTTTGTTGCTCCATGCATTTGCATTTTATTCAAGTTAGCTGTTATTTATGTTTATTTTCTTGGCCTTATCAATGTGTGGTATAATCCTAAAAGAAATTTGAAAATTATTTTTTATGACCTCAGGAGTTATACCATGAATTACATGCATTGGATAGATTTGAGCAAGACTATCATAGTAAGCGTCAAGAGGAGGATAATTCTGGTGCTACTCAAAAAGGTGATCTGAGTTCTACTCATGACATGATATGAAACTCTTGTCTTTCGATGAGCAGTTTTTGATTGAAAATGCAAAGCTTTTTGAGGAAAAAACACTTTTGGTCCTTCATTCATTGAAATGCCCAAATAGTTTCTTACTCATTAGAAAATGTCACATTTGGTCCCCCACTTTGTAAAAAGTTACCTAATTTAATCCCTTTGCCAAATCTTAAACCCTAAATCTAAAAAACTAGATTTCTTCTTCTTCTTTTTTTTTTTTCCAGAAAAGCAGGGGACCAAATGTGACATCTTTGAATGAGTAGGGGACCATTTTAGGTACTTCAATAAATGAAGGACCAAAATGACAATTTTGTGATAAGTGAGAGATCAAAAAAGTATTTTACTCAGCTTTTCTAAAGAGTACAAAGTTGAAAAGATTGATAGAATGAACATTTGGAAGGTAGAGAATATGTGTGAAACTTGGACAAGACTCCCATCATGTAATTGGTTCTGAAAAGGGCAAGAAGGATGTTTGCTTGCATTATATGCTGTTTCATTGTCTTTATCTACATCACTGTTACCAACCAACAAGAAATTGTAGGTCATGCTGTTATTTCATGTTTTGCTCGTTCAATTGTTTAGTCTTCTACTGAATATGCTCTGTCATATTTAGTTATGAGCATTCACTAAAATGTTTCTTCTCATGGCCTTCCAGGCTAATTTATGGATTTATTAGTAGTCCTTTGTCAACTATGATTATTGTCAAAAGTAAAGACAACAAATAAGTTAAAGAATTGATCACCAGGGACTCTAAAACAAATGTAAGAACTAGATATGATCTGCTTCAGCTCTGTTCTTGTAATGTGTTATTCTTTAAAGAATTTCTACTAGGTCTGCCTTTGGGTCTCATGGCATGTCATTCCTATTAAAAGATAATTAACAGAAGATGAGATCACAGTTGCCACTTGCAATGCACCTACTTTTGTGCAGTGGTAGAGTTACAGATTTTAATGTCCAGAATATTATTACATGCAATGGCTGTTGGAATGATTGGCCTTGTTCCAAGTTAGAGTTGGAGAGTTATTGAGTCATTTATAAGTGTTGATAGTCAAACCTTTATCCAAAATGCCTAAAGCAATTTGGTAGACTAATTTCAACACTTATATAGCCTTTGATCTTCCTTTAACTTCCCAATGTAGGATTTTTTTTCTTTCTTTATCTTTTCTATTTCAACAATGGCCAGTATGCTGAGGAATTTGAATTTGCAAAATCAGAATTGCATAGGCTTGTTGAGCATCTGTATAAAGGCCTGAAGAGTTAGAGTTACTCTGATCAAGAAGTTTGACTTCGTAAATTGTAATATACTGAGCAATATTTTTGGATAGTCTCCTATGTCTTAACTTTTTGACCTTAAATGTCTTTCTTCTTCATATAGATGATAGCCTTCCAATGTTGAGGGCAGAACTCAAAACTCAAAAGAAGCAAGTTAAACAATTGAAGAAAAAGTCACTCTGGTCCAGAAGTTTGGAGGAGGTAATTTTAGATTGCTACTTTTGATGAATTTGCATCTCTAATCTCTTACTCAGTATTATTCATATTCTAATGGATTACAGATTATGGAGAAGCTTGTAGACATTGTCCAATTTTTGCATTTGGAGATAAACAGTGTCTTTGGCAGTGCAGGTATATACTCACTAAAGGCCATAATATCATTATTTCTTCACTAATTTCATAATCGTGTTCTGGTGAAATATAATGATTTAAAATCAATTATAATTACTATCAGTTACCATCATAATAATCAAATGTAATGATTCAGTTGATGTGATATATTACGATTGTGCAAATCTCAGTCATGTTGAGGTAAATTTATAGTTCTTGAGAGGGAGCACAGAGAGAGAGAGAGAGAGAGATAGAGAGAGAGAGAGAGTTAACTGGTTTTATTATTATCAATCACTCCTGAAAACACTTTGTAATGAAATCTGCATTTTACGTCATAATTGTAATGATTTTTATCCATGGACAACTGCAGATGATCATAAACCAGCAATTGGATACAGTAGTAGTCGTCAAAGATTGGGTCCTGCAGGCCTTTCTTTGCACTATGCAAATATAGTGCTCCAAATTGATACACTTGTAAGTGAATCTTCTATTATATATGTGTGTGTGTGTGTGTGTGTATATATATATATATATATATATTTTTTTTTTTCATTACAGGTCTCCTCTATTATTGTGTTTTCTTTTAAGCCAGGTGAAAGTTTTATTAGTCAAGTTTCTAGAGTCACATCTCTTATTGCCTCTAAAGATTGATATTTAGTTTGTTCTTCATCAGTTTCTCATAGTAGACTCTTCCCCAGCATAATATGATAACACTATTAGCCTGATCCAAAATGCTATGAACCTAATTTTATTATGGACTAGTTTTGGTGACACAAATATATGTGCATGAGAACAGTTAACTACTTCATGCATTCACGCTTGAAGTAGTTTTATTCAACTAGGATGGTCCTATATGATATTTTCTTGATAATGCTCAATGTATACACATGAAGTGGCCTTATCATTCAAGGATTGGACTGTACTAGCAGCCCCAAAATTTTCATTTCATAACTCAATTTGGTGCTGACACTATGATTTTTAATATCTTTTAACTAAAATAGAATTAAAATTATAGGGAGCTAGGCCAGTTTTTGTTTTAATAGTTAAAAAACTATTCCTGACATATGATAATTGGGCTTCAATTTGTTCAAAGCTGAATCCTAGGGAAGCTTCAAATTTCTGTCATGTCTAGCTATACTGCTTTAACTTGTAATATACATTTGTTAGCTGCAAGGAATAGATTTGTGATGAGTTGGTGTTGACGTTGGCAGGTTGCCAGATCCAGTTCTATGCCAGCAAATACAAGGGATTCATTATATCAAAGCTTGCCACCTAATATAAAATTGGCTTTGCGTTCCAAATTACCATCAGTTCATGTTAAAAACGAGGTTTGTCTATTTGCTGCTACTTTGTATATTACCACAGCAAACAACTTTATATTGTTAGAAGAACAGAGGGAAATGCTCAACAAATTTTGAAATTAATTTTCCTTCTGTTTTTAGTTGTTCACTCTGGCTTAAGTAAAAAAATATCCTCTACTAATTATTTTTCCCCTATAATCTTAAAGCTCACTGTAGGTGATATCAAAGATGAGATGGAAAAGACATTGCACTGGCTCGTTCTAGTTGCCACAAACACAGCCAAGTATGGTGTCTTGCTTTTCTTCAAATAAATCCTCTCCATCTATATGAGATGATTATTATAAGCATCATTTTATTTAGGCCATATGTAATCTGGTTGTAACCTTTTTGCTTTTGGTTGCTGTAAATTTGAGTTAGGGCGCATCATGGTTTTGGTTGGGTTGGAGAGTGGGCAAACACCGGGTGAGTGACAAGTCACTTCTTGTTTTATTTGAAGATCTAAATTTGTTTTTTCCCATTTTGTTTTCAAATACTCGCTTGGGTCTTGCAGCTCTGAGGCAAATAGGAAGACCACACAGACAGATGTAATGCGGATTGAGACATTTCACCATGCTGACAAGGATAAAGTAGAAAGCTATATTCTTGAACTTCTCTTATGGCTTCATCGTTTGGCCATCAAAAGTAAGGCTAACAGTGATGCTAGTGAAGCAAGGTCTTCCCTCAAGTCCCCTGTTGGCACTGCCCTGCAAAAGACAGATCATCAGCCTAAAAATGCCGAGCATCTGTTGCTAACAATTGATGAGCAAAACATGCTGCAAGATGTAACTAAGAAAACACGGATCCGAGGAATCAGTAAGAGCTTGGACTTTGACGGTGTGAACACTTTAAAGGAGAAGAAGAACAGCAGGCTGACCAAGAGTAGTAGTTATTCATCAAGTAGAAGCAAGGAATCAGCTTTCAATAGGATTTCGTCAAAGCTTCCAGTGATTGATTTTGGTATTGACAAAGAGAGAGCATTGGATGTGATTGACAGAGTGGACATGGTCAGATAGTTTGCAAATCTTGGTGATCGTCTCCGATATGAGAGGGAAGGAGTAAGACGCGTGAGTGGGGAGCGGGACTTCTTTGTACATACACCATATTCATGCTAATTTTTGGCTGCACTTTTCATTAGTGTTCAGTTTTGATGAAGTACTGTTTTACATCGTAGTGTGGAAATCATTCATATGGCACCAAGGTGAAAATGTTGGGACGATAGACATTTCTTGCCTGCACCAAATATGATCGCAATGTTGGAGCAGGGTGGATTGTGTTTTCTTGGTGAATAGACAATATGAAGATACGGTGCCTGTCTAGTTTTGCATTGCACGTGTCACTGGCTTTCATTTCCTGAACGCTGCCAAATCGAGAACCTATTTCTTTCTTTGTTGAAATGTAGATGCTGGTCGTAATAGATTGTACACCATTTGAATAATAATATAGAATCATTGATTATATATCTATCAGAACTTTGTCTTATTAGTTTACGTTGTTGTTGTTTCGTAAATGAGCGAAGCATGTTTAAAGTTGTTGATTTACGTTGGAATAGTATCTCAGATTACATTTGGAAGGTAGAAGTAACCCCTTGGCCATTCACTTGCAGTATCTCTCTTCTCTACCAAGTGCGTCCTGCTTTCAGACAATATATACGTATTTGTCTGGAAAGTCACGTAATTGCGAGGTCCTTAAAAGGGTTAAGAGAAGGGAAGCCGAAGATCTTCAGGGACATGTTTCTTTCATTTATATGAACTAAGTTATTTCAACATGGAAGGTACTGACATACACGAAAACATTAATTCTAACTCTCGAATCACGACTGACAATAAACAATAAAAAAATTAATTAAAGTAATTAATCTAGAGATCCCAGGTGGGGTTTCCATTCCAAGTGTCCTCAACTTCATAATGTGTCAGATAATCTCTTCCTATGTTTTGTCCTTGAAAAAGTAATATGTGTCGGATAATTCCATACAATTCTTGTTCTCAAAGAGTAAGTCATCGCGTGAGCAGATTACATGTTGTTCAGCTAAAGAAAATTTTATCTCACATTATTTTTGTTTTAATATGATCCCTTGCCGGCAGCATGTATATTGGCTAGCAGGAGATCTGCACTCAAGTCAACCCACCATTACATCCACCAGTGAGTCAACCAGAAGGGAAAATATTCCTAGGTTTTGTTACCTTGTATTTGATTTTAAATGTCGGAGCACTCCAACCAGGAATTGTTCTTGAGGTAAAATTGCATCAGGCGATTTCTGTGATTCAGTTGGGTTATCTGGCATCCGTTTACAAGATTTTGCTACCATAAAGTTTCTAGCTTATCAACAGTGCACATGGGCCGTCTGACCGGATTTTTGCATGGCTTGATATGTAGTCCAATTTTAGTTCGGACCTCTTTTTTATACTCGAAATCTGACTCAGCCCGATTTTAACTTGGTAAATAGCTGAGTTAGGTTGGGTTAAACTGAATTCGGGTTCGGTTAATTAATAACTTTTTTCTATATTTTTATTTTATTAAAATAATTTTTTACTAAAATTTTTTTTGAATAAAAAATAAAAAAATTAAGATTTGAAATTAATAAAAACAAAACGAAAAATAAATTTAAAATTTAAAATGAAAAATGATTTAAATTTTAAAAAACTAATATTATAAATATTTATTATAAATAAATTTATTTTATATATAAAATTGAAAAAAATTATAAATCTGTAAATTTTTTTAATTTTGATCTAACCCGATTTAGTATAATATTATTGAACTAGATTAATCAAGTCACCAGTCAATTGTTGACTCCCCACCAAACCATTGACTTAGAAAATTATCATGCACATGGAGAACGCCGTGATGGCGTCAAAAAGGCAGTTCCATCATTATGGGATCCTGACTCCCTGAGGCTTCGATAAGGTGAGACCCTGGGACTGCAGATGTTGTTAGTACACAATGCTTTCCACTTTCTTTTTTTTTTTTAACATAAAAATCAGTTGTTTCTTTGTTTTCCCGGAGGCCAAAAATTTAATCTTTTTATTCAGTAGTAAAGATTCATTGATTTAAAGAAGAAAAAAAAAAACTAAGGTAGATACTTTATGCTATCTATTTTCACAAGATACAATAAATGAGCATTAGATTTCATTAATCAAAATATTAATTAAATTTCTACCACTACACTTTAGGAGTCAAATTGTCTGAATTTAAGGCTAAACAAAACTTTTTCCAGAAAAAGACATTTAGTCTTTTTATTTTTGTAACTAATTATTCCATGCCTATCTTTCTTTTGGCATGATCATCATGTCACACGAAAATCCTAGGATTTAGAATGTCATTATGAGTCTCTTAACTTTCTCTTTGGATTTATAAGTGTTATGATAATATTATTTTTATTTGGTTCATTTTGCTTATGTCATTTTTGCTAGATAGGTTTTTTTTTTTCTAGCGTAGACTTGGACCAAAATGGCTCATATGCTGAATGGCCCAAACAAACAAAGCCCAACATCCTTATTCAAGAAATAGCAAAATAGATGAAGGCCCAACTTATCTAAGCAAATTGGCTAGCAAAAATTCATCTATCAAGTATTTAACATACAACCACATTTTCCAATTGACATATCTCCACCTACTAGATATACACCAGCGTATGTCTCAAAGGAACCAGAAAAGTGATATACTTTAAATGCTTCCACTCTATCTTCTCAAAGTTGTCATTGCTATTTTGGCTAATATTAGAGCCCTGGAACCAAAACATAGTCGTTACAATGCTTTTGAATAAAATTATAGCCGTTTGAGGACGTAGGAGCTTTCGACTATATATATACACTACTTCTCTCTTTGGTTGATCATTAATTTATCAACGAAGTCTGAGTGGCCTTCATTTTGTTGTGTGTACTTTGATGTGTGCTAAAAGCTTGTTGCAATTGTCTTTATTTGAAAATTCTTTGTGTGAGATTGAGCAGCATTTAGTGTGTGCTTTTAAAGAGCTTAAATTTTATTTCTTTACTATATTGAAATTTATTATGAAGTTTGTATTTAGGATTTTAACTAATTCTTGTGTGGATTGCTTGAGTCTATAAAAGTCCTCTATGACTAATCCTTGTTTTTTGATTATTGAGTTTTGTGAAAAAGCTTATAAGCTAATCTTAAGACTGTAAGGTTAAATGTTTTAGATAGTGAAATACCTAGCTAAGTAAGTTAAGGAGTGGATATAAGATAAAGGGTGATTTGAACCATTATAAATTCTGTGTCCTAATCTTCTTACCTTGCTTTAATCTCTATGTTAAAAATCTGCTATTGTCCTAAAAAAGCTAGTGATTCAATTACCTCCTTAGGAAGCAATAAACTAAAATTTATATTGTTAAAATTTTAATCATGCAATTCAATCCCTCTCACTATATTTATGCTAACAAGTGATATCAAAGCCCGTTTTCAATACTTTTTTAGGTAAAACTACCTTGAGAAAAGATCCTGCATAGAATGACATCTTAAACAGCTATAGAGGGACACTATAAATAAACCATCTCACTTCAATGGAACAAATTACATCTACTAGAAAAGAGGATGAATATTTTCATTCAATCAAACGATGTTGATGCTTGGGCTGTGATTCAATATGGACCACACACATTCACAAAAGAAGTAGAAGCAAAGAAAGTAGACAAAACAATTCTAGAACTAAATGATACAGAGAAAATAAAATATATGATAAACTGTAAAATAAAAAATTATATATTTGGTGTAATGAATGTAGATGAATTCACCATATGTGCCTCAGCGAAAGAAATGTGCAAAAAGATAATGACCACTTATGAAGGAACCTCTAAGGTCAAGAAAACTAAAATAGACATGATGGTATAATAATATAAACTATTTCACATGACAGACGAGGAAAGCATAAGAGACATGTTCAAAAGGCTTGGAAGAATAATCAACGATCTTGATGCCCTAGGAAGATGCTATCTAGATGAAGACTTAATGAAAAGTTCTAAGAAGCCTCAACTTTCCATGGAAAGCTATTGTTACAGCAACAATCACGAGTGAAAACTGAAAACTATGAAGTTTGACGAGCTTAAAGGAAATTTTATATCATATGACGAAAGTTATTTGAACAAAAATAACTCCAACAGAGGGATTGCTCTAACATCTTTAGAAAAAACATTAAAGGAAAAGTTTCCTAAGAACTCAAATAAGGATAAGGAGATGACACTCCTCACAAGAAGAATGTGTAGCTTTTACTGAAGAAGATACCAAAACAACAATGCATGAAGAAGAAATCAATCCAAAAGAAAAACTACAAGAAATGATCTAACATACTATGGTTGCATAAAGATAAGGCATATAAAAGCTAAGTGTCCTTTGAACAAAGACAAAAGGAAAGAATGACAACAAATTCCTCATAGAGTGATGATGATCTAGCAACTGACTTTAGTGATGATGAAAAGAATAATGTAGCAAGTTTATATCTAGTAGTCATTGATGACATAAGAAGCATTGTTGAAAATTGTAGCCATAACTTATGTCTTATGACAAATGATCATCGTGAAGAAAACTCTAAAATTGAAATAAATAAGGTAACTTATCATTGTACTTATGGTGAGCTCTTAAATGAATATGATGAAGTTTTAGAGTATTCAAATAAAATATATTAAGATACTAAAAATTCAAGAATGACCATTTTAAAATATTAAGAGTACTTGAATCTTTGAAATACAAAATGAGTTTTTAAAAGAAAAATTGGAAAAGATTTTGATTAATAAATTAATTTTAGAAAATTAAGAACTTAAGAAGAAAATTAATGATCTTACAAATGACTTAGGCAAATTTGTAAAAGGTTATAAAAACTTGAAAGCTTTTCTTAGAAGTCAAAATAAATATTTTGATAAAATAGGAATAAGTTATAACCTAAACTAACTAACTAAAGCATTTGACAAGATTAAATTTGTGAAGTCTCCAAAGACTTGTTATGCTTGCAGGAAGAATCCTACAAACATAGGTAGGAAAAGGTGGATGACCAAAGATGCACTAACACGTTTAAGACCCAAGAGTTATTGGGTACCTAAAATTAACTAAATTGTTTTATAGGTCTCACAAGAATCTAAAGTCAAAGAAAGTCATTGTATCTTGATTCAGGATGCTTTAGACACATGACTAGGAACATAAATCACTTTATCTCTAATAAAAGGAAACTCAGGAACTATCACTTTTGGTAATAATAAGAAAGGAAAAATCATTGGGTCTAGTAAAGTGTTGATAAACTCCTTCTTAATCATTTATAATGCTTATCTTATTAACAGTTTGAAGCACAATCTTATAAGTATTGGCTAATTGTGTGACAAATGATATAATGTATTATTTAACTCAACTTCATGCACTGTATTAAAGGAAGGTGCTACAATAATAGAGTGAAGAAGGAATGAAAATGTCTATAAATGTCTTTCTTCTCAGTAAGATCATAACTAGCTATGACATAAATGGCTTGGTCACATTAATATGCAACTGTTATGAAGGTTATCATCTAAAGAGTTGGTGTCTAGTCTACCAAACTGAGATATGAAAATGATCACTTTTGTGATGCTTGCCAGCAAGGCAAGCAAGTAAGATATGCATTTCAATCAAAAGAACATCTAAGTTCTGAAAGACCTTTGCAACTTATTCATGTGGATCTTTTGGACATATTAGAATTCAAAGTATGGGAGTTAAATACTATGGCTTTGTGATTGTTATTGATTTCATTATATATACTTAGGTATACTCCATGCTTACAAGCATAAATGTTTCAAACATTTTAAAAATTATTGTGCAATTGTTTAAAATGAACAAGGGTATTACATCACTTCTGTAAGAAGTGACTATGGAAAGGAATTTGAAAATAAAGCTTGAAGAATTCTATGCCACATTAGGAATTGTTTGCAATATTTCTTCAACATAGGATACCTTAGCAAAATGGTGTTACTAAAAGGAAAAATATGAGCCTTCTTGATATGGCTAAAACTTTACTTTATGAAAATAGCTTACTAAAAAGCTGGTCAGCTAAGGCTGTCAACACCTTATACTATATTTTAAGCAGATGCATAATAAGATCCATTTTAAATAAAACCCTTCATAAGTTATGGCAAGGCAGAAGACAAAAGTTACTTTCATGTGTTTGGAAGTAAGTGCTTCATTTTGAATAATAACAAAGAAAATCTTGAAAATTTTGACTAAAACAAGTTAGTGAGTCTTCATTGGATACTCTACCTTAAGTAAAGCATTCAAGGTATTCAATAAAAGCTCACATATTATTGAGGAAATAATACATGTGATTTTCATTCAAAATAATGTGTCCTCTCAAAATAGTTAGAAGAAAAATGATGATGAAGATGAGGTCAACACTCTTCCATAAAAACATTCTCAGGCTTTTTTACCATACTTCAATGATTGGAACAATTATTGTTAGAAACAATTCGTTGCCAATACATTTCAACCTAGATGTTATTATTTTTTATTAAAAAATTATGTTATTGCATGTTGTCAAAGCCCACAACCAACATTTTACTTTTAATTTTTTCTTTGAAAGGTTTTTAGACCTATAATTTAAAATTTTTGTCTTCACTAAGTCACAAGCTGATAGAGCCCACAACTCAATAATTATATAAGAGAAGGTGACTGTGCACCACTTCATGTTCAATGATGGGGGCATGTCCCCCTCATATTGAATTCATTTTTATTTTTAAAATAATTTATAATATATAATATAAAAATTAATATAATTTATATTAAAATAAATGTTATTAGTTCAAAAATTATAGTATAGTTTAAAATTTATAAATATATATCAAATACTTTGGAGTAGAAATTATGATAAAGAAAGAAAAAATATATTTCAATATATTGAAAAATTATTTAAATTTGAAAATTGATCCTTTTTTTCTTATAGGAAAATTTGTTAAAATTTTATCATTTCACAATGATATTTGATGAATTTTTTTTGGTTGCTTGCAACTATGTATTTGCAAGATTTCTCTTGTTAAAAGAGTCATTCCTAAAGTTCTTTCCTTTGAAATTTATTCATAAAAAGAGTTTTTTTTTTTTTAAAAATGATGTTGGAAGATGCCTTTTGTTTAAAAAAGCATATCTTATATTTTTTTAATGCACCAATAATTAATGCATAAATTAATATTTTACTAAATTATCTCAAAATTTATGGATGTAATAACAGAAAATATTTAACGCAAATTAAAAACAACAACAACAACAAAGCTCCAATTAAAACTCATTGCTCTCCTTTATTTTTCTATCAGTGCTTGGAATAATTTACATTTTGATATACCCCGTATCTTATACAAGAATTTCAGAATCAAAATTATTAAAAGTAATTTAACTATAACATAAATTTTAAAAATGTAAACTAAGATTACTTTCTTTTTTTCATGAGAAATATAAATGTAAAGACAAAATTATATGTCATATTAAAAGCATAAGCAACAAACAAAATTCATTTGAGATCATTGTGAAATGATAAAATTTTAACAATTTTTCCTATAAGAAAAAAATAGAATCAAATTTTAAAATAAACTAATTTTTGAATGTTTAAATATCTTTTTTCTTTCTTTGTCATAATTCCTACTCTAAAATATTTTTTATATATTTATAAATTTTAAACTGTACTAAAAATTTTAAATTAATAACAATTTTTTTGGACAAAAAGTCAATAATGTTTACTTTAATATAAATTATATTAATTTTTCTTTATCATAATATATTTAGAAAATAAAAATGGGAAAGGGGATATAACCCTTCCCAATTTAATATGAGGGGTTGCACAGTCACTAATCGAACCCTCGTCGTTAGGGTGTGAAAAATTAATATTAGATGTGAGAATGTATTATAGTGATGCAATCTGGGTCGTTTTCACTTCAAAGAACCTAATTTATTCTTAAATAATTTGAATGCAATATATGTGCTGAAATAAGAAAAAATCAGGGTTTTGCCTTTATCTTTTGAAAATGGGTAAAATGCAATTTATCTATAATTGTTTTTTAGATTTTTTATATGAGATGTGAGTTAACAAAATGACTAAATGAGAGAGTGAAAATATAAAGCAAATGATGATGAAATGCCCGTTGGAGGTTTGATTCAACCTTCCTAGCTTCTTAAAAGATAAATGGGAGTTTCTTTTGAAAACCAATTCCTTATGTGGTTTGAAATACCATTCAAACACTAGGTAAGTTATTTTTTATTTTATGAAATCTTTAAAGCCAAATACTTCACAACAACATTAACTACCCTTCTTGATGCACAAGAGAGAGATCAATGCAAAGATGTGAGAATAACTTGAGCAACTTAACTAAGTATTACTAAGCTACTACAATTAACCATAAGATATCTTTGATTATACCAAACCCAATAATTCTATAATCAAGTGCAACAATAATCCTTAAAAAAAACACATCTACACATAATCCTAAAATCCAATCCAACATATGAAATTTTAGAGCAAAGTAATTCAACCTATCAAAGTAACTAAAATGATTTAACCAAAACACAATGATTAAGTCAAATTTGGCCTATAATTTCTTCCAACTAGTCTTTGAATTTAGTCTGTAATGCAATAATTTAAATATTGTAATGTTTCCAATTTAATTAGTTTAAGTCATATTAGTGGAAAATTACAATTTTTACATTTAGAAAGCACATTTTGCATGAAGTTGACTCTAATCCCAATATACCACAAAGTATTATCCAAACATGCATTTAAGCTTAATAAACCTCATAAAATGCCATGAAATGAGATTGAATGACATGGTAAAAATGGGTATGATCAATCACCTCTTCTTCTATAGTGTCTGCAATCCAAATGAAGACAAAATTATTAAATATAAGACTGTGGATTTTGATAGTCTATAACCTTAAAATGATTTTAAAAGAATAAAAAGTACAATGATGGTTATGGACTTGACAACCAGTAACAACATAAATTTTTTTAAAAAAAATTATAAAAAATAACATATGAGGTGAAATGTTTTTTCAGACAATGATTATTTCAATCATTGGAGTATGGTAAGAAAACCAACTTCCTAAAAACCTTGAGCCGCTTGCCCTTGATACAATTCCTGAATAAGCTTGTGAAGAACATTCTATGGAAAGTGAGCCCAATATTGATATCAATATTGATCATCAAGCTGTTACGCCTAACAAACACAAATTACCTAGAGACAAGAGACACTCAACATCATGTCTAAACGAGTTCATACTTGGTGATCCAAAGGAAGGAATGAGAACAGAATCTTCGTTCAAGACCATGGATCGTGTAACATTCATGTCTCAGATGGAACCAAGAAATGTAATAGAAGCCCTCACGGATGACTACTAAATTGTGGTTGTGCAAGAATAATTGAACCAATTTAGAATCAAGTATGATCACTTGTTCCTGCACCTGAGTGAAAGGTTATCATAAGCACAAAAAGGTGTTTAGGAATAAACTTGATGAATAAAAAGAATGTTACCAAAAACAGGGCCAGGTTGGTAACTCAGGGGTATAATTAGGATGAAGGAATTGATTTTGACAAGACTTTTGCTCTTCTGGCAAGACTTGAAGCCATTAGGATGTTGCTGACTTATGCTTGCCGTAAAGGATTCAAACTATTTCAAATGGATGTTATAAGTGCATTTTTATATGGTTTTCTTCAAGAAGAAGTTTATGTTAAACAACCTTTTGGATTTGAAATCGATGACAAACCTTATTATGTTTACAAATTAAACAAAACACTTTATATGCTTAAGCAAGCCTTTAGAGCTTGGTATGAAAGACTAAGCAAATTTTTGCTAAAATATGATTTTCCAAAAGGGAAGGTCGGCACAACTCTCTTTATAAAAAATTCAAATGGCCACACACTAATTATCTTACATATCTATTAGATCTGATCATAACTTAAAATGTTTGTGTTGGCTTGATGAGTTCGGCTAGAAAAAATAAAGCCCAAACAAGAAAAATTTAATTTGTAAAATAGGTCAAGCTTAGGTTTTTTTTAAAACCCAACTTAAGCTTAAAAAACTCAAATAAATACTTTTTTAATTAGTAAAAAATTATTATTTAAAGAAAAACTTAGTGTAATGGACATTTTGATAAAGAAATAAAAACTAGTACATTTTATTTAAAGTATTTTTGTCAATACAATAATTCATTTGTATTTACAACTTCTCCATATATAATTTTACATGTAATAATAACACTTATCTATGTTATTTATCTCAAGTCTTAAATAAAAAATTGATTTGACTATTCTTTAAAAAAGCTTAATAGGTCTGATGAGCCCAGCCCAAAAAATATAAATAAAAACCCGATTAAAATATAGGTTTAGGCTTTTTTTAGCCGGAATCCAAGCTTAATTTTTAAAAGTCCAACCTGATGATCATGTCTAATATCTATGTTGATGATATAATATTTGTTACTACTAATGAGAAACTTTGCAAAGAATTTTTAAATCTTATGACTAAGAAGTTTGAAATAAGTATGGTTGGACAAATGACCTTCTTTTAGGATTACAAGTTAAACAAATGAAAGAAGGATCTTCACCTCTTAAACAAAGTATACAAAATAATTGTTGAAAAAATTTAGGTTGGGTCAAGCAAAGTCTATTGAAACTCCTATGAGCACATCAATTAAACTTGATAAAGATGAAAAAGGCATTTCAATGGACTAGAAGAAATTCAAAGGAATAATTGCCTCCTTGTTGTATCTAATTACTAGTAGACCAAATATTACCTTCAATGTATGCTTATGCACCATATTTTAATCTACCAAGAACTCAAAAGGTTGGTCTTTGGTATCCTAAATACTTTCCATGTGATTTTCACGACTTTTTTTATGCAGACTTTGGTGGGTGTAAAAATAATAAGAAAATCACTAGTGGTACATGTAAATTTCTGGGACTTAACTTGGTTTCCTGCATAGTAAGAAGCAAAACACTATAGCCTTGTCCATTATAGAAGATGAATATGTTGTTGTAGGAAGCTATTGTGCTCAAATTCTCTGGATAATACAACAACTTAATGATTATGGTCTCAAACTTTACACTATTCCTATTAAGAGACAATACCAGCACAATCAACATTTCCAAAAATTCAGTTCAGCATTCAATTAGCTGACCTTTTCACCAAGCCACTTAGTGAAGATCAATTCTATATATATATATATATATATATATGTTAACTAGGAATACTTGAACGTTAGTTCTACGATCCATTCTATCAAAACTATGACACGTATCATCACTGGTATAACATTTTTATCACTTGAGATAATTTATGTACGTAACCCATATTAATTCTCTAATGATATTTATGGCCCAAACAATCAGAAAATGTTAGACTCTTTCCAAGTCATGATTAGGCCTTATATATGTGTTCTAAACTTTTCAATTATCCTTAGGTGGAAAAATTCAAAAGTTTAAAATTTATCCTCTCATATTCCATCATCCATGCCTACTTACTATAGATTCTATCACTATGTTTATGCTGACAAAAGTTTTTCCAACTTTCCACACTTGCACGTCTCTAATGACTAGCATTGTGCAATTGCAATTTATGTCATTAATATTGAAATTAAAATTTCATTAATCACTCTCCTGTGAACTCTGCATAAGCATTCCTCATGACACTAATTACTTCTACCTATTCACTTTCATTTATCTTTCATCAGTGTCTTTAATCCCTATGGCTTCTCACAATTATGAAAAATCACCCACTATGTCTTCTCACAATCATTATATGAAAATAATGGATGAGCTTAACGCTAGGGCCATATTTAAATCAAACTACAAGAAAAGGTAGGTTGCTCTAGCCAGGGAAGTTAATTTGGAAGTTTTTGACAATAATATGAAGTGCTTTAACATGTTCTACAAGTTTAGCTAGGACCATTTTTTCAACTCAAAGAAAAGGTATCCTAGGCTCGTGTAGGAATTTTATTCACATATATTCTTTGAAGTTAAAACTCTCAAAGCTTGGCTTTTTATCAAAGGAAATGAATGGATCTGAACACCAAAACACTAGCCATTATCCTTCAATACCTAAATGTTAGCATTGAACATTACAACAAACTATAGACAGTGGAATTTATTGGCTATTTTGAATCTATTGTTAGGGAAGAGCTGTTTGGTTAGGAAGTCATCTCTATCAACATGAATGCTCTATGTGCTGATAATCACATATTGCTTCATATAATAAATAAACTAGTTAACCTTAAGTTCATGAGATTAAAATTAGAAAGCACAGAGAAGATTTTAGCCCATTCAACCCAAAGGAAACTTCAAAAGCCTTCTTATCTCATGTTAAAAAAAGAGATTTAGTCAAAGTCATTCTAGTCAAGAAATCTCACACCACCAATCATAATAGCTTCCTCACATTTTTTACACGTTTGAAGTAGAGTCATCCAATAACAAGTCTTTCTCCTTATCTTTAACCTTATCTTTGAAAGAAGAAGATGTCCCTGCCCCATATAAACCTGACACCTCTTTATCCATAAAAAATGAGTCCTCTCATTCCTTGGACCCAGAACAGGAAGAAACTACCACTACATTCACACAAAAAATGACAGCCACAAAGAAAGGCCTATCACCAACTCCTTCTCCCAAGAAGTTGGCATTATTACTTATATACTCTCTTGAGTGTGTTGCTACTCTTGTCATTACTGATCCTCAGCCCATATTAGCTACTACTATACACATCAATGATTTAAATATGGCCATTATAGGTCTTCGAATGCAAATAGGTGCAAATCATATAGACCTTAGAAAGTACATCACTACATTTATTCAATAAAAGATTAGCTACTATTGCACACATTAAGGAATTAAAGTTGACCATTATATGTTTTCAAATGCAAATGGGTGCAAATCATGGGGACCTCATAAAGTACATCATTATGTTCATCTAGCAAGAGATTGAAACCCTTATAAAACATTTCATGCCTACATCTATTACGAATGTGACTTCCTGACTAGTTCATCCACCTTCCACTTGATATGGGTCCTTTTGAGTGTTATATGTCTAATGATCATGTAGCTGAGTGCGTAAAAACTCATACAGGATCTTCAAGTGTTCCTCCAACCTTTGTGCCTCCTGTATAATCCTTGTTCACCTTCACCTCCCATCTCTTCTCATCAAACTTTTATCATCTTTTGGGACTATATTAGTTCTTTTGGACTTTCTTTTATAATTATTGCACTCTTTTGACATTTACTTTATGGTTACTCATTATGATTATGCTTGAATCACCCTTTTCATATGTTATCTACTTGTGTGGATGGTTTATGGATGTGTGATTAATAACTATTATAAATGTTGTGTATACATGTCAGTGTGAGCTTTTTCCTTGTGGGAATATTTCCTTCTTCTTCTTCTTCTTTTTTTTCACTTTTTTGGCTTATGTTAAAAAAAGGGAGAACAAGTTGAAAGGGAGCCTAATCCCTTTCAATAGCAAAACTGTGAGTAATCAGAATCAATAAGCAAAATAAAGATTTTAACAAAACTGCAATCAATCAATCACTTAACTAAAGGGGAGCAAATTAGAGGAGTCTTAACATAAACAAAATAAAAGGGGGAGATTGTTAAGATAAAATATTATTTTTATTTTGTTTATTTTGCTTATGTCATTTTTGCTAAATAGGTTTATTTTGTCTTGTATTTAGACAACCAAAATGGCTCATATGTGAATGATCTAAACAAACAAAGCTGAGTGTCCTTATTTAATAAATAGAAAATTAGATAAAGGCCTAAGTTGTCTAAGCAATTGACCTAGCAATAATTCATCCCTGAAGTATCTGCAAATGACCATACTTTCCAACTGACATATCTCCACCTACCAAATATTCTTCTTCCAATGTATGTCTTAAAGGCACCAAAAAAGGTGATATGCATTAAATGCTTCCACTCTCTCTTCTTAGAGTTGTCACCTCTATTTTGGCAAACATTAGAGCCTTTGAACTAAGACATAGTCATTGCAATGTTTTTGAAGAAATTATAATTATTTGAAGATGTCAAAGCTTTTGGCTATATATATATATATATATTAATGAAGTATGAGAGACATTCATTTTATTGTGTACCAAAAGCTTGTTACAATTTTTTTCATCAGAAAATTCTCTTTGTGAGAGATTGAGCAACATTAGTGTGTGTGCTCTTAAAAAGCTTAAGTTTCATTTCTTTAGTGTATTAAAATTTATTGCAAAGTTTGTATTTAAGAGTTTGATAACTCTATGAAAATAGAGTTATTCAAGTCATTTTCATGCTTTATCATCGTTTAATCAGTTAGTTCTAGTCAAAGTTTGAGTCATTTTTGTTAATTTAGGCTTTTGCATTTGTAAGTTTGGATTTATGGTTGTTTGAGTTGTTCTAGTTTTGTTTTGATGATTTACATGCTTAAATCTTAACAAATTGGAGTTGCTAATGTTGTTTCCATTTTTACTCAGGCCTTAAGAGGAAGAAATGAGTGTTTTGACATAAAAAAGTGCATGTCCCAAATTTAGGGGTGATTTTTGGACCTTTAAATGCCATAATTTGGATATGGCTATTTCATAGAAAGTTGTAAAACTCTTTGAAACCTTTCCACCGAGCAGTGGTTCATCAAATTGTGACTTGGAGTAAATAGTTATAGGTAAAACATTAAAGTTGATACATAAAGCTGTGTTTTAATGCTAATACACTAAAACTAGAATAAAGGCTAGGGACTTAGCGCTACGGTGCTAAAATGAGGCACCAAGGTGCTAAAATGAGGTGTCAAGGTGCTTGGGCATGGAAAATGAAGGCTAAAATTGTCCTTTTGCAGTTTGGGGTAAGATATATCAAGTTTTTAAAGGTTTTTCTAGGCATTGGGACTATTTTAGAGCTAAATAGGTTGAAACTTGGAGTTCTAAGGCTAGAATTCATTAAAGGAAGGCATTTCAAGAGGAGATTCAATGGAGTAAGTCGATTAAAGCTTTGAAAATGAAGTTCTTTTTTTATTCCTCTTCTTTTACTCTTTTTTTGGTTATGTTTTCTTATATAAATTAGATTACATACATAGATTTGCTAGGCTAAACTTTTATTTCTCTAAAATTATGGTGATTTGACTTGTAATTTGTTGAATATTGTTACTTTTTTTCTTGAATTTCATTGTGAATGGGTTTATTCAATTCAATTTTATGTCATGCCCTTGTTGCTTGGTCACCATTAGGGTTTGTGTTGAAAATTTAAGGATTCTTAAAAGAAAAGCTCAAATTTAGTTATAGAACTAAATACAACTTTATTGATGTTAATTAATTGTTTGTATTAACTCAATTTACTACTAGGATAGATATATACCTATTGGACTAGCAGAGTTGTGATTAACTGTACGTAATGCATCTCTATAATTTGATTCTCATAGAAATATAAGGATTTAAATTAAAGTGATAGAATTTATATAGGATCAACTAATTCTTATAATGAAATTAGAGGCTAAACTAACTCATAAGCATTGAATTGAAGTTAGGAAGAAACCATATTGCAAATGAAGTGACAAATTAAACCATAATCTTATGTAGTTTTCCTTAATATATACTCATCTTTTTAGTTTCACTCTCTTAGTTCTTTTGCATAATTTTTCTTGTTTAATTTGAATATTGCATTAAATTGGATAAGGTAACCATGATAGCATTTGTATCTAGCAAAAGTTATAGTGAGAATTCCCAAAGAAGATACTTGGCTTTTCACTACTATATTACTTGTTAATGGTGTATACTTGCACCGTGGCAATCTACACATAACTGAGTTTGACTAATTCATGTGTGGATCGCTTAAGTCTGTAAAAGTCCTAGACAAATCCTTGTTTCTAGGTCATTGAGTTTTGAGTAAAAGCTAATAGGCTAATCCCAAGCTTGTAAGGTTGACTATATTGGATAGTGAAATACCTAGCTAAGTAAGCTAGGGAGTGGATGTAAGATTAATGGTAATTTGAACTATTATAATTTCTTATGTTCTAATCTTCTTATGTTACTTTTAATCTCTGTGTTAAAAATCTTCTTGTGCCCTTTGGAAGCTAATGATCCAATCACCTCTTTAGGAAGCAAAAAACTAAAATTTATATTGTTAAAATTTTAATCGCGTAATTCATCCCATATTTGCTATATTTGTGCTAACAATATGCTTGTAAAATCCTGTATTGCTTCACAATTATCATATTCTTTCTACTGCTTTACACAAGGTTTATAGAGCTAGGATGTGCTATATGTGTGACAAGCAAACATGTTAGATTTGATGAGCCTTAATCTATGTTAGAGTATGAAAGTTTTTGGGCCTTATATAAGTGTTGATAAGGAGGCCTTTTGATAACTTTCACTTTTATCTTTAGCTCCCCCTCATTAAAAATAGTTGTTTGTGTAAAAAGTGTTTATCAATTTCAAGTTTTCACTTTTAACATTATAGATTTTGATTTCAAGTTAATAAAACTCCTTTATCTGTACTTAAGTGCACTAAATCTAAGTGTTTTACAAACTAATTTCAATTTTGGAGGCTTAAGAAAGACTTAAATTCTAGCTCTTAAAAAGTGTGTTCTAATTGTTCAATGAGCACCCAAAGTAATGCATGAGCATTCACTTCAATTGTAATTTGTGCTTTTTAGTCATTCAATTCACAAGCATCCAAACTAATGCTTGAACATCCATTGCAACTTTAATATTTCATTCTAGCTGTTAAATGTATGGGTAACCAAAGTAATGCATGTGCATTCATTGTTTCGCTGTCACATGTGGGAATTTGAGTCTAAATAAAATAGTTTCATTTTTTAGGGTAACTATTTTCTAAAGGAAAGGCGGAAAAAAGTCTGGTAAAGAAGAAAAGAGAGTTCAAGGGATTTTAGAGCTTTATAACTAGTTTGGAACAAAGAGGCCATGAAATTTGCTTATCATTTCTTCTTCCTCCTCTCTTTTTGTTGTTCTTTAACCATGTATAACTAACCTTCTATAGCTAGGGTGAAGATATTGCTTGAATATGATGTTATCTTTGTTTTCTTATTTAATGCAAGTTTCCAATTCCATTAATTGAGTATTTATCATAGTTTTTAATGTTTTTCATGACTTGGCCACTCATGAATTGATTTAGGGTTCATATGTTGAATTGGGAAATTCATGTGTTATTGCCTATATGATAAACCCCATAATATAACTTTATTTAAATGTTGTTGAATTGTGAAATTTCTTTGTTGCATTGTAAAGCCTTTTCTAAGTGGGATTTATCTAAGGCATTAAATAATCTTATTTAGTTAAAAGAGGATTAACATTCCAAGGAATTAGGTGCCATTTAATTTATGAAATTTAATTATCAATTATGGAGTAAAACTTGGTTAAATAGGAATTCTAAAGTTCATTGAAAGGTTAAATGAGATCGAATCCCTAGTATTTATTAATATTTGGTGTCTTTCATAGTTTTAATTATTCTTATTTGTTGACAAAATTCCTCACAAAGTATTTTCCTCCCTCCAAATTTGTCAAGCTTATGAGAGATTACAATGATTTCATAAAAAGATTTGGAATCTCTATATGTGCAAGGGAGAGGTATAAGGAGTTATTAAGAAGATGTCCATCCCATTCTTTCCAAGATTGGTAACAAATTTAAATTTTTTACATTGGATTCACAAGAACTATGGTAGATACAACAGTTAAAGGATACCTTAATAACAAAACACCAAAGAAAGCTTTACAATTAATTGATTTAATGGCTGCAAATGATTATAATACCTCTTATGATAGGTAAATGGGGAGAAGAGAAGTGATGGACTTTGATACAATAGATGTTGTTCTAGCATAAAATAAACTTTCTATTAACAACTCACAACTTTCACAAAGTAACTCAGTATTATGCAAGTTAATTGGTAAATTCTCCACCCCGAGTTTGTGAATTTTGTGGGGGCACATCATTCAAATGGAGATTTTGAAGCAAGTGGACAAGGGAATTCATATTAGGAACAAGTGAATTACATGGGCAACTCTCAAAGACCTCCAAACAACCCTTATGCTAATACTTACAACTCGGGATAGAGAAAACATTTGAACTTCTCTTGGAGTGAGCAAGGTATGACATATCATCCAAATTCTCAATTTCAAAGTTCAACCAAGTTGGAGATGTAAAGAAATCATATTACATATAAAGTTATTAACATTAGTAATAGCATTTGCTTTAGACAACAGCCAAAACCCAGTTATAGCCTTCCATTTGAGGCAACTTTGAGCTTGGAATAGTGTTATGATGTTTTAGTTTGGCTTTTGCTGAATAAAGTTGAAGAGCAAGCACTTCTCAAACCAATACAAGGTTCATTTAAGCAACCATGTTAGAGATGATAAGCCTTAATCCATGTTAGAGTAGGAAAGGTTTTAGGCCTTATGTAAGTGTTAATAGATAAGCTTGTATCCAAAATGCCTAAGGCAACTTAATTAGCTACCTTCAACACTTACATAGCCTTTTCTTTTCTTTCAAACTCTTTTTTTTTTTTTCCTTGATCTTTCCTTTCAAAATTTGAATGAGGAATTTTAGCTATTCTTTTTCTTTATATTTCAACAAACCATCATGCCTCCAACCTATTGATTTACTAAAACTTTTGAAGGACACAAGTATTATGAGGTTTATGGATTCCACAGAAAATTGTTGCTTGTCACTAGAAGAGTATATAGTAACAAAGAGGTATATATGATTAACTTCATTTACTATATTCGTTCAACATGTTTTATTTAAACCTTAAATGCTTTTTTAAGTATGTTATTATTTCATTGTCCTCTCCATAACCACAAGGAACTTGTTGGACTTGTGCTGCCATGTGTGAGTAACAAATGTTCTAAATGAAAGTTCTAAATTTGTAATGCATTCTAAGGCAATATGTGCACCCCAAATGAACATGAGAGAAAAGGTCCCAAATTTGTAAACCTAAAATTATGTGCATTACTGGACTATAGCAAGGAGGATTCTTTTCTATGTAAATAATGTTCATTTGCTGCTAATAAGAGTCCACAACATTTCACTTAAACAGCTAATAAGAGTCTACACCATTTTAGTAAATGATCCATCATTCTTTGCAAGATACATTTTTAGTACACTCAGAGGGAGTGAATATATGCTTAAGATAAATTTATGTATTTATTTCAAACTTTGCAAAATATTAAAAGCAATTGTCAAAAGTACCAATCAAGTCCATAAGGTGGTTATTTAGGTGACGGAAACTTAAGCTTGAGCAAATTATCTTAGCAACTGAAAGTCAATTTTAAATGCTTGAAATTTGTTTTTAGGGGCTTAAAGAGAATTCTCAAGCACTAAAAAATATATTTTGAAAACTCAGTTACAAAATAAAGAGAAAGGCAAAGGCAATTTATACTGGTTTGGACAATCTCAATCCTACATCTAGTCCCTTCCAATTTAGAAGGGATTTTCACTATTATAAGATTTTAATTTGGATAACCTAAACTCTTACAATAATAAGTTTTAAAGTATTCACTTCAAACACAAGGTTTAAGATAAATTAAAACTATTTCATTTAGATTTTCACTCAGCCTCCCCTAATAGACTTTCACTCAGGAAAGCTTTATGAATGATGTATTGTTTCGAAAACCCTCACACAAGGGATTACAATTAAGCTAAAAAAAATTCAGGCTCTTTAAAGTCATATTAAGGGACATGAAACTGAGCACAAGAGTATAACTTTCAAATTGCTATCCAATTGATTTTCTTTTTGTGATACTTCTTATTATTTTCATTTGTGAGCGTTTCATTTACAGATTTGAATTGATGACCATTGCATTTTGAACAGATCCACTCTTTAATGCTAAGTAGATGTTGGACACAAAGAGAAAGGACATTAGCTTTATGGATCTATAGTAGTGGCTTCGTGCTTCTGTCATGGTCATCCTTTCAGCTCTGTTAAAGGCAGGATGTCTCTGTTTTGAGGATAAAGTAGCAGAAGGGGACGCAAGCTTTCAAAAGTCAAACTTTTCTCTTCACGCACTGTCCCTTTTCTTTTTGCCTTTGTCGCCTTGGCCAAGATAGATAGGGATGATGAAGATACTTTTCTAGTGGATTTCAGTTGTAATTTGAACAATTATGATTTTCTTGTACCTCATTTTGTTCTCTTCCTCGTTGTTAGTTTGTCTTTTTCTCATACAGATGTTGGTCTCCTGAGCGGAGGATAATATTTTATCTGTAGCCCATATGTTTTTCTTCATGCATTTTTACTTTCACTTTTTTTGTTTTTGGTTTTTGTGCGACCAGCCGAAACTAAATTCCGAGGTCAGAAGCCTTGATGTTGTATTCTATGTTTTGTCTTTATGTGATATGAGGATGGACCAAATTGTTGGGCTTTTAAGAGTTTATCCAAGATAATTTTCAGATATATTTTGGATCAAGAAATTGGGCTTTAAAGAGGGTATTTTGGGTTAATATAATTAAAACACATTTTAGATAAAATTGGGCTAATATTGTATCAAATAGGCTTGTTATCATCAAATAATTAATTAGGTAATGTAAAATCATTTGACCAACAACATTTCGTGAAATTGAAGTTTTATGTGCTAGCAGATGGTGAAGTGCTGTACCATTTTTTTTTCCCTTGCTTCTTCCTATTACTGATGTTAGGAAAGCATTAATATATAATTTCTCTACGTCAGAAGCATCCATTTATGAGTGGTATGCAACATTCTCTTTCCCTTATAAAGGTTAAACATCGTTCCTGACCTTTGTGAGTATGTTTAGAAGCAAATAAGAGACAAAGGAGTCCAAAGAAATTGGAAGGAAAGAGAAGAAAGGGAAATAAATGGTTAAATGATGATTTTCCTTACCCTTTTCATGAGAAACTTTTGCCTCCAAAGTCTCTCCAATCGGAGGAACTCAAAATTATAAAGAATGCAGGAACTCAAAATTGAATTATTGCTTTTACATAGATAAAAGTACAAAATTTGTTCATTACTTTTGTACATTGTGATAATTTAATTTTTTACAAATTTAAATTTGTACAAAATCAATCCACAAAAATTTAAATTTATATAAAATTAGTTCACTTATTTATATTAATGAGGGACTAATTTTGTATAAAATAAAATTTTTGAATGACCAATTTGTCATAATTATTTATTAAAGACTAAATTATAACAAAATGTAAAAGTAAAGAACCGTACTTCTCTCCTTTTGCATCTTTAATAAGAAAACCAAAAATAAAAAGAAAACGTTGAGCCTTACAAGCTTCATTTATATATTCTCAACAACATGAAAAAAGTATAAATAACATTTTCGAAATGAAAATTTGCAATTTACAAGATGACTTAATATTATATATATATATACATATATATTCTATGACATTATAATTATTATTTTATTTCCTCATTATATATAATATATAAAGTATAACATAAACAGAGAAGTCAAATATTGAAGTTATAATCATCTACATGGATCTTTTCCAAAACTCATTTAGAAATTAGAAATAGATTTTCTAGTTGTATATTTTATCCTAAACATTTCTGATAGAAAACTGTATTTAAAGGTGAGGGAAAAAAAAAAAAAAAAAAAGAGGCTTTTTTTCTCTACTTTTTTAACTGGAGGATCCTCACTTCCTGGCCTTCTCCAGAAATTGAAGCAGCGTGGTTGAACGTGAAAGTTGAAACTATTACCACTTTTGTTCTCAGTGTAACTATGATACAGGTGACCCACATCCTAATCACCCAGCTTAAGCTTTTCAGCTGGATAAACCCCTTCTGTTCTACTTCTCCTCTTTGTATTCTGTGATGAATATTTTTGAACCCTGTCTTTGACAGTATCACCAGATGCCTTAACTGATGCTGGACCTTTTTCTCTGCCGTTCCTCCTGCTATAAAAAAATAGCTCAAATCAAAGGATTTCAAGACTCAGAAAATTTCTAACAGCCACAATAAGCGCTAAATACAAACCTGAGGTGGAAAAACATGACTAACATGCCAACCGCAGCACTGCCACCCAACACTGATTTTAGCAGTAGCTTATTTTGGGGTTTCCCTCTTGGCCTTTCTATACTTGCCTCTCTATTTGCAGCCGAATTATCAGCTGATGGCAAAATCTGCTCGTCTTCTGGTTTTATTTCTTCCTACATGACAACAAAATCGAAAGAAAGTTTCAATTTTGATAAAACCCACGAGTTAACAAAAGCATGCTTGAGAAAGGATCAACTCTTACTGGAACATGCTCCTCACTGGTATATTCTGAATGGCAGGCAGGATCCATGTCGATTTGACATGCTTGATCACCATCTTTGCATTCAACTTTCGAGCATTCATTGGTTAAGCTGGATCGTTTATGAGATAGATCTTCATCACCTTTGTATGGAACTACACCATTATGGCAGGAAGAAGGGACACCATCAGTTACCATATGCAGCACTCTTTCACCTATGTCTTGATCATTAGCATCATCCTCATTAGAGGGACATTTTTCATGGTCATTTACACCTACAACGTTGGATAAAATAGCCTGACAATCCTTGTTTAGCTGTTTACCATCAATGTCTAAATTCACCGCAGCCTCCTCTTCATCTTTCGGTACAGAGGACATGATTTCGGAAGCTTCAGGTCTAATACAAGGAGAAGATTCCTCGAGTGACCCCACCTTGGGAAAAGATGAGGCAAAACTTTTAGGATCGTTAGCTGATATCCCAGCACATTTGCCTTTCTGATCCCACTTACAAAGCTCAGATGACAAAGAAGACTGAAATGACAGGAAATCCTCAGAATGGTGAAAACCAGCATTAGAATATAAAGCATTCTCATTTTCCTCAAATTTCTCAACAAAATGTGAATATCTAGCATCAGAAGTGATATCATATGCCATTTCCCTATATTTCGTTGTGTCCTGACATTCATATCCTTCTATTATTTGGTTCCTTAGATCCAACTTGTCATTGTGCAATCCGAAAGGCTCAAGGTTCTGGAAATAGTCCTGCTCATCAAATTTATCACCCAAGTTGAGTGCTTCTATTGACCAATTTCTTAGAACTTCCATATTGTCACCGATCTCAAAATATCTACTGCTATTTCTAATACTCCCTGGAGTTGAGTTTGATCCATGAGAGCTAGCACTTTGATGTACATCTGATGTACTATTTTCTTCAGGGTCCCTGCTATCTCTTCTAGCTGGTGTTTTGCCATTCATAGGATTCCCAACAAGAGAAGCATTATTTCCTAAAAGGTTCTCCTCAGAGTAATCGAAGTCCATAATGCCACTTTCTTGAGATTGTTTGACTCTAGTATCTAAGTGTGAATTGTCGCAGGAAGGAGATGATGACCAAGTAAACTCACAATCACGCTCTATATTCTCCGAGTAAGGATGCAATGACTCCATTGAACATAACAATTCAAACTCATTCTCATAAGTTTCAACTCTCTGCTGGTTTTGAATATCCAGTTGATCTAAATCTTCAGACATAAAAGCACTTTTAACCATTGGAGGAACTTGTGTATCTTCCACATTGGAGTTTATCTGGGATGTGTAATTATACAAGAAATCGGAACATAAGTCATCAGATTGAAGTTCACGATGATTTGTTTGTGTGTCATCAGACTCTTCCAAATATGTCTCATGGTCCCTGATGGAGGCTGTAATTGAGTAACCCTACAAAAGCATTCTGCTTAGAAATAAGAGTGGCAAATGAAAAGATAGAAGCGTAATGTGATACACGTAGATCGCTATTCATTGGAAATTTAATATTTTTATTGTTAGGTTCGTAATTTGAAAGTAAAAGCAAAGACCCACCTGCCTGTATTTTCCACCTGCATGCTTCTGTAAGTAATAGTAAGTAGGAGACTCTGCAAGGCTACTTTGAGACAGCTCTAGGTTTCTACAAATGCATCCAACCATATCCTTGGGCATAGTTATTGTGTACGAAACAATATCAAAATCTGGAACCTGTCACCATTCTTATTAAGTTTAGCAAGAACGAACAGTTTAAAATACTAAGATATATAAGGGCATATACATTATGATGACAAGGACCAGTATAAATAATTTTCTTACATTTATGTTCTTTGACCTTGCCTTTTTTGAGAATGAACGTATACACATACAAACTTTTCGGGTATTCTTTTTCTCTACAACATCTGATGGAGAGAAGAGGTCTATGCCAGTCAATCCCAAGATTTTGCAAATCTACATATTAAAAAATGTTAACTACACAGATATTTGTGAACACTAATCGAGATTAAACGCCACGTAAGAAGAAGGTTTCGGACTTTGTCTACCCATATGCTCGCATCAAGAGATACTTCTAAATGCTAATGAGTCTCTCCAGCCACGGGCTTCAAATCACAAATGCCAGTACCACTCTCCATATATTTACCTCTCACTAGACTCAAAAGAAATAACAAGAAAAATTGCCAATTTGAAAGTAACAGCAGTAATGTGTTCTTTGCATTAACGTAGGTTTGATCATAACTTTTAGCAGTCCACCACGTTTCTGGTATGAAATTTTACTGATTTCTGTGCAATTACTTGAAAAATTTGTTCTGTGTCTAACAAAATATAGTCTTAAGAGTAAGAAAAATATATCATCAAAAGAATTTTACCTTCAGAAACGAATCAACGTTAGAATAAGGTCTATATCTGCCACTGTTTTTCTTAGGAGCAAATGGCTGATGCTGGTATGGTACGATATGCCTTAGCTCCACATGCTTTGCCAAAAGTAATCTCCACACCACTTTTGAGACTTGAAACCTACAAACCAATGAATCCATAAAATCAGAAAGAACGTCAAATGCCAATCTGATAGTTTCTTGCTCATACTCCTCCTGGATTTTAATCCTGACCAGCACCAAGACAACAGTCCTATCCTTTGATTAAGATTAAGACGATTATAGACAAGTACATACAGCAATTCTCCATCAGCAAGCACTTCAGCTATAACGAGCTGTTCATCTAATCTTATTTGCAGTACTTCTCCTAGCCAAATTCTTGTTTGAGTCTGCAAAAGCATTAGAAAATAATATAGCAGCGATGACATATTGATTTCACCAAGAATACTATTAAGGAAAGAAAATGTAATCCGTCAGCAGATATAGTTGATGAACCTGGAGGAAGGCATCCTCGATTTCCCGAAAGCTGGATTCAGATGAAGAAGAAGAAGCAAGCTGGAGGAGCTCAGGGGATTGAGATCTGTGATGGGAATCATCACAACCCATTACGCCGGCGCTCCTCAGAAAATAAGATAGCGCCGATAAGAATGGATTGAATGAAGCGACTCCAAGAGAAAATAAGACAAACCTTATGGGAATGTAATGAAAGAAGGTGGACAAGTTAGTGGGAAATATAGTATGTATGGTATTATTCTCTTATTCTCTGGTTTGTCTTTTGATTTGGATGCTCTGTCAATAATGAAGAGTAAAAAGTGAAGCTCACAAAAGACATTGCGATGATTCTGCAACCTTTTTTTCTTCTGTTTTTTTTTTTTTTTCAATTATTATTATTATTGTAATCATTCAAGGCATTCATTAGTACTCTTCACTGTTCCATGCGGTGGAGGGGTCAATGGTATAATAAATCTCCCAGTCAGATAAGAGGAGTGTCTCATCGTTTGCTTCTTCCGCGAATAAAAATTAGTCATGTGTCTACTCTTTTATTAACATTCATTAACCTGCCTTTAACGTATCTTATTCTTAAATATTCTAAAATGGAATCATCTACGCTTTATTATTATTTAATACGTATCTTTCTTTGACCTTTATATGCGGTAGCCCATCGTCCATTTGAAAGTTCTTAAATTTAATATCAGCTTGCTCATCTGAAAAATTTTAATATGAACAGGGAAAGTTATACTTTGAGAACCTGATATTCAATTTTTAATTTTTAATTGAATCCTTATAGTTTAAAATTTATAACTATGTCCTTATAATTTTTAATTAACTTAATCTAGTTCCTAATATTAAAATTTGTTAAATTTTGTTATTTTAATTAACTGTGTAATATTTTAATATATATGATTTATGCCAATAAAAATACATTAATAAATAATGAATTAAAATTAACTTATGTCTATGACAAAATATTAATAAAAATACAATGACAATGATTAAATTAAAAATTATTTAAATTTTAAATATTTAATTACACATTTTTAAACTAGAAGGATTAAATAAAAAATTAAGTACTACTATAAGGATAAACAATATATTTTTGATAAAACATTTAATGTATATCAGTGTACTCAATTATAATGTAAGGATATAATTATAATAATATTAATAAAAAATAGTAATATTATAATTATATATCTATATTATAACTAAGTGTATCAATGCATTCAAAATTATGAGTACATCAAAATACTTTTTTTCCTATATTATATATATTATAGAAGTTCTATTTAAGGATTTTTTTTGTTTGTCATTCTCGATAGTTTGGAGAGAACAAAAAAAAAACAACGAGAATAAAAGAGTATATAAGCCTGCATGAATAAGCGTTACTCGCCTTTTGTCTTTCATTTTATAAATTAATAAAAAATTGAAAGAAAAAGAATTTAAGAGCATCCAAATTTAAAAGGGCCAATGGAAAGTATGACTGTTCCGTTAGTCGGAGGCTGTTTGTTTGCTATGACTAATGTGTCTTTTCTTTTAGAAGACGGAAAAAAGAAAAATGATAGGTGTCGTTTTAGTTAGGAAAAACTGTCTTTGATTTCACTTCAAAATTGATGAGGGCTCATGATGTGTATCATGTTAGCGTTACACACAAGAGCCACGCTAGGACATTGAGTGCCACTAAATAAAACCTGCCTTGCGATTGTGAAGTTTGAGGATGTTAACATCTTTATGTCTAGTTTGAAGAAGAGAAAGGATGGAGGGAAAATTAATAGGATTCACCAAAATGGGACACTTTGTTATGGTAAACAAATAAACAACGTGGAAACTAGACATGTTCACACACCTCAGCTTCATAACACCATAAATATTTTATACCTTTTTTTTCCTTTTAAGACATAAAAATTTAATACATGGTATACTGTTATATGTCCCTTTCTAAGATTACTACCTTTATTGTGTGTGTGTGTGTGTTTTGATGTTTGAACACGGGTTTTCAAGCAAGATGGACCGGGCCGGAAAGAGTAGAGCTTATACGTGGCCCAGGCCCATTATTTTTAAGCCTGAGAAGTCGACCCTCATGTTGGGCATTTCTTCCCCATTTTTTGCTTTAGTTAATTTATGATATAAACCATGGGAAATCATTCCTATTGAGTAGAATTTTGCTTTTGTGCCTCATAAATATGATGGTCTTAATTTAATTCTATATAGAATTTTTTTTTGAATTTAATACTTTGCAAATAAAATATTTTTCAAATTAATGCTTCTCAAATAAGATATTTGCAAACAAAACTTAGACATTGAATATTATATTGGATCAATGATTCCTGGGCCAAGGGGTAGCCCAAAGGCAAAGAATCCAAATCAAATCATCAAGCAAGCAAATCCAGTAGACATCATTTTTATCAGGACTCATATGAAAATAACTCCGCGTTTTATAAGAGGGTCTCATACTCACAATGGAAGTTTGGGAACATTAAATTTGGTCAACTGGGCTATCAATGGCCCCAGTTGCATCACTAAGCCGCGAAAGAAAAACCCCAACAAATCATCAGAACAGAGACTCCTACACTTCTTTATTTTGTCTTACACTCTTACAAAATTAACATGTATGTCTACAACGAATGAGTTTCAGGGTAACGTCAAACCGAACATAATATAATGCATATATTTAACAAGTATTTATAAATAGAATGCAACAACAACAAAAGATTTTTTTTTGCTCTGTCTTGGTAACTTAGGAGCTGATGTTCATAGTACAAACGTCTTCCCAACTCCATCCAATGCCTAATTCATAATAGAGTCATGAACAGTGAGAAAAATTGCAGTGGGACACCTGGGAAGATGCTTCATTGAAAATTCATCTGTACAACGCGCTGCAGTCAACTTGATGCAGTCTCTAGATGAATCTGAATTTTGTCTTATGGCAATGTTAAAGAAGAATTTTTAATCTGGATAAAAATTTAATAGTTTAAATTTTTTATCCCCTGTAATTAAGGAACATGCACCTTTTTATCTTTAAATCTGACCGCGGGCGTCTCTAGATTACGTATACAGAAAAGAATTGAGAATTTAGCGGGGTGAAGAATCAAGATCAGAATCATTTGAGAGTTGGCCAAATATGTCGGGGCAAGATTCCCAGATCCCCTTCTCCCTGGCCTCCCAGTAACCCCCAGCATAACAGTAACTGCTTTCGCCTTTGTCCTTTACAAACCACCTGGGCTTCCAACCCTTCTCTTGCATCCTCCTCGCCTGGTAATCATACTCATTGTTTCACTATTTAGTAAATAGAACAGCAAAAAGTGAACTTCATATGCACATATCATACCTGTCGCTGTCTCTGTTCCAGCCGCAACTTCTCAGTATTGGCCGTCTCGTACTCTCCATTCTCCAAATACCTCTGATCAGGCCTCAGCCTCGAATCTGTCGGTGGCAACTTCTCCTGTTTGTCAGCTCTAAAGTCACAAACTCAGGCATAACTATAGAGGACTGTGTATCCCATGTTCTACTATTCTAGGATTTTGTGAAGCAAAGGTAGAAAGCATTTAAGAAAAACACTTACCCTGAGTCCAGGCGTGATTTCGTTAAGTGTAATAGCAAACTCAGTAAGATTATATCTTGTTGGGTGCTTGGCTGGCTCGTTCCGCTTCCACAGCAGACATGGTTTTGACGAACCATTTGACCCATTTCCCTTAGAATTGTCATTAATTACGTAGTACAAACTCTCGTCCCATTTCCCGCAGATAGTTGCCACTGTTTTACCATTCTTATCTTCCACTGTGCCTTGCACCTGAACCAGAACTAAATTATACAGCATGACAAAGTACTCAGTAGATCAATTATTCATTTCCAAGAAATCTCCGCATATAATAACCTCTTCCATCAAATTCATTGTATTTCTTTCAAGTCAATTATCACAAGAAGGGGAAAAGCAATAGCAGTCCAAGCTACTTCAAGCACAAGGTGATTGAGAGAGAGTGAATATAACTAACATATGGTGGTGCTGCAAATTAAATGCAGTTATAGTAAAAAGGCACCAAATTGCACACCTCCTAAGCCTCCTAAGAAAATCTAACACAATAAAACTGTTCCTGATTCCCCACATCCAAAATCACGAAAAAGATAGGAGTAGGAGTAATAAAAAGGGCACCTGGTGAGGGTTTCGATCCATGATTGACTGCTCCTTAAATTTAACCTTACATGAATACTCGCGATTCCCATCTATGCGCATTGTCCCATAATGGTCACAGTACAGTTTTCCTAAGATGAGGTTGTAAATGGATGTTGCTACCTGATGGTTGAATATTAGCCAATCAGCAACCAGGCATCTTAGGAAATATAGTTAATTAGCACAACTACTGTAAGAAAATGCTTTAAATTGTACTAAAAATAGTTACAAGTAGTCAATAAATGTTCATAAAAATAATTGTATCAGTGAATCATAATACGTTAAATACACTAACTTCTAGTTAATTTCAATTATTAAGTTAAGAACATTTTATCATGACTATACCTTACTCCACCGAAAGACTTCTCCATCATCAAACTCGATGGTCAATATTCCAAAAGGATCAAGCTGAATAGAACGACCTCGAAATTTACTTTTTAAATTGCAGTCGCCCCCAAATTTCCAGCCACTGCCCTCACAATGGCATGCTACAACCATTGGATGATGGCTGACCTATCTCCATGGTATCATATTCAAACAGAAAAATTGCTCAATCTTTTCATTTCCTTTTTTGAGGAGTAAATGGTAACTTTCTGCGATATATACAATACCTTCTCAGAGATAAAGCGAAAGCCTTTATCCGGAAAATCTGCCTCATATGTCTCGCCCAACAGTGGATTAAACGGTTTGCAACTTCTCCCAACAGTGCTAGCATAACCTGAAACAGCAAATGCAGCCACATCTAGCATCCTCATAAGACTGTTACCCTGTGTATGAATACCATCGATCGATGTCACTGTCAGAAATAATGTATCAATGCTTGAAACTTTGGGCTAAAACAATTGCCTATAGTGAATAAACCATAAAACTAACACTGGTCTGAGAACAGAAACCAACCTTTTGACCCCATACAAATGCTTGGTCGAGAAGGTAAGAATACTCGAGGTCTTCACAACATTTCTGTAATGAGGATAGGGGCTCGTTGAAGTAAACTGGAAGACAAACGTTTGTGAGATCCTTCCCAATATTATCTTTTATTATTGACCAGAGACTGGCTCCCTTCTCTTTCTCAACAGGATCAGGCAATTTCTTTCGCCGCAGGACTTGAGGGTAATTGGATCCCACAGATCCAGTGGGCGACTTTAAATCGTGTTTGTCAATAGGAGTCTCCTCACTATCAGAATCAGATCCATTACCTCTATAAGAATTTAATGAAAGAATTTCACTCGTATCAAAGAATGCATCATGGTCATCATCAGAGTGATCGTGCCTGTCTTGCTCATCAGAAGAATCACTTGGACTTCCATCTATGTATTGTACCACAATATTGAAATGCTTAGGGGATTAGTAACTTTGCTTAAACATGCCTAAATAAAAGAATATATGAAACATATTATATTCTCTTTTATCAACTCTTCATTTCTTCAGTCTGTTTCTTCAGGCATATGGGTGGCCTCTTTGCAAAAGAGCATACTTAAAAAGGAAGGCGGTTAAAGCTATTCTAATTGATAATGCTACATTGAAGCTGCTACAGGTCACCATAGGTGCGATAGGAGTTCGAAAAGATTTCTTGTTATTTACTCACTCGGGTGTTTGTTCCCGGAGTTATCTTTAGACGGAAGGAGCTCTCTTGATGTTTGACTTCCTAGGATAGGATATAAGAGGACACCGGAAAGGTCTACCTCCGTTAGACTAGAGTTGCAAGTTATTATTCAAGATATCTGTATTGTTTCGAACACTTAACAATATAGGAATTTTCTCTTTTAAAATTAGTGATGATATTCAAATCTGTCTAATGCTGCTAGGGCTTTAATTCCGAGAGATGTACACCTATTCCCAGGTAAGTATGTCCTACACTTGTAATGACTGTCTGTTATTTGCTTTTCTTTTTCTTTTGGAAGAAAAGCTCCTCCTTTCTGTTTCTCGGTGATATTATGTAGATGCGTGATCCACCAGGTCATGAAATCTAACCGAGGCACATATTTCTCCATATCCTTTCAGGATCAGTGCATAATATAGATCTGGGAGAAGACCACGCCTCTTCTTAAATGGGAAGCACGTATAATAATATTTTATTCAACCAGGCCCTCGTAGCCATGATAAACAAAAATAGATTAGATTAGAGTGCGGCTACTGTAATGGAAGGGAAGTAATGTTAAGAAGAGCAAAACGTACCACTGAATTTTTCAAGCTGTGATCCAAAAGAATCTCCAGCATCAACCTTTGACTGCCTTTGGGTTTCATCAACAAGTGTGTTCTCCAAGTCAACCTTTTCCGTCTAGAAAATTCAGCACATGGAAGTTCACCAAATCATAAAAATAGTTATTAAACTACTCAATTAACTTTAAGTATATTTTTAATACTAGAGCAGAGTCACAATTTCCTTGACCTTAAACGTGTATGCCTTTTGTTTTTAAGGGGGTGTTTAGAAATACAGACTTATAATAAATTTAAAATGATTAATTCATCTTAAATCGCAGTTAGACTTGCCTCTAAGTGGCGCAATGAGTCCATGAGTAGCATCTGCTTTCGCTTGAGGGCCATAATACGCTTATGCATCTCCGAGAGCTCGCTTCTCATAATATGCTCACTCTCCTGAATAGCAGTCTCACTGACACCCTCCTGCAAAAGGCGTTGCCTTAACTTCTCGGTGGACATTAACACCGTCTCCGGCGGAGCTATTATCTCTGCATCCTTCGGCGAGCGAGGATACAAACCCTTCACGGCCTTCAATGCCTCCACCCACGCTTCCCGGTCCTCCCTGCTCTCCGCCCTCAAATGCAGCCTCTTCTTCGTCCCCGTTTTCACAGAAAACCTTCTCTCATCGGTTTTGCTCTCCCGTATGGAACACACCTACATCAATTTATACGCAATATTCACAATTACACGTTTCGTATCGTATCCAATTATTCGAAAAGTATAACCAATCAATAATTGCGCGAAATTGAAGCGAGAAAGACCATGAGATGGATTTCGCAGACGGGTTTCCGATGACGCGAGGGGTTATTGCGGTGACTAGCAATTCGGCGTAGGGACTCTTCCCCGATCACCATGGACCCCCTTTCGACTTCGCTATTGAGCACGAGTTTATTAGGACCGTGGATTTTGAAGTACGAAAGAACACCGTCGTGGAGAACGAACCACCGCGCACGCCACCCGCGACCATAATTGACCCACTTGTCCAAGATGCCAGAGATTCCATTTCCGACAATGCCGTTTATCATGGCCTCTCGCTGATCTTTCAACATACGACATTCTCGATGGCGAGAGATTATCGCAGACACGGAACGTTGGACCTGAGAGGAGGGGCTACGTTGGGTGGAGCTACGAGAATGACCAAGGCTCGAGAGTGAGCGGAAAGACGACGTCGTTGAGGTCGGACTTCGGTGCGCCTCCGATGAAGGCGAACCGGAGGCAGAGCGAGTGGAACCGGTTTCGTTACGGTCCTCGTGGACGTGGCGAAACGAACGCATGACTAAAACCAATTGCAAAAGCGGACGACGATGAAGGAATCGTCATATATAGCTAGTGGAGCAGAAGAACAAAGTCTTGGGGTAGCGTCGTCCACGGCGAAACCAAACAGTGTTGGCTCGCCGCGAAATACGCCCCTCCATTTTTAAAATTTCGTTTCTTCCAGAAATGGAAATAAAAAAACCAAGAAATAAAAAAATTGAATTTTCTTGATTCATTGAGTTGAACAGACTGACGAGAGCCGAACGAAGTGTAGCCATAGCCGGCCTATTCCAGTGGCTTAACATGACTGACCAATCCAAAAAATGAGGCTTTTATAATAAATAACAAAGGATTACAGCAGTGGGGGATGGGAGAGAAATTGAAAACAATAGGTACGGTAATAGAACATGCTACGGAGGATGTACTCCTTATTCCTCCAAACATTTGCAGATTTAATCATCGAGGGGTAGCTTGTTGAGTTTACGATAGACGTAGTCCTTAAACTTCATGGGCTTGTATTTGGGAGGATTATCATGTGAGAGCAGCTGAGGCAGAGGTGCAAGTAGCTGTTCCCCAGGTGGCTCCAAGAACACAGGCCACGACATCCTCGCTCTCTCCTTCTCTACTTTCGTCCTGTGCACCACACTCTTGTACTTTCCATTGCTCAGAATCTGTAATCCCACCAATAGATATATATATTACAATCACGCAAGAGATAATCAAATCATGTATGTAATACAAACCTAAATCTTACTAAAAATGACAAAATTTTTTATTAAACAACTAATATCATTGCTCTCTCTAAGCATTATAAGTCGACGTGAGTCAGGCTAATGGTAACTCAATTCAAATTAAGCTGCAAAATTGAGTTTACTCACAAGGTTCATATCAATGGCAACTCAGGTTATATTAAAAAATATATATTAATTAATTAATTTTTTTTATGTAAATTAAAAAAATTAATTTATTAAAAACAAAGTGAATCGAGCCAGTCATACGCGCCCTTTCTGTCGTACAATCCAGATTTCTACACAACTCTATTTGATTTTGTTCCTTTTGGGTTTCTCAAGAAAACTAAAAAGGTATCAAACACGGTTTGATTACTAAGTAAATAGTTTATCCATCGTTTTAGATAAGGTTATACTTGACACAATTCTTTATATCTTTATAATTAAAATTTTCAAATAACTCATATTAACTGTATGGTAACTAATAATACTATAATTAGTGTATAATTAATTTTAAAAATTATATAATGATTTTCAATAATTATAGACATATTAAAAAATTATATATTTATTATGTTTTAATCGGAGAATAATATAAATGATTTCATATAATTTTCTTCTTAATATGTGATTATATTTATGAACGAGTGGCGGAAGGCCCTACATACGCAAATTGCTTATGTCAGATATTGCTAATATAAAACTTGACCTCCAAAACAAATGTTGCTATCGCTTTAAATATTTCAGCCGTATTATTATATTTTATTATAAGAGAGTATAAATTTTTAAATAAAAATTCATAGTTTCTTTTTTGTTCTTAAAAATGATGTCACTTCATTTAAGTATTTGAAGAAAATAAAATTAGAACTAATTACTTAAATATATATATATATATATTTAATATTTTATTTTGCTTACTCCACTGTTCAGTCCATTCGGTCCGAGTTGCTACTAAGTTTGATGGTGTAAGTTGATATAATATGATATATCTTTTTCATATGTTTGGTATATATAATATATTATATGAGTTTATACACTCAATTCATTCAATAAAATTTATCACATAATTATTATTAAACTTTTTGATTAAAAAAATCAATTTTTTATTTTAACTAAACTTAATTGTATAAAAAATAAATATAAAATATATACTAATTCAAACCTTCAATTATCTTTTATCCACATCAGTAGTACATTTTATTGAAATTTAACCAAAGAATATAAGATCTTAAGGTATTTGACCTTTCTTTATTCGTCGTACCAAAGTTTTTTAAAAAGTTTACTCCTTTCAATCCAGAAACAGATAATTAATAATGCTTTATATAATGATAAAATTTCATCCCCAACACCTCTATTCAAAATATAGCACAACACTCCTGCTTTTTAAACTGTAGAGACCTGATTTAAATTTTGTAAAACTAAAAGAGGAAAAAAAATGTATTCAAATCTCTTTTCATGTTAGAATGAAAAAGTTGGATAAGAAAGGAAAAAAGGAAGAGGAAGCAGAAGTAATAAGAAAACCTGAATCTGATCGCCGATGTGAACAATCAAAGCATTGGGGATATACTGGGCGTCGATCCAACGGTCATCTTTGAGGACTTGAAGTCCAGGAACTTCGTTAGGCACAAGAATGGTGAGGGTGGAAAGATCTGTGTGAGGAGTCACACCCAGAGCCAGATCCGGACGAGGACATGGTGGGTAATAGTTTATCTTCGTCAGATATGCCAATTCTTCTCCACCCACTGCCTCTTTCATCACCTTCTCTTCCACCCCTAACCCCAATGACAGGTATTTAAACAGCTTATCTCCCACTTCGCGCACATGCTTTATGTACTCCTCGTTAACCTCCCTGCATGTAAAACCCCAGCCTCAGATCGATAATAGAGAACTTTGAAAAGCGAGTTAAAATGAAAAATGAAATCGTACGATTTAGACTCTCATATTCTTGCAGACTAAATCATATATATAGTTAGCATCTGTGAGGAGAACCTATAAGAAGGAGGACTCTTGGGCCACATCTGGTAATTGACTTTGGAAGGAGGCCACGCATAGAGAAAAAAATGGTCGACCCAGGCTTTCTTTCCGTGGGCATCTTTCTGAAGCGTGGTTCCGTAGCCTTCGATGCTGTGAGGCTGCTTGGCATATTTCTCCTTCTCTTCCTGAGGGAGTTCAAAGAACTCCTTTCCCACTCTCTGCAACTCCTGCAGTAACTCACTGGGTATTCCGTGGTTCACAACCTGGAACAAACCCCACTCTTGGCTTGCCCTAGCGATCGAGCCCACTAGGTAGTCCTGGTCAGGGTCGCTAAGATCGATGGTGGGTATGTCAGGGACTGGTCCATGGAATGTGGTTATGGCTGGCTGCTCTTTCTCTGGCCTGATGAACTCATCAGGGATAGTGTCGGAGTTCATTGATAATGAAGCAATGGCTTGCACCCTCTCCACCTCCATACTGTATTTTTCTTGTATTATAATTTTCTCCTACGTAGGTCTGTCCACGAATGTTTGACTAAGGGGTTGGGGTATATATGGACTATAAAACACTAGAGTGAAGGCGTACTATTAAATGACTAATAAATGGAAATATGTTGTAGTTATATAGCTAGTGGGAAACGCATAAATGAGCAGAGTTAATGCAAGATAGTAAGTGTTCGGTCGCTCGAGAGAACCTTCGTACAAAGGAGTCGACGTGGAGTTGTAGAGTTCACTCGTTAGAAACACCTACCCCCGAACACACGTCGCCATTTCTCGACCCTAAGTAATATAACACATCAGGAATAAGATAATTAATTAATTTTCTCTATTAAAGCTTAAGGGCTATTAGATTCTTGATTTTTATATAAAATATATTTTTAAAAATAAAAAATAATTATTTTTATAAATATATATATATATATTAATATTTTAAATTATTTTTTTATACAAAATGATATTTAATTAAATAATAATAAACTCTAAACTATGCAAAATAAATTATAAAATATTAAAAATAATTTTATTTTTTATTTTTTAATTACATATCATTTTTTATAAAAAAAAATTTAAAACATGAACATATATTTATTTATAAAAAATTTATTTTTTACTTTTTTAAAATATATTTTATATAAAAATTAAGAACCATTAAATGTAGATTTAATGACCATCTTTTTACAGAAAAAAAATCTCAATACTGGACGGGATCCGGATACATAGATAGGGAAGACTATGGACTGATGGACGGCGCGTACTCTTACATCATGCAATATCCAGAATCAGAAATACACGCCGTAGGGCACAGGTGTTTTCGCACACAAATTTTTTGTTAAAATTTTTTTAATGTGTGCATACTGTATGTCTTGTGATCCGTTTTTTAATATCCAATGTTTTAGATAAACTTTAATATACATTTAAACAAGTAGAAGGTTGGGTTGATTGTTAAAAGATATATAATTTTACTCTAGTTATTCGAATTCAAATTTCGAAGTTAGCATTGAGGAAAATGCAGTTTCTCAATGGAAAAGGACACAAAATTAATTTTTTATTTTTATATTTTATAATAATTTAGTCTCACAAATTAATTGTGTCTAATCAATCTTTTACAATTTTAAATTCATATAAAATTAATATTTCTGTTTGGATTAATAAAAAGTTGATTATATATAAAATAAAATTTATAAAAAATTAATTTATCACTATATATTTATAATTGACAAAATTATAACATAGTATAAAGATGAGTCTAATTTAATACTATTTTCGTTAGTCACACTCTTAAAATAATTTAAACATAATATAATGTCAAATAACGTGCAAATTTGGTCTGAACATATACCATATATATACTACAAAATGTAAATGGGTGTTGTAGATTAATAATATTACCTTATTGTCCAAGATTTCAAAGATATAATTACCCACTCAATCGCATCACTACCAAGAAAAAAAACGTGTCTTAACCGCTATGTTTTTAATTTAACCACTTTTCACAATTATAAAAATCTTGATAGATCCAAATGTAGCAAAGGCTTTAACCACATTTTTTTTCAAGCTTGAGGACGACTGTTGTTATTTTAACCGAGGCTTATCCACAATTATGAACTGTAGTTAGGCTTATAATTGTTGTTAGATCATATTTTAACTTTTTTGGCATATTTAATCACTACTAATCAGTTGTTCTTTTAAAACTCTTACCTATACTTGTTATATAGTTTTCTTTGTCATACAAACTTGTAATTCGATGAAAAAAACAACTCCAAACAATAATGACATTCAACCAACCAAAAATATATCATTGCAACATTTGTAGCTAATTCCAACTTACTGTATTCCATTAAATACATAGAATTCTCCAAATACATATTAACATAATTAGAGTCCATCTAAAATTCTCTAAGCACATACTAACATAATTATAATCCATCTAAATAATTTATCAAAGTTACTAGAATGTGAAGAATGAGTTGCATTGCCAACTAGTACGTGTCTACAATCAATTAATGCTTGAATTTCAAATAAGAAAAAAAAGTAAATCGTAACGATATTATTAAAACTAGAATACATGAAAAGATTATTCAAATGAAGAAAATTTTAAAAATTACTCTTATATTTTGTAAGCCAACAAGCTTAGGTAATACCTAACCATGAAAACTTAGAAAAAGCAAAGTCATCACTATTTTAATTAGTATGTTTGAGCATTTCTTTGCACTATTCAGGCATCTTTTTCTGCCATTAATTTTCTACTTAAACATTGTCATCTCATTATGTAGCTCATTGTAGGATGGATCAATGGCTAAACTTCTATGTCCACTTCTATGGCATCCAAATTATATATCTAAGTTAGGCAAACACTCAATCCAAATCCATGCACTTGACCATGAAGCTCTCAAGTTCCCAACGCGTTGGCTAATGAATCATTGGTTGAAATTTTTTGTGATGAAATGTCATATTCCTCAATAACAATAATTTTCTCCTACAAATTCATACAAAAAGAAATGGATCAATTTAAGAATAGATCATTTCAACAAAAGCATAAGTTAGCACTTATTATTCAAACACCCATACCAACAACTCTTGTTTTGTCATTAACGTACAATCCATCAGAATGGTTATGAACTGCAGTCTATAAATCTCCTTGTGGCCCTCCACGCTTTGTTTTCTACAAATTTGAAGGCAAATGTGACATATCTCAAATCATAATTTAGGTTATATTGTATCATTCATCAAAGTGACATTGTCATCTCAACCTTCTTTCGTGTAAGGCTTTGGGCTTCACTAGTGTGTGGCATAATTAACATTTTCTTAATTTGTTTATTCTTTTAGCAATTTCTTAATGTAAGCCTTTGCTGATGACATTGTCTCTTCTTGTTGTCCTAGATGAATGGATGTTTTGCCTCTTGTCTTCTCCCTTCATGCACTTGGCCACTTGCATCTTTTCGTCTCTATATGTGATTATGTGCCACTGTGCAGAGAGCTTCCTCTAATGGGTACTTCTATATAGAGAGCTTTCTCTGGCCAGGTTCATATTTCCTAATGTTTGATTCTCCAATGATTTCAACTAAGGCTAGGTTGATTTGTTTATGGTGTCTTTGATTGCTCCTTATTTTGGACTAAACTCTGTTTTGTCTTCCTAACATTTATTTTATGCATCATTGTATTAAGATTTTTAGCTATAATGGTGAAGGGTAATTAATATGGATTATCATTGGTTCTCTAATAACCAATCCATTGCTTCTGAGTCACTAGTAGAACTAACTCAAATTAGGAAACTTGCTTGCTTTTGTATATGTAGATGGCGATTGATGTAATGTCTGTCATAATGCCTATTGTATGTAGTTGGGTCATATTATCTATCTTTTAGTCTGTAATAGTCGAAGTCCCATTCATGTATGACTTAGGTTATAGTTATATCCCGTAAAGCAACTAGGATGACAATCAGTAGGAATTGAGTTGGTCATGGTTGAAATAACTTTTTTAATACCCCATTATCAACTCCTATATGTTTTCCTTTGTGGAGTAGGTTGTTCCTATACTACTCTGTATTATAAAACAATACACCTCCTTTTGTAAATCATTGAATTAAAGTTTTTGCCTTTTGTGTCACTGTGTGAGTAAGTTGTCTTTGAAATACATATGGGTTTTAAAAGAAAAAAAGAAAAAAAAAGACAATTGATATATTAGATGATGGTTCCTGGTAAAAATAGTGTTTAAATTTGTATAAATAAAAGCAATTCAATAATTATATGTGAAAATTAACACCTTGAACTTTAAGATTTTTATCCGTGATTAACTACTTAATTATGCTTTTCAAAATTCAATAAAGAACTTTGATTCAATAGTAATAAAGTTATTTTTAAAACTAAAAGATTCAATAATTATTAGGACACTTAAATAGTAGAGGAAACAATAATTTCTTTCTTTATAATTTATGCTATTTTTATTTTACTCTACTTTCTTGGATAACCTTTATTAACAACGCTTAATACTCTATAATGTACATAGACATACTAATTAGTATGTTGCTTGTCCCTTTTTATTATTTGTATTGTTTGATGTAAAATTTTTATTAATTAGATGGCAGACTCAAACCCAATGAGTGAGCAAGTGCAAGGTCCATCCCAAGGTAACAATATGTCATCTGACTCAAACTCTCCCCTTTAGATGTCAGTATGAGTGTCACTAGCACTACTACTGCTATGGCTGCCTTTTCCTCTAGCTCTACACCTACTACAGATTTTACAACAGTAGATATAAGTGAAAAGAGAAAAAAATACCTTTAAAGAAATTTGATGTGTGGGACCATTTAGTGAAACTTTCTTTAGAAGAAACTAGAAGGACATAAGAACTGCTTGTAATTATTGCGGTGCTTTCTATGCTTGTGATCTAAACAAGCATGTACACATTCACTAAAAAAACATTTGCTAAAGTGTAAGAAGCATCCAAATTGGGCTGAATATAGCAAACAATTTATGTTATCATTTCTTGAACCCGATAGAGAAGGTCAACCTAAAACCTTAGTGCCCCATAACTACAATTTAAATGGTTATCGCAAAGCCTTAACAAAGTATGGTATTAAGGATGAGTTACCATTCCAATCTATCAAAAAGGATGGATTTAAAGAACTCTGTTATCAATTGGAACCATTATTTCTAGTTCCACCAAGAATGATAGTTGTTAAGGATTGTTATAAGTTTTATCTTGAAGAGGCAAAGAAACTTAAGGATTCTTTTAAAGGGTTAAGATTCCGTGTAAGTCTCACCACGGATACTTGTACATCATTGTAAAATCTAAATTATATTGTCTTACAACTCATTATATTTGGGGACTTAAGGCTTCAAAAGTGAATCTTGAACTTTTGTCCTATAAAAAATCACAGGGTTAACATGATAGGAAAGACAATTGAGAAGTTTCTGTTAGAATGAGGGATTGATAAGATATTTGCTTTGATTGTAAATAACACATCCTCAAATGACACAATTGTGACTTATTTGAAGAAATGACTTAGAAGTTGAGTGGGTTAATTTGCGATGAGGATTTCCTACACATGCGTTATTGTGCGCATATTCTGAATCTGGTTGTGAGTGATGGTTTAAAGGAGATAAATTGTTCTATCTCTGCTATTTGGAATGTGATGAGGAATGTCCAATCTTTTCCTACAAGTTTGCAACAATTCCAAAGTTTTATGGAAAAGGAAAAATAGAGTAATAACCTTCTATGCTTGGATGTTGCAACTAGATGGAATTCTACATACCTTATGTTAAATAGTCCCATTAAATTTCAAAAGGTGTTTGAAAGGATTGAAGATGAGAATGATGCATATGTTATATATTTTACTAATGATACCTATTAGGTTGGGCCACCATACACTTCAAACTGGACCAAAGCATTAGTTTTTGCAAAGTTTTTAACGACATTCTATAATATGACCTTAAGGATGTTTGGATCATTGTATATGACTTTGAATACCTATTTCGATGACATTGTAAACATTCAAGATATGTTGTTGTCGAACACTACATGCCATAATCCTATTATAAGAGGGATAGTAAAAAGTATGCAAGTCAAGTATGACAAGTATTGGCGGATATCATAAAATATGAACATTATATTAGTAATAGGGTTAGTATTTGATCTATGATATAACATTGGCTATTGTTGGAAAGATTCAAATTCAAATTATTAACTACCTTAGTAATTAACTGGTCAACTACCTCATCTATAAGCCTCTATTCTTGATCTATATTCATGTATAACTATGTAAAGTTATCAAAGTGTTAAATAAGAGGAAAACTTTCTTTCCCTTCACTACATGGTATCAGAGCATCTTGGCTCTTTTCTAGGGAATTTCTTCGATGTTCTTCTCTTTGTTTTGTTTAAAGAAGCCTAAGTCATCACTATAGGTGACCAATTATCTCTCACCTCTAAAATAGGTAGTCACAAAAAGCTCTTATCAATATATCCACGTTGTCCAGTGGAAGGACTCGTTGCATGTAAAGCTTGTGTGCTGACTAAAGCTTTTATGCTAGCGCATGGAAGCGTGTGTGATTTCCTCTAATTGTTGTTTGACTTTTCTAGTGCTTGAAATCCTTATTTTGGCGAAACCTCTCTTTGGCGTGCACTAGGAGTCCCTCTTTTTAACTAGCCATAACTATTGCTACTGTTACCATACCAACACAACTAGAATAACCATGACATCCAATTTTGAAGTCTCTCAAGCCTTTAATTCAAGATGAGAATGTAGAACACAACAGGCAAAAAGGTTTAGTAGAAAGGAAATAGAAAAGCCCAAAATCTTGTTGGAAGGCCTAGTTACATCCCTGGGTAATACTATTATTTTTTCATTTTCCCATTCAGGAAAAACTCCTAATTCTCATGGTTTCAATGTCTTACATAAATTTGCTCAATGTTTTGGGTCATTGACTCAGGAGCTATTGACCATATGACCAATTCTTCCCATCACTTTAGTACATATACTTCATGTCCTAGCAATAGAAAATTTTTAATGGTTGATGGCTCCTTAATTATTGTTGCTGGACTCTGAGATAAAAAATGTTCTCCATGTTCATAAGTTGTCTACCAATCTTATCTCTATTCAAAAAATCACCAAAGACATGAGTTGCAAAGTGAGTTTTTATCCTATTTATTGTCTTTGTCAGGACCAAGCTTTAAGAAAAAGCATTAAGCTTGCTAAGGCAAAAGATAGGTTGTAATACGTTAAGACAACCGAAAAACCTAGTAATATCAAGAACACATTCTCTTTATCATTTCTTTTAGAAACTTCTTATCCTAAAGTTAAGATTTGGCTTCATCATTGTCACTTTGAACACTTTTCTTTTAGAACTTTAAAATTCATGTTTCCTCCTTTGTTTAAAAGATTAAGCATTGAAAATTTTCATTGTTTGCGAATTATCCAAACATAGACGTTCACACTTTTCAATCAATAACATTAGGAGTTCTACTCCTTTTATTTGATTCATAGTGACATATGGGGCCATTCTACCATCCTTAATGTCACTAGGACTCAATGGTTTGTATCTTTTATTGATGATTGCACTAAAGTCTCTTTAATCTTTCTTCTAAAAAGTAAATAAGATATGAGTGATTTGTTCCCAACTTTTCATACCATGATCAAAATCAATTTGGTGTAAAAATTAAAAGGATTAGAACTAATAACATTAGGGATTACTTTAACTAAACCTTGTCAACTTATTTCAAAAAGGAAGGGATCATACATGAATCATCTTATGTCAACACCCCACAACAAAACGGAATGGCAGTAAGGAAAAATGGCCATATTTCATCTACTGCTCGTGCCTACTTGTTCCAAACCAATGTACCAAAATCTTATTGGGGGAAGTTGTCCTTACAGCCACTTACATCATAAATAGATTACCCTCAAGGATGCATGATAATAAATCCCCTATGAAAGTCCTCTCTCAATTCTATCCTAACCTTAAAACTTTAAACAACCTTACACCAAGAATATTTGGTTACACATCATTTATTCAAACTCCCAATGGTGGAAAGTTAAATCTAAAATCCATCAAGTGCATTTTTGTAGGGTACTTTTCAACTCAAAAGGGGTACAAATGTTACCACCCTCCTACAAAATGATTTTATGTCTCAGCTAATGTTACATTTGCTGAAAATATTCCTTATTTTTCTAAGTTATATCTTCAAAGGGAGATCTCAATGGAAGATAAGGATAATTATCCATTTTCTGACTTACCCTCCTCTACTTCCCAACCTATGCCCAACAATGAATCCATTCCATATCAAAACTCTGAGTCCATATCCCTGTATCATCCAAATCCTGAACCTTGTCCTGAAACAAGCTCATTATACCCTGTTCCAAGTATTAATCCTATTTTTAAAGATAATGTTCTTGATTCTACAAGGTATTTACAGGTGTACTCAAGGAGGAACACTCCAGCTCTTGAACAATGCAAGACCAAAACTCTAATTCTAACCTTGGAATTAAGGTAACAATAAACTCTAAATCTAATTCTTTGGTTGAATCAAAAAATGATAACTTGATATTCCAATTGCCCTTCGAAAAGGAACTAGGAAATGTACTAAGTGTCCATTGCATCTACTTTTTCATTTTGTGTCATTTGAAAAATGCTCACCATCACATAAAAATTCTTTTGTTAGCATAAACACTATTACCATTCTTACTTCTCTATTTGAAGCATTATCTAAGGATGAATGGAGGTAAGCCATGAAAGTTAAGATGGAAGCATTAGAGAAGAATAAGACATGAGAGTTGGTTAAATTACCTAAAGGGAAAATACCTGTGGGCTGTAAATAGGTCTTCTCAATCAAGTATAAAGCTAATGGATTACTGGGGAGCTATAAAGCATGATTGGTTGCTAAGGGATACACTCAAACTTATAGAGTCAACTATCAAGTGACCTTTGTCCCAGTAGCCAAAATGAATACAGTTAGAATCCTATAATTACTAACGGCCAATTACAATTGGACACTTCAACAATATGATGTGAAGAATGCCTTTCTCTATGGAGACTTAGACGATGAAATCTACATGAGCATTCCACCAGGATTTGGAAACAACATAAAAGCAAACAAAGTGTATAGACTGAAGGAAGCTTTATACATATTAAAACAATCTTTGATAGCTTGGTTTGGGAGATTCACCAAAGTAATGTTAGCCTTTAGCTATAAACAAAGTGAGGGAAACCACACTCTATTTATCAAACACAAGGATTCAGGGAGAGTCATAGCCTTGTTAGTATATGTTGATAATATAATCATCACTGGAGATGATAAGATAGAATAAGAAGAACTCAAGAGATGTTTGGCCATTAAGTTTGAGATAAAAGAGCTAGGAAGATTAAAGTACTTCTTAGGAATTGAAGTAGTACATTCAAAATAGGGTATCTTTATTTCATAATAGAAATATGTGATAAATCATATAACATAGATAGGTACACTAATAAGCAAACCTACTTATGCCCCAATTGATCCTAACCATAAACTAAGAGAAGCTAATGATGATATTGCTATAAAAAAGGAAATGTGCCAGAGGTTAGTAGGGAGGCTTATCTATCTTTCTCTACTAGACTTGACATAGCCTATGCAGAAGTGTAATAAGTCAATTCATGCATAATTTGAAGCAAATACACTTACATGTTGTTAACCAGATTCTATATTATCTAAAAGGCACTATAGGAAATAGGATATTACTTAAAAAGAATATGAAATTAACTCTGTAAACCTATACAGATGCTGAATATGCTGGATCAAAAATAGATAGAAGGTCTATTATGGATTATTGCACTCTCCTAGCTAATAATTTTGTAACTTGAAGGAGTAAAAAATAGAACATGGTAGCAAAATCCAATGTCGAGGCAGAGTTTAGAGCAATGACTTTTGAAATTTGTGAATTACTCTGGTTAAAGATCATCTTAGAAGACTTAAAGATTAAGTGGGATAGACAAATTGTATTGTGACAATAAATGAACTATGAAGCCATGAAGCTTAGGATTGAAAATGTATTGAATCGCTTGTATGAACACTACTCTGAAGGAGTTGTACAAGAATCACTTGAAACCACCTCGGAGAGTGGAACATCTAATAATACGACTACAAGTCGTCTATCAAATATCAAGCATAAGTGGGAGTTATTGAAGTCAAGAATAGTTTTCACAGGTCATAAATTTGAGTTATAAAGGTATTTGGAACAAGAATTGGTCTGTGATATTGCCTCTTTTGATATCCTAATATGGTGGAAAGACAATGTTGCAAGGTATAAGGTACTATCCCGAATTATGTGTGATGTCTTAGCTATTCCTGTGTCAATCAAGGTTTTAGAGTTTGCATTTAGTATTGAGGGCATGTCCTTGATGTGTTCAAAAGCTTTTTATCACCCAAAATAACCTAAGCCTTTATTTATGCCCAAAATTGGCTCCCCCTCCATATGTTTAGCTTTAATGGGTGTGATTTTGATCAGTTTGAGGAGTCTAAAATCATTGCATCAGGTAAGCTTTAACTCTATTTTCCTTTGTCAATTTACATCATGTAACCTCTAACTATGTTATTTTATGTTTGAATTGATATTCATAAATGTCTCAAAAGATTTAAGTGTTACAAGTACCCGAGGTGCTATAGTCATTGAATAACATTACATATTTGGTAAAAAAAAACTTTTTTTTTATGACTAACTGATCATCTGTATAACATTTAGTTTAGTGTTTAATTATAATAATGTTTGGTGCAGGTTGAAGCTGTGTTTCGTCTAAGGAAATTTTAAAAGTTGTCGCTTTTTTTGTCAAATTAGTTTCTCTTTTTTATTTTATTGTCTTGTAAACTTTTCCATAAATGACCTTTACTATTATTGCATGAATGTCCATATACTTGCTTAGCAAATGTAATTTAAACATGGCAGCATTTTATCTGCATTTCTGTTTTTAGTCTTGTATTCTTTCTTTATTGTCTTGCATTTCTGTTTCCCTTATTGCTTTGAAGGAATAATGGAACTAGAGGATGAGAAGAGAGATGTGCAATTCAAATTCAGTAGAATTCCTTCAAATTGGTATGTTGGTTATCTAATTGATATCTATGCATATGTTCTTGCTACACTTATTCAAAATTTCATTTAGTTCCCTAAAATTCTTCAGGGTTATTACTCAAATATGGGTTTGTACTTTACATTTCAGTCCCTTTTTTAAGTAATAAATTTATAAACTTTATATCAATTGTTATTATTACTGGTCCTTATAATTGGTTCTAGGGACTCTAATTTTCTTTGGATTTGGGTAATATATTCACCTCAATTAAGAATTAGATTATAAACTAATATATAATAATATTAAGATTTCACATTTGTTTGGTATCAATTAAAGCAAAAACTTTATACTTGCCTTGTATTGAGCATTTAAGATCCTTATATTTGATATCTATGGTTTCCATAACTATTCTTATGATCTTTGGGCAACTCAATGGAACATTAGGGGAAGTAATTGATAAGTCACATTAACTAGTATTGATCATTCCATTACAGTTTTGATTGATTCTTATGTTGTTGATCCCTTCCCCTGTTTTTATTATATGATAGCTTTAAAAAATTGTACTAGTAAATATTCTTAAATGCAAATACTATTTGAAGAGGAGATTTTGCATCCACAAATTCTTACAAGCCACAAAATTTCACTAGTGGTAGAAATTATTACAGCCATGTTAGTTAGATTCTTATTATGGGAATTATGGTGGCATGTATATATAGCGATATTGTATATTTCATTGCATAACGTCATATGTATGGCTATTGAAGCTCATTGTACTTTGAAGTAGAGACAGTACAAAAATAAATTCATTAGGTAATCTTTTCAAAATATAAAGGGTCTTTAAGCAACGGAAGCATGAATAAGGAGAAAACTCTAGCTATTATAAAACTATATGAATTGCTTGGTAACTACACAAATGATATCAAGAAAACAATTGTAAAATATTGTTTCAGCATCGTTAAGGAAAAGACGTTTCAGCTTGATGAGGACATTATGGCAAGACTTTATGTAGAGCACTCTTCTAAAAGCTTCTTTTCTAGCTTTATAAAATACATGACAAGTTATTCCCTTAATATTCTTGATGGCAATGAATAATGTTTGGAAACTTTTAAACATAATTTAATAGTGTTATAAATCTTTGTTGGATTGCCTAACTTATTTAGTAAGTACTGATAATGTAATAGCCTTATTTGCTCCATTTCATTAACATGCTTCAATTTTTTGGTTAAATTATATCTAATTTCATTATTTTCCTTATATATCTTTATTTAACCATCCATAATTGGCCAAGATTAAGGCCAGGGTCTTTTTAGTTCAGCTGAGTTTCTTTCATTTTATTTTAACTTATTATGGCTCTTCCTTAATTATGCGTTGCAATATATACTCTATATAATATATGGTGGCAATAAAGTTATTCAATGTAAGATTACCATAACCAAGTGGAAAATGGTAGTCTAGGTCTTTATGATAGATAATGTATAGAATAAAGGCATCATAGTGTAGAAAGATATTTATATTTTGACTCATTTGAATTCTTTTTCAGCATAATGCAAAACCTGAACCTATTGATCATTTTATGGAGGTAAGATGTCAAATCCCTATTTAAGTTCTTGTTTAACTACTTCATATGGTTAGCTTAAGCTAATTTTATATGATCCACTGTTCAATATTAGGTTGAAGACCTTGATATGTTCGTTGAACATGTTGACAAGACAAGTTTGTCTTAGGCAAGTCCTCTTAAAATTTAGTCTCTTTGACTACTACTATAGTTGGTGTGTATAATTGCTTAGTGGTGCAACTTCTACTTATGTGTCGTTTTAAGGAAGGAAAAAGAGAATGGGCCCAGATTGGTGCTAATGTATTCAATAATATTGCTCATTGATATTTGATAAAGTATGATTAACAAATATTCTAAGCCTGCCTTAGGATGTGACCATATAAATAGTGTATTTTAGTTTAAGGAAATCTCCATTGTTCAACAAATTTTTTAGCATTTTCTTAGTAAGTAGTAGTTTGTTAAAATGTAATTGGTTTTTTGGTTGTGCTTTACCAAGTATTTTGGCCAATTGGACCTAGCCCAACTTAGCTGTTCACTAGGTTCACTAAGCTAAGCCACCAGACCTGGGGCTGAAAATACAGCCTCTGCATTTCTTTGAGTCAGGCCTCAGGTCATTTTGAGGCTCGGCTCGAGCCGACTTAAGGCTTGTACACCCCTCAATAGAACATATGAATTATATGATATGTATATAATGGTATACATTCCTTAAGAGTATGAAAACTAAAATATAATTTTTTTTCATTAAACTTAAGAAGTAAAAATAGTTTATAACTTAACACTAAATAATTATCTGTAAAATAACAATGTGTGACTTGCAACTATCATTAAGTCTTTTGGTTGAATCTTTACAATAACTTGATGGAATAAAAACTTTAATGCATATAAGTTGATGATGGCATATAAAAAATGCAGAAGAATAATGAAAAACTTAAACCATAATTAAGTTGGAACTGTAAAAACTATCAGTGGTGTATAAGTTTTTGTCTTGATAAGTTAGTTAATTAGTTAGATTAGAGATTGTATTTGTGCCATGTGGATGTGACATTTAGTTTTTCGAACATTGAGTAAAGTTATATATATGAGACCTAATCTGAATCCCTTCATATTGTGGTGGGAACATAAGGTCATGTTTAATCATAGTGGACCATTGGATGGAGATTCAATGGTCCAGATATATAGATTAAAAATATAACTGCAAGTGGTTATATTAATTTAATATAAATATGGATCATTGGATCTCCATCTAATAGTTTATCATGATTGAACATGACCTCATGTTCCCACCATAATATAAGAGGATCTAAATTCATATAAGACCAGATGAAATATGAACAAATGTGAGAATCACTCTTACGTATGGACTAAGTTCATAAGAGAGACATATTTTAATTACCAATTAAAAGGCCATTGAATTTTATCCATAATATCAAATACATATCATTTAAAAATTTCGCTTTGCATATTATATTTCTATTAAATAACTTGAAGATTAATAGCTTCAATTATGGTATTTCATATTCAATCTAATTAAGAGGAGACAGAACTATTAGCCAACACATCAAAGTGAATTTCTTGTAGTAATGGAAATGACACATACGACAAACCTCAACAAAATGGCTCTTACTTCTTAAATTCTTAAAACTTATAGTGGCAAAAACTAATGTCACTTGTATAACACCGTATGATATATTAAATACTATAATAAATAAAACAACCTACTACTTATTTTGGTAAATGTTCAAATTTAGAATACTTAAAAAGGAAAACATAATTTTACAAGCAAGGTTGCTACATCCTCCTTGTGATTATCCGCTGCCAGGGTCCCTATTGATTCTGTGCAAGCATGGCAATAGTGGAGCAACAAAACTTAGATCTGAGAGTTAAGATGTCTTAACTAACATTACTAAGGCTGCTCTTTCCTTCTATCACATGTAGAAGTTAGTATAGATCTCCCTGGATTGTGAATAGAATTACCAATTGTTCCTGATTTGGGTCAGTACAAATGTTCCCTATTAGGATCCAATAGAGGACCTGTCAGATGTGTATTCTGAGACTGTGGTTATGGTCCTGTGCCTTGTCATGTGTTCAATTCCAATCCCGTATATAGTTTTCATTAAGTACGAGAGTGGCTATTAATAGTTTGTTTTTCCTTGAAGCCTTGCTTTTACTTGTCCCACATACTAGATTTTACCCTTGGGTTGTTAGGTGAGCACTTATTCCTCAGTTAGGCCTTGGGTTTCCTACATCCGTCAGTGCCTTCGAGGTTCTATGCCATGTTCGCATTTCCAATAATGCGTTGAATTTCTTAAAAGGCTAAATGAGGGTCTACCATGTGATTAGAGTGCAGAGCTCTATTGCGCATGTTCCAAATGGTATACAAGCCAGCCAAGAGGAACTTTGTAATGTATTTCAATTTGGCTAGTTTACCCTTGCAAGTGATGAACCATTGTTTTAGCTATAATATGATGTCCTAAATATCAAATCTATCAACCCTTCATGTAAGGGACAAGCAAACCATAAAGCTATCGTAAAGTGGCAAGATATGAAAACATGGTTGATTGTTTCCTCTGCTTGGTTACAAAAATGACATTGACTAGTTGTTGTCATATAGTGGTGCATTAAAACCTTGCCAATTGGTAAGGCCTTGGTGAGCAGCTTCCAAATGAAGTTAATTATTCTAAATGGGAGGTTAATCTCCTAAAGTTTCATCCAATGGGTGAAGGTATTGGGATTTGCTAGGTCAAAGGTAAAGAGTCAGTATCCTTCTCTCACCGTATACTTTCCAGTTATGTTGTCAGTTCAATGAAGACTATCTCGATATCCCATTATAGAAAAGGAGGTAGATATGATTTGGTCAACGATTCCAGGCTTGTAAAGACAGACTAGTTTGTCTTTGTCCCATCCCATCATATCACTTTGGATGAGTTCCTACACTAAAATCTATGGGGGTTGGACTCCTTCTTTAGTTGGCATCCACAGTCTATTGTTGATAGGGATGGAGTTCACTCCATGATCTGTTAAGCTTTTATAATTCCTTTCCATATCCATGAGGAGTTCACTCCACTTTTCAGTCTACTATAGGTTGTATCCAGATACATTTTAGCTAGAAGATTAGGAATTTTCACTTTCTATGGTCTATTAAGTACTCTCTAAGCATGTTTAACAAGTAGAGCTTGGTTAAAGATGTGTGTGTTGCGTATTCCTAAGCCTCTTTTGTTTCTAGGTAGTTTGAGGATTTCCCAGTTCGCTAAATAGATACGCAACATGTTGTTAGATGTCCCCCAATTGAAGTTAGCTATCTTGGCATCTATCTGCTTGCAATATTTTTTAAGTAGGTTAACGTAGGAAAGGTCATATATGAGGGAAGAGTTGATGACTGATTTAATCAGTGTTAGTCTTCCTGCATGTGATAGGAGGAAGGCTTTCCAAGTTTGTAGTCGCCTATCAATCTTTTCTACAATTCCCCTAAACACTTGTTGTTTGGTTCTCCTGGGGTCAATTTGAAGACTTAAGTATTTCCCTATGTTTTCAACTGGCTTGATGTTGAAAATACTTGCCAAGAATTTCTTGAATCTTCTCGAGGTGTTTAGGCTAAAAACCATGGCTGATTTTTCTTTATTGATCATTAAGCCTGAAAGTCTACTAAAATAATCTAGAGTTCGATGAACAGTAGTACATACCTGTGGATTTGCCTCAAAGAAGATAAGGGTGTCGTCCACATACATGATATGAGTGATGGTTACCGTAGACTTTCCAATTTTAATACCCTGTCATGACAATCTTTTCTCACTCTTTGCAATCATACAAGAAAGGATATTGGCACATATGTTGTAAATATACGTTATGGAATGCCTCTTCCAAGGTATAGGTTCTAAGATCTCTTTCCATTTATCAAAATCTGATAAGAAATAGTGGTGATGCATTACATAATAAGATTTATCCATCTGGGAGGAAATTTCATTCTTCAGAGAACAGATTCAATGAAGTTCCAAGAGAAACTGTCAAAAGCCTTTGCTATGTCCACTTTTAGCGCCCCCTGTCTTTTTTTTTTTTTTAGTGCTTCCTTTTCTTGATAATATTAATGATCTTAGAGCCCAAAATGATGTTATCTATGATTAATCTGCCTTCAAGAAAAGCACTATAGGTGGGGGAGATGTAGTGTCCTAGGATGTTCCTTAGTCTGGCACTTATTATTTTAGATACAATCTTATACACAACATTACAAAGGCTAATAGGCCAAAATTCTATCACAATCTAGGTCAGGAAGGTTCTAGGGATTAAGGCTATTACGATCTTATTAATGCTACTTAACATGTGCCCTTTATGAAAGAAGGATCTAACCATTCTAGTTATATCTCCTTTAACTATGTCCCAATAGTGTTGGAAAAATTTACGTTAAATCCATCTGGCCCTGGAGCGCTATCTGGGTTAAGAGCAAACACAGCTTCTTGGATGTCTTAGTCTCCTATTGGTTTCTCAAGTGTGTGATAGTGATCTTGTGAGAGTTCAAGGATATTCATGTTTTCCAGTTTTATAGTACATTATCATGATCAAGGGTTGCAAGGGAAAATACCTTTCTAAAGTGAAAGTATACATGTTCTTTAATTTGTGTCTCTTCCTCCACCCATGTCCCGTTATCACCCAATAGCCTCAGTATTTTTTGACTACTTGATCTTTTAGAGACTAAGGTATGAAAGTACCTTGTGTTCTTGTCTCCATTTATCATCAAGCATTACTTGTCGAGTTGGGCCCATAGCATTTCTTCACAATTGTAAAGAAACTATAGGTTTTGTCTCAATTCTTTCTCTTTTTGAGCCATTTGGTTCATTGTATTTAAGTGGATGTTCAATTGGAGATTCTTTTGCTTCACTTCAAGGCCTTGAATTCTCCTTAATAGGTAACCTATTACTTGGTGGTTCCAAAGACACAAGGCAGACATTGTGCTTAGGAGCTTGTTATGGACCGTGAAACTAGGTGAACTATAGGAGGTTTGAGTCTATGATTTTCAATCAAAGACTTGCAATCCTTATAAGTTGTCTAAAAATTCTTGAACTTAAAGTGTATGTCTCCTCTTTTATTATGACTTTGCTCAGTTCTCAAGAACCCAAGGGCGTGATCTGATGCTGCTATAAGGAGGATGGTGAAAGTGGAGCTAGGGAATGTGGTAATCCAGGCTGTGTTACAGAAGGCCTTGTCCAGCCTAGCCCAAACACTTTGGTCTCCTATCTGGTTATTCGTCTAAGTGTACCACTTACCATGAGAGAAGAGGTCAATGAGATTGCATTCTGTTACTAGGTTAGAAAGCTCGTCCGCTCCTGACAGAGAGTTATTGGAATTGCATTTTTCTGAAGAGTGTAGCACTTGGTTAAAATCCCTAATAAGTATCTACATTTCCTTGATTGTTTTGGCCTATTTTTTAATCCAACTCCAAAAAGTCTTTCTGTTTTGTACTTTAGAGGGGTTGTATATAAAGGTTATGACAATGGGGATACCGTTAATGGAATAGAAGACATGGATCCAATTTTGAGAAATGTCTAAAATGTCACACCTTGTTTTATCTTGTACAACTAATGAAAGTCCACCACTCTTTCCTATTGAATCAATGCCAAACACATAAGGATAACCAAGAAACTTCAATGTACTAGAAACTTAAGCTACATCTACTTTAGTTGCAGCAACGAAAGTAAAAGCAAGCGAGTATTTACATATAAGTTTTTTAAGCCTATGAACTGTCATGGTTTTCTTGAACCCATGGCAGTTCCAACTTATGAAACTCTTGGCATCTGGGGAAGCTTTATCGAGATAGCTTCCTAAGCCCATTTGGATGCAAGGAGATCACCTATCCACCTTAAACCATTTCCAATTTTACGTTGTTTTCTCTTAAGTGAACCCGAGTCTTCTCTCTTTCTTTTGACAATGTTCGAATCAAGTATGCCCAAGTTAACTAAGAGAAGAGGACCCGAGATAGGCTTGTCTTTCAGCTTAAAAAGATTAAAGATATAAGGAAATTGTCTGTGGGGCACATTGTAGGATGGAAGAAAAGCCGACGTTTTGCTTTAAGAAATTTATGCTAGTACCAGTTCAAGGATATCCATGTACTAAAGAGACTATTAAAAGGAGTCTTGGCTATATTTTCAATGTCATTCGGGAGGTAGACTAAGTATAGGTTCTGCTAGAGCAATCTACTGCATGTGGAAAGGCGACAAGGCCACAGTTGCCACTTGATTTAGTTATCATGGTAGTACCAATTCAACAACATACTACTTATGTACATGCTTGCTATACATGAAGTTGTCGCAAACACCTCAAGTTTATTATGCACTTAAATTAGTTTATTTACTCGTGTTATGTTAGTCTTAGAGAAAATTAATTTATTTTATAATATTCTATATATTTTATATCAATGATATTTATTTGTGTTAACAAAAAAATTTAATTTAGTAATATATTGTGATATAAGAAAATTATAATATATTAAAAAAGTACAAAAAATTGGTTTTGTAATATTGATGTAAGAGAAATGACGATAATGAATTTATTAGGAGAGCACCCCCCATAAAAGATCTTTTTTATTATATCAAGCAACTGTCATTGTTGTTCTTTTGAAAATCTCTAAAATTTCAGTTGATAGAACTACATTTAACTCTACCTTAGCTCTAAATGATGTATGATGATAGACTTCAAGTGATGTTTTCTCTACTTTTAATTACAGATTGCATCAAGTTATATTTATAGTCTCTTATTAGAAAATTTAAAAGGTAATTCATTCATTCATTCATTATTTTTTTGTCCAATCCCAAAAAAAAGCGCTCAAATTTTAAAGAATCATCTATTTAAAAATAAAGTAGCTCATTAATTTATTATTATGTTTGTTCACTATAAAGAATTCTTAATTTAAAAGATTGTTAATTAATTTATTATTTTTTCATTAATTTTAAAAAATTTTGCAATTCAAAGAATTTCAATGCAAATATGAAATTTTCTGGCATGAGAAGTTATAATCACCATGGAGCTCTCATTGGCCCATCAATTATTTTCATTTCGTTTCAGACCAGATGGTACTCATAAGTAGGAAAAATTGCTACCCATAATTAGTCTCTCTGAGACTTACAAATGAGAAAAGTGAGCACTGTCCCTATGAATGCATCACGCGCACTAATGCAAAGCTGTATTTAGAATGAGAAAAACATGAGGAGGGAAAAATTGATCTCTCTCCTTTTTCTTATATTTTTAAATGAATACTACACCAAAACTAAATGTAAAGGATTTAAGTTAGATTATTTGTGTGCGCATGGCGTGAGACTTCATGCATTCTTGACCTTTTCTTTTTGTAAATTTTAGCTCTCTGAAAAATTGTCGCTGTACCTAAATGAATACAAACTCACCCATCTTATAGAGGCTGTAGTATTCATCATGCATGCATATATACAGATTTTTTTAAAAGGGGTATATTACATTCTTTTTTGTCAAAAGATATTTAAATTACAAGATTTTTTATTTTTAAATTAAAATTTGTGTTATATTATATTTTTTACAACAAAATATGAATTAAAATTATATTTATTTTGACCAAAATATTTGTGTGTATTACTTATATAATGTAGAAAGCATTAAATATATTTAACTAATATAAAAATTTTCAAAATTTAAACTTAAATATAAATTAAATGTAAATAAACAACACAAAATAAATAATATTGAAACAACATTTGAGTATTAATTTTAATATATTATGGATGGACACTCACCTAGGACAATGCATGTATGGATTAACAGCTGAGAATGAAATCCATATAAGAATATTATTCACCCTAATTTTGAAATTAATTGCTATCATCACTCCTATTCGCTCTGTGTCTACCCAATCAACTTCGATCCAACATCCTCGTCACTCAAACAATTTCAATCCAGCACTCTGGCATCCACCTCATCCATTTTGTAGAAAATTCCGAAGGTGCAACTTGGAGAAAATAGAAAATAAATGCAACTGCTGCGTTGGTGGCTTGACAGAAGTAATAAGGAGCCCAGGAAACCTCAGTAAAAATATTATTTTAGTACTTTACTTTTAATTTTTGTTTTATTTTGGTCCTCCAAAATTTAAAAATTTTTAATCTTAGTTCAATCTTCCACAAATTAAAAATTTTAAAATAATTTTTTACTTTTCAAGATCTTACCTAAATAGTTTCTCTCTAAATAAAACGTAAAAAGGTCATTCTGAATTAACTCTTAAAAAGTAAAGAATTATTTTAAAATTTTTAATCTGTAAAAGATTAAAATAAAATTATATTTAAAAATAAGAAACTATTTTAAAACTTTAAACGAAAACCTAGTTACAGGGCAAAGGACCAAAATAGTGTTTTTATCATACTCGATCTGCAAAGGTTCATACTGTAATGGGGTGATGGGAATAAGTGATGTAAATTGTGTTATTGAAGGTAGGTCCATTTGGAGTCATTGAGAGAAGTATCCAAATATTGTACGAGAAAAAAAAAGGGGAAGGGGAGGATGGAAGGGGGAAAGGGGGAAGAGGGTGAGGGATTCTTTCATGTTAGTGGTGGGACCATGTGGAAGAATGATATATTTAATGATTTCATGGAAAATACACGTGTTCCACATATTCCTCTAGAATTTCCTCGTGTGTTTTATCTTGCTCTAATAGTGTTTTACAAGGAAAAATCCAGTATATTGACGTGGCCCCTACTGGAGGTTTTAATTCTAAGAGGGGAAAAGTAATGAAAACAAAATTTTTATAATACAAAGAGAATGAGCTTTTGTAAATTAAAGAATCAAATAAAAAATTTTTAAAATTATATATAAAAATTAAAATATTAATCACATCCCCCTAGATTCATCACAGGGCTCCCAAAGTTTCCCATGTGAGTGGCTTGAATTTAATTTTAACTTGGTGGCTTGTGTGGATGAAACACGTGTTCTTTGCTGCCCTTTTTACATTCACAACTTCATTACTTGTCTAGAGAGCAGCCCCACTGTGACTGCAGAAGGACCAAAGTCTCAGGCATACATTTAATGCCAATATCTACCATACAAGCCAAGGGCTCACCATGCATAATTTAGTGTGGAAATTATTAGATGGTCCAGAATTTGAAAACGAAAAGCACCCAACTTTTTGATAAAAAAAGTTTGCAATAACTCCATTTCAAAAACCAGTTCACCTAATTGAATATACAAGTCAAGATCGATATACATTGCTACATATCTATCGTTGGGACTTGAATCGGATGCAATGTGCTTAAGTTTTAACATTCCTCGGGTATAGTAAAAGGCTCTAGGCATACCATTGGTAAAATCTTTTGAGAAACTATAGTTCAAAAACTAGCTTATGAAATGAAAGCTTAAGTTCTAAATATAACCTCAAGTCAAAATCTTATAGCTCCAAAGGGAGATTTAAGTTTCAACCCTGGTAATTAATTCATAGCCCATTAGTAAATTGTTCGTAAGTGTTATGTGCATGTAAGAAAAATATGTTTTTACGTTTGAAATCAATTACTACAAATTATACAACACTTATTATTAGGATCTGCACGACTACAAAGTTACTATGTTGTTTTTATTGTTTTGTAGTGTTCTTTCTTTCCTATTATTAAGAGCTAGCATAATCTTTTCTTTAGTTGAATAAAAAAGCGTATTGGCTTTTGATTCAGAGGGTTAATGATAGAACTTGGCCTTTCATACGGCATGATTGTAACGTGAGGAGGAAAAACTATATTTTATTATTTTCTATGTATTAACAGTAAAACTTTAAATCTTTAATAAGGTTTAATTCATTTAAGATTTTTACAATTTTTGTAGTACACTACTTTAAAGGGAGGACACTTGGGACAACTTCTATAACATGAGTTGGAATGCTACTTTACACAATTGAGTATGAAGAAGAAATTAATGAAAATCCAACCTTCCAACTTAGGCTTGTAGTTTAAGAGTCTTCTAGCTGTAAAATGGAAAATCCTGAAGTCAATTGACATTGCTCAATACATACAAAGAAATGTAAAATAGTCATTACAGTGCCCTAAAATTTCACCAAATAGCCAACAAGATCACATTCCACCTCTATGAGAAACAAAGACTATAGCATTGATTCTATAATTAAAAATCTGAAGTTTTCCATTCGACCAAGTTTGATATTTTTTTTTTCCCGTAATTGTGGGCATATTTAAAAGCAAAATAATATGTACTAAAAAAAAAGAATAATATTTAAAAAAAAAAGTCGTATCATTGTCGTATGCAATTTATAAGTAAAAATTAACAAATTCTAGAGTAGCTAAAAATATTGTTCATTACATTTAGACAGATAGCATATGCCTCCAATAACCACCCAAACCCAATTGCAGGGAATGTTCTTTACATGAAAAATAAGACAGAGATCTTTCCATCCACATATTTTCATATTGTTAATTGAATCAATAAATCAACATCATAGCATCATATCACAAATTGTTTCATGTATATCTAAAATTCTTAATTTTATTATGTTGATGGACCACCTTATTCAGCATAATTGAATTACACTGACTTCAACAAGCAAAAGTACACAGACTTCGATCCGTCTTCACCTTTCCAAAAATATCCAGCATAAAGAAAATCATTCTTCAAAATTATCAATCACTATCACTACCCAAATTAATTAGATTTCAAAACACTAAACCCTAGAATTGATATTTCGTCGCATTCCAACTTAGATTGCGCTCGGCCTTTCATACTTCGATTCCCATCGTCCCTATCCCACTGATTAATCAAAGATATAAGCCTAAATCTAACATATTACAGAGCCCTGACATTTACCTTGGTCAACAGCGCGGATCCTTCATGTCTTCCTCTTTTGCTATTTCGTATTCCCTTCTCTCTCTGTGACTGTACTAATCTTTCATAGGCAGCCTTCCTACTCCAGAGGCGATTGAATGTGAAGCATTCGACGACATGAAGGGAGGATGACGACAACAGAAGAGATGACAAAAGGAGGAGGCCAATATGTTGACGAGAACCCTAGGAGAAAGTCGGGTAAGGGTTTTCCCAGGTCATTTGGGGCTTTGGGCAGCATAGATCTAATGTGGCACAGATTGAGGAATATTTTTTATTCCAAGTAGTTTTAACATGCCACTTTAGCCATTAACACACCATGTCATCATCTATTCGATGGCAAAAGGATAAAGGGACGATATTAGGAAATGGTCAACTAAGTAGGGCAATAGGTCAAGAAGTGCAAGACCAAAATGGGTTTTCAAAGTAAAATCCATGAGAAAATGGGCGATAATATTCTCAATCTTTTTTTTTTTTTTCAATTATTTATATTTTTGTCTTCTTGCTGAACTTGTCAACACTTACAGTTTGGTAAGTGGTACTGCTAAACTTGAATTGTTCGAAGTGAAAGTTCATTAGGCTGTGTTTAGGACATGGAAATGATTTTTACGATAATGTAATGAAGTTTGATATTTTATAATTATATTTGGTATAAGAGGAAAATATAATTTTGATTTTAGATCAATTTAGTCCTCTAAATAGAAAAATTGTCAAATTGGTCCTCCAAAAATAAAACATTTAAGTAAAGGTCCCCCTTAGGAGATGAAGGATTAAATTAGTTTACTTTTTCATCTTTGGAGGGCAATTTAAATACCTTTATGTTTCTTAAAAACTAAATTAATCTTAAGTAAAAAAAGAGAGTGACTAAAATTACATTTTTCTCTTTAATATAGCATGAAAGGAATAAAAATTAAATATATTAAAATGGGTTAACCTGCCCCATCTAAATTAGTCTATATAAGTTTGTAGGTTAAATGGGTTTACCTCATTATGGTGAGTTAGGATTTTGAACCTAACCTACGTGGGTTAAATGGGCACCCAAAGTTTAAAAAAAAAAAAATGTAAGTGCAAAAAGAAATTTCAAACAAAAATATTCAGTTATCAATTTAAATATTTAATTTTAATATAAAAAATTCATTCATGTTATCTATGATTGATCAAATATTGAATATTTAAAGATAACATAAAGATAAATATTACTTAAGATTATATAATATTGAACATTTTATAAAAGAAAATCCATAAAATCTCTTAAGTGGTTTAACCTACCAACTCACGAAGCTAATTTGTTTAACTCATGAATTAAGTTGATCAAATTAGTTTAACTCACTTATATTAAATGAGTTGAAAATTATAATTTAACCCATCATCATGGTATTAAATGGATTGAACCTAGTAAGTTTAACATATTTTGATAGATATAATTAAAATGTCATTCTATTATTATATTTAGTTTAAACAATATAAAAATAAAAAGGGAATGGTATAGAAATGGCTTTGATATTTTAGTACAAAAATTTAAAATGCATATTTTTGTAATTTTTAAAATGATATGTTTAACTACTCTTAATCAAACATATGTATATCTTTAATTTTTATTTTAAGATACAAAAAGCTAATTAAAAATAAAAAAAATCCATGAAAAAATCAAGGAAGCGTTTAAAGGCAAATTCGTATTTTAAAAAAAATTTCATCCCATGACTTTTTTAAAAAAAATTTAGAGTTTAAAGTTTTTTAAAAAATTATGAGAATCACACATTTACTAAGGAAAGGATTTAATGTTTACCAAATATATTGTATATAGGCCCAATGATAAGTATATATGCGTCCACGTTCATGGTGTACTAGTGTTATTATTGTTATTGTTGTGTGTGCTGTACTAGTGTTATAATTATTGTTATTGTTGTACGAATTGTCGTCTTGTTATAATTTCCTTAATAATGGGTCGTTACATGTCATTGTCATTGTGATTTTCATTCACTTTTTTAATATTCCAGCCAATAGATGCTTTTGAACTATAGTGACTTTTATACGGGTTGGTTTGTTTGAGATGGCTGGCTAAATGAGTCAATTTATTTATATGAGGGGAAGTCAAGAATCGTTGATAATGGGAACACAAATTTTTCTTGCAATTTTTTTATATTTTATTTTTAAAAATTTATTTTAATATTAAAATTTTAAAAATAAAATTCTTCTATTTAAATTTTTAAATTAAACTAAATGAGGTTAATTTATTAGAAATATCTTAACTTTTTCTTTCTTAACTTTAAAGGTAACTTTAAAATATTATATTATATATTGTTCTCAATTTTAATATTAATTTTACTATTTAAGTATCTATGAAAACATTTATATTTGTTCTTTACTTATATAATACATAATAAAGATATACTAAACAAAATATATCATCACTTCACAACATCATAATAGTTCAATAAATAACCCAAAACAATATTTTGAAAGAAGAAAATAAGTTCATCAGATAAAGTATTAAAATTTATGATTGTCAATTTAGAATAAAAATATTTATAGAGGATTATAAATATTATATTATCCATCAACATTTCAAAAATTTATTTTAGCATTTATATGGACAATTGTTTGAGGTCTAACCAAAAATAATATATTGACATTTAAATTTAATTATATTCTAATTAATTATTGTAAAATTACAATTTACAAAAGTGTATCAAATGTTTACACAAAAATTAAATATAAAATTATATACATAATACATATGTGAGTATAATGGGTTCAAATTAATATATCAAATAATAAAACAAAATAACATGATCCAATCATTAAGTTCAATAATTTCAATACATTCAAAAAATCAAATATATAGGGGCAAACAAAATTAAATTTTAATACAATGTATATAAAAAAAAATTGAGAGCGCAAGAGCCTCCCTCAAATATATGTAATTCCACCATTGTGTTCAACTCACCTAAATTTGGTATATCAAAATTATATACTTGCCCTATCAGATGAATTAAATGAGTCAATTCATTTAACCCACTAATAAAATATTAAAAAAATTGTTTAAAAAAGTATCTAAAACATGAAAAACTTCAATTATCAAGTCAAATATCTAATTATAATACAAAAAATATATTTATCTATTATTAATTAAATATTAAATATTTAAAGACAAAAGAAGGATAAAAGCTACTAGATACTATGAAATATTTAACTTTTCATTAAAAAAAAACTCCATAAAAATTCCTAAGTGAATCAATCCACCTTCAATTGTCAAGCCAAATATCTAATTATAATACAAAAATATATTAATTTTATCTATTACTAATCAAATATTAAACATTTAAAGACAAAAGAAGAATAAAAGCTACTAGATACTATGAAATATTCAACCTTTCATTAAAACAAAAAAAAAAACTCCATAAAAACTCATAAGTGAATCAATCCACCAACCCACTGAGTTTGCCTATTTAACTCGTAAGTTAAGTAGGTTTAAAGTTTAATATTTAGTTCAATTTATCTATATTAAATGAGTTAAAAATTTCAATCCAATGAATTTAAAGTTTACCTTAAAATGATGGGTCAAAATGAATCAACCTAATTGACTAAATTGGTTTTGACAACTTTAACTTATAAATTTATTATTCGTTTTTTTTAGTTTGACAAAAACAAACATGAAAGATAAATATTTTATTTGTCGGTTTAAATCTAGGCCCGGCCCAAAACTATACGATGACCCAAAACAGAGGATCCAAAATTTTAGGGCAAGTACTTATTTTTTATTTAGAAAGTAACATTTACGCAAGATGACATTATAATCTTCGCGAAAAGAATAATAATCATAAAATCAAATATAATAAAGAGTTAATTTAAGTTAAACATAAGATGTTTAATGTACGCAAGATGATATGTTTAACTTTACTCATTTAATGTATATATCAAACTAGTGTACTTACTTCTCACATTCATTAAATAAAATAATACGATATATTCATTGAGTATATAGTATATAGAGAAAATACAAATACATATATTTAATTATTTAATTCTGGAGAGATTTAATCAATAAATTTTTACATATTATTTTATATTATTTGAAGCATATATATTTATTTACAATTTGGTACGTTTAGAACACTGTATAAAATATAATAGAGTGAGACTTATAAAATTTGGATGTCATACATTTTAGGGGTCAGGAATTGAAGAATATAATAGTGTATGATTATAATTTTTTTATACATGATTTATACTATTATATTTAATTACGACAATAAAAACTCAATTACTAATACAATAATAATTCTTATTAAGTAAATTTGAGTATAATTGATTATATAAATTTATATAATATTATATGTATCAACTATTAACTTTATATAATTCATTATTGTCAAACGGCGGCTCATTATATTACTGATTAAACTTGATTATATTATTATATGAAAAATAAAAAAATATATATTCTAATTCAACACTATCTGTAATCCGACCTTGGTAGAGTTTTGGCGTGAACCAAATGATAGTTGATGTATTGGAAACGTGGTGGCATGTGAATGGATGACGAAAAGGACGAGTGCGATGCATAGGTCCACAGCTCAAGGAAGCTGTATCAGACTTCAGCGAAGCACAACAACAATGTCTGCTACTTAAATTTTTATTTAAAAATCTAAAATTTTTAATTATTAAATAATTTTTTATAATGTATTAAAATTTAAATTGTTAAATTTTCATTCAAAAATTTAAATTACATTACATTTAATCACAATTAAAAATCCTAAATATAAAACATCGATAAACATTTTTAACAATTTATTAAAATATAAATTATTAAATTTTCATTTAACAATTCACATTACATTAAATTTATTTACATTTAAAAATTCTAAATATAAACATTTTAAATACAAGCAATCCATATGCCAAGATTTGTTGGGTGCGTTTTCTTTTGACTGTACTGATAAAATTTGTTAAATACACTTAAACATCTCTCTCGCTTGAGTTGGACTCAATTTGGAGATTTTAAAATATAAAATATGGACAACATCTCTAAATTAAAGAGATTAAAAAATGATTTAAAACAAAAAAAAAAAAACAAGATTTCTGCACAATCTTAGTCATTGTGAAACTCTCTTTCTAACACTCATACTCATTGTGTTATTCATTGTGTGGGCTTTTTGATTTGTACACATTTAAAAAAACATTTTAATGCAACATATGAGAAAGTATTACATCCTAATATTATAAAAATTGATATTTGAATCAAAGTCCTAATAGATATCACCTAGAGAATCAAAGAATACTACTTTGACTCTCAATGCTTCACACTGACCTGAAAACATTGTTTCTAAGTCAATACCTGTCATGGACTGATAGATTCAATATGTGACTTAATAAAAAAAAAAATTGTTGTTTAACTCAGAAACAATGTTTTAGAGTTAGAATGACATCTTGTCGAGTAGAAGATGGTTGATGGGGGGATGTTATATTGCGGTCCCCTCATCCAGATGCAACACCTTGTCCCATCTTCTTCTTCTTCTCCTCCTCCTTCCTCCTTATGCTTGTAGGTTTTTTTGTTGCTTATGAATAATTGTTGGCTTAGTGGTAAAGCTTGAAGGGTGGAAGCTTTACAGATATTAATTATTGAGGTACATAAGATATTTTATTTTGATATTTTTTTTTTGTAAATGTATGTGTACAAAAGTATTTGGCATAAATGGTTATTAATTTTTTTTTTTATCATTAAGGTAAGAAGAATAAATTAGATTTTTTTAGAGTAGTGTACATAACTATTTTTTAAATTTATTTAAATTATGATATTGTTGTAATTTAGGTATCTTATAATGTTGAGATTATTTTTGTAAATTGTTTAAATTATAATATTGTTGTCATTTAAGTATTTTATAATGTTGAGATTATTTTTGCAAATTGTTTAAATTATAATATTGTTGTAATTTACGTATTTTATAATGTCAATATTGTTTTTGCAAATTTTTTATATTATAATGTTGTTGTAATTTAAATATTCTATAATGTTGAGATTATTTTTGCAAATTGTTTAAATTATAATATTGTTGTAATTTAAGTATTTTATAATGTTGAGATTATTTTTTCAAATTGGTTAAATTAGAATATTGTTGTAATTTAGGTATTTTGTAATGTTGAGATTGTTTTTGCAAATTGTTCAAATTATAATATTGTTATAATTTAGGTAGTTTATGATGTTGAGATTATTTTTGAAAATTGTTTAAATTATAATATTTGTGTAATTTATGTATTTTATAATGTTGAAATTGTCTTTGCAAATTGTTTAAATTATAATATTGTTGTAATTTAGGTATTTTTAAATGTTGAGAGTATATTTATAATTTAGTTAGGTTATAATATTGAGAATATACTTGTAATTTACTTAATATATAAATTTACAAATATATGTACTATTTACTTATATAACAATTATTGGGAAATAATTTTAATTTTATTATTTTATACAATTTTGAATTTTTTTAATTTAGCATTTTATAGAAATTAAATTGTATATTTTATTAAGAGGAGAATTAAGAAAATAACGGTGAAAAAGTCAACTTGTAATATAATTTCTATGTTGAAATGCTATACATAATGGAATTGAATATTATGATGGAATGAAATTGAAATTTAATATTTGATCATTTAATTTTAATTGATTACAAGTTATTTGTTTATTAGAGAATTCGATTGTAGGGTAAGAAATGGACAACACAAATGAACCTGTATGTGTATATGCAAATGGAAGAATTTATGAAAGTAACTAAGGTGCGACGTTTGAATGCACCAATGTAAAGATGCTTATGGTGGATACGAATATCAACTTAGTGGACTTAAAACAGGTGGTTGGGCACAAGCTACGACTTTCCTAAGCAACAATGTGTAATGTGTACAATAGTGAGTTCCACCCACTTGGATCGTAAGCGTATTAGCCATAACCCGATGGTCCAAAGTTAGTGCCTAACCCATCAATGATACATGAGAAAGGGTGACCTAAGTCTAACCAAATACGCAACAAAATGGATTGGAGAGTACTAGGGGAACCAAATAGATACGGGTTATGTAGGCAAATTGGACACAATTGTGCCACTTGTCCATATTTTCAAGCTAACTAGTAGTTTGTGGAGTCAACCTAATAATAACATTTTTTTTTTGCCATAATATGTGTTATATGCTTGTACTTTTGTTTATGTCCATTTGTGCATTTCACACAATGTTCCAACATATCCATTTTTACTAACGACGTGCATTTATAGTTAAGCAATGACCAAGCAACAAAAAGTTGTCAATCCTGGGCTAGAAGACCAATCCTTTTTGTACCTATAGACACGACAAATCTCACATGCTATTTGACTTGGACTTATATGGCATTCTTTTATAATTTGTTAACTAACAACCCATGTGTTATTGTTCTTAACATGTACTTGACTATGTAGGGAGATCGGCTTTTGTGTGCTCGACATGTTTTACATGCTGATTGGCTATGTCACCTACTTGTTGCCATAGTAATCTATCTCCACCAAGCTAGTTTTTATAGTATTGCTTAACTTGGTCAATTTGAGTATGATCAAGCATTAGTATCGTCCCTTATGGAGCTATAGCGGCTAGAGATTCACACATTCCACACTATACGTAGGGAGTGTACTATAACACTAATGGATGTTATTGTGCAACTTGGGTTACCTTATGAAGGATTGCCAGTTACAAGACCAACAAACTATATGTGGCTAAATGTATGCAAGCTGCTAGTTAGCGTGAAACCACTAGCTAACCAATTTGATCGACAGTAACTAAGCATGACATGGTTGGCACAACATTTTAATGAGCTCCCTAATGACACAAACAATGAGCAGGTTCAATGCTTTACCCATGCATACATCCTTCGACTCATAGAGGGTATTCTTTTCCCAAATAGGTCATCCCAATAGGTTTACTTGATGTACCTACCCTTACTTTTAAACTTCTAGTCAATTAAGTTGGGGATCTGTAGTTTTAATACACCTATACCAGGAGCTATGTAACTTTACAAATCCTGATAAGTATGACACAAGTAGGTGCTTGACGTTGTTGCATCTTTAGGCATGGGATCGCTTTCCAATGCTTGCCCCATAAAGACTACCTATTTTAGACACCCGTACTAATGTTTACCATTTGATTCTGCCATTGGGCTTTAGATATGCATAAATACATTAAACCTCCTCCTCTATTTACCACACATAATGCATAATCTATATTTTTCCAATTTCACATGTGGAGGAATGTTGGCTGCCCTCCTCGATCTGGAGAATACGCATTATGTCAATACCGAGTTTTCTTATATCAGATGGGGGACAACGAGGTTTGTTATCATACTTTTGTGTACCTATCCTTTTTTTTTTTTTCTGTAATTTACTATGGATAACCTTGTTTATTGACAATGACAAATTATATGGCAACCCTATCAACCTGAGAATCTTTGAGAATTAATTCCAAAGTATTGCTTTGCATCCTACAATATATAGATGGCTTGGGTGCCTTTAATATACTTTCATATTGTTGGATGGCATCAACTAGATTGCGTCCTTCAATAATTTGGTTAGCAATAATTCATCCCTAATAGTCCAACGAACTTAGGTTCCTTCTATATATTGTAGTTGAAGGGAAAAACCATGAATAATTAGTAGCAATAGCATGTACAACTCATAGACATATGGGATAGATTGCGTGATTCTTTGATACATGCACCCATGTCTACTGCACCCACTAATTGTAACTCAACATACATGCGGTGGTACTGGCAACATACAAGTTGATGGATCCATCTCCCGAGCGATGCAGCAGGCTACGTGGTAACTAATATAGTTTATTCACCTTTTCCCAACACTCACTGGATTTCAAATTTTAATTCCGTGCCTTTGTTTGCAGGTTGACATTGCGGAGGACCTTTATAGGTTGAGCTTGCACAACCCTCTATCTATGGAGTACCCTCAATTTTATGGAATTATTGGCCAGGATTGCCAAGATATCTTAAAAGTAATCAGGGAACAACACTTCTCAATAGTTGACCAGTCACCTCATCCAACTTCAAACTTTCCCGAGCGACCCCACATATCAGATGGCAGGCTTAGTAAGTGGGCTCACGAGTACATGTCATTTTGGACACCACTTGTTACTGAGAAAGGCCTATCACCTAGCCAAAGTGGAGCCACAAGTTCATCCATAGTTGTTGGAGGTACATCTCCCACTTCTTCCATCCCAATTACACCATATCAAGACTTCAACATTGTTGGTCTGTCAAAACTTACCATAACCTGTCAATATGGTAATTTTGACGATGCCAAGCCATTGTATTATGTTCTACCTCCTACGAAATCGAGTTATACACCTACTATGTCGTCATCGTTCTTGTTCACCCTACAACAAATGCCCTTTGATATTTACTCAACCTTTACCATTGAATATGGTCATGCTTTCTTCAAATTCAGTGATTCATCCCAACAGTGGTTCTTTACATCACAACAGCCAATTTCTTTGATTCAGTCCCTAATTTTTTATTTAAATATGCCACGAGTTACACCACAAGATGCACAAGAAGAAGAACAATAAGAAAAAGAAGTAGCACAGTTAGAGTCACGACAACCATAACGCATAAGGAGAAAGCCGTGTTGCAGAATCGATAGCCATTATTTCAATGAATAGGCCTATGCGTTTTATTCCTATTATTATCTGCTTAAAACCTTGTACTCGTGACATGTAGTTTGAATCTTTTTTTTATACTAGTGTATTCCCACATATCATTTCCATAACTTACCTAATATATTTAATACTTTTTAAAATGTTTTTGTATTTTTCCAACATGCATTTTATTATTTACACTTAAACACATTTTTTCCTTTCTTCATTGTACAACAAAAATTTTTTTATATTAATTTCATTTCTGCTTTCATCTCAAATTATTCAAAAAATTCCATTAAAAAGAAAAAGAAATTGCATGACTTGTAAAAGAACCTCGTTGAATTTTTTTTCTTAAGTGACTCAGAATGATAATTTCTAATTCTAATAAAAAATATTTACAAGATTCAGAATGAAATTTTTTTAGTCTTAATATATTTTTTTTCAAAAATTCTCGACTAAATCAAAATTATTGTTTTCAATTTATGCTTACATATTGCTATAAAAAAAAATGACTAAATTGAAATGAATGGTTCCAAGTCATTAAATGTAGTATTAGGGTGATTTATAATATATTGTATTTAAAAAAATATATTTAATGCATATGCCTCAAATTCCCCATTGTGTGCCTCTTATTGTATTGCCAATCTTTTAACAGCTAAGTGGCACATCTCACCATTTGCTTTGTGAAAATGACACTTGTGTCTCTAATTATAATTCTTTTAAAAAAGTATTGGTTAGTCTTGACATACTCATATAATAACTGATTTAGTGTACTAGTCCCAACAAAATTATTCTTTTAATGATTCTTACTCTTTTTTAAAATAATTTTAATGATATTAATATACCAAATCAACTGCCAAGTATGCTAGGATCACGTAATATTTTTTTTTCTCTCTTTTGTGTCTTTCTTCGTCTCACAATAAGACAACCTATCCCTCAACCAATTTTTTCTTTTTTAAGTTATGCTTAAATAAAATTAATAAATATAAAACATTATTATTGAAAAAAATTATATAGATATTTAATATTATTTATAAAAGAAATCATTCCAATTACAGTTTCAATCACTTTCTTTAAACAATAAAGAAATAGATTTATAAGACTTGGATAAGTCTTATTCATGTATCATGGAAAGCAGCCAACCATAGCTTGTCACTACGTTTAGAAATCCATAAATATGGTAGGTCTCTTAAAAGCTTAAATAATTTTATTGATAATTATAAGAGGGCCTTTTTATCTCATATAATAACCATTTAATTTTTATGTTTAAATTTTTTTTGCTTCACTTAGCATAAAAAAGCATGTCAATAATTTAAAGGTAAAAATATATTTTTGGTCCTTAATTTTACTTTAAGTTTCAATATTATTTCTTAACTTCATTTAGTTCTAATTTAGTCATTTTATTTTATTTTAAGTTTCACTTTTGATTTGTAACTTTATTTAGTTTTAATTTATTTATGTAATTTTAATTTAAGTTTGATTTTTTGCCCTTAAATCATTTAGTTCAAATTTTGTATTGTAAATTTATTTTACTTTAGCTTGACCTTAATTTTCAAAAACCTACTCAAATAAAGTTTTACCTTGCATTTTTGTTCCATTTATCCATTAATATGTGAAAGCCTAATGGGTTATAGTAATTATTATTTTGAAATTTAATTTTTATCTTATTATTCTACAAACTAAATTGATTGGCACATTTAGTAGCTAAATTTGTTTTAATCTTTGTTTTCTTTAGAGAAATGAAACATTTGAGAGTTTTTTTAAAACTAAGAGAAAAAGTAAAATCTAAGGTAAAGTTAAGTGACTAAATTAAAATTAAATAAATTTAAGGACAAAAATAAATCTTAAAGTAAAATTAAAAGATGAAATTAGTACTAGATAAACTTAAAGAAGAAAAAAAACTTAAAGTAAAGTCAAATGACTAAATTAGAATTAAATGAAATTTTATAAAAACTAAGAGAAAAATAAAATTAAAGTAAAATTAAAGAACCAAATTACAATTAAATAAATTTTAAGGACAAAAATGAATTTTAAAGTAAAATTAAAAGATCAAATTAGAACTGAATAAATTTAAAATAAAGTCAAATGACAACATTACAATTAAATGAAGCTAAGAGATAAAAATAGAACTTCAAATCAATTCAAGTCACCGAAAATTTTTTTTCCCCTAATTCAAAAAAATCTTGGTATCATTTTTGGTGTATACATAATTTTGAATGCACTAATACACTTAGTTATAATATAAAAACATAATTATAATATATATGGTGCATTCACAAATAATATTACAATTACATCCCTATATTATAACTGAATATATTAGTACATTTAAAATTGTAAGTGCCGCTAAAGATTTTACCTAAAATATTGATGAGCTGTAAAAATCATTTTATTCTATTTTTGTTAAAGAATTAATAACGAGCACACAAATATACACCTTAATTTTCGGGTTTTGTTACTGCCAACGGCAACTTGATTTCAATATTCTTCTTAAAGGAGGTCAAATTTTTTTTTTTTCCCAAGAAAACAGCTCTTGATTTCATCGTTTATTTAATAGTTATTCACAATTTGATTCTTAAATGTTTTTTAATTTTTATTTTAGTTATTTACTAATTTTTATTTTTAATTTAATCTCTTGATCATCAAAAAATTATTATTTTTAATTCTTTACTAATTTAAACATTAATTTATTTAACCTCTAATTTGATACTATTTAAAATAACAAGGAATATAAAAAATTAGTAACTTTTTAATATGTGTGAGAGTAAAATGAAAATGGAAAATAATAAAAAATCAAATTAAAAAATTAATAAGTAAATAATTAAAATAATATTATATTTATTCTTTTATATTAGTTATATAAAAATATCTGTTTCAAAAAATAATTATATTTTATATTTTCTTTTTATCTTTTTTTTTTTATGTTTATATGGAAAAAGAAAATAATAAAAAACTCATGTCTTTCATTTTTTAAATTTACTAAAACCTTTACTAAAAAGTGAAAATCATAGCTTTTCATCGTAATCTGACTTAACCCTTGTGTGGGTTCGCATTTCATGATTAGCTAAAACCTTGATCCTCACTTGCCGTGGGATTGAAGAGGAAAGGGATGAAGGATCAGCATTATGTGTGATGAGAGTGAGGTTGGAGCTTAACAAATTTCCCTGCTTGGAAAATAAGCTTTAGCGAGTAGGGACAGCACACCAACACCTCATCGCACGGTACTCATGGCGGTGCCGTTTCTTCAATTTGCTTACCAAGAAAACTGCAACACCCAATCTTAGATTCTTCTCCAACCAACTTTTCAATTCTATTTCTATATTATATTTCATCAAAATTATACAATCTCACTGTATTCATCTCTGCCTATGTGAGCTCTCCAAGCTAGCGATTTGATCTTAACATTAAAATACTTAGTTCCCCGATTAAGAAACCCATATTCCAAAAAGCTTAAGTTCAGAAAAAGAAAAAGCACCCTGAAATCACAAAAAAGAAAAGAAAAAATGAGCAAGATATAGCAAGAGAATCGTTTCCTCGTTGGGGTTGGGTAGTATTTGATCTTCCAGCAGTCATCTCTCCGTTGATATGCTGGAGCTCATTAGGGTTTACCAGTGCATCTTCGGCTTCTTCCTCGTGGTCTCAGTTGTTCTATCCGTCTTCAGAGGTATGTCTTCGTTTTTTATTTTGGCCAGTAAATTTCATTCTATCAATCTTTACAATACTTCTCTGCCCATAGATCAAATCCCCTTGTAAACGGAACTTTCGGTTTCTGAGGAATTTTTCCCCTGAACACGTATACCTAGATGGAATTATGTCTCTTATTGGATTCTTGAGTGTCTTAATTTAGATCTGAGATCAATGTTTCTTTTCCGTCCCAGTTTGAGCATGATTCAGTTGACATTATTGATCAGCTTGATTAGGATACCCAAGATGTTTATCCTTGCTTACTAGGGAAGAAAGTGCGGAACACTGATAAATAATCTTACTTCATCTCAAAAGTTGGTGCACTATTTTTTTGTCATATATATTGAATTTGACTGAACCTTCTCCCCCCCCCCCCCCCCCCCCCCCCTCCCCCACCTCCTCTTTTCTAAAGAGTAGTCATATTAGCTTCTGGATGTGCAGATTGTTAGTTTTGCTTAATTTTCTATTATGCCAATCTCTCTATTGGCATTTGAATTTGAGTGAAGTGCTGAATTATCTAGCCCTGAAAGTTTGCTAGTTGCAGGGTAGTTCGTGATGCACTAGCAGTTCATACTTTGGTTGTTAATATTGCATGCTGGCATTTAATTTAGCTGTACCTGTTTGCCACGAAATGTAAGTTCTTTTCTATCCGAGTCAATTTACTTCTTAGTTTCTTTTTTCTTTGTCAATTTACTTGTTCTATGATGGAATATGATTTAACTTAGTACGAATTCAGAGTTTTGTGATAGCAACTGAGTGTGAGTACAATGTAGTGGATCAACTACCTAAAACTTTGCAAGAGAATGATATGTAATCGTTTACAGTCTAATGTGATATGACGCCCCAATTTCACTTCTTACTTTACAGAAAGACAAAATATTAACTCAAACCATGTGGTATTAGCTCTCGAATAAACTGAGAAGTTGTCTGTAATGATAGGTACGTAAGTAAAGGGGAAAAAATTGTTCCAGGTTTGGTCTTTCATTTGCATTGTTGTTAAATGATGCAATAATAATTTTTCAAGAACTTCTGTAAGCTCTGTTTGCTTCTTTTTAACAGAAGCTGATAAACCACCAAAGTTAATTCTTCTTGATATACAATGCCAGAAATCCATTTTGTTCATTGTTGGTTTCCTCTTCTAATTTATCTTGTAACTTGTTGTACTTTTATTAATTTTCAGATTGTCTGGAGAAAAATGGCGGCTGAGCTTGTCAATGCTGCTACAAGTGAGAAACTGGCTGAAACTGATTGGATAAAAAATATTGAAATCTGTGAATTAGTCGCTTGTGATCAAAGGTATTTACAATGTTCTCATCTCCTTGTATTGTGTTATTTCTTTCTGGTTGATGAATTTCTCAAAATATCACTAAGAGAAATGGGTAGCTGATATATTATAATGAAGTTATTAACAATTGTATAACATTAGCATCAAACTACATGATATACGTTATTAGTATTATGTGTGATAATTCTTAAGATTGTTCTTTTTTTCATTGGAAGATAATCCTTGCAATTGAAAATGATCATTATAGCATGTTATGCCAAATTGATTGCCGGGCTCTTGGGATCCAAATCTTTGTCATCCTAACTGCTTTTACTATATTCCTCAAATTCATTTGTTTCTCGGAACAAAATCTAAAATTAGAGGCCTTCAGTTAAGATGGTAAACAACTGATTCTTGATGCCTAATGTAATTTGTAATTCTAACTATGTTTATCAAGATTTTTGTTCACTACCACATGCAGCCTGGTGCCTGATCCTGGCTGGTGTTTCACTAGATTATGAACATAGATGAGCTCTTTAATGTGCCTGAATAATCCAAGCTGTATCACTTTTGTTAACCGCATATTTTCTGGACATGAAGGCAAGTTAGAGATGTTGTTAAAGCTATCAAAAAGAGACTGAGTAGCAAAAACCCCAATACTCAACTTTATGCAGTCATGGTGAGTATAGTGACTTCCCTATGTTCTGGTGTGTCATAGAAACTTTAATGTGGACTTTTCTAAATAGTTTGCCTATATGCAAAGTTTATGAAAAAATGGAATCTGATGCTGAATTTTTTTGTTTTTTTGGTGTAACTGAACCTGAGAAGCTTGGCTACTATCTCCAACTTAACATTTATGTTGCATGCTTTCCTGCTTCATGGTTTCTTACTAAGCCATTTTAATTTTCTAGCTATTGGAAATGTTGATGAACAATATTGGAGATCACGTTCATAAGCAGGTGATTGATACAGGAATTATTCCTATTCTTGTGAAAATTGTGAAGAAAAAGGTGTGAATTATTCTGTACTCAGGCTATTTTCTTTCATTGATTTTAATATTTCTTATAATATTATTATTTTGTCTTCTTTTCTTTAATTGCAGTCAGATTTGCCAGTAAGAGAACGGATATTTCTCCTGCTAGATGCCACACAAACATCCCTTGGTGGTGCTTCTGGAAGGTTTCCCCAGTATTATAATGCATATTATGAATTGGTGGTAGGTACTAATATGCGAAACAAATTTCTAGGATTCTTATGAGTTGATCTATATTCTAGAATGATTTGATGAACAGGTGGTAGCTAGGCTACTATATTGGCATAGCAAGAAAGCAGTAATGTTCTTTAAGTATATGGTGTTGTTGAAAATCAAGGTGGCAATATATGGATTTTAGTTTTCCTGGACGAAATCATAGGTAGATAAAGCTGATATAGTACACATACATTAATTAAGTAAAAAATTGCATCTCGAATGTGCTGCATTAAGTAATGGTGGTTCAAGCCATGTAAAAGTTATAGTTTTATTTGTGATGATTTTTTGGGAATACTGTACTAATTGATAAGAAATGAGATAGTACTCAGGGCAGCTGTCGCTGTTTTTTTGTCCTAAATCCTGTGGATAGTCTGCAAATATGCTTAATGTCAGACATCTAAAACTCTTTTCTCTGATAATAAAACTATTCTAAGATATAGTTTGTTGCCCAAATTGTAGACAACCTTGACCTTCTATTCCCTTGGTATATGATACAAGTGAAGTGATTTTGTAGGACCACCTTTTTGTCAATATTAGTTTCTTGTACATCCTTTAAATGTCTATGCTGAAGCCAAGGCCAATTACTAAATTCTTTCTGTATGATTTACAGAGTGCTGGTGTGCAGTTTCCTCAGAGTGCTCATGTGATTCAATCAAATCATCCTAGTTCACAACCTAGCAAGCCTAATAATGTACTGAACGGGGAGCAGGCCTCACCGAGGGTTGAAGGGATTGCTCAGCAAGCAGAATCTCAAGCTGTTCCTGAATCTAGGTGACTTTGCTTTTCATTTTTTGTATGCATTGGCTTATATTGGACTGGAGCTTTGGGAGTTCTATTGAATGTCAATCTAAAAGAATGTATTAGTACAATAAGAAATTTTTCTTTTTTCCTTTAATGCAATAAGAAGAATTATTCAACATACTAGTTTTAGGTCAAGTGAAAGGAACCTAAAGAGATAACGGTTGAAACCTATTACAGTCTTTTTTCTGTTTACTGATAAATTAGGCACTGTGATTGATGTTGAGACCTCTAGTGAACTGGTGGAAAAATAACCTAGAAAATGTGTTCTTACCGTCAGATGTTTCTCTAGCAAGAAAATATCTTATTCTCCACACATCTGTTGCAGCATTATTCAAAAGGCTAGTAATGCATTAGAAGTTCTAAAAGAAGTCCTTGATGCTGTTGATACTCAACATCCAGAGGTATGTTGAGATTCTACCTGACTGAAACCAGAATTTGGCACTCCAAGAATATGACTCACAATTTTGTCTTGATTTATAATAAGTGATACAATTGCATTGACATGTCTCGTTATACTTCTCTGTTTAAAATGATAAATTTCTTTTGTTCTTGGGTTTGTTGTTGATAGTTAATACTTAATACTGAGGACTGAGTTTGCTAGGCTCAAATCTGTCTTTGGTAATGGATAGTTTAATTGTTTGGTAGCAATAATTTTATGATGGAATATTTTATTATGGCCCAAGTTATCAGCTTGTCTGCAAGAAAAAAGATCAAAGCCAAAAAAAATAAAAACACTCATGAGCTTTTTCTGATAGAAATTTTGACATTCTAGTATCACTTATTGGTGAACATTCAAGACTTTCAAAACATAGTAAATCCTGGGCCAGATTTCCAGACCAAAAGAGAGGGTATTCAACACAAACACCTATACCCATGATGGTCCCTAAGTTTCTAGTGAAAAATGCAACCATGTTTTCCTTATTCTTTTGTCTAGGTGTTTTTTGCACCATTTCTGGAGAATTTCATGCGATCATCAGGAAGATTATAGCAACAATTTTTTTCTTTTTAAACTAGAAAACAAAGAGACATCTTCAGCATTACTGACCAACTAAAAATAGAGACATCTAGCCACTGTAGGGGGAGGAATTTGTCAATGATTGGAATGTTATTTATTTAGTAATCTTTTGCCTTAAAAATATATTTATGGCTCCTGTGAATAAAAGACGTTTCACCTTTTGCTGAAAATCTGAGACTGTTATGTCATTCTAGGGAGCAAGGGATGAGTTCACCCTTGACCTTGTAGAACAATGTTCATTTCAGAAGCAAAGGGTAATGCATCTTGTGATGACTTCTCGGTAAGGCTGCTTTAAATTTCTCTTTCATGCTTTAGGCCTGTATATATTTACTGCCCTCAATTTTCTGGATTTAGAATGGTTCAGAGTATGCGTGGTAATGCCTTTTGCTTCTGATCTGTTGGTAACTTCTTTAGAGATGAGAGAATAGTTTCTCGAGCAATTGAATTAAATGAGCAGCTTCAGAAAGTTCTTTCTAGACATGATGGCCTTCTTTCAGGCAGAGCTGCAACAACTACTAATCGTTTTGACCATGAAGAGGCAGAGGAGGAAGAGGAGGCTGAACAGTTATTCCGAAGGTACTTTGCCTGTTCTTTAAACCGGCTGCTGTTGTTATTCACTTTTAAACACTGGATTGTGAATATTTCTTCTTCTTTGTATGACAATACCCGGAAGATTACGCAAAGGGAAGGCTTGTGCAAGGCCTGAAGATGAAGAGACTGCATCTGAGTTCCCTCCTTTGGGTTTGCTTGGAGAAAGACTAAATCGTCCACTGATAAGACCATTGTCTTTGGAGCCATCTCGAGAAGCTAATATTCGTTCTCCACCTGCTGTAAATCCACCGCCAAACGCAAATGGTGTCAATAGGGAACCTTCTCGTGTTGCAATTCCTCCACCACCTGCGAAGCACATTGAGAGGGAGAGATTTTTCCAAGAAAACAAAATGGATGGTTCTACTTTGGCTGGCCACATGAGGGGCCTCTCCCTACATAGTCGCAATGGCAGCAGCTCCCACAGTGGAAGCTTTGATTCCAGTGACTGATTTAATAACAAAAGGCCCTGCTTTACTTTCGTTTTTCTATTCCAGTGTTTCAAATATGGAGTTAGAAGATCAAGTTGTGAGAATTTGATGATTTCTGTTCTAGTCGTGGTGGGCGTCATGATAGAAAAACGATAAAAAGGAAGAACACAGCTTCTTTGATTTCATGGTTATATGTAGTGCGTTTTGTGTGTTTTAGTTCTGCTGTTTGTACTTTTCATGTGCAGGTGTGGCAATGTTTTTCCTTCTACAATTTATAGGGAACTAGTTATTTTCTTTTTCCTTCTTTGACATTATACTCTGTTAAAATTTTTTAAATGTACCTTGTTGTTTGTAATTATTCTTATTTGTGGCGAATATCACACCGTGTGACTCTAATGTCTTGTGTCTAACCTTCGTACACAAAATGTCAATAACAATGCTTTACATATATATACAAGAGGAATTTTGTTGAGTATACAAACCAAAGTCATTATGCAATTTTTCCTTCTTCAAATGGTACGCCTGAACTAGGTTTCACAGGTGTTAAGTGCATCGCTCTGTTTACAGTAGCAAATTATACATGTACAAGCAATATGTTTCAATACACTTAATTTATTTGTTTGTATACAATATACGCCTAGTTCTGAAACATGTTCCGAGCAGCCACCAAAATTTAGACACTCTATGCAAGTATTTGTATATCCAGTTCATAGCTGTTAACTTACCATTTACATGTGAACTTCAGGCAAAAAAAAAAACACCATTTACATGTAACCCAATTCTTATGCGACTGGTGCAGTGCATATATAACATTCGTATAATCTGAATAACCGGGAAGTGTCAATTTCGATATTTCATTTCGAATTTTATCGTAAGCAGCGGAAATGGATTCTCTCCATTTCCTAATTTTTATCTGTCTCTTTTTTTCTTAATATAGATTTTAATAAATATTATTTTTTAAAAAAATATGAATAATTGTTAGATCACACACTTTACTAGACATACTATTTCTTTTTAACAGGATAATATCTAGTTTTGAAAAAATTAGTACTAATATCTTGGATATTTAATTATAACATATTAAATGTTTAAACACATGTCATTATCATTTTAGTATATAATCTGGAACAATATTAGTACATGAATAGAATGTCATCTTATTAAGAAAGAAATGTACTGTAAAAGTTGTAGTCTTACATCTTCTCATGTTAAAAGCTATTCAATTTTTTTTCCTCTTCGTTAGGATGGTGTCTTAGTATATAAAATGATCTGAAATATTAGTATTGACAGAGTGTTATGATAATATTTTTCAAAAAAAAGAAGATTAGACAACTGTTAAAGTAACAAATCAATAAAAGGATACCAAATCTGCATGTCAAACAAGAGGAACAGCTAATAGTCATTCCATATCGGTGCGAAGGAATAATTGTCATGTGCTGTAAAGAATATCCAAGTATCACACAATAAATCCCAGCCCATAGTTTCTCTGCCACCAACTCAAATTGAATCGATGATTAACGATGAGAGCTTCTCAGAAACGAACTCCTTCCTTCTACAAAGTAAATGCTTCTAGTAATTACACCATTATCTTGTTTGTTGTAAGAGTTTCTCTACACGTTTATATAGAAAAGGCTTCCACCATATTTGGTGTAACAGAGGCTTTGGTCACTCAAATCCCACAGCAATATCAAAAGTTCCAGTGCCATCTAGTTCTATACACATCGAAGAGGCGTGAACATCCATTGGGGTTGTTAGAATTACAGACAACAAACCTGTTTCGTTCAACCTTCTCATCCTTTCTTCCTTTTTTCTCCTATCATGTTCTAGTAGGTTGTTCTTCCGGGCAGAGAAAAGCATGGCACAATATTAAAGCTTAAGCTACAAATGAAGAGATCGTTACTGCTCAGAAGCAAGTTGAAGAAGATTTAAGCAAGACTGGCAAAGCATAGTCTTAGATGAACTAGCAAGTTTGAAAGTTGACATCCACCCACCAAGTCGTAGGCTATGTTCCTTGAGGTCCAATCTACGTAAATGCCAATGCATTTTTTAAGTAAATTTTTTCCTAGCTCAGTATCAGTTTCTACATGTACTGTTCATTTGAGTCTCATGTACGACAGCCAGCAAATTAGAAGAGAACGTTCGCCTATCTGCTACAGGAACAGGAGTAAATCTAGAACTTAAACAGACAACTTCTGTTCTCATACATGGAATCCATGGTGATTCAAGTAGGCATTACATGAGCAGAACCATAAAGTTAGCCTATTTCCCGTTTATAGTAGTCTTTATTAATTATGATACACATAAATAGGTACTTAACTAGCATACAAATTTAATACTTTTAACAAGTACAAAAGAATTGTTTGGCTTAACTGACTTGAAATTCTCCGCTTGCTTGAACCTCCTTGACCCTCTTGTCATACTCATCTTCTTCATCCTCCTCTTCCTCCACCTCCCCATCCTCATCTTCTGTTCCTTCCTCTTCTTCACCATCCCAGCCAAAACCTTTAACAGGCCTGGATACTGGAGGTGGAGTTCTTGCCTCTCCAACAATTCTCATTATCTCCTCCACACTTTGAACAGGAAAGCTTGGGTTGTCTCTCTGGTAATAGACGGCCTGAGCAGATTCAGTCAGCTCCCTTGGAAGATTCTTTAAAAACCATGGGTGGATTTTAATTTCCTTGATAGTAATTCTCTGAAACCAACAATGGAAGTGGACTGTCAGTTTGCTTTATATAAACTTCTCCTAATTCGCTAATTTTAAAGTGCTCAAAATTTTATGTTCAAAAGCATCTTGTTTGGCAGAAACCACAAACTCTTCATTGCTCCAATGCCATTAATTTCTTCTCAATGTCCTGAATCTTCAAATTAATCCTCAGCAAGGTGAAGATGGAATGCAGTAAAAGAAGACCAAAATCATGTTTTCACAGAAAAGACATTGTAAGAGTGGAAAAGAGGAGCACTGTAAATAGTCCAGTCACACCTAATCTACTGAAGTGAACAAGATGGTGAAGGGAGAATAAAGAGGTAGTTGTAGTAACAAATTTATAACTCTAAAACATAATAGTGACACGAGATAAATAATTTGAAATAACATGAAAATCGAGCTATATTAGATAATGGCAATATTTTAGTCACTTTAAACATCATAAAATATTGTAACATACCCTCATTGGGTTAGCCACAAATATGCGAGAGAGGAGGTGTCTGCAATCTTGAGATATGTGAACATAATCCGGGATTTTGTATTGTACAGCCATGATTCGCTGAAGAGAAGGACACAAAAGGTATAAGAATGGTGTGAATTTTTTTTTTTTTAAAAAAACAACACCAGAAGCAACAATCAAAAAGATAAATATACACCTGAATCGTTTTCCTGAAATTCCTAGGGTCATCCTGGTCCTCAAAGGGATATGCTCCAACCAGCATGACATAAAGAGTCACCCCACATGACCACACATCAGCCAACTATGCCATGAAAAGAAGAAAAACATCATTATATCTCAAATGTAAAAAATAAAAAAACACTAATAATATGTATAGCGGATGCACCTAAAAGCTACTGATAACATGCAGCAGCTGGGTAAGTTTTGTAGTTATAATTCAATATATGTATGAAGCAGATGCCCAAAAAAAGACTAATAATTATTGATAGATAGAGCAGAAATCTTACCTTGCCATCGTATTCTCGCCTAGAGAGAACCTCTGGTGCTATGTAGGCTGGAGTTCCTACAGTGGACTTGGGTCGTGAATGCAGCAAAGATGACTGCACCACAGATAAAAAAGAACTCAACTAACTAAACTATGATTATATCACGGAAGTAGAAACAAGTATGACCTTTAAATTGGATGATATTAAACCTGATACCTTGGAATAACCAAAGTCACAAATTTTCAAGCGAGGTGCTGGGCTTCCATCCAAAAGGGTATTTTCAAGCTTTAAATCTCTGTGGCATATTTGCTGCAAAACAGGAGTAAAACATAGATTCTCATTTGTGCATTTTTTGGAACAATGGGAAGAGGCATGGTTTTTCGTAAACATGAGCATTGAGCATGAGTATACCATGGCATGACAGAAACTGACACCTGATATTAGCTGCTGGAAAAAATATCTGGCCTGAATAGTCAAAGAAACAGCATGAGACAACAAAAACAATAGTAGTACCACCAAAAGCAAAAGAGCGAAAGCAGGAGATTCTCAGAGAGTATGTCAAATTATTGACCTCATCTTCACTGAATCTGCCTGCATTGCATATCCTCTCAAATAGTTCCCCTCCAGCAGCGTATTCCATTACTATTGCTAAATGTGTGGGGGTCAAAATGACCTGAAAAATAAAATCCGATTGAATTAAGTGTACCAAAAAATCAGCATGAGTACCCAATGAAAATGGATCCAACAAGTAAACGACTAAAGTTCTTGCCTCCTTGAATCGAATTATATTGGGGTGTCGAAGGGACCTGTGGTTCATAATCTCTCTGGCCACGTTCTCATCAATCTGCGATTGAAACAGAAATTACTTAAAATCACATATCTCACAAAGGGACTCTTCATTCATCAAGTGCCAATTTTTGAGTTGTAATCATTGACACCTTTATCTGGGAACTGCTTCATCGCTTAACTTAGAGAAGTTTGTTATTAAATTTTCTCTCCTAAGAAACAAGATTGTGTCAAATGAATGTTCATTTCCCTTTTTGGAGTTTTCACAAACCAGAACTCCCACCTCAGTGGATCCTAAGCTAATCGTGAGGTATGCAACAAGTCATTCGTCATTCCGAATGTCCAAATGCAAAACATAACCGCGATACATATGACACTTGCGGGATTCGTTACAACTTAATTATTATATGGCAGGCAATCAAACACAAAACGATAACAAACCTTGCGACCACGCTCGATGTATTTCATGGCGACGAGCTCCTTGGTCTCCTTGTTCCTCATAAGCCTAGCCACCCCAAAATTCCCAGCTCCCAAATCCTTCACCTCCTCGTACTTATCCATACCTTCCAATCGCTAGCGGTATTTCCTCAAGTTGAACAATAACACCAATTATGGCTTCGTCGGAATTGGCAAGCAAGTCCGTCCGAAATCACAGTATCATTTTGACTTTTGAAAACGAGAGGAGGTTGGTCTGGCGGAGGGGCTTGTTGGGCTAAATCGAGTACATTGGAATGCTGGTCTTATATACAAAGAAGGCCAATCACGAATCGACGACGGAACTTTAGATTTGGAGTGAGGAAGAGGAGTGAGCACGGGGGAGTGAGGTTAGAGAAAGGAATAGAATAATTGGTAAAAGAAAATTGAGGAGAATGGGAATGCATGAAGACTCTGGACCACTTTGAATCCAATCAGTGCCACTGCCTTTCGTTCTTCTTTGTTTATGTGAATTTTGATCTTTGATTTTGCTTTTGAGTTTTGAGCTATGGCCTTTGGATGGATCTGCTATTGGATCTCTAAAAACGCCGTAGCGCCAGGGGGACGCAAGGCCTCGCTTTGACTTCGTGATTGCCCTTTTGACAAGGGATATAGCCTTCGCTTTTACTTCCACCTTTTTTTTCTGTCTTTTTGCATTTATGTTTGTTAAAAACTTAAATATTAAAATTAAAATTTCATTTTATTCATATTATTTTTTACTTTGATCTCTCATAAATTTTTAAAACAACATATTTTTAATTTAATTATTTATTTATGAAAAATTTTAATTTATTTTATTTTAAGTACAATTATTGTCAATAATATTTATAAAAAAGGTTAATTTAAATTATTAAAATCATACTAATAATAATTTTATTTGTTAAGCATTAAGTTAAAAAATTTATATACAAAAGATGGAATTGAGAACCTAATTATATAAATGATCAAAATATAAAATATCTCATTTGTAAAAAATAACGAAAATTGATAAAAGTTATATTTAAAATCATTTCATGAAAGTCTAAATTGTAGTGTATATTAAAATAAATTTGGATTCCCTAAATAGACGTGGAAATTGATGGCCTCAAGTAACTTCATCATTAAATCAACAGTACATCACATCGTTAATGACAAGAAATTAATTATTTAAAAAAAAAAACAGAAAAGAAAAGTAGTACGTAGTCGTAGAGGGGTGGAAAGTGGAAACGCGTTGGGATTGGCCCTTCTTTTGGGGAATCAGTATGATATTTTGAGATGCCTTCAAATAATTGAATTGTATTATCTAATCTATCTCAAATGTCAAACGTTCATGTCCACCTCAATCCTATTCCCTCTCAATTAATTCTTGCCTCCATCATTATCCATCTTCGCTTATTTGGACATTATCATCTCCTATTTTTTGAATTATAATATAATTTTTATTAAATTAAAAATAATATTTCATTTTATTGTTTTATAATATAATTTAATTTTTGTGTAAAAAAAAATATAATTATGATAATAAAATTATTAATATGAGTGAAATGTCATTTTATATTCTAAAAAAAATCATTATGTCATAATTAAATAATATGATATTCCTAGACACATGAGATCAATTTCTCTGCTTCTTTTCCATAAAGAAACTTATTTCAAGTTCAAAGCCTCTTTTCTTAATTCCTATCAACTTGGTTTGGTTCGCCATTGAGGAATGCATGCAACAAGTATGCTGATGCAACATCCTATGCCCGTTGGTTGTTGCGCTTCTTTTTATGAGTTTATACTCTTTCAGATATGCTTAATTTATTACACACACAAAATTATGTGAGTTAACCATTTCATCATTGTCAAATAAAAATTAGGATATATTATTGTTATAGTAAATATTATATGCATTTTAAATTGTTAAATTATCAATAACCATATGTAATTATGTTTGTCTAATGACTCAAAACCTAAACAATGCGTATTGTAATAATAAAGAATTCGATTGGGTCAAATAATAGATACAAGAAATTATAATTAAGGAGTTCGTGTAATAATATTTCTTTAGAAAAGTGTATTTTCCATCTTCATATTCATGTTTACGTTTTGAAATTATTTTCAACATTCTTTAAAATATACGGCATCTTGTGAAAGGCAAAAGAAATATAAAGTTTAAATTAACGTGTAAATGAATTTAAAATAAGAAAAGATTAATTAGTTTAGATAGAAAGATAGCGAAAAAAAAAATAACCTCGAAGTCACTGAAGTTTTAAAAAGCCAATTGTGTCGTATAAAGAGAGAGCACGACCCACCCGACAGTCCAACACAATATGCTTCATATTCAGGACATTCATTGAAACACTACCCAAATAAATACATACAATTACAAACCCACCATTGAATGAGACCTTACGTGTGTGACTGTGAAGTGTGTACTTGTCCACTCTCTTCCAACTCGATGCTCCTGCTCTGTCTCTTGAATCCCAAACTCATACCAACAAGGCCTTAGAAGTTGGGCCCAAAACAAAGTACATAAAAGGCATGTTTGGGTTGGGCCTAGTATTATACTAGGACTGCAGGTTGTAAGTGTAAACAAAAGACGTGGAATTAAAAAAATGTCATGAAAACAAGAGCCCACTGGTTGTGCTGGGTGTAACTGACTGACTTGGTCTTTCCTGGAGCATGGCAGGCCGAGGGGGTACACGTCATCAAGTGGGCCTGGCGCAAACTGTTTTAACGGTCTAAAATGCAAAATGAGGAATAGCAGAGACAGCTAGACAGCGATGAGTAATGAGGGTCCTCACAGCGAAAAAGAGAACGATTTGCCACGCATCCTAGGTGACTCTGTCACTGTCTGTTGGATGAATCATGGTGGTAACGTTCTTGCGTTACTCAATCAAGCCTCCTCCATCTGCTTTATTTAATTATTTTGACCGTTCGTGATTTATTTAAAAAATATTGGGGGAATGAGAGAAGAAGTGGGGCCCACATATGGTAAGGTAGGCCATTCCTCGTGGGCACAAAGGGGTTTAGAGAGAAATGATAAGGCCGGCAAAAGCGCCGAAGATTAGCGAAGTAACAGCGTTAAAAAGAGCAGATTGAGATTGTGTGTGATGCTTAGCTAGTAATGGGGGGTCCCACGTTTGGCCATATTGCTTATGATTCCAAGCTGGCCCTTCCCACATTACGGTCCTACGCCATTCCTCTCCCTTCTCTCCCCTCGGCGCTCACTCATTGCTCATTAGCCATCAATAAACCCCGAACGCAACCCCCCCCCCCCCCCCCCCAACATCTCCTTATATAACTCACTTCCTCTCTGTTCTTCTCCCACCATCGCCACCATTTTCCTTATCTTCCTTCTCTCTCTTTTGCCTCTCTTGCTTTCAGATTTGGTCATTTCTGGAGGGATTGTTGTTATTGTTATTATAGGGTGTCAACAACCATGGCTGAGGATGCTTCGAAGACAGCAAATGCAACCCAAGAGTCATTGGTGCAAGTCCAAGAAGTGGTGCTTACTGATGTTCCGCAGCCTGAGAAGACTGCAGAGAAGGAGTCACAACCTGAGCCAGAGAAGCCATTGAAGCCCGTTGAGGAGACTGCAGAGACTGAGGTATCTAAACCTGGTGGTGAAGGTGACGACAAAATGCCTGAATCGGGTTCGTTTAAGGAAGAGAGTACCAGAGTTGCTGACCTTCCTGACAACGAGAAGAAGGCTCTCCAAGACTTCAAGCAGCTCATCCAAGATGCACTTAACAAGCATGAGTTCTCTGTTCCTTCCAACGCTCCTTCTCCTCCCAAAGAAGAGAAGCCTGCGCCCGTTGCTCTTCAGAAGGAGGAGAAGAAGACAGAACCGGTTCAGGAAAAGGCTCCTGAACCGGCTCCATCAGCAGAATCTGCAGAGCAGACCAAAGACAGAGGAGGAAGAACAAGGAGACAAAAAGGAAACCGCACCAGAGGAAGGGAAAGAAGCCACGGTGGCCGTTGAGGCGGTTGAAGACAAAGCAGCTGCTCCCACCGTCGATGACGATGGAGCGAAAACCGTGGAAGCCATTGAAGAGAGCGTAGTGGCGGTCACTTCCTCTGTTCCAGCAGAGCAGCCACTGGCGGCCAAAGAGTCGGAGGACGCAGCCACTCCACCACCGGCGGAGGCAGAAACCAAGGAAACCAAGGACGAAACTCCGCCGCCACCTCCGCCGGAAGAAGTTTCCATTTGGGGGATACCACTGCTTGCCGATGAGAGGAGCGACGTGATTCTCTTAAAATTTTTGCGAGCCAGAGATTTCAAGGTGAAAGATGCTTTCGCCATGATCAAGAACACAATTCTCTGGAGAAAAGAATTTGGGATCGATAAGTTGATGGAAGAAAACTTGAGTGATGATTTGGAGAAGGCGGTGTTCATGCATGGGTTCGATAAGGAAGGCCACCCAGTGTGTTACAACATCTATGGGGAATTCCAGAACAAGGAGCTTTACAAGAAAGCGTTTTCCGATGAGGGAAGGAGGCTCAATTTCCTGAGATGGAGAATTCAATTTCTGGAAAAGAGTATTCGCAAATTGGATTTCACTCCTGGTGGCGTATCCACAATTGTACAGGTTAATGATTTGAAGAATTCTCCTGGACCTGGTAAGTGGGAACTTAGACAAGCCACCAAACAGGCCCTTCATTTGCTTCAAGATAACTATCCTGAATTCGTAGCCAAACAGGTACTACTTTTGAATTTCTCATGCATTGATGAATGCTTACATTTAATGGTTATTGAATGTATTTTGTTCTCTATGGTGTAGATTTTCATCAATGTGCCATGGTGGTACCTGGCAGTGAACAGAATGATAAGCCCTTTTCTCACTCAGAGAACCAAGAGCAAGTTTGTGTTTGCAGGGCCTTCCAAATCTGCAGAGACCCTTTTGAGGTAAAGTTCCAAAGATTCGAAATGTATTTATTTCTTTTAATTTGAGCTTGATTTGTTCTGGATTACAGATTTTAATTTGCTCACTGGATTTCTTCAGATACATTGCTGCAGAGCAACTTCCAGTGAAGTACGGAGGACTAAGCAAAGATGGTGAATTCGATAATACTGATGCTGTCACTGAAATTACAGTAAGGCCAGCAGCGAAGCATACTGTAGAATTTCCGGTTAATGAGGTAGGCTTCTTTTCCTTTGTTTTTTGTAGAATTCGAGAATCCAATGAATGCCGCATTGGAATGAGGAATCTTTCTTAGGATTCCTCTATTCTCAAGCGTTATGTTATCTCTTAATTGTTCGACTATTGCACATGCTGTATCCAACATACTGTGCAGAACCATGCTCTGAGGAGCAATTGTAATGTCAGGAGCAAATAACCTCGATATAAGTAAATGCGGATTAAAATAAACATAGAAAGAACGTATTCCAATAATCCAATTGGAATAAATAAATAAATTTAAAACTGGAACATTTTTTTTGTCGTTTCTGCGGCTTTGTGTTACCTAGCCTATGAGGTCGGAAGTCCGAATTTTGTTTCATTATACTGTTTAGTTTTCTGGTAAGTTTTATAACTAGGTTGATATAAACAAAGTGAACTTGGATACATAAATTATTAAAAATCTGTCAGATATCTCAATGCCGAAAAGAGGCCGTTGATGTTGATGTTGATGTTGCTTTAATTATGTAGACGCACATTTAACCTGTTCATCTTTCTTTTTTCATTGTTATCACTAGAATCCAATTACAGAATCAAGGACTCAAATTTAGAAATAAAACCCACGTGGAGGTCAATTCAACCCTAGGCTTATTACTTCATATATTATGAATCGAAGTCTGATAATATATTTTTGGGAACTTGCAGAAATGCCTTCTGTCTTGGGAGCTGAGAGTGATAGGGTGGGATGTAAGCTATGGAGCAGAGTTTGTGCCAAGTGCTGAAGGAAGCTACACTGTCATTATCCAGAAAGCAAGAAAGGTGGCTTCATCAGAAGAACCAGTGGTTTGCAATAGTTTTGAGATTGGAGAACCTGGGAAAGTGGTTCTCACCATTGACAATCCAAGCTCCAAGAAGAAGAAGCTCTTGTACCGCTTGAAGACCAAGCCTTCTGCTTAGACATGAATTTTGCGTCTCTTCATATGAATAGGATGGGCTTTTCTTAAATTATTATGTTATTATATGTGATCATAAACATCTCTCTCTCTCTCTCTATATATATATATACTCTGGTTTTTTATTATTTTCTTTGTTATTATTTTTATTGTCAAATGTCATGGTTCATTTTCACATTGGATGGGTATCTTTTGGATATGTGAATTGTTTTCGGTGTATAAATTTAAAGGAACTTCTCGTGGGGCCTTTCTCTATATCTCTGTATGTCGCATTGTCTGTTCTCTAGCATAATGTGTTTGATCTGTCATCATCATTGTTTCCTTCACAAGAAAAAAAAAAAAAAGGGAATATCCATGATAGAGTTGGATGTACTATTGATTTTCCAGCTTCGAATTCGGATCATCATTCGCAGTAACCAAGTAAAAAAATTAAGATCATTACAAATAAAATACATGACAAAGTTAATTACCTTATTTAAATGTCTATACACACTTGCAGTACCAAATACAAGTAATTCGAAGAAACACGATCCTGAAGTCAAAGGCTTTGTTCATTATAATCAGGGATCAAGAACAGTTCAGAATTAATGTTCTTATTTTGAAGATAGAGAGCATTCAAATCATGCCTAACGGTAACTTTTTTTTTTTTTGGAGAGTCATGCCTAAAGGTAACTTAAAGCTTATAATTACTCTAATTCCCAAAATCTAAAGCCTTAATAACCCCACTCTGAAGATGCCCCATGTGGAAGTAGAGATACAAATAGAGACATAGGGGGACCCACAACATATTCAGTGAGTTGCTTTAGCTTTTTGGCACCGAAAATCATCATAAAGCTCACTGACCGGTGATTAGTCTATGCAATGTATATATATATACGTACATGTTTTTCTTTAATGGGATTAGGAATGCGTTTGTGAGCCTTGGTTTTTCAAAGACCCTTTTGAGGCTTTTAAGGCATCAAGTGGGGGAAGAGGAGGAGCATCATGGAGAGGAAGGAGCAGTGTGCTTTTGATTCCTTTAGTTAGGTAAAGGCATTGAACATTTTGATGATTTGGTATGACTTGCATACAAAAGAGCACGCATGCAACTCCTAAAGGACATATTGGGTATTAGCACCTCTTCCATCAAAACTAGGAAAAAGAAAGAGGGACAGTAACAAGAAATGCACACATGGCGAGACAATGATGATGATTATTATTATTATTATTATTATTGGAGAATTCCTCTTCTCTAAGCTGAAGATTTCAGAACTTTTATTTCAATTGTTCATATCGCAAATTGCTGATCATAAAATTAGAAGTTATGACTCCATAGTACATGTGACTGGGATTTTCAATTTGGAGCTATTCATTGGGATGAATTGAGTATTTGAAGTTGAAGATGTTTAGTCATATATATGCTCTTGTCTCTAGATATAAAGCTTAATGAGTCGTCAATTTTGGAGAATTTTATGGATAAAATTTATCATGAATAAACATGAAAATATGTATGAAATAAATTTCATTTAATAAAATACTTAAGGTGTCTGCTTACTTTTTGTATTTTATTTTTTAGAAATACAAATACCTTCCTCCAAAATTATTTACAAACACTATAATAATTTTAAAAATTGAGAAATGCCTCTTAATTTATCGAAATTTAAACCCTTATGCCTATTCTCTATTGACAAGTCTCTTACCTCAAACTCTATCATATGTGGCATGGTATTATTCATACCAAAAACAACAAATTATAGGATTTGAGATAGACTAAAATTTAAGTCACATGGAATATTTTTCAATTTTGCCTTTCATGTGATTATATTTTTTATTTAGTTCTTTACGTGTATATATATATATATATATATATATATTAATTTGTCTTCTCATAAAATTATTTTTTCAATTTAATCATTCACAAATAAATATATAAAAAATATTTCGTTAAAAAAGATAAAGAATATTATTGATAAAAAAATATTCATATACAAAAAACTAAATTATGAAAAATAGTTTTATGAATGCTCAGTTAAAAAAATATACTTTATTAGTAAAACTAAGTTAAAGACTATTAATAAGAGACTACAATAAAATTTTATTCGTTTGAGATTATACATTTATTATTGGAAAATAAATATAACAATTTAAATGTCGAATAATGATAATGCCAAGAGGTATTTGTAAATGATTTAAACTTAAAAAGAACATATATATATATATATATATATATATATATATATATATATTCTTTGATTTGTTTTATGGATGTTGAAGTGGAAAAGATGGATGGGAAATGAGGCAAAGTGTAAAGGAAAAAGGGTTAAAGGCAACTCCTGCCATTGCAAATTCACCACTGCATCACCAACCTATCTGTCTCCCTCTCTCTCTATAATTTCTGACTTTCCCTCCCAATTTCACATTACTTTACTGCTCCTCACAGCCCCGCCCCTTTTTTTTTCCCCATAAATTTAATATATTTATTATAAACATTTTCAAAATTTGAAATTATTTTAATAATTTTGGAACCAAATTTTGATTCATTCTAAAATCCTTGATTTAAAACTTTAAGACACAATGTTCAGATACATAATAAAAGAGTTTTAAGTCAGGATTTTTCGGAATAAATGAAATTTAATTTCATATGGTCATTAAAATAATTTTAAAATTTAAAATTTTTTGTAACTATTTATGTTAAATTTGTTGTCATTAAATATCAATTTTTTCTCTTTTTTTGGTTTCTTTTGAGTGAGCTGGTTAGGGGCTGCAATTATTCACCCCTGCCTGGTCCATCACCTACATCATTCATGCCTACCATTCTGTCTTTCCTTGTTTAAAATTGAAAATCTTTTCACAATGATATTTTATTTAATAACTTTTAAATAAAAAATTCCAGTTGTTTTTTTTGGAAAACAAAACTAACGTCCTTTTTATGAGTGATTGTAGTATTGGATACAAAAACTCACAGGAATAATCATTTGGAACAGAGAGGACAAAGTATGGAGGGCGTGTGAGAATGAGTCCTTTCAATCAATTGGGTCCAAAAGGACTTGCATGCAAAAATGTAGCCCAGAACGGGCCTCATCAAAACATTCCAAGCCCAAAACGAATCACCCTCAGTTCATGGAGAATTTTCAGTAATTAGAAGTTAATAAAAAATTATTTTTTATTTAATATCTTTTTTAATTTAATAATAATAAAATATTAATTTTTAATTGTTCCAAGCCCATCATTGACCTCTCTGTTTCTGTCTATCCCAGAATGATTCTGTTTGTTTCTCTATTCAAGGGAATATAAACTGATAGTTAAATTTTCTCGATCAAATTTAAATGTTAGAGTTCGCCTTAATCACTTAAAGAAAAGATTAATCTGAAATTGCAATAATTTTCTAATAATAATAATAATAAATTGAATCTCATTATCCAGATTGTATATATAGCACTAATTCTATGTTAAAAAATTTCCGTCGCAACTACTTTTTATCTCAAAACGTAGATACAGTGGACGAAAACTTTGGTTGATGTCAAACCTAATCATAGTTTAAAAAATTTATTTAATTAGATAAATTTAGTTAAAAAAATAAAACACAAATTAAAAAAATATTATTAGAAGATTTTATTTTATAAAATGAGTTGAGCTTCAATTTTTTAAAAATTCAAATAAATATTATTTTAATAAAAAATTACTTATAAAAAACTTAATTAATTAGTATAAAAATGTAATTTGAGAATTAGGATAATAAAAATAAAATATATATTAATTTTAAAGAGGTAAAATATTAATTTAATTAAAGGTGTTAAAACGGGTTTGAGGGTCGAGCTCATGTAACCCACCTAAGAGGTGAGTTGGGTTGAGAGGTTTTTTGAGAACCTGTTTAATATATTTCTATCAATTTGACCAATTTAACCTGCAAGTTAAACGAGTTAGCTCGCAGGTTAAATGGATTGTCCATTACAAAAAAAAAAAAAAAACAATTTTTATTCACTGAATTCAACGTTCCAATCCACTATACTTTCCTATTCAAAAAAATTAACCCTAATATATGTGTTATGTTGTTTCTATTATTTTGTAATTTGCTATATTTGAATATTCTGCTCATAATCATATTCTTATTATTAATAAATTAATAAATTATTGGATTACTCTACTTGTTTTAATCCGTTGAAAATTATTTTTTATTTAGTTTTTTTTGTTTATTTATATTGATATAGAAATTGATTGATTAAATAAGACATGTACTTAAAAAAAAAAGTCATATTTAAATTTTTATAATTTTTTAATTTTTTGGTAGGTTAAATGAGTCAACTCGCTTAACCTACCAGGTGGAGTGGTTTGAGATTTTCAACCTATCACTTTATGGTTGGTTAAACTGATTGACTTATTTAACCTACCAACTCGGGTGGGTTATATTGACCCACTTTGATAGCTCTAAATTTATTAGTAAAATTAATTCATTTTTAACTCAAAATGACTATACCTAAAGTCATATATTAATATAATATGATGTCTTAATAATAAAAATAATTAATGTCTTTTATTTAAAGTATTTATGTAAGTAGAATAAATAATTTATATTTATAATTTTTTATATATATAATCATACAAATAATAATGATTAAATATACAGTTTATTTTATATTTTAAATAATAAATAAATTTAATTTATGACTAGAAAAGATTCATTAAGTTCAATAAGTCTAATTCTAAAAAATAAATAAAAGCTCGAATCCAAAAAAAAAAAGGTTCAAACTATTTTTTTTAACCAATCTGACCAAATTTTTATGAAATTGACCTGATGAAGAAGACCAATTTACGCAGATAAGATCCTGAATCTACACCGTCAGACTTCAAATACGTTCTAAAATAATGTTCCCATTTGCATACGATCAAAGATTTTAGTTCATACGAGTCATTGATATAATTTACAGAAACCCTTAATAATCATGCTACGTATTTCAAGAAAATATACAAATCAATACATGCATCCAGAAATCATAGAAAGACCAAATCTGAAGTCTGACAGATAAAGATAAGAAGCATGCCACGCCAGCATATAATGGCAACAAAAAATGTTGTCTCTGTCCTTCTTTTGTTATCGGGAGTTACGTCTCGCCATTGTTTACAGCTTACGAGAGGTGTGTGAGCAGAAGATTTGCAGGTTTGCATGTGAAACTGATCCTCTGAATTGCTATCAGCTGGGAGTGCAGTCTTGAAAATTTAAATATAAGTAAATTTGATAAAAGTTTAATTGTTTAAATTTTAAAATATTTTTAAAAATTATTTTATATTTATTAAAATTTGAACTATTGTATAAAAATTTAACTTTGGTACAAAGAATTCATATTCCTGTCAACCCAAGCCTGGTATACTGGATTTCCTGTATCATGCATGGAGAGTATGAAATTACGAACGTTGTATATAATTCAAAAATATTACTTTTTTAATAAATTTTAAAACTATCCTCTTAATCTCGAAAGAGTGAACGATGGAAAAACTCCAACTTTAACCATTACCCAAATCCTACCTACTCCACTAAACACGAAAAACTCAGATCGTCCCATGTGAAAACATATATACTCATATATAGGTTTCTGGGATTTACACAATGTCAGATTGTCACGTGACCAGATGCCTCTTTGCCCAATCTCTTTCCTTGTCTCTGCTTCCAACTTCCAATACATATATGTATATATATATCAGACGACCCAACACCTATCTCTGCAATTCACGCTTGTGTTCATAATTGAACTCCATTTATATCATTCATCTAGAGTTAACTGGTGAGGGGCGATGGAGAGGAAATCATATGGGCTTTTCTTGTTGCTCCTCATTGTCTTAGCTGCTGGTAAGATTTTTCTACACATGTCTCACACTTCACTGTCTCCCGTTGCTTTTGATTTACGTATAAGTGATGAATGAATTACTTGTGTGCTGCGTTTTGAGAGCAGAAGTGGCGGTGCAGACAGAGGCAAGAATGTGCGAGTCACAGAGCCACATGTTCAAAGGAGCGTGCTCGGGTGACCACAACTGCGCGCTGGTGTGCAGGAACGAAGGTTTCTCCGGCGGCCGGTGCCGAGGGTTCCGGCACCGCTGCTTCTGCACCAGGCTTTGCTGAAACTAAACCACCCAATGTCCAACACAAGACTATAAATCTATCTGTGTCGTTTCAAGAGATAGGAGTAGGCTAAGAGTTGAGACTAATTAAATAAAATATGTAGTTGTACTCATCTCCAGTTGGAATGTGATGAGAATAAACTGATTTATCGTTCTCTCTTGGGTTGGCTTTGTGAGTGAGAGTTATCAAGGAGCATCTTCTGGTTAGTATTTCAATAGAGGCTACCATATATGGACTTCGATCCATTAGTTTGTGTTCTCACCCCATATGTATGTTTTAATTTTTCGCCTGTCTTTAACTTCTTGCACGCTTCATCATGTTTTATTTGGCTTAATGATAATTGCAAACATTCCCAGAAAAATGGGTTACAAAATTTTCAAGGCGTTCTGCTATTGTACAATTAGTAGGATAGTGTAATTTATATAATGTTATCGGGCGCTAGATTAAGGTATTGATAATGTGCATTGTTGTTATTAGTAATTAGTTCGTAACACAATACGAAATGTTGGCATCACGTTAAAGAGTTGCTTCCCATATATACACAGATGGGCCATGATTAATTGTACCAATATAATTAATTTTTTTATGTGCACCGTAAGATATATTCATATTTAATGGGAATTAACTTTAACTTAAATGCTTTCTCATCCTTTTTAATTTTATAAATTTTTTACATTTTGACTCCTTAATTTAGAAGATAATATCGTTTTCTTAGTGTTTTGAAACGATTCAACTTTGTCCATTTGTTTCAGAAGTGATATTGTATTTGATGCCAAACATAATAATTTGCTGATTTAGATATTATTTATTTAATTGACATGATTAATATATAGATTTAACGACTAAGTTAACATATTGTTAAACTTGATATTAAATTTTTTATAAATTTAAAAGTGGAAGAGCAAAATTAAATTATATTTGAAAATAGGACAGGGCATTATTAATTTATAAACTAAGCAAACCAAATTAAAAGTTTTAAGAAATAAGTGACAAAAATATTATTAATCCAATTAACCTCTACACGTGCTTCTACAGTCACAGAAGGTGACATGATACGTACATATCAAATAAAATAATATCATTGTCTTTACCTCCCATTGCAATCAAATAAGAAAACTTCCTCCAATAATTGTCAATTGTAGAACACTACGATCATTCTAAGTTACAACAACCTCGTGCATCCACAAATTTCAAAGGACATCAATATAATCACCATAGAAACATAACATATCCTCTTGTAACTGTATGACGAGGGAGGATTTCGTAGGTTTCAAAATAGTAAGTAGTTTGAGTTTAGTATTGACTAACGTTATTGATCAATGTGATATTTTACTTATACAACAAATACATTTTTATTTTTTTTTCTCTCTAAAGTGCCATTGTTTTTATATTGTCGACTTACATTTTAAAGAAAAAGTGATATAAAGAGAAATAAAACTGCATATAAGATTCACTTTTCTCTTTTTATTTACTTTTTTTTAAATCTCTCTTTAAATATCAGTATATTTGATAGTCAGAAATCTATTCTCCTAATAAGTTGTTTACCAAGTTTTAATGATAATTTCATGCCATAACAAGCAAACCACCTTGTCATAATCGACCTTTCGACGAAAAGGAAAAGAATGGGTTAAAATTGATTCTCAAAATGAATCTTGAAAATCAATTTATTGGAGTCGCCACCAAAATTTTTTAATGGAAAACTTTGAGAAACTAATATAAAACGGAAAAAAAAAAAAAGCAGTATGCGAAAATAGAGATGAGTTCGAGAGTTTATTTGAGTGTAGGACAAGTGTCAGACAATCCACAACACTCAAGGACGGTTATTTTAAATTAGTTAGAGGAGATATAATATAGCTTTAATTTATCTCAATTACCCTTTTATTGACATGGATGCATGTTAAACAAAGAGGACAAAAACAACAAAACTGGCAAGCAAACAGCTAGATATTTACAAAGGATGAACTTGACCTATGATAAAAATCTAGGATCTACGTACCTTGTAATAGGGATCAAAATTCATGTAATTCAACCAAAATGTCGTATGTATCTGGTGTTTTTATATCTTTGTGAAAAGACTCTGAGAGTTGTAATTGGATAGATTTTTACAAACCAAACGGGACTGGAATTTGATTGGTGAGTTTTATTTTGTGAAATTAATCGAATATCACTTCCTGGGTCCTTTCATTTTCTTTCCTTTTAATTTTTTTTGGCTTATTTATTATTGTTATTATTTTTTTTAATTTTTTAACTTTTATTTTGAAATTTAAATGAAATGATAATGGAAAAGAATCTTGGGATTTTTTTGAATTTATATATTTTTTATTTTTGATTTCATTTTAATTTTGAAAGTGAGATTGTAATTAAAAGGAATTTTTTTAGGATTTTTTATTTATGATTTTTTATATTTTTGAAATTATAATTTATTTTAAACTTAAAGTAAAACTATCATGGAAAAATATTTTTAGGATTTTTAATTATGAATAATAGGAAAAATAAACTTTTTTTCGAAATTATTCTCACTTTGTATATTGAAAATAGATATTAAGTTTCAAAACTTGAGGAGACTTAAGATCTCACACCGCTTCTACTAGTTAACTTTTGAGTATCTAAGGAGATCAACAAATACCACATAGTAACCCAAAATATAGAAGAGATTATTTGAGATTTCTTGGGATTTTTATTTTCATGATTTTTTACTACAAAACCATATGTTGACTTTTAAAGCCTAAAGAGACTAAAGGTTTCACATGTTCCCACCAGTTTACTCCCTAGGTGCCATATGAGAAAAACCTCACGCGACGATTATTAAAAGTATAAAGGTAGATTATTCCGATGACTTAGAAATTTTGTTTTGAAGTTTTGCCAAATTAAAGCTTGTCTTTTTCAAAGTCTAAGGAGATAAAAAAAAATCTCACGTGACTTTTGTCTTAGTGCCTAAGGAGACTAGTGTTCTCACGTGGCATTGTTGAAAATTAAGATAGGATAATAATGATGATACCAGTGGTGCAAAGAACAAAATAAACAATAAAATAAAGTAGAATAAATAAATAAATAAATAAAATTTTAAAAAAAGGTGTTAAAAATATGAAAATAAGAGACCCCTCCCACGTTTTGCCATGTACGTACAATAACAATTCATGCATTACCATACATATATGGCAATGTCCCTTGGTATATGTGTGTGTGTGTGTGTGTGTATATATATATATATATATAATAAATCAATAAAATAAAATAGATAAAAAAAAATTTTGTTATTATTTTTATGTGTACCCCTCAAGCTATCATGCATCTTAAGACTAGGGGGTGGAAGCTAAAACCCAAGTGATGGAATGAAATGGACCATCCAATGATAACCATTATACCATAGTTGCAAGTTTAAACTAACAGGAGATCAACTGAAAAAAAAAAAAGGAAAAAAAAAAAAGGAACAAGCATCCTAGTATCCCGACACTTACCTCACGATGTAAACTAGTCATGTTTCCACATTCCTGCTTTTCCTCTTCTCCTTTCTTCTTCCTCTGCTTCGTACTCATGCCCTCTTCTCTTCTCCTCTTCTTCTTCTTTCTCCTCGGTTTCTCTTTCCTCTGCTCCTTCTCTTTTGCTCTGCTTCACACCCATGCCCCTTCTTTTCTCTTTTTCTTCTTCTTTCTCCTCTTCTCAGCTTCAGCTCTCAGTCTTCCTCTTTTCTTCTTCTCTTTCCCTATTTCAGGATCCCTCTCAATTTTCTTTTTCTCTTCTTCACCTTTTCGGTTTCGATCTCCCTCTCGATCTTCTTCTTCCCCCTCAGTTTATCTGTTTAGCCCTGTTTTCAGAGCTTGGAACAAGGGCATAATTCTTGGCTCCTTTCTTTTTCCTGGCGTTTCTCTTGTTTTCTTTCTTGATTTCCTCTTCTCAGCTTTAGTTCAGTTCTCCTTCTCTTCTTCTTCTTCTTCTTCTCTCTGGTTCTTTCTTGACCCACACGTCTCGGCTTCTTTCTTCTCCTTCTCTTCTTCTTCCTCTTCTCCTTGGTTCCTTCTCGACCCTCACGTCTTCTTTTTTTTCCTTCTCTTCTTCCTTTTCGTCTATCTGGTTCTTTCTTGGCCCTTACGTCTTGGCTTCTTTCTTCTTATTCTCTTCTTCTTTCTCTTCTTCCTAGTTCCTTTTCGGCCCTTACGTCTTAGCTTCTTTCTTCTCCTTCTCTTATTCTTCCTTTTCTTCTCTCTGGTTCTTTCTCGGCCTTCACGTCTTAGCTTCTTTCTTCTTATTCTCTTTTCTCCTCCTTCTCTTCTCTTTAGTTCTTTCTTAGTCCTCATGTCTCGGGTTCTTTCTTCTCCTTCCTTTCTCTCTAGTTCTTTCTTAACCTTCACACCTTGGCTTCTTTCTTTTCCATCTCTTTTCTTCTCCTTTTCTCCTTTTCTATCTCGGAGCTCCTCTCTCTATATATCCTTAGTCCACCGAGCCCTATTACTTCCTTCTTCCCTTCCTCTTCCTCCTTCGCTCTCTACACTATCTCACGTCACTTTCTTTGTCTGTGACATTCTTTTTCTATATAGGACCTGGACTAAGAGAAGAGAAAAGTTCCTGTTGCCTGACCCCATTACCTCTCATTGCTTCCTCTAGGTATGTCTGGTACCTAGGTTCTTCTGCTCTGGATGCCTTTTGTTTTTTTTCTATTTCACCTTAATCTCCCTCAAGTTTCCCTATCTCATGTTGCTTTCTTCATCTGCTACATTCCTTTTCTGCATAGGATCTGGACTAAGAGAAGAGAAAAGCTCTTGTTAGCCAATACCTACTTGTTATCTCTTCCATTTTAACTTTCTCATTTAATCTATTTTGTCATTTATTTTTAATTTAAATTCTCATTTATTGCCTCTTTTGCTTCAACACTTATTTTTTTATACATCTTTCTTTTCTTTTCCTTTTTAATTTTAAGTCATTGCATTTTACATTTTCGTTTTGGTTTTAATTTCCCTGATTTTTATTATTATCACTATTAGTTTTCTTTTTTAGTTTTTTTTTACTTTTCAATTTTTATGTTTTTTTACTATTTTTCTTCTTCTTTTTTTCATGATTTTTACTTTGATTTATTATTATTAATTATTTTTTTATTTTTGGGGTTTTTATTTTACTTGTCTTAAAATCTCCCATTGTTTATTTTTAATTTCAACTTGTCCCCTTTTAAGGTGTCATTTGAGTCTTGTTCCATTTTTAATTTTTCCCATTTGCTTAGTTATTAATTGAATGGTGAATCCATTAAATAATCATGTAATTAGGAATGGGGTATTCACAGTTGCCCCTCTTTACTTGTCTCTTAGGTTAGGGAAGCGAATACTGTGAAGAGTTTACCCAACTTAAAAGTAAGCAAAAACGTGAACACACCATTCCTTATGCTGAGAGAAAACAAGTGAAAGGGAGTCTTATAGGAATCAAGGCCTGGATAGGACAGTAAGTTGCCTGGACATGATGCAAGACTTTTTGAAAGAAAATTGCCTGGACATGATGCAGGGCTTTTGATAGAAAACATAAATCGCTTGGACATGATGCAGGACTTCGAATGTAGATTGCCTAGATATAATGCAAGACTTTTTGGTAGAAAATGTAAATTTCCTGGGCACGATGTAGGACTTTGAACATAAATTGCCTGGACACGATGCAAGGCTTTTGACAAAGAACGTAAATTGCCTAGACACAATGCAGGACTTTTGGCAGAAAATGTAGATTGCCTAGACATAATGCAGAATTTTGGTAGAAAATGAAGATTGCCTGGACACAATGCAGGACTTTTGTATTGATTTGAAGAGAGGTGTTCACCCTGCATGGCTTACGCTACCATGCAACACAATGCATGTACCCATGTAAGACACATACCATTGTACTCAGACTGTAGCATGATTCGTGAGATGTGATATGACACGCATTTGTGTATAAAACGCATGATGTATATGCTTGTCTTCATCTTTAAAACATCGATTTATAACACATGGTAGTGTAGTGTAATGTATGCACATGTATGGGACAAAATGATAGACACAGAGGGTCTGGTATGTATGGTAGATGAATCATACACGTTTTTATAAGAGAGTGAAAATTTGGTTATCATTGACATATTCCAAAAGTGATGCCTATTCCATGAGCATTAGAGATAAGAGAACGCTATATGAGTGTAGAATTTCTACCTTTTCCTTTGGAAACTAGAGGAGTAACATATTAGGTTATAGTTTATGCTGGTTAGAAAGAAAACCATATTGCCTTGAGTGAAAGAATTATCTAACCAAACTTTTCTTGTTGTGACCTTTAATTCATCGTTTTAACAGCCGATGGTTAGCACAACTTTATCTCTTTTGGCCAATACATGGCAGGCTTAGTTTCCCTTGCTTACAATAGACCAAGGGATTTTGAAAATGCTTCATCTCTTTTTGCTAAGTAGTCCGATAACGAAAATAGAAAGGCCTAGACGTGTATATGTTTCACACTTTAAGCTTTATCTCCAATAACTGTGTAGAGGCACTTACTCAAAAATTAAGAATGTTTATGGAAATACGTATCATTAGACATTATCTTGAATGACATATTCACTTGAATGCTTATTTTGCATATTGAATGAATGGAGAAATTATAAAAATGATACGGTTATACAGAAAGGAAAAGAGTAATAAAAAGTAGGTCTATTAAATAAGTAAGCGGCTTTATTTTGAAGATAGATCACATGGTTTTAAGGAAAATAGGTGATAAGTTCGATACAAATGAAAAGGAGAACAAAAATGGTAAATAGAATATCTTTGATTTCTAGCTCTAGGTGGCACTGGTTGCTTGCGCTTGGTGCTGCCTTGGATACATATATTTTGAAACTGATTGATGAAGATATCTTTAAAGATCCTTTAAAGTAAGTGATTTGGTCTTTGTGTGGCTTTTCTTCATTCATTGTCTATTGCCCTAACTTTTGGTTAAACTGCCTTTTCAGGTTTTTGACTTAACGGGTCTCGATTGTAAGATCTTTTTTCTTTCTTCCTTTCATTTTTTGTATCATTTTCATTTTTATGCAAAGTCTTCACTGCATCTAAGTTAATTGGTTTTCCTAGCTCTCTTCCCTCTATGTTGGCAAGGACTAATGACCTTCTAAAGAATGCTTGTACCACGACATATGGACCCTCATATAAAGAAACCCATTTGCCCCTATTGTTCTTCTGATTCGGGAGAATCTTTTTTAAAACCAACTCCCCTAGTTTGAATTCCTTGGGACAAATCTTTTTATTGAAAGCCCTTGCCATCCTTTTCTGGTATAGTTGCCCATGACATATAGCTACTGGTCACTTTTCTTCGACCATATTCAGCTGCTTGTATCATGCCTTTACCCACTCACTCCCTTCTAGGTTGAATTTTATCAACACATAAAGGGAAATGATCTCAACTTCAATTAGGGTGACAGCCTCCATGCCATATACTAAGGAGTAAGGAGTTACCCCTGTGGATGTTCATATTATCATACGATACCCATGGAGAGCATAGAGAAGCATATCATGCCAGTCTTTATAAGTGATGGTCATCTTGCTGATGATATTTTTGATATTCTTATTTGCTGTCTTAATTGTCCTATTCATTTATAGCCGATAGGGTGCGGAATTATGATGCTTAATCTTAAATTGTTTGCATAACTTCTTAATGTCAGCCCCATTCAGGTTAGGAGTGTTATCAGTGATGATCTTTTCTAGTATCCCATATTGACATATGACATTTGATTTCAAGAATAAGAGAAAGACCCTTTGGGTAATATTGGAGAACAAACATGCCTCTATCCATTTTGTGAAGTAATCAATGGCTACTAAAATGAATCGGTGTCTATTAGATACCTTTAGATTAATAGGACCGATCACATTGATTCTCTACATCGAGAATGGCCACAGTGCCACAAGGTTGTGTAGGGGTTGGGGTGGAGCATTGATCCTATTAGCGTATGTCTAACACTTATTGACATTTTCTCACATAATCAATGTAGTCTTTCTCTAAGGTTAGCCAGAAGTATCCACATCTTTGAATCTGTCTAGTCATGGTATGACCATTAGCATGAGTCCTGCACGTTCCCTTATAGATCTCTACCATTATTCTTCGTGCTTCTGGTGCGTCCACACATTTCAGTAACGTGCGATCCCATGACCTCATATACAACACTTCTCCGCTAAGGAAGAAGTTCATTGCTAATTGACGAATAGTCTTCTGGTATTTTCAGATGCCCCAGCTGGATATCATTGAGTTTGGACAGTTTTTTATGTTGTGGAACCACGGTTGCCTATCACTTTCTTCCTCCACATTCAAGCAGTAAGCTAGGGTGTCCTAGGTCTCAACTTGTATTGGCAGCACGTTGACTCCACAGTCTAGCTTGATTAGTATGGCGAGAGTAGCCACTGCATCAACAAACTGATTTTTATCACTGGTTAAATGTGTGAAGGTTATCTCCTTAAACTTTGACATCAGTTCTGTTAGGTACTTTTAGTATAGGATCAGTTTGGGATCTTTGGTTTGCCATTTTCCATTTACTTGATAAATTACAAGGGTTGAATCTCCAAACACGTTAAGATCTTTGACACCTAACGCTAAAGCTGCTTGCAAGTCGTTGTCATAAGCCTCATATTCCGTCACATTATTTATGTAGTCAAAACTAAGCATGACTGCCACTGGATACTGTTTACCTTTGGGTGATGTTATCATTGCCCCTAATATGCTCCTGTGTATATTGGTAACCCCATCAAAATGCATTGTCCATTTGACCTCCTCTGGTTCATCTTCCTCAATCGTCAAAATATCTTCATTCAGGAACTGAAAGTCTAATGGTTAGTATTCATCCAAGGGATTAGCTGCCAAATACTTGCCTATAATGCTTCCCTTAATTAATTTGCTAGTCATATACTTCACATTATATTATGAAATTATCACTTGCCATTTTGAGACTCTTCATGATACATGAGGACTTTAAAACATGTATTTGATTGGATCCATCCTGGAAATCAACCACGTGACATGGTATAACATGTACTGCCTCAGTCTCTTTGTAGTCCACACGAGACCACAATAAGTCTTCTCAATTAATGGATACCATGACTTGCATTCATTAAACTTCTTGTTTGCTTGGTCTTTTCTTCCTAACTCATTATGTTATCCTAATACAACACCCATGGACCCCAATTGGATCGTTAGATAAAGGATGAAAAGTCGTCTTAAGGTAAGTGGCACAAAGACAATGGGATTCAAAAGGTATTCTTTTATCCTGCCAAACGCTTGCTGGCAGGTTTCATCCAATTCTCCTAGTTAGTTCTTGTGTAATAATTTGAATATTGGTTTACAAGTAGCAATTAGGTTTGCAATGAACCTAGCTATGTAATTCAAACGCCCCAAAAACCCTCAAACTTTTATTTCTGTATTAGGTGGTGGCATGTCACGAATTGCCTTAATTTTATCAGGGTCTACTTCTATTCCTCGTTTACTGACGATGAATCCCAAAAAGTTTCCCTGATGTGGCCCCAAATATGCATTTATTAGGATTCAATCGAAGTTTGTACTGTCGCTGCCTTTCAAAGAGCCTTCGTAACATAGCCATGTGACTCTCTCCTTTAGCTGGTTTAGTGACCATGTCATCCACGTATAACTCTATTTCTTTATGCATTACATAATGGAATAGGACTATCATCACGGGCTGATAGGTAGCCCTACTTTGTAGCATAAGGTTCCTCATTGAGTGATGAAGATGGTTTTCTTTTTATCATTGGGGTGCAAAGGGATTTGATTGTAACCAGAGTATCCATCCATAAAGGAATACTTGAAACTTTTTGCTGTATTGTTGACTAGAACATCAATGTGAGATAAAGGAAAGTCATCTTTTAGGCTGGCCTGATTTAGTTTCGATAATTGATGTACATTCTCACTCGCCCATCTTTATTTAGTACGGGGACTATGTTTGCGACCCATTGAGGGTATTTAGCAACTTCTAGGAAACCAACATCTCATTACTTCATTACTTCTTCCTTGATTTTGAGAGACATCTTTGGGCTCATCCTCCTCAATTTTTGTTTCTTAGGCCCCACATTAGGGTACAAGGGTATTTTATGGGCAGCAATTTTGGGATCTATTCCTGATGTATGACCAAGTAAACACATCCATATATTCTTTAAACAGATTAATCATTTCTTCCATTTTCGAGTTATCAACTATTTTTAACTCCTTTTTATCATCCTCTGTCCCTATATTAGTTACTTAGGTATTTTTTCATGCAGGGTGATTCCCTTTTCCAAATATTCTATTATTTTAGTAAAGGTTTGAGATAACTCATCATTATTATTAGTTTCTAAATCATTCATATCAGTGACAACATGTGGCTTATTCAAACAGTACCCAGGTACTTCTGCTTCTGACAAGAGTTCCGAGGATTCAAACTCCCTAGAAAGTAAGTAAAGAAGGCAAAAATAAATATGAAAATGTAAGATTTGAATAAGATTATAATGAAAATATTGAAATTATTGCATTCATTCCATATTCAAAATAAGGTTCAAATTATTAGCTATTACAAAAGCTCTTAAAATGACATTCAAAATATTACTCTAATGACATGACATCTGATAACATTTCAGATTCCCAGTTGTTAAATGCTTTTCCTAACTCACCCGACTAGATCTACATGGCTTTCGTGTGTTCTCCTTCTTCTTTGTTTGTTATTACGACTGGGTAGCCCGGGTGCATTATCTCAGTAGAAACAGGAAATGTTTCTCGCATGTGGGGTATTTCTATTTTCCCTCTTGGCTTACCCTCCTTCCATCGTGCCCCATGAGTCTTTATAAACAGCTCGTATCCTAACCCTTGCATCTCAAATTTTCAAGTTAACTCAACTAGTTCTCCTTTGCCTTATAGCTTTGCACCCAATCCTTTTCCCTTTTGATATCCACTGTTCTTTATGATCTTGGCCACTGCTTGGTTAACATCCTTAGTAGACTCCCCAATTTCCAATGTGTTCTGGTTAGTACCTTTTGTAGACTCCCTAGATTTTAACACCTCTAGACGTTAGTAGGAACTGTTTACGACTTGTTCGGCATTCTCAATGTATGGCACCGTGCTCGGCTTGCTAATGATCATCTCTTCTTCACCTTTTATGGCAATGAGCCTACCTTCATCAATGTACTTGATCCTTTAGTGCAAAGTTGATGGGACGACACCAGTCGTATGAATCCAAGGCCTTTTGAGGAGCATAGTATATGCCACATTAATATCCATGACTTAGAACTCAATAGTAAATAGATTTGGCCCAATTTCCAATGGGAGCTTAATCTTTCTTATTACTTCCTTCCTTATTCCATTAAAGGCCCTCACTACCAAGTCATTATACTCAATACGCAATTTCTCGACCAGTAATTGCCCTAAGGCAGATAAGGGTAAGACATTCAGGGCTGACCCTCCATCAATGAGTACTTTTGCGATCATATAACTATAGCATTTCAAAGTGATGTGGAGGGCTTTGGGCTTTTCAGCTAATGCTGGATATATCTCGTCTTCAGAAAAGGCGATCAAAGTAGAGTTCTTCACTGCATTTATCATGTTTACTACATTTTCTAGGGTGATGTCAAGATGCATATAGGCTTTATCCAACACGCTTTGTAAAGCCTTTCGGTAGGCTTTTGAAATCATTATGAAAGTTAAGATAGAAATTCAAGATGTTGTTTTTTGCAGTTGATCGACTACAACATACTCGCTCTGCTTTATGATCCTCAAGAACTCCTCTGTTTCCCCTCCCCCCTTTTCTTAGGGGTTTCTTTTGGGTTCGAGCTTTCCCCTACTTCCAGGTTTGGGTTTAGAGTTCCTTTTACCTCCTTAGAGTATACCTTATCACTCTGAGTAATTCGCCATATAATATCTGAATGCACTCTTTACATGACGGGTCTCTCCTCTGGTGTTTCATGACCCTAAAAAATTCTATCTTTAGATTGTAATTCCACGGTACAACATAATTGCTCTGATATGGGAATAGAGATGTCACATGGATAACGATGGTTGGATTTTTAGTAGGCATCAGTGCCGGTACAACAAGCAAGGACCCTTTCATTGTACCTCATGGGTCACGGTTGCCTTGGATTGGAGTAACCTCTTTAACCTCGTAAATTGGCTTATTAACTATTAGGAAAGAACCCCTGGGTTTTCTTAGGTCAAACGATCCCTTGGTCTTAGAACCTTCTTCCTCTACGATGCACATGTCCTCATCTATTCGCTCTTTGGTTCCCTCAATGGTCAGAACTCCAAGTGTTATAATCCGTTGAACTAATCATAATCTTTGATGTCATACCCTACGTCTCCGTTATGAAATGCATAGTAATTATTTGGTAAATTTGTTAGCATGTTTTGCTCCTCATCCTTAGCGAAGATATAATCAGTGTACTTCAGGTTTCTGTAAAGCTACTGCATGGTGCATGACACATCTTTTAAGTTTTTCAAGGTGAACTCCTCCCTGTCTATCATGGACACTTGCTTCCCTTTGTCGTGATTTGGCAAGGGGTTGGTGACAATGTTAGGGTCAGTACCCACCTTTATGCCAATATGATTGTTATCTAATAATGCTAGAACATGCCTCATAAAGGCATCATACTTATCAATGTTATGGCCCATAGCTCCTATATAGTATTCACAAGTAGAATTAGAATCATATCATCCAGGGAATGGTGGTTAAAAGGGCTTAACAGGCTTAGAACCCACAAGCTTTTTCACCACTAAGTCATGGAAGAGTTCATATTGGCTGACATTAAAATTGGGTAATGACCTATCGTTGCGAGGTTGTTGCATAGGCCTAGGCCCTCTTTTTTGGGCCATCATTTGTTACGGTCCAAGATGGGATTGCGGCGAGGCGATGTTGGGTAGTTCATATGGTTATTCATAGCTTGACCTCGTGGCTGGTAGGATGTGGCTAGGTTTTAGCCATGAAATGGTGCTTGGGGATATTGATTATGCATGGGGTGAGGGTGATGCTATGCAGCATGGACGTGACTGACATCCCCTTCCTTCTTTTGATTGCTTATGGGCCTCTTAGTTTCTGAGGATGTACCTTTAAATAATCCATCACATACATTAGCATTTATTCTTTCCCCAACTTGGATAAGGTCAACAAATTCATTTATGTGGGTTCCCAGCATGATTTTACGATACAAATCCCCCAATGTGCGAATCAAATAGGAACATAATTCAGAGTCTAGAAGGGGTGGTTGGACCTCAGCTGCTGTGGCTCTTTACCTTTAGGCATATTCCTTAAAGGTTTCAATTCCTTTCTTTTTCAATCCTTTTAAATGCTCTCGTATGGGAGTTGTATCTAAGTTGAACTTATATTGCTTTATGAATACGTCAGTAAGATCCTTTCATTTCTTTAGTTTAGAGTGATCTAGTTTCATGAACCAGTGCAATGCTGAGCCAGGCAAGTTTTCGTGGAAAAAATTTATAAGGAATCTTTCATCCCTAAACCACACCAACATCTTGGTGCAGTATGACTTTAGATGATAGTGTGGATCTCTATTGCTATCATACTTAGTGAATTCAGGCACTTTAAATGTTTTAGGGATTGACACCTTAAGGGCTAAACATAGCTCTTCTAGCTCAACAAACTTCTAATTAACCAGCCCTAGTAAAGCTTACAACTTGTCCTTGACTTCGGCTATGTCTTCTTCCCAGTCCTTCCTTTCATAGTCCTTTTAGTAACAAGCTGTGTAAGACTGATGAACATGACAGTCGGTTCTCCTCCTAGGAGGTCATAAGTGAAAACGCTCCCTGATTCCAGTCCTGATACCCTTATCCTTCTGCGGATTTTGTGGTTAACTTCTTGCTATAATCATTTGTGTTGGTTTTGGTGCTTCTGTGGTGGATGGACTACCCGAAGTTACACTCAGTATCTTAACGCTTACACTGTGGACCTCATAGTCTGCATTCGCATTATTAGTGGCATTTGGCAAAGTATTATTGGCAGCCATGCTTGAGCTTAGATTTTGCAATAACTTCATCATTTCTAGCATTTGAGATTGCTTAGTCCCCATTTGGTCTTTCAAGGCTCCTACTTCAACTTCTAACCTTTGCTTAAACTTCAATCGGCTGTTTTCGACAGATATGGCTTTGACACGTGCCCGGGTTAAATATGTTTGACTTGACAGCTGAGCTTTGTTAGACAAATTCTTTTTCCCTCGGGCAATGTTTGTTTCTTACTTGTTTTGGAAAAAAAAAATAAATAAAATATATCTTAATAATAAAGTAGTTACTTAGATTTTTTATTTGTCAATATGTCGACTTGATAAAGGACATAAGAACCTCAGACCCTTGAATCTTTGAGGGTACGTATTGTATCACTCAATGAATCAAGGTTAACTGTTAATGCAAAGGACGTTTAATGCCCACATGCACAGGTTTGTTTTACACCACACAACTTATTCATCCTTCGCATGATTCTGACATTTCACATATAAAGTAATTGGCGTACTTGATAACCAAAGGAAGAAATCAAGCATTTTACTAAGAATAAAATGTTTGATTACATTATTTAACTTGAAATCATACATCAAAAGTAACCCAGCCTATGAGTTCACATTACAAAATATTGAAACTGGCTCCGTTTCTCGATCATCTAAAATTTCATCAGCATCTTCAAATCTTCTATAAGGTTATGACACAAGGTGAAGAATTCAGTTATAGCTGTGGGAGTCTTTACAAGGATGGCGTGCCGTTCGACTTGCTTGTATGCATATGTGAATTCAAGAATGGCATCATTGGCAAATAGGATCATCCTTTTGAAATGCTCTAGCTACATTTCTTTTTCAATCACCTGCTCTTCATGGCAAGTCTCCAACAATCAGGCCTTTTCAGCTCGATGGTTGAGCTATTCAATTAGGTTTTGTACTGTTATTGCATTATCACTTTTGACAATAGTCACCTCCATTGTTTTTTTCTTCTAGCCATTTGGCGAGCATGTTAATTTCTCGCTGGAAGTCATTAGGAGACATGAGTTCTTCCATCTATTTCATCACAACATTTTTTTCTTTAACGACTTTTAACAGTCGAGTTTGATAATTGATAGCCTTTTTGTTGCTCTCTTTAGCTTATTTTTTAATCTTTTTCATGGTATCTTTTAGCTTGTCATTTTCCTCCCTCAATCTTTTCAGCTTGGTATTCATCTCTGATTCCTTCCTCCTTTTTGCTCATTCGTCTTCTTAGGACTTGGCTAAGCTTTCCAACTGTCTTTTGCTTAGTTCTTTCAAATTTTGCAGCTCAGTCTTTTAATCTTCTAATTGCTTAGCAAAACATTCATTAACCTCCTATAGGTTACTACTCAATAGGGGGTTGTAAGGTCTGGGGGGTGGATTGATCCCACCGGTCCTTTCTTTGAGCCAGGCCTCGTATCCTTTCATAGTTGCCACAACACGTTTCCCTAACTTGAACCTCCTTTTACACACCATGTAGCTCCATGCATGCTTTATCTTATAGATCATTTCCACCTTCAACGGATCATTATAGTAGAGACTAATTCTCCGCACAGCCTTTTTAGATAGGATGTCTTGTTTATATACAAATTGGCAATGTACGACTATAAGGTTATAATTAATGCACCCTTGGGCATCCATAAGGGGTACATTTGGGAAATTTTCACAATAGTAAATGATATCTTCACTTTCCCATTAAGTAAGCTTCTACCAAATGGTGGTATCTTTCAGTTCTTCTATCTTTTCTATCCATTTATCGCGATTCATTTTTGCTTATAGTGGAGTTGATCCTTCGCGATATGGGTAATCTCGGATTGGGTGATGTATGGTGTCAAATCTAGTATCAAGCTGATATTCATTGCCATAAATGTGATTGGCCCACCATATATTCAACAGCGGCAAACAACACTTTAACTTTCCTTTCTTTTCTTAATGGCAGAAACTTAATGTTAGAAACATTTTTTTATAAAAGCACTAGTAATGGATTCACACAGTGATTCTCTACCATCCACAAGACACTCGCTGCTGCCAGATCGATTACTCCCACTGCCAAGGGGAATAATACTAATCCATATACTGCTAGTGCAAGAACTCTCCTGAAAACAACCCAATGTCCTTTCTCAGCTAATGTTTCCAACTTTTTCTCAAGGTACTTTTTAGATAAGCCTTCCGTTGCCCTAGAATGACATAACTGTATTCATGTAGGTTCTTCTCCCAGAATTTAGGTTACAACACACTTCGATGGGAGGTGTCCAGGGTACAAGTAGACAGGGGTGTCTTTGGCAATAGGCATTTTTTTCAACCCTCAGTATTCTTCTAACATGGGTGCAAGCTGGAAGGTCAGAAATGTAAAACATCTTAATAAATCATCCCAATGTTATGCTAGGGTCACAAGTGCATCAAGCTAGATAGGGACTGACAACAAAACCAAGATATCCCTATAATCTTTTTGAAAATGACAGAGTTGTTCCCCTCTGAGTTTCTCGCTTATAACGATTAAACTTTCGACTGATTCAGATTCTACCTTTACTTTAACTCTTTTCCCAGTCAAGGCTATCCCTGTTGAGCTTGTGTCTTAAGGTTGTGTGGTTCCCAACAGTTCCATCAGATCTTTATGCCAATTAATTAAAATGACAATTCGTGCTGTAACAAGTTCATTGGTTAGAAACAAATGAAATGAGCATATAATTTCTTTAATCAATGGATTACATGACACTTTATTTGCTATTAATCACCAAGACTCCTATTGATTCATTAGGAATAATAGATGTACCTCTCACCCAAGGAAGAGGAGACCTTCACGTGGGCAAGGCTTAAAAAAGTGAACCAGATAACCCCTTGATATATTATTTCTTAAAACATCATCGATTTTCAATGATTCACAACCCCATTGATACACCATTAGGCCAAACTTCCCACATGAAAGAAGCTTCCAATTTTAGCTCATTTTGTTGAATGAAGAATCATGACAATTAAAACCACATAAGATTTTTCAAAATAACATGTAATTATGCTATGAATGATGCAACATTAGGTAAAATGAGAGTGAAATATGCTCCCTTGGTGTCCTAACTTGGGTAAACAATAAGCGGGGAGATGTTACCCTTAAGATGGCAGGCTCTAGGAAGGTTGTCTATTAATATGCACGATTTTAAGGATGGGTCTAACATCTTAAAGGAATATTGGTCCCTAGATTGCGCCCACCCAAAAAGTGAGGATCTCGTAGTGTGAACTAGACTAAAAGAGGACAGAGCCCCACTCTAGTCAATTTTACATAATGAGGTACAACCTAAGCGAGGTCTTCACGGTAATCTTTGAAAGTGAGAAACTTCACGGGAAAACTAATATAAACCTCTACTAACCTAAGGCAAGCGAGGACCCAGGTATAGAGCCCAAAAAGTGTGTGAGGTAGAATGTCAATGTGCTTAATGTGCGAGGGGAGCATACAAACCTTTGAACCTATAGTCTGCCCAACTCTCATATATCAAACAAATAAACTACAAGAAAAGCCAAGAGTTTATAACACAAATAGGAATCGTCAACCCTAAGGTTTTATTCCACATGTTATCTATCCTAGCACATGTATTACAAATGAACAAATAAAACTATATGGCAAATGCGAGACTGTAAGCATGTTATACAACTAAAAGGGGGATATGTACCAATAAAGAGAAATAACAAATACATAGGAACATAAAGGCATATCATACAACCATATGAGAGAAATAAACAAGAAAGCAAATAACAAATAAAAATAAAAATAACAAAAAATAAACAATTTAAACAAACAAAACACAACAAGGGTAATCAAGCTAATAGAAGGCCATTCATTTTCACTGACTAGTTGAACAGGCTTGACTCTCGAAGTCTCCAGCAGAGTCACCAAACTGTCATAACTAACCTTTTAGCGAGAAGAATAAAAATGGGTTAAAATTGATTCCCAAAATAAATTTTGCAAATCAATTTACTGGAGTCACCACTAAAATTTTTTAACGGAAAACGTTAAGTGTGGGGAAGGTGTTAGGCACCCTACAACACCTGTCTATAAAGATGGTTACCTTAAATTAGTCAGAGGAGATAGAATATGACCTTAAATTTATTTCAATTACCATTTTATTGACATAGATGCATGTTAAACAAAGAGGACAAAAACAAACAAAACTAGTAAGCAAACAAATAGATATTTACAAAAGGCGAACTTGACCTAAGATGAAAGCCTAGGCCTTACGTACCTTATAATAGGGATCAAAGTCCACATAGTTCAACCAAAATGTTGTATTTGCCAGGCGTTTTTATATCTTTGTGAAAAGACTCTGAGAGTTATAATTAGATAGATTTTCGCAAACCAAACAGGATTGGAATTTGATTGGTGAGTTTTAATTTGCAAAATCAATCAAATATCACTTCCGGGGTCCTTTCGTATTCTTTCCTTTTAATTTTTATTGATTTATTTATTATTATTATTTTTTACTTTTATTTTGAAATTTAAATGAAATGATAATAGAAAAGAATCTTGGGATTTTTTTGAATTTTTTTTTATTTTTGATTTTTTTTCAATTTTGAAAGTGAGATTGTAATTAAAAAAAATTTTTAGGATTTTTTTATTTATGATTTTTATATTTTTGAAATTAGAATTTATTTTAAACTTAAAGTAGAACTATCATGGGAAAATATTTTTAGGATTTTTAATTATGAATAATAGGAAAAATAAACTTTTTTCTCAAAATGATTCTCACTTTGTATTTTGAAAATAGATATTAACTTTCAAAACCTGAGGAGACTTTGAATCTCACGTGATCTCTACTAGTTAATTTTTGAATGCCTGAGAAGACTAACAAATCCCATGCAATAACCTAAAATATGGAAGAGATTATTTGAGATTTCTTGGGATTTTTATTTTTATGATTTTTTACTATGAAACCATATGTTGACTTTTAAAGTTTAAAGTGACTAAAGGTTTCACACGTTCCCACTAGTCTACTCTCTAAGTGCCATATGAGAAAAACCTCACGCCATGGTTATTAAAAGCGTGAAGGTAGATTATTCCAATGACCCAGAAATTTTGTTTTGAAGTTTTTTCAAATTAAATCTTATCTTTTTCAAAGCTTAAGGAGATTAAAAAAATCTCATGTGACTTTTGTCTAAGTGCCTAAGGAGACTAGTGTTCTCATATGGCACTGTTGAAAATTAGGATAGGATAATAATAAGGATAGTAATGATGATACTAGTGGTGGAAAGAACAAAATAAACAATAAAATAAAGTAGAAATAAATAAATAAAATTAAAAAAAAAGTATCGAAAATATGAAAACAAGTGAACCTCTACGTCTTGCCATGCACGTACAACAACAATTCATGCATTGCCATACATATATGGCAACATCCCTTGGTATGTGTGTGTGTGTATATATATATATATATATATATATAATAAATAAAATAGATAAAAAAAATCTTGTTGTCATTTTTATGTGTACCCCTCAAGCTATCATGCATCTTAAGACTAGGAGGTGAAAGTTAAAACCCAGGTGATGGAATGAAATGGACCATCCAATGATAACCATTATACCATAGTTGCAAGTTTAAACCAACAAGAGATCAACTGAAAAAAAAAAAATGAATGATCATCCCTATATCTCGACACTTACCTCACAGTGTAAACCAATCACATTTCTGCACTCCTGCTTTTCCTCTTCTCCCTTCTTCTTCCTCCTCTGCTCTCTTCTTCTTCCTCTATTTTGTACCCATGCCCTCTTCTCTTCTCTTCTTCTTCTTCTTTCTCCTCTTCTTGGCTTCAGCTTTCAGTCTTCCTCTTCTTTTCTTCTCCTTCCCGATTTTAGTCTTCTTCTCGATCTTCTTCTTCTCTTCTTCACCTTTCTGGTTTCGATCTCCCAGTCTTCTTTTTCCCCTTCGATTTCTCTGTTTAGCCCTGTTTTCAGAGTTTACAATAGGGGCATAATTCTCGGCTCCCTTCTCCTTCCCGGCATCTCTCTTGTTTTCTTTCTTGATTTCCTCTTCTCGGCTTCAGCTCTGTTCTCCTTTTCTTCTCCTCTCTAGTTCTTTCTCAGCCCTCACGTCTCGGCTTCTTTCTTCTCCTTCTCTTCTTCTTCCTTTTCTTCTCTCTGGTTCTTTCTCGGCCTTCACGTTTCAATTTCTTTCTTTTCCTTTTCTTTTTCTTCCTCTTTTCCCTGGTTCCTTTTCAACCTTCATGTCTTGGCTTCTTTCTTTTTCTTCTTCTTCTTCTCTTTTCTCCTCTTTCTCTCCTCTCTGGTTCTTTCTTGGCCTTCACATCTTGGCTTCTTTCTTTTCCATCTCTTTTCTCCTCCTTCTCTCCTCTTCTCTCCCGGAGCTCCTTTCTTTATATATCCTTAGTCCACTGAGCCCTTTTACTCTCTCCTTCTCTTCCTCTTCCTCTTCCACTTCCTCTTCCTCTCTCTACACTATCTCATGTCACTGTTTTTGTCTGTGACATTCCTTTTCTGTGTAGGATCTGGACTGAGAAAAGAGAAAAGCTCCTGCTGCCTGACCTCATTACCTTTCATTGCTTCCTCTAGGTATGCCTGGTGCCTAGGTTCTTCTGCTCTGGATACCTTTTGTTTTTTTTGGTTTTTCTTCTATTTCACCTTAATCTCCCTTGAGCTTCCCTGTCTCATGTCGCTTTCTTCATATGCTACATTCCTTTTCTATGTAGGATTTGGACTGAGAGAAGAGAAAAGCTCCTGCTGGCCGATACCTACTTGTTATCTCTTCCATTTTGACTTTCCCATTTAATCTATTTTGCCATTTATTTTTAATTTAAATTCTCATTTATTGCCTCTTTTGCTTCAGCACCTATTTTTTTTGTACATCTTTCTTTTCTTTTCCTTTTTAATTTTAAGTAATTTTATTTTACATTTTCATTTTGGTTCTAATTCCCTTGATTTTTATTATTATCACTATTAGTTTCCTTTTTTGGTTTTTTGTTTACTTTTCTATTTTTGTGTTTTTTTTTTTACTATTTTTCTTCTTTTTTCATAATTTTTACTTTAATTTATTATTATTAATTATTTTTTATTTTTGGAGTTTTTATTTTGCTTGTCTTAAAATCCCCCATTGTTTATTTTTAATTTCAATTTGTCCCCTTTTGAGGGTATCATTTGAGTCTTGGTCACTTTTAATCTTCCTCATTTGCTTAGTTATTAATTGATTGGTGAATCAATTATATAATCATGTAATTATGGATAGGGTATTCACACAAATATACAAACAGATCATCTTAAGTGTCCCCTTTGTAGTGCAGCAACTTTTAGTTATTGAATTGTAAAATTAGTTTAATATAAATTGTTAGATTAAATTTTAATACCTTACCAATTTTAGTAACTAAATATTGATTACATGTGATTAAATTACCCATTTCTTTTAATATAAATCGAACAAAGTTTAAAAGTATTTTAGAGAATCAGAATTCAACCAAATATAGACAAGAGGAAGCAGCTAGCAAGCCAACCCACTTAATAAATTGATTATAGATAATCGGTGAGATAGGAAGTTTTTCTTCGGCCTTCGTTGTGTGGATTCATAAATCATTTTTAAGAAAGGAAAAATCAAAATAAATTGATTATTAAATTAAAATAATAATACTTAAATGAATAAAATACTTCTGCCTTACAAAATATCCAATTCAGATCTCTTCATGTTGTGGTGGAAACATAAGGTCATGTTTAATTATATTGGATCATTGGATGGAGATTCAATAATTCAAATTTATAGATTGAAAATATAATTGCAAGTGGTTATATATGAATCCAGATCCCCTGTTGTGGTAGAAACATAAGGTTATGTTCAACCATATTAGACCACTAAATAGAGATTCAATGGTTTAGATTTATAGATTGAAAATATAACTACAAATAATTATATTAATTTAATATAAATCTAAATCATTAAATCTCTATCTAATGGTCCATCATAATTGAATATAACTTCATATTTTCACTACAACATGAGGGGATTCAAATTGAATAGCTATTATAGTTCTCTACTTTTTGCATTAATTTAATTTGATTCTCAACAAATTTATAATGCAGGTCAACTTAATCTTTCAGAAGTCTTAAAGATACTAAAACAAAATAGCTTTTCACTTACAAAGTATCAAAATAGTAAGACTAGTGCTTGTGACTTCATATTTTTTATGGACTATTTTTGTTATTATAAATTTGTAAAAGATCAAATTCAAATAATATAAAAAAGTAAGAACTAAGATGGTTTTTTTCTCTTAAAAAATATATACAAACATAGCAAATTTAACTCATTAAAAAAAATATTTTTATAATTTGATTTTAATATTATTTCTTTTGTATTGAAATATACATTAAATGCATTGTAAATCTGAAATCTGTTTTATAATGATCATTTAGAACAACTATATTAAAAGGACACACAGAATTATTCTCGTTGTTACTTGTGCCACTCATAGGGAAAAAAAAAATCACCGTCCTGTACGATAGACAAGAGTTTGTCGTCCCAAGGTTGCAGGAATGCAAAGGTGTTTTCTTAATCTCTTTTAACTCTGAAATCCCTCTCCCCCGCTTCTGCCATAGTTGAGACAAATCATAAGCTAACGACTGTCATCACCGTCCCAAAACTCTTCTCACACTTCCCCATTATTGTGTTCTGTTGCCTTAAACTTAATATAATGCCACTCTTAATCAACATTTGTGTTGGTAAAACGAACTGTATCGAAAATAGCGTATTTAAGTTTGCGCACTTGCTCTTGCCAATGAATAATACATATGTTGTTGAGCCAGGATGAGTGCACCATTTTGGCTGTACCAGGCGGTGTTCAGGAGGAGGGTGTCGCTTCTTGCACGTGAACAGATTCATTTTTTTGTCACCATCTCCAAGAAAATGGTTTATCTGCACCGACCTTACTGCAAACTCCAATTCATATTCTTAACTTGAAAGCTCTAGATGTTACACTTAACTATACACCCTCTCTTTCGCTATAAATATCGGAGACTACGTACCTACGTACCAATATAGCAATTTTTACTCTCAGGATTTCTTGAGGATTCAAGAAGACCTAGTAATGGACAGGGCACGATTCGGGCTTTTCTTCTTTCTGCTTATTCTCCTTGCTTCTCGTACGTAAGCCTCTTTGATTTCCGTTACATAAATTTATAACTCTCGAGTTAGATACGTTTTAAGAAATACATCGAAGAAATGCATGGAACAGGTTTAACGTGTGTTTGTTTTATAAAATGCATGCAGAGGAGATGGTGATGGAGGCAAGACACTGTGAGTCAAAGAGCCATCGGTTCAAAGGAATGTGCGTTAGCGACCACAACTGCGCTTCGGTTTGCCTCGTCGAAGGTTTCACTGGAGGCAAATGCCGTGGTTTCCGTCACCGTTGCTTCTGCAATAAGGTTTGTTGATCATTAATATATAAGGAAGTTAAAGCATGCATGCACCCACCCTTTCGTAGTTTTCACAAGCTGGCGTACGTACTTTTTAGTTTTAGCAAATAAAATTATCGTCAATGTCATTCCTACGTGTCCTATTTGCTTGATGCTTTAGCTTAGCTTACTAGCTTCTGGAGTCTGCTCACTTTGCTTCCCACTTTTGGGATTGTGTTGCAGCGATCCTGTTCTTCTGCTTTCGCTGTTGTATTTTTCATCAAAATGTAATGAAACTGCTTTTCATTTTATCCTAGTTTTTCCCTTATACAAAAACACATTTCAATGGACAATATTGGGCCTTGTGGTCCCTCACCAACTCTTTGGGTTGGAAAAGACTAAGAGCCCATATTTGAGCTTGGATTTGTCCTCTGACTAAGTGTGTATATAATTATATAACATATATAATATAAAATTTCCTAAATTCATAATATTAAGCATGTGAACTTCAGGAGGAACAAGACATGTTAAAATAACAAAAGCAACATTGTTAGGTAAGTATGATGAGAGAAAGAATTTATATTTATAGGGGTGACCTTGGTTTGCAAGGGACACGTACTTATTGTAAAATAATAAGCGTTAAGGATGGGACAAAGTTAAGCATATCATACAAGATTATATTATCTATCTACCTGAGTTTAAGCTAAACTCTTGTGGTTAAGATGAGTGGAAAATTAAATAAATTATTACATTCGAGTCGTAATGACAATAACTTCATGATGTAGAACAGAAATGCCATTATATATATTCCCTACAACTAATTGGATTAAGCAAATGTGATATGTTAGGTAATATCTAAAATAGGCCTACCACAACGAAATGATCATGGGTTTGATGGACTCCATTGCAACATATATATATATATATATATATATATATATATATATATATATATATATATATGCTTAATCACATAGTGAATCACTGCATCTTATTGGATATGTACGCTTGAATTTTAACTAGCTAGATCGAATCTGATTCTGCATATCTAGTTCGTCGGCAAAAGAATGCTATAAGATCGACCTTTCATTCATGGATTTTTTATTTTAAAATAAAATAATTGATACCAGGATTGTTTTGTCAAAGGAGCATTTTAATGTGTCAACAAAACTAATATGCCCTTTTAATTATCTAAATATATAGTATGGAATATATGCCCACATGACAATGAACAGAGTAAGATTAGCTCCTTCTATCTTATGATGTTCATAGCTTATTATATAATCTTCAAGTGGAGCCATGTATAGGAGAAAATCTCGCACTGGTGACAAATAATTAGAGTCTAAGGTCGCAGTCAAAATACTCCAAGATAAGATATGCCAACTATAAAATTGAGAGAGAGAGAGTTAAATAAAGAACTTTGTAAAGCATAAAAGAGTGAGTGGCATGAGAAGAACCCACTCATTCCAATAGATGAGGTGGGAAACCCATGGAGGCAGGGAGGTGGGTCACCAACCACACAGATTCTTTCTCCTAATATTAATAATTTAAATTTCATCCAATGCTTCTAGAAGTTTTAAGAAAGAAAAAAAGAAAAAAAAAATACAAAGGTAGGAGGGTGACGCGTACCAACCATGTTGGTACAAAATTAAAAATTGAAATGGCCGGCTCAAGATGACATAACTGTGTTTCTTGAGTGTTGGATGCAACAGGAGGGGTTGGTTGAACAGTGAAAACGACATAGTTGTGAAGGTCGTGAGCCACAATATTAAAAGATACATAGAATCATTCATGTGTTGGGTATTGAGCTCTCACACTATAACAGCCATATCTGTCTTCTAAATTAACGTTATTAAGTGACATTAACCCAAGAACATACGCGACGCATGAACCATGATACTAATTAATGGACCACTTCAAAAAGATCAATCAAACTTGCTTTTTGCTTTTAGGGAAAGAGAGAAAGAAACCACAACAGCGCTATCAACCATATTTAGTTTTAGCCAAGCAGGTTGATCTTAAGTAGAGATAATATACATGTGCGTAGAATAAAGATATAATATTAGAACAAAGTACAAGATTGGTTTCATACTTTGATAATTTGTAATAATTTAATTATTTACAAATTAATCATAATAAATATTGATTTTTCACAAATTTAAATTTGTACATAGTTCATCTATTTAGATTAATAAAAATTAATTTTGTATAAACTGTGATTTTTTAATAGCTAATTTATTGCATTTAATTTGTAAATAATCAATATATATAAAACTCTATATATATATATATGTACGCGCGCAAAATTTAAGGAGAGTAATACTATTTTGTGGATTCTTAGGCATAGTTCACATTTTAAGTTATCATAATATGAATAAATTAGCATTGTATCATTCAATTTAAGAAACTTGGTTTGATTAACTGACAAAGAGAAGTAATTTCTCTTCAATCGAGTTCAATTATCAGTTATAGACGTTTGATTAATTAAATATTTTCATATATGAAATTGCAGCATTACAGTTATTTAAAAAAAAAAATTTGAACAGACTTTGAAAACATCCCTATATATAATACTAAAAATAAATCAAATTACGTATCATATGATACAGTAATCTTTTTCTTTTTTTTTAAAGTAGAGAAATCTATGTCACATATACATCAGTATTCTTTGACCCTTGTGTCGACAAAAAGTATCTCTTAAAACTCTTGGGAGTGAAGTTAATTAAGACATGAACATGTTAATAAGTAACAACAGTGAGAAAGTTAATATTTTTGTATTATTTGCAAATAATAATAAGAGTAATTATTTTGGCTAGTGGGTGAAGGGGATAAAAGAAAATAAGAGAAAATCGATGAGCACTATTAATCCCAATAATGGAAGGTGGGGGAAGTTGGTTACTTATATCCAACCTGAATTGACAAGGGCAAGTGGGGTAAGTTGTGGAGTGCTTCTAGAATCCCTTCTTTATTGGAAAGTAAACACAACAAGTAGTAAGAAAGAAAGACAGTGGAGAGAAGAAACACAATATATGTAAAATGTTGGGAGAATAATAATTAATAATTATTATTATTTAATAATTTTAAATTATTATTTTTTAAATGTAAAATTATATTCAAAGATGTAGAGATTAAATTTTAGTTATTTTGAAAGAACCTATTTAATTTTAAGATCTCAATAACACATGATAAAAAGATTGTAGAATAAAATTTTAAAGTCACATGGCAAAGTTTCTTAAAATAAAAAAAATAGTCCTGAATAATTTTTAAATTTGAAAATACTTTATAATATAAATATTTTAAATTTATCAAAAATTTGAGGAAAAATAACTATTTTAGTTCCTTACCTTTTGTACCAGAATTATTTTGATCATCTACAAATTTATAGTAACAAAATGTTCTTTCAAAAATTAAAAAATAAAAAAAATAGTTCTCAAAATGATGGGGAATGATTAGACCAAAACTACTTTTGATTACTATTAAAGTTTTAAAAAATTATTTTTGGTATTACAAATTTTTACAAAATTAAATTAGTACTAAGATAAAAAAAAAAAAGATTAAAATAATGCATTTCTCCAAATTACTAAAAACAATCTTAAAAAAATCCCCCCTTCAGACAAGAGTGAGATTGGGAGTGTGCATAGCTTGATTGAGAGTGAGTGAGTGAGTGAGTGTGTGTATTATTGAGAATTATGTGAATGTGAAAGTAGGTAAAGAGCTTTAGATGTGGTGGGTCTTGACAGCCTTTATTTCGTCACTCGTTCTCTTTTTCTCCTCAAAAGTTAAATTGAGCACCTAATTTATTACGCCTACATTTACCAGCTCCTCTTTACACCATGGATAATTTATTTGATGCCAGATGTCTCTAACCAGAATTTCAAATGGGTAATATTGTAGCGGCAATGTTACTTCGTGAGTAAACTTTTATTCTGGTCCTTAATAATTGGGATTTTTTAAATTTAATCACTCATAAAATTGTATTCTTATTTTAGATTTTTCTTTTTGCTAATATCATATTTCTCATATATTGGCCTATCATGAAATTCTCATCTCAAATTTGTCTTTTATATACGAATATTTCTCAATTTAGTTTAAAAATTTATTATTAATAATCTCTTTCATAATTTTGACATTAAAATTATTTTTCAATGACATGATCAATACTTGTAAAAGACTAAAAAAATTTTTTATAATGGACCGAAATGTAAGAACAATTTTATAAGAGATTAAATTAAAGAATTTCTTATTTATAAGGGAATAAAATAAAGTTCTAGTTTTTGATATGTTAAATAGACTTTAGACATTATATCATATAATTTATTGTATTTGTCAAAATATATAGAAAAAATAGTTAATTATTTATTAGAACATAATTGGGTTATTTATAAATTATTTTTAATTTACAAGTAACCCAACAATTGAAATTAAATATAATCAAACAAACTATTTTAGTGCAGTTGAGAAATAATTAATATTTACAATTTTGATTCTCAACAGTAAATTAAATATGTTTAATATTATTTCAGTCTCCAAAGAAGATTTTCTACCCCTAGGATTATAATTCTCTCGGTTATTTATGTTTGTGAGGTCACGCTCAACTTATTCCATGAACATATTTGCTTAACGAGACACGTGTCAAACCCCAATAATGTCATTTAGCCCATATATAAATGGTCAATGTATATAAAACTGATATACGCCTAAGGCATTTAACTTATTTTCACTTGTAAATATGTTAAAAGACATGTAACTAATATTATGCTATCCCTTAAAAAAAATTTATCAATTTTTCTAAATATATCAAGTTAACAGTATGCATGAAAGTTAGACAATTATCCGAGTAAAGAATTTAATTGTTTTTTAAGATTGAAAATTTTATTTATTTTTTAAGTGAATATATTATATATATGACCTACTTAATTAAATAATAATATTATATATATATATATATATATATATATTCATAAATAGCATGTCTTGTACTGTTCGATTTCAGAATTTGTCAGGATGTAGTTGTATAGAGAGAGAATCATTCACAATCATGTAAACAATTTTTATAATATAGTTATAAAAATTAAAAATATAGAAAAAAAATAAAGAAATGAATAAAAAGAAAAAATGAATAGGATACACAGTTTTACTTATTTTATTTTTTTCATTATATAGTGTAGGAATTTATTTTTTGTATTTTTTAAGAGAATTACGTACTATTGAACTGTATAGTTTATTTAATACATATTATTAAATTAATTATATTAATTTTAATAATTAAAAATTATCAATTTTGTACAATTATTTAGTATTGACTATCTGATCTGTATATTTATAAAGAAATACAGAAAATTTGAAGCACGAGATTAGTTGTACAGACAAGGACGGAGGTGGGAAAAAAAGAAGAAGAAATAGGGGGGAGAAGTGGAAGAAGGTAAAAGAAAGGGGAGAGAAGAGGAAAAAAGAAAGGGGAGAGAAGAGGAAAAAAGAAGGAAGATGCAAAACAGATCTACCTACCAAATCCATCACTAACTTAATAGTTAATAGGAACCACTCGTAATTCTCACCAACTCGGTCAAACACTCTCTCATGTGAGAAAAAAAAGGCCCCGAGTCTATTGCAATTTGCACCTCTTCCTGCTCTCCACCACCATCCCCCTTTTATATTCCTTCCTTCTTTCCTTTTCTTCCCCAAAATTTTACTTTCCTTACACCCACACATACACCAACATATCCCCCACTTATCTCACTCCTCTCTCTCTCTCCAAAACCCATGGGTCGATCTCCTTGTTGTGAAAAGGAGCACACCAACAAAGGAGCTTGGACCAAAGAGGAAGACGAACGCCTCATCAACTATATCAAGCATCATGGCGAAGGCTGCTGGAGATCTCTTCCCAAAGCTGCTGGTAATCTCTCTCTCCCTCTCTCTCTCTCTCCCTCTCTCTAATATACATATATATATTCCTTTATATTATCCTCCAACAAAATGTACTTTTGTCCAGATGGATTATGAGTTTTCTTTTGATATGCCCAGGTTTGCTTAGATGTGGCAAGAGTTGCAGACTCAGATGGATTAATTACCTCCGACCTGATCTCAAGAGAGGAAACTTCACTGAAGAAGAAGACGAGCTCATCATTAACCTCCATAGCCTCCTTGGAAATAAGTATACATCTTCATCCGTCCCTTTCTTTTCTCCCCCCTTAGGTTTCTGAATCACAAATTCTGAAATCTTTTATTTTTCTTTTTCTTTTCTAAAATATGATTCTCATTGTCATTCCTCAGATGGTCTCTAATAGCTGCGAGGTTACCGGGAAGAACCGACAATGAGATCAAGAACTACTGGAACACCCACATCAAACGGAAGCTCTATAGCCGTGGAATCGACCCTCAAACGCATCGACCCCTCAACGCCCCCACCGCCGCCGCCACCACCGCCACCACCACCACGACGGATACTGTGGCAGTCGTCAGAAGTAACAGCGACGGCTGTAATAACAATAACAACATTAATAACAGCAAATTTCAGTTAGTGACGGAGTTGGGTGGCGCCAAAAATAATATTACGAAGATTATTAGAACCGACTCGGCCGGCGAAGATTCAAATAGCAGCAGCGGAGTTACCACAGAGGAAGCCACCTATGCACATGCTCAACTCAACTTGGAGCTCTCCATAGGCCTTCCCTCTGATCAGCCTTCTTCCGTGAAGCATGACAAGTTGAAACGACAACGACAAGAGCAGCAGCCAGAACGACAAGTTTTGTACCATTGGTATGGCAACTTTAGTAGTACTAGTCAGGGAGTATGTATGTGTTATGGTCTAGGGTTTCAAAGTAAGGATCAAGCATGTAGCTGCAAATTAGCCATGGGTGCTTCTACTGCTCCTCCTCCTGCTCCTACAGTTACTGAAACTGCTACCAATAATCTGTATAGATTTTACACACCCATGAATATTTAGAGTTTTGATTAGGAATTAAATATTGTGACTAATCCCAACGCTTACCTTGTAATGTTGTGGTTGTTACTTGTTTTGTTAGTGACAAGGAATTGAGATACTTGCTGCAGAATTCCCATATACACTGGAATTCTCAGATATTTTTTGGTCTCATACATTAGGTTTCTTACTCAAATTTTTCTGTACTTATCTCCTTATGTTTAATTTGATGACTAATTAATGTAATTATGGTTTTTCAAACTATATCATATCCTCATCGACAGGCATTGATCGATAACATCCTAATGGTTAATTCATATATCCCCTTGGTTAGAGCTAAAAAGTAGAATACATGCATTATTTTTGTTACCAATCTCATCAAATTAACCTACTTTCAATGTCATTAATTCTTAAACTGAATTAAAGGCCACTAATTAAATTAATAGCTCGAGTACATTAACTATTACATAAGATTATTATAACTAGTAATCTCTAAGGAAAAAAAATGACTTGTCCATCGTACGTGATGGAATACTGATGGGTGAGGCCGTACTGATGGGTTGTTGGATGTATTTAATAGTGTTTGATAAATTTCGAAGTTAGGGACTAGCTAGCTGAACCATATAGCCAGAGGTATTGGTAGTAAATAAAAAGCCCTAAGTCCGATTCCAGAGCGCTCGGGAGACAGAATTTGAATACAGAGTGCAAACCAGCCATTCACTAGTGTCACCACAAAAAGACAAGAGAATATGGGGAACAGAAGCACGGTGAGACTTCTGGTTTTCTATGTGGTTATGTGACAATTAAAATGAGCATTTGGCCCACTAACTACTCCTGCAGTCTTCATTATTTATTATTAGATGGATTTTCGAAGTTATTTCTTTTAATCTACAAGAGATGTTGAATAAATGATAAATGCGTTCTTCCTGGTTCTACAGACAATCACTCAACCGAAGGCTTTTTCTTTATATAAATTCCTGCAAAAATTTCCTGGAATTCACTGGTACAACTTAAAAGGAGCTTGAATCATAAGTTATTGATGGTGGGCTCAAATCCACTCAATTAGTAAGCTATTTTGTGGTTTTAATGCAGATTCTCTGTTAACAAATCGTGGCCGTTCATTTTTATCACTTACCTCACCACTTGCCATGTCTACATTGCTATGCTCTTTTGAAACTAATTCAAAATGCATCGTTTCAATTAGTGAAATAGTGTGCTTTAAATGATTTTTTTTTTTTAATCTAAGTAGCACAAAACGTGTGTTTTGACAATGAAAAATTTAAATCTCAAGTGCTCTGAAACGGCTCGTTTGGGGGTTGATTGGAGAGCACTGTGGACTTCTTTTTCTTCTTGCAACAAGCATGGCTTAGGGTTCTTTAGAGTTGCCTCATTTTATTCTCTATGCCTCTGCTTCCCATCATTGCTGTTGGTGGAGAATGATGGCATCCTCGTGTCACCATGACTGGAGCATATCGGAGCGAAGGTCGTCTCGTCATCATCTTATCTTTACCAAATTGAATCCATGGTGAAATACTCTTAGTGTCTCTTTTATCCACCTTTCGATTGTCCTCTTTGCAACATACAAATCTACATGACATAATTAATCTATCTTTCTTCTTGTTCATATAGTTTCCTAGCACCGAATCCCACCTTCCCTCCATAGTCAGTTTAAAATTGCCATGCCACCTCTGTACTATCAAATTGCATACCAACTGCAAGCTTATGCTCTATCATCACTCTCCAAATTGAGGATACAAAATTTAAAACAGAGTCAAATGTCATATGCAATTCATATCCATTCAAGATACACAATTAAACAAAGTTTATGATCAATTTAAATGCAATTTAAGATACACATTCAAACAAATGGTTTCCTATCCAATCCTAAGAAAAGTAGACCACAAGATACAAGTTATCAATCAAAGTGAAACACAAAAGATTAAAATGTTACAATTTCAAAACATAACATAAATTACAAACACAAATTAAAGTTAAAGCTTCTACATTGATTATATTTGTATTTTGAATACTCCTTGTAGTGTCCCTAAGAGACTATTTTCATGCAGAATGCATATATGAGTTAATTGGTGGCCAATGTGAGGAAACATATATGAGACAACAAAGCAGGGGCATCATCAAGATTTATATTTTAATAACCTAGGTTGATTTACATCCCATGCATTTATTTTTTCCTTTGTTTTATAGGTGGAAATGAAGTACTTTTCAAATTACATGTCCATCAATATAGCATAACAAATTATCAAGTTTACCTTGATCAATATTTTCCTTCTCCCAACAGACATCCAAATAACACAAAGTTTTACGATACTTTTGGATAGGTGATTTATAATCTTGCTTTGGTTAAGTTGCTAACAATGCAGAAACAATAGATTATTAAAAGAAAGACATATATGAATGATGTATTGGCAAAAAAAAAAAAAAACCAAAGCTTTCAGATGAAGAGGTTATTGAACCAAAGGCATGTATGAATAATGTCTTCCTTTTACCTGTATTGTACTTTACTTCCTCTTGCTTAAATATTGACGGTGCACTTTGAAGAAGGAGACGAGCTACTCACTGTTCATCGGCAATGGTGGTTTATGCAATAATGGCGAATGAATGGAAGAGTTGGCGCAAAAATGGGTTGTTTCATAACTTTGGAGCCATGCTTGCTACAAGAAGAAGAAGAAGCCCACGGTGCACTCCAATCAACCCCCAATCAACATCGTTTCAAAGCTGCTAAAATTCAAAGTTTTCATTGTCAAAACACACAATTTCATATTAATGAAACAGTGCGTTTTGCAACCCCCAAAACGAGCGTTTTATGCTGCTTAAATTTAAAAAAAAAATGTTCAAAATGCACCATTTTACTAATTGAAATGGTGAATTTTGAACAAGTCTCAAAAGAGCGATACGGATGTGGTAGGCGATGATGTGGCAGGTGATGAGATAAGTGATGAAAATGGACGGCCACAATTCGTTAATGGAAAATCTGCATTAAAACCACCAAATTGGGCTACTAATCGAGCGAATTTGAACCCAATTGATGAATACATCAAAACTTATCTTGAACATGGAATACATGGTTAGACACAGTTCTCAAAATCGTGAGTTAACTCGTTAAATTCGCTAATTTTACGTATTTAAGTGAGGAAATCGATTTAACTTGATCGTAAAATCAGAATCGAAGTAAACTCAGTCAAACTTGGGTAGAATCGATCAAACTCGTATAAAATCAATCAAAGTCGGGTATACTCACTGAGTTTGACCAAAGTCAACTAAAGTAATTTTTGTAAAGTTTTTGGCCCAAATATGAATAATCCAACATTCCAATCAATTTTTTTAAAAAAAATTAACTAACTTTAAGTTCAACTCAATTATTTCAACAATTAAACATAAAAAAATTATATTACAAATATAATTACACTATTATGACTCTAATACATTTTACTTGCAATTAATAGCATATAATGTATTACATTGTGATTAAATAGTTAACTTTACTTTCAAAATTTTTAATTTTTTTTAATTGCATAGCTTAAAATTCATTATTATATATATATATATATATATATGTGTGTGTGTGCGCGCGCGCGCGTGTTTAATATTTAATCTAACTTGTTTATATTATTATTACTATTATTTTAAATTTTAATTTATTTGAATTTCTATACTAGTTAGTATTAAAATGGCAAAGCATGCCTTTAATTTTCTTTTAATAAATTTAATTTTAACACTTTTTAAAAAATTTTTAAATTCAATCTCTATCTAATTAATTATAATTAAAAGTTTTATGATTTAAGTATTTTTTTTAATAAATTTTTTAATCATTTCCTAGTTCTATAATTTAAGTTATAATAATATATATATATATATATTTTTATTTATATTTTTAAATTTAATTATATTTAATAATTATTTATTAATAAAAATAAACTCAATTCTATATTACTACGAGTTTGATAATATTAATTAGACATTCGTGACTACTTGACAGTACCTGAATGCATACATGTGGTCCACTTCATGCGCTTGAGCAGAATCTTAGCAACCACCCCCAATTTAATTTTTCTTTTCCAAATATTTTTTTTAAACATAATTATTTTTATATGATCCTGATCGTAATTAAAACATCATAATGTGTTGTTGAATTATATAAATAATGTCGGAGGACGGAAGACACATCACATTCAAATGCATTTATGAAAGAATTTATTTTGCTAACCTACCTCCTATTTTATAAAAGCATATATATATATATATATATATATAGTTAAATAAAACCAAAATGCGTTATAATATATATATATATATATATATATATGTATATATATACATAGGCTAGTCGTAATGTAGGAATAGGGTTGAAGGGGAAAGGAGCGTTACATGAACATAAAGGAGGTATAGGTAGGTAGATGGGAGAGAGGGGGTGACGTAAGATAGGACACCTACCCAGTCTGTCTTTTCTCATAAATTCCCGCTTCTCTGCTTGTCTGTCTGTTTAAAGTATTATTTTAAACTTTTATTTACTTTTGTGGATTAACATGATTGATGTTATAATAATCCAAATAATGATGTGCCACGTCACATTCACGTATCATGTTAAGCAGCAGTTTATGGTGTTCTAGAAGGTTTAGACGTTGCAAAAAGTGGCACGTTACTCCCACCTAATTCTTTCGCTTTCATCCTCCCATGTGACACTTCCTCTCTCTCTCTCTCTCTCTACGATTATTGTTGTTTGGTGTTATCCTAAAATGAATGACTATGGTTTGGTCCAGATCTTGTGTTGAGAAGTCAGCGTCTCCATATTCTATTTTGCAACAAAACTATATATCCTGTCAACAAATCACGCCAACTTCTAGACACGTTTATGTGTGATTAACACCTTAAGACCAAACCCTTGTAATGATTAATATTTTTTGTTTACCAGTTAGAAAATAAAACACATAAGGAAGGAAAAATGTTAATAACATTAATAGTTTTCGAATTTGTCTTTTTTTTTTTTTTTGCGGGATTTAAGAATTAATGACTGTATAATATAAAGTTTGATAAAAATGAATTTAAGAAAAAAAAATGGAAAAGCTGGGCTTTTCTTCTGCAGGTGTGGGACCCAAACCCAGAGTTCAGGCGGTGCAAGCACTGTAGGATGAGCCCATTGGTTGGGTCCTATTGAACCACCCATCATTTCAGCATTATTAACTTGCTTGCTACTTTATTTATTGCGTCTACTTAATCCAAATTGACTGCTTTCTTTATCATTCTTTGAATTTCTCAGTGTTTTTTGCTTGGCCACTTGTGAATTTCTGAACCCGCATCAATTTGAGAAATGAATTTAATGAGGTTAAAAATTTAATAGTAGATAAATTTAAGGAAATTTAAATTATTAAAAAAATTTTAATGATTTAAATTTTAAGAAATAATTATTAATTATTAAATATTTATTAAAATTTGAGTTATTAAATAAAAGTTTAATAACTCAAAATTTTTAAAATTTAATAAATTTATATCCTTAAAGGCAAATAATTTATATCTATCAATTTGTATGATTTTATGAGCCTCGTTTTAAAAATTAAATAAAATTTTGTATATGTTATTAAAATATTATTTATAATAAAAGTGAATAAATTTGTTTAAAGAATATAATATTGTACTATGTGAAATTTTTATATGAAATTCCTTAAAATCACTTTAAAAATTATTGTCTTAGTGTAATTATTGCATGAAATATTAGACACAAAGACATATGACAATTGATTGAATAATTTGTTGTATTTATATTTTAATAATAATTTTTTAAAATTTTTTATGAAAAAAAATATTTTTTTAATTTATTAACTTAGCTCGTCTACTTTATTTATATTTTCAATAACCCTAAAAACATCATCCTATAAGTTTGAGATTAGAGATTTGGAGACTTATTGAGTTGACAAATTTTAGATATTAAGGATTTTGAAGAAAGCAGCTTTGAATCCCTTTACAAAATTTAAAAAATATTAAAGTTAAATTATAAATATAATAAAATATTTTAAATAGATATTTAATCAATATATTTTTATACAAGTGTCATTTTGTTAGTGTAAATATAATGATTACACCAGTACTACGAATTAAACATTTCTTGTAAGATTTTATCCCCAAATAAAAACGTAATGCTCCACATTTAAAAGCTATACTTGATAGTTAGCGCGAAAAACATGAGATAAATAATTGAAGATTGTGTTCCCAGGTAAATGTTGATGTTTAGAGCAGAGAGACAAAAATAGACTTGCAAGTTCTATCAAAATTTATTTTGAAGCACTAGGTCAAATGAAAGTCAAACACATGATTTGGGGAAATTTATTGACCAATAATGGCCCTATGGCTTGTACACTTAAACACATGTGATCTGGGTCAACCCCCATTGACGCAAAGCCCTCCACTTTCATAGGCTTCATAGCACATACCAAAATAAATAAACATGCCCTCACTTGTAACCCTTAATTATTATGATAGTATGAAAACAAAAGAGAAAAATTGGCATTAATTTTTTGATTTCAGGTCCCTTGCGAAGAAAATTATTACTTAAAAGTTTAAAAGACAAAAGACAAATAATTAAATAAAATTGAATGAAATGGAGAATGACAAAAGATTATATGTCATTATATTGTTTAAAAGTTTTAATAAAATATAATAAATTATATTGTTTTCATCATATTACAGTTGAAACTAGTAAAATGGAACAACCAATCAATTTTTTTAAATATTACCCGCAAAAATAAATTAGAACTAGTTATACTTGTTATCACTTTTAATTAATAAATGTAAATTATAGTTTAATTAAATAAATCATTTTATTGTATTCTTTACACCAGCCCATGGATTCTCTATATTTCTTCATTTCAAACAAAGTCCATGAATTTCTGGCCGAAAATAAGCCAGGATTTCAGTTGCTGGGGGCTATGGCCCTCTTCTATAAACTTTTCGTCTATTTTCTGTGTGTTATTTTTCAGAAACAATATTTGGACTTTTCTTTTGTACCAAACAAAATGCTTAATGTCCCAAAACAATCAATGGGCTTTGAACATATGGGTGCCTATTGGTAGGTCAGCCCACCTTTTCTTAGATTGACATTCCCAAAAAGAATTAAGTAAATTAATGATTTAATGTTGAAGATACATTAAGAATTATATTTCTTTAAATTTAATTTCCCATTGTTATGTTTGAGAGTTTATATTACACTACCGTTAACTTATCTATGAATCCAAGTGGTATTTCCTTTCAAACAGATGTCATTTAAGCAATTTCCCTCCAAAAGAATGTTGTTTTGACAATTACTTAACTTTGTGAAATTTACTTAAACGATTTTATTTTAAAAGGAAAAAAATTATAAATGCATAAGTTTAGTTTTGACTGCTTGTCATGTTACTAACCAAGTTCACATAATATCAAAACCTACATTAATCCTTGGGCTAGAGGGCAAGGGTGTAGGATTGTAATGACCCAATAATTGGGGATTAGTGGAATAATTATAATTGATAATTTAGTTAATGGAAAATAAGAAGAGAAAAGTTTTTTTCAAGAAAGTTGACTAAGGTATGATATTTTATTAAGTGAAAATATACTTTGAGATTGAGATTGACTCAATGGTTAGGCTTTATGTGTATTCAAGAAGCCAAAGGTTCGAATCCTAATTTTCCTAACTTTCCTTGTCTTTTTAGGTGTCGACACGTGTCCCCCTTTGATGTGAAATGACTAAAATGCCCTTGGTCCTTTATCTCTTCTTCCCCTGGCATTTGACGCAGAGAGCTGAAGAAAAGGAACTGTGAAGCATGATCACCAGAGTCGCCCTATTTGCATTGTTGGAGCAGCCATTACCACCATGTTGACATTGCCGACGGGTCGCTAGCCAGAAGTCATCGTTTCTAGAGAGAAACCGTGAGCTTGCATGGTCTGAAATGCCAGAAAATCGCAGCTCAGATTTGATGCCGGTAAGCATTTTCTTCGCTGTTTGATTTATGCGTTTTATTCCTCACCTCCTTGCCAACGTTTCCCCGTAATTCTGAGCTCCGTCAACCAGTGTTGTTGCAGAATTTTCGGCGGGATTTTGTTAAGGTTCCAAGATCGATTTTCTGGCCAATTTAGCTCAGATTGGCGAGTTTAGTGCCAAATTTTGATATGCATTGTTAATTTCTAATCATTTTCGGTCATTATCTGCTACCAATTGCATGGAATTCAAACTTAGGAGGAAGAATCTCAATTTTGGCTGAGAATTAGGGTTCTAGAGGGACCAAATTGAAATTCAAACTAATTATTGCTTGATAGTATGCCTAAGAGGGAATTTTTAGTTGGGTAAAGTGATTGAGACTTAGTTTTCCATTGTGGCAAGCCTTTTAGGAATAGAAGGACTCTTTAGTGTTAAATCATATGCTAGGAGGTGATTTTTTATAGTTTATACTTAATGCCACAATTGGTTGAGGGAAGAGGAAGAAGAATAATTTCTTTCTTTTCGATTGGTGTAGGTAATTCTTAGGGTTGAGGTGGTCACCCAAGGGAAGGCATTGGATCACTGGTAATTAACATTGCTCAGGTGCGCAAATAGCACTCCCCAACACTTTTCATTATATTCCACTTTTCATTATATGGAGATGTTTTACAATTACCATTTTGATTTTGTCATGACTTTATTTATTGGAATTGTAATTATGAGTAGATGAAATGTCTTGACATGTTTAGATTATATCATGTATGGTTTGAAAATGACTTTTGAGAAATATTATGCGTACGGTTATGAATAATCGTCGGGTAAATTAATATTGTAACATAAATTGATTTCATGCATATTGGTTATATTTTCTATGCATGCTTGTTATATTCCTCTTATTTTTGAAAGAACTAGTTAGGACACTGACTGCAAAACAATAATACTATTAGCCCTTAGTGCACCTCAGTAATTACCCAGCTAATAGGGTTAATGAAGGTGCTAGCCCCGTGTGATGGCCATCACACGTGGGCTGATAAATGATTAATTTTCATGAATTATAATCTCACGCCTATTGGTTATTGCCCTCAAGGATTGTGTGTCCTCGCCTATTGTGATTTACCCTTGTAGTTGTGTGCCATACTGGATTAGTCCATAATAGTCATTCCCCTTAAATAATACTCAGAAACTTAGTGATTCTTTTATGTAAGACATTTTAAATTCATTATTTTGAAATATGCATTAACTAGTTGATGGTGTTTATTTGTAATTTAAATGTTATCTTATTCTATACAAACCTTGATCACGCTTGATTGCAAATTAAATATGTATTTTATTATTGATTTTGGAGTGCTATTTGTCAAAAAATTTTGTCTCAGGTAGGGAGGCTGGTAAATCCCTGAAGGGAGCAGAGCAGTAACGATAATTCCTTTAGTGAGCCCACTTAGGATTTGTGAGATTTAGTTTAGGCTATTTGGATGTATATGACTCATTTTTTTTTCTATATGTATATAGTTAGTTTGGATAACCATTATTTTGTTCATTCTGGGATTGTGTAGTGACCACAGTTGAACTTTCCCTATTGTTGTATTTTGATATATGTTATACTAGTTTATTTTGGTGAGAATGGAGCTCTCTTATGTATATTTGTTGCCTAATAGGATGTTGTAAAAATTTTGGGATGTCCTATTTATTAAGAAGATTTTGTCGAAATTTCTATAAAACTCCTTGTTTTGTGTAAATTGCTTGTCCTGATATGAAGACAAAGTTATTTTGATTATGGTGCAATTTACATAGATATTGGTATGGTATTGAATTTCAATCTAGTGTAGGCTTACAGGTTCGGGGATTTTTCTCGTGTCTTATGCCGGTCTCACTTCAGGGAATTTGGGGTGTGACATTACATATAACAACACACTTAAGCTCTTGAAAGTTATCCCATATCCAGATTTCCCCTACTTAGCAAATGTGGCATCATTAGATAAGCAAAGCCATTCCATTCTATCAGATTTAACGCTCATATACTCAGTTGTCATTTCTATAAGCTAGATGATGACTTCTTTATCATTTGCCTGCTTCCAATTTAAAATGAACTTTAAAGCACCTTTGAAAATATTACTATCTCTTCTATTTTTGGTGCCTTAAATCTTCTGGTTTCTCGAATCTATAAAACAAAACTATTCCTTTATTGATACACATCATTTTGACAGATATATATGGAGGCATTCTTTAAAATCATGGCTATAAAGTCAAGTTCCACAACTCCAAAATGTCGTTCACTTGCTAGCAGTTCATCAATGCATGAGAGATGTCTTTAGGGACATTACAGAAGGGACACTCTAACTCAACATTAATGCCTCTGTATCTCAAATTAACTCAGGCAGGTAGCAAATCTCTGCTTGCTCTCCAAATAAAGTCCTTCATCTTTAGGGGTATGTTCATATGCCACAGGGTTTTCCATAGGAAATCAACACCATCTTGCTTTGGGCGAAAAATTGCTTTATAAGCCTCATGGTAAACAGTTTTAATAGAATAGTTCCCTTGTTTATCATAATGCCATATCCATTGATTGTCCTTGCCCATGATGCTAATAGGGATTTCTAGAATAACTCTGATATAGTCAACACTAAACATTGACTTTAATTTATCAGTTCCACATCTATTTGCACGTGGATAGGAGGCTAGCTACTTTATCACCAATATTACCTAGATTATAAATATTGGTAGGGGAAAAGTGTCCCCAATCATAAGTAAGTCCAAATCTAAATGCTTTGCCCGTCACCGACCCTCCACCTTATATCCTTAATAATGAGATAGAAGACCAAACACTCCTCCATGTGAAGCTTGGATTGTAACTGAATCGAGCGTGCCAAAACTCTTTGTCTGGGAAATTTTCACTTTGAGGACTTGATAAGCAAGAGTGTTGTAGGTCTTACCTAATCTCCAGCTTTGTTTGCCAAGTATAGCTTTATTAAACTAGTGTAGGACTATAAGTTACAAATGCCTATTCCTCCTTTACTTTTAATCCTACCCATTCTATCCCACCAAAGCCATTTAACACCTTTTTCATTTTCCTGGTTAGAAGCCTATCAAAATGAGTTCATTATTCACTGAAATTCTTCACACTGGGTCATAGGAATCAGAAAAACATTCATACGGAAATTGAGGATAACTTGCGCAACAGTTTAAAAGAATCTCTTTTCCAACATGAGATAATATTTTGTTCAGCATGAGATAATATTTTGTTCTTCCAGTTCAATAATTTTCCCTATAATTTGTTTTGGAGAAAAGCAAATATGGCTTTCTTCCTCTTACGAATAAGGGACGAGAGACCTAGATATCTACCATGATTAATGGGGGTGTCAATTCCAATGATGTTACATATCTCAATTCAGAATTCACATTTAACATTTGTGTTGAAGTAGATACCTGAATTTTGGAAATTTATTGCTTGCCTAGACGCCTGCTTTTAAGTGTTGAGAATATCTTTTATGTTCTTACATTCTTGCGTAGAAGTTTCACAAAAAAAAAAAAAAAAGAGTCATCAGTAAGTAAGTCAGTAATATAGGGCTTATTACTACTAGCTCTGCACCTATGAATAAGGCCATCATTTTCAACTTTCTTCAAAAGAGCTAAGAGTCTCTCTATGTAAATAATAAAAAGGTGAGGGGAAAGAGGGTCCTCTTGCCCGAGCCTCTCACATGGGAAATAGGTCATATAATGTCACCATTCAAAATATAGGAGTATCTCATGTTTTACACACATTGCATGATCTAAGTAATCCATAGGGATCAAAGCCCATTCTTTTCATCATACCCCGAAGAAAGCTCCAATTAGCCCTATCATAGATTTCATTCACGTCAATTTTAATGGCAGCTAAACTGTTATTTCCTCTTGTTCTCTTCTTTATGGTACGAATGAGCTCAAATGCAACCAAAATATTATCGTGATTAAACAACCTGGAACAAATGTAGATCGGTAATCTGAAATTAAGATTGGCAAATTTTTCTTGAGTCTATTGACAAATACCTTAGCCATAATCTTATAAAGCATGTTACAAAAGGAAATAGGCCTATACTCCTTAACAATACTTGGGGTGTTAGAATTTGGAATAAGCATAACTAAAGTATCTGTTAGATCTTCAAGGAAGGACCCCCCTTAGCCAACCGATCAATACAATTGTCAACAACTTTTCTATTAATAATATTCCAAAACTTTTGGAAAAGGTCGGGTTATCAAGTCATTAGGCCCCATGCCTTTATCCAAATACATTTGAAACACAACTTTTTTGAACTCCTACACTTGGAAATTTTTCGTATATAGGCTGTTGTCCTTATCTGATATTACTTTGTTTATCAGGGTTAGCACAGATTCTAGTTAGGCTTCAGAGGCTGAAAAACCATGCTTGAAATGACTCAAAGTGACCTCATTAATTCCCTCATTATCATAAACTTGAGCTTCTTCATTTATGGTTAACTCTATTATCATGTTTGTTCTTTTCCTGACCATTGCATGAGCACGAAAAAACTTCGTATTTTGGTTCCCACACTTGAGCTAGTGTATCTTTGACCTTTGCCGCCATTTTAGTTCTTGCTGATGCAATAACTTGTTCTTTTCCTCTCTTAATTTGTAAAACCCCTTATTTTAAATAACCCCTTTGTAACTTCACATCTCAATTAACCTTTTATCGATAGCCTTTGCTTAATTCAGGTAATCACTATTTAACCTATGGCTCCAATCCTCAAGCTTACATTGACAGGAAGTTAACCTATTGCAAAATTTAACACTTAACGCCTTATTCCAGCCCCTATTTATCACATATGAGATTTCTTTTTACATCACCTATGCATTTTTGAATTTAAACCTCTTCTTTCTATTTCTTATATGCTTTGGAACTCAGCACACTTTTAGAAGATTATGATATGAATAGGACACCACTAGAGTTTCAGATCGGCTGCTTGGGAATTAACGGAACCAATTGTTAGATGCCATCGTTTGGTCTAAATGTTCCCTCACCAAATTTCGTTATCTTGTTTGTCTCTTCTAAGTAAATAAACTGCCTCTAGGTTGAAGATCCGATAGGCCGCAGTCTTGTATAGCTGTTTTGAAACCTAAAAGTAAGTAATTTGGAATGTCCCCCTCCCTTTTTATCTAACAAGTTTATACAGTCGTTGTAGTCCCCCACATATAGCCATGAAAGCTTGTTAACTTTGAGATACTAAACATTTTTACTATTCACATGGATTTTAGCATTTATAAACTGACTATAACATTTTATGATTTCCAACTTGGTATTTTCGTTATACAGTAAAGCTAAGCTACCTCACTTACCTCTGCAATCAACTATAAAGCAACAGTCAAAATAAATGTTTTTACTTATCTCCTTAATATGTCTACTATCAACTTGAGTTTCAATTAAGAAGATAATACTGGGCTTGTGCTTTTTACATAACTCTTTAAGAGCTCGAACTGCCTGAAGGTTGCCTAAACCCCAACAGTTCCAACCTATGTTACTTATTGGGCCTGGCGAGCCTGCACCACAAGACCCACTAATGTACTTGTTTATAAGGGGACATTTATTCATATCATTCTCCTCGAAAGGCTTCTTGCTAGGTCTAGTAGTTACCTTCTTCCCAGATCCTCGGATCCCCTTCTTATTTTTAGTTTCTCGTAATTGTTGATCTTCCTCTTCACATGATATTGGGTCAGGCCCATTAATATCTTTTGAATTGTGCTGAGCTATGATGACTCACATCTGTCCTAATATCATATCTAAGTTAGGTGCTCCTCTATTGAATTGCCCAAAAACATGTTCCGCAAATCTCAAGGAGTTGAAAATTTCCTTCTCTCCTTGTTGACTTGCCAATAATTTTGCACCTCCCTTATCTCTTAACCACTTGCTGATTATCAGATTGTTTTTCTGGCCACCAGCTCTCAACGTGACATCCCACTGCAGCAGTAAACTCTTCCCTTCTTCAGCTAACGTTTTGACTTTATAGAAACTCTCTAAGTGCCATAGAGGAATCACAATCACTCCTTTTGCAGAAACCTGTGCTATTTCAATAGACAAAGAAATTGTGTTATTTTAGTAGACAGAGATACCATGCTATTTAAGCAGACAAAAGTTAACCAAGTTAAAATTGGTCAAGTCTAAAAATTACACTGAATTGGAAAATCAAATATCAGATCAAATGTGTTCACAGGACTAGATTTTCGTTTGAATTAAAGTCTCCTTCATGGCTAGTCTAGGTATTTGCTTTGAAATGGTTTCTTAGAAGTTATTTGCAAAATGCAGTTCCAAATCTACAGTGATGATCTCTATACTAATATTTGTTCAACATATAGATATTAAAAATAAAACTTCTCACATATAGATATTGTTTTATTTCATTATTTAATAACTATTAAAAATAAATTTTTTTAAAATATAAAAAAATATTATTGACAATAATTTTATTAGTAAAAGATAAAATATAAAATTTATTTATTTAAAAAACAAATTTAAAAGACAATTTTATAAAAAATAAATTAAAATATTTTTTATATAAAAAGCTGAATAGAAAAAGTAGTTTTTTTAAAAAAATAAATTGAAAAATATTTCATCAATGAAAGATCAAATTATAGTTTTAATAACTGAATTAAATTATTGCGACTTAGCGACTTGTCACTTTGAAAACGTGATTCTTGGGGTGAAATACAAATAAGATATGGTCAAATGATGAGGTAAATGTGTGTGTATAAGGCAGAGATCTTAGGGTCTTAAAACTCAAAAACACTGGAGTGGTTCATGCAAGTTTAAAAGGAATGATTTTGGTTTGAAATAATTTCAACTACTACACGCATGGCTATAATGTGTCACCGTTTCGTGGATTGACGAAGCGAAATAGCGAATGATGAAAGCCGAAGATAAAGAAAGACGGGGTCAAGAGGTATAATTGCGCGCGTGCCAAACAGGGATAGAAATTAGAAAATGATGCGTGGGGCCGAGGGTTAAAATTAAAATTAAAATAATATTTTATTTAATTATTGGAGGGTTTTATGGGGGGGTTTTGGCGGTTAGGGTTTAGTTTTGCGTTGGTATGCGTTTTCTTTTAACGTTATTTCGTCCTCCTTCAGAATTTGGGTCTTAGTCACTGGTTTCCCTGCTCTCTGTCGGCCACTCTCTTCCTCTTTCTGATTCTACTTTCGCGGCGCTGCGGTTCGCTGATGCACCGGATGGTACGGTTCGCCCTTTTCTTTTGCTCTTCCACCTTCCAATTCCTTCTCTTCTCTCTATCCATTGCCGTAATTCGAGTTTCGTACATCTATTAGGTTTCAAGTTGCAGCATTGCTTCATTGCTGCCTTAATTCAGGACTTGGGGTGTTCTAGTGGCTGCAGCGTTAGCACATTGCCTATGTACTGAACAATTTTTCTCAATTTTGTTCATTCGCGTTTGATATGTTTTTTTTTTTTTTTTTTAATGTGGGTTTTGCTTATGATACCTATCTGCTGCGGTTCAGCCAAACCCCCTTTTTCTGATTGTTTGGGTTGCGTTTGACTCATCTCTGGGGGCCAACTTGCTCCCTTGTACTGTTTGATTGTGGACGAGAGGATTGCAATTAGTATTGCATTTTGGTTGTAGGGCTTTACTACTTTGCTTTTTGTTTCCGTAATAGAATAGTCAGAGAGACCGTTTAGGCTTTTTTATTTTCTTTTTAAACAAAAAACAGTGGTCGCTTCATGATGCTTCCTTTGAGGGAGTTCTTTCAAATAAAATATTCTGGTCGTGTTCCTTAATACATGTATTTCTGGGTTATCTTGTTTGTTAATTGTTATGGATGAAGTTTTGATAGTTTAATGCTTTTAATTTCGGTTATCTCCCTTTTGTTAATGCCATATTGTTATGGCTAGGTTTGGTCCAATTGGCCTTCGTATGTCTTGGCCTAACAGAGCCGAATGCATATGTGATATATTTCACTCTCTCTTTCTCTCGCTGTCACTTACTCACGCACCCACTCACATGAAATACATGATTCTCTAAGGTCCGTGGTATAAACTTTTAATTTTCGTTTATGGGAGAGTAATAATGGAAGGGGACAAATTATAGAAATGCAGCTAGATTACTGTTGTTCTTGTTAATTGAAATTTACTGTTTCGTGGAATCTACGAAGCAAAAAGGAAAGACAAGTGGTAAAGGCTATAGTGCTAATTCATTGTGACGTTTTACTGGATTATTATTTGTGTTTGCTGTAGTCTGACCACTGCATCTATCCTCTATAACAAGGTTATTGGTTGCATGTTCGTATTAATTGATCCCCTCACCATTCCCCTGCCTAAATATGTATGGTTGGTTTCTTACATTGATATCGATTGAATAGACTAAAAACGATTAATAATTTTGTAATACAGAACATATTAAGAATACTTCCAGTCATATCATACAAGTTCAATTTCTTTCCTCCCATTCATTATGTCTTGACGAACTCTGATGACCCAAGTTATAACCATAGCGTATATAGGAAAAAATCACCATAGCATGTTGGAAGTTGATGAGACAGACTTTTTGGAGAAACTCCTAATATAATCACTGTATTGTATTCCTGCTTTGTACTTTTTCCTTTTCTTTTGAATAGTTTCTTAAATCATTGCAGATTTGCAATTTATGACGACTAGGATTTTTCTGAATATTCTGGGAGCTAGCTATTGTATTAAGCATTTTGGTTATGCTGTTTTGATCTTTAAAATGATTAAATGATATCGTCATGTTGCAGAATATGGGATTCATATTATTAGGAGTATATGGTTAGTTTCTGGTCATCCAATGAAATTTTTTGACCTGTATATTAAACATGCCATCACTTTTCTAAGCCGTTCCCCTTCTATACTATCAGCCAGGATGCCACTTCTTTCTTTCATAAACCCACATAACTATATAGTCTATATGTTAACTTGTCAAGCTTATAGGTGATTGTTAATGCATTGTTTATGCAGTTTACTGCGCACAAGATCTGTATGTGCTTGAAGACTGTACAGCTCTGAGGGACTAACAGAGCACTTGGCATAGTGAGTTTTTCTTTACAAAAGAGCTGCAGGGATGGATAATGTTCAACTGGTTAGGATCATTGGCCAGCATGAGGAAAATGAAAGTCAACTTCTATCTGACATGGCTATGGAGGAAGATTTAAAAGAGGAAGATGAAGAAACCATTAAAACTGAAACTCTGTTTATGCCAGAATTTAAGAAAAGAAAGAGACTCAGCCTTAGTCAGCTTAGAGAGATGAAAGCAGGTTTAGGTGGGAATCAGACACAAACTAGTAGCAAGCTTAAAACAAAGAAGCACGAGAGTAAAGACAGATGGTCATCTGAGAGGTAAAGAATTCATGTGAGACATTCTTTCTGTCGTTGCTATCTCTTTCTTAACAACATATAGTAATTTTGGGCAACAATGTAATGTAGGTATAAGCTGGCTGAGCAAAGCATGTGGGAGGTCTTGAAGGCTAAAGGTGCAACATTCGCAAACCCAATCTCCCGACCTGCACTGCGGATGGCTGCCCGTAAGCACATTGGTGATACTGGACTATTAGACCACTTACTGAAGCACATTGATGGTAAAGTAGCACCTGGAGGGGCTGAGCGTTTTCGGCGGTGGTTTAACACCAAAGGAATAATGGAGTATTGGTTGGAGAGTGCTAACCTAGATAAGGTCCGCCAGGATGCCGGGGTGCAGGACCCATACTGGATTCCACCATCTTCATTTAGGGCAGGCAGTCCCCCTCCTCAGAATTCTGATTCTTCTGGTGAACTGAAACTGCTTCAAACAGAAATCGCAAAAATGAAGAAGTATTGAAGTTGGAATCTGGTGTTTCAAAATAATCATGTATGCTTATTATTTATTCATCATAGATACTATTTTGTGTATGCAGAGATATGCAGGAGCTCATATCCAAGAACCAAGAGAAAAATGAGAATAATCTGATGGAGGTGAATGCTGAATGACTGAGTGAATGTTGATTTGCTTCATTGATTTAGTTATTTAATGGTTAAGTTTTCTAATATCGCTTCATGATATCTCATGCCAAATCTTACTGGCAGGAGACACATAAGGAATTAGTGAAGTGGAAAGCTATGACTGAGCAGCGCCTATCTGGGATTTTGACTTCTTTGAAGGGTGTGCAGGTATTTAATCATACTCGACCACTTTTTCATCCTTTGAGATTTTGGTGGGACTGTTGTTATGATAAAGTTGTTTTCTGTTGGTTAATTTGGCTATACGCAATCAGAGTTTAATTAATTTTATGTATTGATAGGGCATGTATGGTGAATTGGTAATTTGGAAAAGTAAAGTCGAGCAACAGCTTGTGGAAATAACAAATAAATTGAGTGATCTGCAAGCATCCAGGGAGGCTACGACTCTCAATCCTCCTTGGCAAGATTGGTTTGAAAGCACCACCCTAGACAATATTCAAGGAGATGAGCTTGTGCCTTGGCTTGGGAGTACAGAACTGCTTAATGTTCAGCAAGAAGTTGTACTTCAAGATCCTAACTCAGCCCTGCCAACTCAGCTATTCAATGATGAACTGACTAACATGAAGAGGTAATGCATGCGAAGTCAAATTCTCCCCCACCCCTCCCTATCTGCTTCCTTCCAAGAAACCAAAAGAAAATCTAAAATAGTATCTTATTTTATGCCTGTGATAATAATAGTGATTTGCTGGAGGTTGTGCCCAACAAACAAGAGGAAGATCAACCAAATGTGACTCCTGATTCTTCTATGACGGATAATTCAAAGTCAGACCTTGACAACTCATTGGTGCTGTTTCAGGTGATGTTCATAGTGTGTGCATATCAGGACATAGTACTTTTACTCTTCTCCAGTTTAATGTTCATTTTGTGGGTATTCTTTTCACACAGGAGATGTTTATGGAGTTGTTTAAATGGAAAGACAAGATGGAGCAGCAGCTGGTGGAGTTATCAAATTCTGTATATGGAATGCTAGCGACTAAGTAGCTTCACCTTGAAGTATCTGATTTAGGATAGGATTTTAACCACCTTCGCCCATATGTTTTCTTTGTTACTCTTTAGTCTGGTAGGGTTAGATATTGTACAGCATTGACAATCTGATCTTGAACACCTTTTCCAACCATCAAGTTCATTAAAAGCTGCATCTGACCTGTACTGTGCTGCAAATTGTTAATATGTTGGACTGGCCTTTTACAGTGAAGTTGGTTATGCATTAAGGTAGATCTTTAGGACTGCTCTATTAATTGCCGGTGACTTGCTCAGGTGAGATTTAATATAGGTCTTAGGTAGGCTTTACCCTTGCTTTAACATATTAGCCAGAGTGTTCTTCAAAACTTTGTATTTAGTCCTATTTAGGGGACAAGTTGACATATATATATATATATATATATATATATATAGAATCTCTACAGGATAATTTAGCAGGTCTTGAGGCTGTATCATTATGCAGAATTACATATATGTAATCAGTCTTTATGCTCACCTTTTTTGTTTTTGGCTTGTCTTTTTAAAGTTCTCTGTGGCGCCATAAGAGATATTTGCTATTATCAATGTTTCATTCATTCTGCAGGTCGTCAAGCTCCCATGCGATATAATTGTGATGCTGCATTCAATCCTGACATCGGTTTGAAAAATCAATATAAGGGTTTTTTTTTTTCCAAGATTTTGGAATAGTAGTTTTACTAAAAGGCAAGAAATAGAAAAATTTTGAGGGCATTTATGAGAGAAACGAGATTTTACGTGTGATAACCATCAAATTTACTGGGATCGAAAATCTGAGATGAGGAAGAGTGGAATTGACTCAAACTAATTTTATTCGCCTAATTAAACGAATAGTCTAGTTTTTTTAGCTTAATACGGCTTTTTTTGTTTGTGCTTTGGAAGGGTTATAGTTTAATGCTTTACTTTATCAAAAATTTTAGAATAAATTATACTAAATTTCTAGTTATTTAGTTGTGTTAGTTTAACGATAAAGTTATATAATGCAACAAAATTTCGACAGTAAGCACCAGATTTTTTTTTTTTCGATCAAGTGTATGTATCAAAATGTCATAGTCAAGAATAATTTTCAAAATAAGAAATATAAAAGATAATTTAATCAAATTTAAAAACTAGTGAAATTTACTCTAAATTTTGAATAAATATATTTAAAAACTCTCATCACATATAAAATGTCATCTTTTTTAATATTTGAATATGTGCATATTATACATTAATTTTATATTCACACTTCTAAAACATTAAATTTGATGAAACTTTTCAACGGCATGGTCTTCTAAAATATTAATTAGTTCTAATATATTTAAATTATAGTTAATTTAATATATTTATTCTAATAAAATCATTTAAACAAAAAAAAAAACCCATGAATGATGATATTAATATTAATACACCTCGTCAGTTGTCATTTAAATGTATAAAAACTAACCAATATCTTTTCTCCTATGCCTTGTTTGGAACTTGTTTTATGGAATTGGAAATATGTATATGCAGTTCATTACTGGCAGCATAACTTAACGTCAGGTTCTACTGAGATGAGTCGTTCAATTCCCTGAATTGTTAATTCTAACAGTAATCCAACTTATATTTTTCCATTCATGTTTCATTTCCAATCAGTTGCAGTATTAACTCTAAAATTTAAACCACCATCTATTCTACAACTCTCCATACAGCTTGCTGATTTTCATTCCTATCAATAATATTTTTATCCCTGGCGCCTCTTCCATTCTGAAAGCAAGCCTTTGACCACTGTTGATGGAGAACGTGAAGCCGCATGCACATCTATTCTCAATATACGCCTGCTTATTCTGTGGTATGAAGTATGAACAACAAAGCCATGACAGCAGGTTAAACCTTGTCATTAGAACTTGGATAACACATTGAAGAATGGCTTCTCCAACAAGATTTTAATCAGGCATTGAATGATTGGAGTTTGATTTTTACTCCACAGCGAGGCTGGAGACCCCTGAACTCTTGTATCAGAGAAGTTCTGTGCTTGGGATCGCAAGTAATAATTAGGCATTCAACGATTTAAGTTTCTTTTTAACTTCATCATAGCAAGCCTGAAGATCCCTGAACTCTTCTGTGTCAGAGAAACTCTGGGCCTGGGATCACCAGCAATAAATCAGAAAATCTTTACAGCATGGTCAACACATGAGAAACTCTAAGCAGTATATCAGAATCTAGCAAACAAAACAGTTAAACCAGAATGTGGAATAAAGGAAATAAAATATAGACAGTGTATCAAGATTTTTTCCCCACAAAATTCAAAAACTAAACAAGTCACTTGCCTGTTTAACGATGTTCTTTAGGTGCATCTCAGCTGTATACAATTCCTTACGACTGCTTGTAGATGAGGAAATTTCCATGTACACCTTGCAAAGTTCCAAAGATGCATTTGCTAACTTCTTAAAACGATTCCTGTCTTTCCATGTGTCAGATCCCTGATACATTATACAACCATATAACAATAGAATAAAAATCATTACCATAAATAGGCTTATGATCTATGAACAAGTATCAGCGTGAAAACAAACGCAGATAAAATTTTAAAGTGATAATGAAAGCAAGAGACAAAGTTTACTCGTCTTTAAACATGACAAAGGCAGGGCTCACATTGCTGGACATGCAAACGTTGGAGCATTGCTGTGGCCCAACGCATGTGGTTGAACCAAGTCTAGAGAAAACACTTTATAAATGAATAAAAGGATTATATAAAACACTTATTTCTCACATCTGTAGGATTGTAGTGAGATAAATGCATGGATTATCGCAATGGCACATTGATGTACAACTCTCTTTGCATTATTGCATCAGCTTAAATGCCTTACTTCCCTTGTTATTTATACTACTTTTCTACAAGAAAATGCAAGTTAAAGGAAAAAAAACAGTGATGCAATATAAAGTTTGGACATTATGAGAGATACCTGGAGTGATCTAACTTGCTTTAAGAGCGCTTCAGAACACATTAGAAGATCTCCATTAATTCTGTGCCACCGTGCATATAAGCCCCAGATATCACCTCCTGATCCACTCCCACTTTTAACTATCTGCATCAGAATAAGAAATATTTAATTAAAGGTATGTGGACTTCTATGTGCTACATATATTTGGCTTAACCTTTATATAATAGGTGCTCACACCGTCATACTCCATCAAATAAATAAAATTAACAGAAGAAACATCTTTAAGCAACAGATATTTCGATGAACTAATAGCTACTTGCAGCTAGCTAATTATAATTAAAAACATAAGCACTAATATGCATGCTCTTGCCAGTGAATGGAGGGTGGCTGGGACGAAAGGTGCTTTTTATCAATGAGAAGAAACAAATCAAAATTTGTGATACAAATCATGTACCTGCTGCAAAACTTTTCCAAGTATCAACACCAATTGCTCAGTTTCACGTGATCTTCCTTCAATAGATACTCCAGATCCTTGCTCATTAAGTTCTGATTGAGAATTGTCTACGCAGAATTGATGTCTATTATGCTGATTATCAGTTGCCACAGGAGATATGGGATGACTTATTGAAACCCTTGTTTCCACCTCTCTCATAATTCTCTCCAATAACTCTGTATTCACTCTTTTATTATTGCTAATGTCCAAAACCATCTGTACACCTTCCAAAGCCTACAAATTATATCCAACTTGATGAGCGAAAAAAGGACAAGAAGGATAATGCTTTTATTTAAGAATTATTTCAAAGTAACACACTGAGCTTGCATATTATATCATGTTATTATGAATATTTGCTCAAGTAGACATCAATAACTAATTTGTTAACAGTGAACAAAGTAATGCCAAACCTTTTATCTGATTTTATATGATCACATCACATATAAGTTTCAACCTTATTTTGAGTTCATTAGGTCATAAGGTTTTAGGAAATCTCGTAAGTTACTTGAAGTGTACCAAAGTATATTATATGTGACACTCTGACTGTGGTCATTGAATCTTTGTAAAAGCACAATCCAGTCTTTCAATTACATATTCATCCTCTACTTTTCTCCCTAACTTCTGCTCTCCCCACTCAGCAGTGTTTATGTAACCAGCTTAATGAAGACAGTGTTGTAAATTACAACATTACGTATTCTAAAAGTTCAATATAAGCAGATATGAGCAAATATAAATGGCTAAAGGTATCTATGGGAGAAAGATGTAAGATAGAGTAGTTGCCTAAAACATGCTTACTGTACGTCAACCAGTTTTCTAAATTAACAATTGACCAGCGCTCAAGCTTCACAGGATTACAGGGCTATGAGCATGGACCCAATAGAGTTTAGAAATAGAAACTAAGTAACAAAAGAATGCATGCAGGGCACTAAGATGATAATCATCTAGCAGGATTGTCTCAATAGGTCATGTGTGAAGAACTGCTAAGTTCTGTTCCTACATAAAATGAGGTAAATTAATTATAATTGTGAATCAATGAATTCACTAATTATTAGCAAATGAAAATGCACAATTAGATGATAAACTAGAAGATTATTGAAATATAGGGTGTCCTCACGGCCTTCATATTATAACCTCAAGTCACACAGCAGACTCAAGTATCACATACTAAGACTTGTTTTGATCTCAAAAGGAGAAAAAGGAATGTAAGTAGACACCTGACTGATATTACCAACATCAACAGCTACATGGCTGTAGTTCTCCCAGAGTTGCCAGCTGTTTCGTCTGTCACCAAGTGTCCATAATCATTATTTCAGTGCATACCCCTAATTTGCAAAAAGCTAATGACATTAACCAATACAGATTTTATATGAGTGTGTGCATGTGTATGCAAAGCATATGCCAACACTTATAACACAAAGAAGGTCCAATTAATGGGAGAAAGACAAAACTTGAACTTCAAGGCTTCTTTGAATGCAATGAAGGCTTCTTTGCTCCTTTTCTTGATCATATGCCTGCATGATACGTAAAGTGCATATAATATGTCAAAGCTAGAAGCAAAAGCATTAACTCATGATGATTGAATATATTGAGTTGCAAATCATGAATCAGGAAACAAAGTGATACAAATCATTATTAAGCTCAGAACTGTGATACTCAGGAAAAAGGACCTGAAAACGTGAATAATTAGATTTAAGCATTTTAGATCCTATCTCATTGCAAGGTAAAAAGATACTTTTGCGGTGCCCAATGGGATTTGTCAATGGTTCAGCTCTAAATGCTTCAGCTTGGCAATCTCATATTCAAATCTCATTGGAAGCAGGTCAGCTGGGATAAAAGGAAAGGTGGGTCTTAATTTTTATGTAGCCAGAGTTCTGATAGACCAAAAAAAAGAAGAGAAAAAAAAGAGAAAAGAAACTATAGCATTGTTGTAGATTGGTGTGGTTTGCAAGTATAGTACTTAATATACTGCAACAACCTAATGCACTTCTTATTTTTCAACAAGAGATGTAAGCCAGAAATGCATACAAGCAAGCAATATTATTCCAAGCTTCCCCATTTTCAGGATCAAGTTGAACAGCACGAGTAAACCCATCCAGAGCCTTCTCAATATCCCTAGCCTGCATAACCTCCATGGTTAGAATATACTTCAGAAATAAAAAATGAAGAGTACAGTACAAGGAGGGCATATCCACAAAACCTATAATTAAATATGGGCATTGGCATCCATTTTGATTCTGGACAAACCAATGAAGTGATGCCACGTATATCATACACAACTGTCCACAATTGCACAGCTGGTGCAAACAAAAAAGTACAAAATGCAGAAGTGGCTTCGTTAAACACACATGCAGCTACCCGTGCAGTTGTGCACAGTTGGCCAGCCCAGTGGATTATCACCATACATCAATAGAACTTATACCCAACTCAGTAAGTTTAGTTATGAGTATTGTAGACTTGCCCTACATTGTCTATTAATTTTAAATCCAGTTGCAGAAGTCAGTAAATAATAAGCATAGTGGAAATCACAGAGTTTACCTTTAATGCAGCAGCCCCAAGTGCAAACCAACCATCAGGATACATAGAGTTCATGGTCATTGCAGACTCCCTGAAATAAATGAAGGGAAATCTCTATATATAACATGTCAAACCAAATAAAAATATATGATGACTATGACAATAACGATAAAACTGAAACGGTTTATCACACAACACATACCACAGAATCATGGATGTTTCATAATCTCCTCTATTGTACGCACTACGAGCCAGAGAGCGCTGTCAATGAGAGAGAGATTATATTCTTTCAGAAAATAACAACTTCATAGTACAGTATAAGCAAATTGGATGTTAATATAAATACACACACACACACACACATAAGTGTACCTTAGCTCTAGCAGATCTATTGTCTGAAACTTCAAGAGCTTTTTCATAGCATGCATCATTAGTGGTAGCATCACCCAAGGAGCACCTAGCAAGTTATTGGCATGGGTAAAATATATTCTGCAAGCCAATTATCCTATATTCACTCTTTCATTTTTCACATAGGATAGCTAGCTAGAATGTCATATGTTAGCACTGGTTCATGAATGAGGAATAAATTTGGGAATACATAATTAAATTAAAAAAATAAAGAAAAAGGAGGTAAACAGAAACGTCCTCAATGAAATTTTCCTAGACCAGCAAAAATTTCCAACTTACCACCGCTAGATAATACCACAAGATAGGGAACTTGCAAGGATTGTAGGTGGTAACCTAAAATAATTCTTATGATGATGTCAGAAATAACTAACTCAACAACGGAGGAATATAATCCCAAACTCTAGGTTGAAGGAAATTAAATGATTTACTGCCTTATTTATATTGATATTCAAGATTAAACTATTTTTTGCAATTATTGATGCAAGTTTAATTTTTGGGCACTTCCAGAATTTCTTTTTAAGGCAAGATCACAAAACCCACAAGCTTTTTGAGTGTCTATGCAGCTTAATGATTAAATAAAGTTTGTGGGAAAATGACTTTATTCAGCATAGCATCAATGGATACCTTAATCTCTCTCCCGAATCTGTTTTAGCAGTTAAATTATATACGTGTATTTGTTAAATATTAAATGAGCTTATTTTTTACCAACTTAAGCTGGCATAAAGTTTGCAATCAAATGGTCATGCTTAAAAATCAAGTCACAACGCTGCATAAAATTTATCCCAAATTCTATTTTTATATTATATCTTATGGCAACCTAATCTGAGTAGTATCTTATAAGGCACTTCTCAATCCCACATATCGTGCCAATGACCAATTTCAGTTGTCTCAACACATGAGAAAACTTATCACTGCATATTATGTTTTATCTACATTTCAAAAGAATACTGAAACAACCTTCATCTATACCTAATCAGAGAAGTTTTCATGTAGTTTCATGGCATCAAATCTTCACTCTGCTGGAAATTACTACCATGATTGGTACAATGTCAATCTATTTGGAACTAGTAAACAAAAATGCAACTCTTCAAAATGAATTTTATATAAATGTAGCCTATTAGGAGAATCAGAGAAAAAACAAAAGTAAAGTAACATACAATTGCATTTCATAACGATCTAGATAGCATTTCTCCCATGCTCACTAGTTGTAACTCATAAACCCCAATCAAACCCACAAGAAATCATTCACAAGTTTATATATGGTCCACTGTCCACTTTCACTGAAGATTGGCATGACCACTAGATATGTTACAACTCAACACCTTATAGTGATTGCTTCAAGACTAGGGTTCATCAAAGCAATTCACTTTAGATATGGAATTAACACATACCATAACCTGGGGTCATTGGGTCTTTCTGAGAGACATTTCTTGATGAGTTCAACAGCAGTTGCTTTCTTCTCCAACAAGCTGTTACCCAAATCAAAAATCACATGAAACCACATTGTCCATGGATGATGCATTATGAGTGAAAAGAAACACCGTAGAAAATAAATTCTTATTCCTCAACATACCAATAACAGTATATAAGATTATCCCATAGTTCTAATTCTTCAAAAACTTTAACTGCCTCCCCTATCAAACCACAGCGCACTAGAAGTTCACCATATTCCCTGAAAGTGGGAGGAAAAGTAAGCACAGAAGAATCTAAATTTAATAAAAGCTAAAAAATATAGAGACACAACACCTCACAAGTTAAGAGAATAAAGAATCATATACCCAGTGGACAGGCAAAGAAGTAAAAAAGGGCAACTTTTATTTATTTATTTATTTTGGTGGGGGGGGGGGGGGGGGGTTGGGTGTTGGTATCAATATGATGTCTATCGTGTACAGAGCAAAAGGTCATACTTCCGTAAGGCAGGAATACTGGGCGTATAAACACCAAAGCAAAAAGGGATCCTTTCTGTTACTGCTGGAGAAGATTCATAAAGACATTGGACCTGCAATGTAGTACATTTTTATCAAGTGCCATAGTGATAACAATTCACGATAAAGATATTAGGACAACTCACATGCTACAGCTATGTGAAAGAATTCCACTAGAACATAATGTGTAAGGGCACATCATTGATTATCATATTGAATGTAAAAATAACAGCTCTGATAAGGCTAATGCAAGGGGTATGTAGTTTATAAAGGTTACACGTCTGAGAGTTCCCTCTTAGTTAAATCTTTTCAATCATAAAAAGGGACCAAATAGTGGGACATATGTTGGAGGAGAAATATGGAGCTCCAATAAAAGCTTCAAGAAGATATACGTCTTATGCTGAGTATGTCCAATTCAGACCAATACATTGCTACTTGTGACCCAATTTTAATGAGTATAAACCGTAATATACAAAATAAAAGTGAATCAAGTAGCTTTGTATGAAGATTTAAGTTGTATGCAAATATAACAACCTTAGCATTACAAGAGGCATACAGGAAAATGAAACATCAGAAAACTTGATATTTTTACAGACCTGATCACTAAAGGTTAGTGAAATTTCAATATTAGTCAGACTCCACTAATACTAGAAGCTTACAACTCATACCAGTTTATCCATCATCAGTAAAGCACGCTCCTTTGTTCGACTACGCGATGACTCCCATCGAATACGCAAGATGTCACAGAAACATCGAATCTAAATAAGGAATAAGAAAATTATCAAATACAGTACTATACAGATTATAAAGTGGAACATGAAAAAAAAAATGAAAAAAAGAAAGGTGGAACATCAGAAACCACTCTCCTCATTAAAAAGAGAAAGGTGCAGGCAAGAAGTTATGATCCTGTGTAGATTTTGTCTACTTACAATAAAGGATGACGAATTCTGGGAATCAACTGCCTCAATGTAAGGAGCCATATCCCATCCTGAAGCACAAGCCAGCAATTACATAATCAATTTAGCTGGCTCACAGCCTTTTTCCCCTCTTTCCAAGAAACTTGTTGCACTATAAGATTACGAAAAGCAAAGTATATAGCTCAAAAAGAAGGGGAGAAAAAAGCGGGGGAGGGGGTGAGGATCCACCGAGAGATGATAACATAGATCTTAACATTTGTCCTTGTAAGATGCAGAATGCTACATGTAACAAAGTTAAAACATACAGAAACTTGAAAACTAAATAAACCTATTTGTAAAAGCACTAAAGTGGTGCAAAAGGAATTTCATAGGCATCATTATCTCAACTACTCCACCACCTCATATCACCCACAGCCACAGGTAGTGAAAAAAATTCTCCTATGACAGTTTTCCTCCTCATAGCAGATCAGAGAGTAAATGACGTAAACTCTAAACATTGGCATAGTAGACGTTCTCCCCCTAGAGGACATGTTAAATTGTGGAGGAAAAGATACATATTTAGCAAAGGGCAACCTGAAATAACTATTATGCCACCTATCTAAGAGTAAACTCATCCTTTTAGTAACAAAATGTTCTATCCTTACTCCTGAAATATTTAGGCAGCATATATCAGGAGATTAAACATGGTGATAGGATCTCATCTGTTCCTCTGAAAGTTTATTCAAGGAAAAAAGGGGGAAAGCACATGTAGACAACGCGTGTGATGAAGACGGGAATGGATAGAAATTTTCAGTCACATTATTGAGTCAGTTATTAGTAATTATGTCTATCAGTTATGGATTTTATCTTTTAATTGTTTAAGTCAGCGTCTATAACTATATGTCAGTGGGTCATTCTGATGATAACCACTTATGGTCAGTTATGTAACTACCACATAACTGCTGGAAGTTGTAGGAAATATACATTGTATTCTAAATATGGAAGGGATGTCATGTAAGAAGATTATGATGGAATAAATTATTTCAGTTTCTGGAGATTAGTCCCCTCCATACAGGACTGTTTGAGTGTTTCAGATTTTGGCACTCATCCCTTTATCTTTTTTTGTTCTATTTGCTCTTAATTATGGAATTACCATGGGTCCTATCACATGGTCAAAAAAGCATGCAGAATAAATTTAGGAACCACTATCAGGAACTTCATAAACAAGTATACATTCAATTAGCATTATCAGAAGTTTGATATAACAGAAAATATTATTGTCTGTCACAAGCCACAGAACCAAGATTAAATCTCAGACAATAGCAAGGCAACCCAAAAAAAAAAGGAAGAGAAAAATCTATAAGCATGCACAAATTAAAGCTATTTACTCTGCATTTCATCATGTCGGGAGCTCTTCTCAATCAAAAGGCAGTATCCCAGCACTACTGCCTGTTGCATTGCTGTTAAATGGACAGTACCATTAGCACCATTTTGCATTCCTTCTGACCTACTTCCAGATTTATCATCATTTTTCAACAGCTTTGGAACTATAAGTATGTCAGATACTTCACGGGTATCATTCGGATGCAAATGCAAGTTAGTTTCACCACTGCTGGAATCGCATGTCTGGATGCCAGTGTTCATTAAGGAGACATTATCAATATTGTTGGATGGACTTGAGTTTGTAACAAGGACCATTTGTGCCTTTGGTTCCACCTATTTCAAAGAATAACATGTTAATAGGAAAGTTCCACGAAACACACCAATTACACAGTTTATGATGGTTACCTGATGTACAGTACGGAAACCAAGAACTCCAGTAACTGAAAGCTGAAGCTCAGCTGCCATTTCAGCTGACTCAAAATGTTGCCTGGCACCATAAAGTACTTAAGCATTAACAGGAAACCGCAGATGAATCAATGGCAGCAATTCCAATTTCAACATTTAGACATAAAATTATGTGACAATTAAAAGCTTAAAACTTCCAAATCCTAGATGTTAACAACACTTATCTGTAGTTTTCTAAAGGAAAATCTTACAACTTAGTAGGTGAGAAGGTCCCTTCCCAACCACCCCTCCCCCTCTTTTCCCCAAAAGAAAAAAATAAGTCTCCATGACTGATAATTACATTATTAGAATGTTCGTCCCAGTTGGGAAAAAATGTAAAGAATCCAATCCTAAAAAGTTCTACAACCATCAGACCATGTACTAATCCATAACGTAAGCCTGATAAGTAAATCACAGAAAAGTGAACCTTCTTAGTTCACAGTAAACAAAAGTGTTCAAGGAAAATTAACAACTTATTAATACTAAAAAAACACCGAATCCATATATACAGACAATAGAAGCGAAATGGGAATAATGAAAATCCTTAAACAATTCACCTGCAAGAATCAACTCGTCCATATGCATATTCCAGAATCCCTGCCTCTAAATGAACCATGGAGACAATTGCTAAGCTTTCTCCATCAAATAAAGTAGCATACCAATAATTTGTAACTGCTTCTGAATTGCCAAATTGCTGTAAAGCTTCCTCCATATAGACATGCAAAAGATCAAACAGAGAAGAAGACCGCTCATCTAAAATTCTCTGTTGAAGAAGTAAAACCCTTGCAAGCCACCATGAAAGGCTTCTAAACTCAATCATGGAAGAGAAAATTCCTCCAGATAATAAATCTTTCATCCTCATAAGTAGCATCTTAGCAAAAACTATATACTACAAAACAGAAGTGAGAATGTGTCAAATTAAAATTAGAAGAGAAGAGATGGAATTACAATTTTTATGGCAAACAATGAATTTCAGGAAAACACTCATAATCAATATCTAATGGTCAGATTAATTCCTTCGAAAAGAAAATCCTATATAAATTAAAATTACATATGTGGAGGAGGAGATTTAGAGCTGCCCCACACCCATATAATATTTTAACCAACAAATAAGCTGAAACAAATTTCCAAGATCAGGGTATTTATTTAATATGTATCTAGCATGAGCAAATTATTTTAGTTGAATTCAGGTGTCACCGTGCCAGTAAATAAAAATTGCCTATTTAGGTACCACCCCAGAATTATGGGACTCCAGATTTTATTCAGGTCCAGCACCAAACATAAGCAGGGCCGCACAAAAATGCACAACAGTAGAAGGCAATTATAATAAGTATTACAACATTTAGCATCCATATACAAATTGAAATAAAAAACATCAACAGAAAAAGCTTACGGTGTTTAAACCAAAGAACATTATGACCTTCTGAGTGCATATCTAAGATCAATCCATATTACATTGTAGAAAGCAATTTGGTAAATAAGCAGTTTTGGACAGTTATGGCGATTCTTAAAGCAGTAGTTTTCTCCAACAAGGATGAGATTGACCAAAACGAATTTCCAGAGATTTCAGCATAGCACAGAAGCATTAGAAAATCTATCCATCTGTTCAAACAAAATTTAAATATGAAGAGAATCTATAATAGTTGGTTTGGTCAGTGACTTGGAGAGAGCGTAAGGGATAATAATTGAGGCTATGCAAAGAGCTTAGGCAATTAATGCATCGGCACCTGAAGGTTGGAGAACTTCCCGAGCAAATCAGACCCAGCAGACATAAGCTGATTGCGAGCCCAATTGTCCCACTCCCGACATTCCTCGCCTTTGCCCGCTTCCAGAGGCAAAGGGCATCTTGGTAGCTCGTTCGACGGCCTACGACAGTTCAAATTCAAATGTATCAAAAATACAGTGCGATTTGCATGATTCTCAGTATAATAGTGATGGCGTGTAAAATATCAGACAAGAAAACTTTAATTTGCTCTTCAATCTGACCCAGTAATGCTACATTGAGAGAACCCAAGAAATGCAGCCACCGCGATGCACATGACAAGCATCACCCTCGAAGCCTTTGCCGCGTCGTTGGCTGAGTTAACTTCAATAAACGACTCAGCGCGCTTCAGCAACTCAGAGTAAAGGAGGTCGGCGCACCCGAGTGAGTTATCTAACGACAAAGGCGAGTCATCACCAAGTTGGAAGACAAGCCTGGACGCTTCGGAGTTGAAGACTTCTACATAGTTCCCGGTCTCGATTAAAGCAAGTAGGTGGTTGATATGGGCGTTGAGATGGTGAGCTTGATCGGACGGTGGGGATTGCGACGGGGAACTGGAGGGGAAAGGAACGATGGTGCAACGAATAAGACGGAGCTCATATTCGCGGATGGCAAGTACCTCAGCCTCTGGTTCAGAGGTACCCATGCCGTTCTCTATTCGAAACTTGAAACAACGAGGACTATTCCTGCTTCAGGGTTTAGGGTTTTATGGGGGCTTCTTCATTTTCTCGATGATTGTAGCCTGACTGCATGGTCGGTTTTTTTCAGTTAATAGACCCTCCCGTAAAATAAGTCGCTCACTTACAAAGAAATTACATCACTTTTCCTGTCTGTATAACCTAAAATCTCATAATCACACGCACAATATATAGATTTTTAATTTGTCCGGTTACATTGTTAAGAATTATCTCTCAGGTTTTGTCGTATTTACATGATAAACCTAAATCCTAAATTCTAAATATTTTTGACAAGCTTTGTAAATAGTTAAAGATGTTAAACTTAACTTTTTTTGAAGTGAGATCCTAACTAAAAACCATGGTCAGTTTCTAATCTTATGGTAGTCCTTTTTTGAGAAGAGATTCATTAAATTGATTAAGTTATTTGGTGGTGGATCATGGATATCACAATTTTCAGGTGAGAACAACATCAAGTACTGAGATTTCATCCCCTCACATGGCATTACAGCTTTAACTACAATGAAATGATGGTGTGTTAAATGAAACTCAAAGTTTTTAATATCATTTTTAATAGCAAAAATCTCCTTATACATGGTGTGGTGAATCTTTTGTTGTGATTTTTGTTTGAGTTGCTCAATCTGTTGAGAGGGAGTATCTATAAAAATCTTTTATCTACCTAATGCCTTGAAGATACCCATAAATAATTATATAATTTTTGAAATAATTTGTATAATTTTTAAAGTATTATTAATTAATTGTAGAGTAGTCATGTATTAATTAAAAGAAATATCATGACAAAGATATAAACAATGATACCTAAATCTCAATCATCTAAAAAAAGTAAAAGTTAATTTTACTATATTCTTATTCACTGTGAGTTTTCCGATTGAAATTGTCAGGACTGGGGGATTTTCCTGACAATAAGACCACAGAATGATGTTCTTGAAAAGCTTAAACTCTCATTACTTATCGTAATTGAAGCCTAATCAAGAGAGTTGGAGAAAAGTGAAGAAGAAAAGTCTGACTTTAAACGTTTTGTGAGTGTAATCCATAAGTATTGGTAGATAGCTCCGCAACACAACAATTGAATAAAAAGAGAATACCCATCGTGTCCAGTGAGCTCCATAAAATTATGCTAATCACAACAGTCCTATGATACAACAACAGTACAAAGATGAAAAAAAATATGGTTCAGTCCCTAGCCGCGGTTCTCAAGGAAATCAAAGCTAAGTAACTGCGGCCATGTCTTATTGAACCTAAGCCAAATCCTTTCCTCTCTTCTCCCCTCAACTTTCTCCAGTGCCACGTGGCCGAAAGTTTAAGGCAAGTAAAAACTATAGCTCCACGTTTTAGCCACTGCCATGCAATTGAAGATTACCGTCGGCCATGGTGCCGTTGGACAGCCGCTGAACTACTTCACTGTCGCTACCCTTCTGCCAGTGTGCTCCAGTGCCGTCTGCCGTGAACGTAACGCCGATTAAGCATTTTTTTTGTTTTTGTAAACGATTTTAATGGGCTTTTTTCTTTTGTTGAGAAATTTTGTTGTTTTTCCATGTTTGTAAGTATAATCAAACCTTGTAACGACGGCTAAAATAACGTAACATAATATGTTTAAAATAAAATTTGTAAAATTAATATATTATAGTATGTTTAAAATTGAGAGATAATAAATGTAACATACTAACCTGAGAATAAATATATACTAGTCATTTGATATATTTGATAGAAAAATTATAACTTGTAATACCCAATATCTCTAAGGAGTGTGTATATTAAATTTTGCTTTATAGCAAAATATATCACAATGAGAGAGAGGAAGAAAGATTTGATCAACGAATGTTATTCCCATTAAGAAGAAGAGATGAAAGACTTGTAATGTTTTGTGATGCTCCATGGAAATGATGAATACTCCTTTTATAGGTAAGATTAATAGGAAGTTAGGTAATAAATTGGGTTGAGAAATTAGTGAAAAGTTAGGTGAGAAATTAGATGAAAAAATTTAATTATAATATCTTAATTTATGATGTCAAAAAATAATTAAAAATATCAATCATAATGTTTTATGATTGTAATGAATGTTTCTCTCTCTATTAATTTTTCATCAGCAATTGACTGCAGGTTAGAGTCTCTATCCAATGAACTTATAGTTAATTCAAACCATCATGGACTACCCATATTATCAACATAGTTCTGATCCATTTTTTGTTTAGAATAATATATATATATATATATATATATATATATATATATATATATATATATGCAATATGGATTTCATTGGTGATGGTTTTCACCAGAACCTACCAAATGATGTCAGGAAATGTTGCACAATGGCTTTGAGGTATGTTTATCTTTCATCTTCAATATAACAATGAAATGATTTTCATGGAGTTCCCATATAATGGCGGTGGCAACAATAGTTTTTTTCTTAAATTGAGTGGTTATAGAGGTTTTGGTTTTAGAATCTATTTTCTGCATATTTATACCTTTGAGCCTTGGCTGGATGTATTAAAAGATTGTGAAATAGGATAATTTCAGCAAATGATTTTCTATGAGTTGTCCCTTGTGGATCATTAAAGGGATTAAAAAGTTCTTTTGAGTTAGTCATTTTCTTTTGCTTGGAGAGTATCTCTTATCCTATGTTTTTATACTTTTTTGTATTGTTAAAAAAAGAAAAAAGAAAACAGAAAATTTTTCAAATGATAAGGCTGGAATCTTATTCGTTTATCACATGAATATTTTGGGGTACAAGTTCAATTAGGGTGGAGGAAGTGGCAATACAAATGTTGATTAGCTCTTAAACTTCATTCAGTAGTGGATGCGAAGTAGTTGTTCTGATACTCCCTATAATGCTAAATAGGCAAAACTTTATTTAAGCCTACAAACACTTGATGTATGAAGTGATGGATTTTGCCATTGTTAATTGTTGCTTGGTCTTTCAAAGTTACCTCACCTAAATTCTCTAATTTTAACTCCGTATTATTAGAAAACTTTTCATTCTCTAATTCTCACATAAGTTTATCCTGCATAGTGCTCACCCTGCCCAGCTACGTGTCTATTTTATTGTATCTTTAAGATGTTATGGTTTATTGATGGTTGGAGTTGCCCTTATGCAATTTTCAGCCTGTCCTTAGAAAGCTCTCTTGCTGCAGTAGATAGTTAATAATTATGTCAATTTTTGCAGACTCAGCCTATATACGAGCATATACGGTGCTTCATTAATCTTATCCATGACCACATTTGTGCATTTAATGAATATCAGAATCATTATATGTAAGGATATGAATTATAAAAATAAGAAGGTTGAAATTCAAGGAATAATTTTTTGGATAAACTACATGGTGTTGTTATGCGTTTTATAATAAATTCTTTGAAATGTAGTGTTGACAAAACAATAATGGTTTTCTGTGCATTTCAATTCTTATTCTCCTTTTGAAATGAGCTAACAAAAATGGGTGACGTGGTGGCTGACAGCAATGTTAGAAAGTTTGGAAACGCCAGTGGGGCCTCCAAAAGAGTTCTCTGTTCTGTTTAACAACTTGCTCACTCTAAAAATGACTCAGCTAAAGGTTGGGTCAGAAAATAAAACATTACGACAAAAACAGTCAAAACATCACAATGTTCAAGGTTAAAGGCAATGATAATTAATTCATGATAAATGTTTGCAACGATCAAGAAAAAGTCCAAATGCAGGGTTGTAGAAATAGTTAAGCTGATTATAACTCTTTCAAGGTTGAAGAAAAGTTATTTACAAAAATTATTATTTTTTGGATAGGCTTTTTAAAATAATTTTTTCAAAAAATAGGGCCACATGATTTTATCGCATGCATGAAGGGTGAAATCTCTAATATGCTTGTGCACACGAGGCCCCCACCCTTTTTAGCTCTTTACAAGCCTAATCTCATGTATTATTATATATATATTCATTGCCTTACACTTCTAAACAATGTGAGACTTTCTTTTGAAATACCCACACACACACTTTTTTGAATGCAAATAACAAAGCTGATATCATATGCACATAGTTAGAGAAGATATCATTAAGCAATATTTTGTCACTAACCATACACTTTATTTTGTGCTTCTCCTTTCATTTAATGTGTATTTTTTAATAATATATTGGTGTTTTGTAACTTATTTTCCTCTTAATTGTGTAATCAATGCATTAGGGACATGTTCCTAGTTTGGACTCAATGTTCTTTAATTATGATTCTAGAAATTGAGTTGGTGCTTTCTGTTTTATATTTTAGCATGTCTAAAAATCCTATTAACTTCCCAAAATATCTTTTCAATTGTTTATACATCAATTATTGCAGGTACTTCTCTTTGTAAGTGAAAAGTAAATATGCCAAGCTAAATGCTAAAACAAAATCTCTTTACAGTTACAAACAATCTACATAGTTAAAACATCGATATTTTGCCTAAATTTCCTTGGCATACCTTAACTAGGCAATTATCAGAAGTTGGGTTTAAAACTTTGTGCTAACAATGCTAAAGATCATTATGTCAGCCGAACTGACATTAACTCCTTTTTACTTTAGATATTCCTTTGCCTCGATAATGTCCTATAAACAAGGAAAACCAGGATCATTCTGTAGTGACATGATAGAACATGAAAAGACCAATACCTGAATATTATTGAGTTTTAATTTGATGCTTCAGTTGAAAAAACAGTAATAGAGTTCTACTGCATTTAATTAGTTAGGAAGCTATTATGAGAATAAAATTGAAAACTCCATAATAACCATGTAGTTTATTCACTTTTTGAACATGGAATTTTATACGCATATCATACTTCTTGTTCCTTTATGCCGCCCGTAAGTGTAAAAAATTTAGTAATTAAACTTAATGCACATTTTGCATAGGAAATGTTAAAATAAATTCACATTAAAGATAGAGTTTTAGGAAAAAATAATTTTAGACTACTTACCTTCCTTATTATCGAGACTTTTTCCTTTGAGTATTGAATTGTTTTTGCTAACTTCTATTAGGCTAGTGATCTAAAAAGTAATTGTCAATCCTCTCCATTAAGGTATGACAATAGTTTTAATGTCTTTGACAACCTTTGACTCTCGTACTTTCTCTGGCACTATCTTTTGCCCTTCTACATGTTGTGTTAAGTCCATATGTTGTTTATGAGTTTTGGGTTGCATCAGTCTCAGCTTTGCCCTTATTTCATAACATAGTTGTTTTCAAAAGCACCAGTAAATATATAATTGGATACTTCCTCTAAGGGAGCGAATAACAACTTGAAATTTTCCCTATACTCTAGTATCGAGCTCTTTTCTTTGAGAGTCATAAGCATCTTGAACCCATTCCTCATTTATCAATAGTAATGTGACATCAATTCCCCTTTAAACTCACACTATGAATGCATATTGGCTTCATGTTATAGTGCTTCTAAAAAAGTTCAAATTGGCCAAAAAGGCAGTAACTATAAATATTTTATGTTCTTTATCTATGGTTTAGTAAACATTAAATATTGCAACAAAGTTGAACGACAGTGAGATGAAGCACGAAACAATAGTAGCGAGGTGACAAAATGATTGTCGACAACAAGGAACCTTAGAGAATTAATAATAATATAAGGATGCTAGCGAAGGGGATTCCAGATTTTGGGTGGGTGGGTCCTTTAGGGACCATTAGTTGTCTAATGTGGCATGAGAGAGGAAGAGTAAGATCCTTTCGACATTTAGCAGGCCGTATCATCATTTAACGGGTCATATCAACGTTTTTTGGATGGTAGGATAATTAAGAGAGGAAAATGATTGATACTTGGTTAAATAGGGGACTAAAAAGGGAGTTTTGTCAAAGGTACTATTTTAGTAAATTGGCTTTGAAAAAATGATCATGGGCCTCTAGAAAGCATCTTGTGGAAAACAATATTGGGCTTTTCAGTTTTGTTATCATCAAATTTTTAGGCCTTATAAGTTAAACCCATTAGGCTAACATATATGAATAAAATGAGTGAGACAATGCTTAAAGATGTTTCTAAATGCCTTTATGTATTTAAGCTTTCCTTTTTTTTTCTTTCTTATTTAACAAGTATTTTCTAAGAGGAGAGAAATTGGGAAGTGGACAGGAGTGAAATTTATTTCTTAAGCAACATGTCTTCTTTACATCATTCCCTTTCTCTTTTCTTTCTCTCAATATTTAGGCTTGAACCACTAATATGGACTTTCAAAGAAATGGGCCAAATGTAATATATAAAATCCAAAGACAAAATTTTATTTTGGTCCCTCACTCAACACCTTATTTTTATTTTTAGCCCTTTATTCTTTCAAAATTCTATTTTAGTCCCTTACTAAGTCTTGCATCCTCCAAGTTAGTCCCTTTGTGATACGACCGTTATAAAATCGCTTATGTGGCATGTTTACTACTGAATTGTCATGTTAAATGCAAATGTGGAAAAAGTTTTATCCCTCCTGACTTGTCACATGCTAGCTCGACTTAAAAATCCAAACCTACGTTCAACCAAGGCATTTCAATCAAGAAGAGGCCATTGTGAGTGCTTTGAAGCTCGCTGCCATGTTGCTGGCGTCCTTTTTATTGGAATCACAAGAACTCTGCTACTACCTTGTTGGTGTTCCTTTCTACTTCTAACTCACTGTCTATTGCAGGAAGGAATTTCATGAAGGAAAGACATATAATGGGTCGAAGAAGGGCATCAGAAATCGAAAAAGGGAAAGGGGTTGATGATTCTCATAGGTCATTGAGGTAAGATGTCGATATGTTGATGATGTATTATAGGTGGTAGTCATCCTATCCATATTCTGTTGCTACTTTTCACTATATGGTCAAGATTTTTCAAGTTCTCAAAATTTGATGGAAGAATGTGTGAAATGGATGCATTATCTTTATTTTCCAGAAAATGCATCAAGTACCAAGTTTGTTTGAGAAATCAGAAGTGAACTATGTTTTAGAGACTTGGTTGTCGTATTTGAAATATTGTATATGTTTGATGTTGTCTTGGAAGATTTTTTTAATGGTATGGTTGATTAAAGTGAAATTCAAAGTAATGAAAGTAAGGGATGTCGTATCATTTGTGTCCAAATAGTCAAATACCTTCGTTTATTCTTTTTATTCCATTCCTCTAAGCACTAACTAGGAGTTTGTTTGGGGGCTGGAGGATGGAGGGGGAGGGATAAAGTGTAATGGGAAAGAGGTTAAAATCTTATTTATAACTTACAAATGGAATAAGGAGGGATATTATTTAAATGTACAATATCATTTTATTGTAAACATTCATTTTTCCTAAATTAATTTAAAATGATTTCATTTGTTGAAACAAAAATAATTGTTGGATACCAATAATCTATAGGGTAAGAGAAATAAGAATTAGCACAATAGGTCCTATACTATAAAATATTTATAGCAGGGGATGTTGTAAGTCAAGGAAAGCTTAAAATTCTTTTTAAAAAGAAAAAAACTCTCTTCCCCGACAACATTCTCTGTTGTAATAATTTTATAGGAAAGGATCTTCCCTTGATGAATTAAAGGCATGCATGTTGATGTCATCGAAAAAAGTTATATACTTCTTACCACATAAAAATCATACGAAAAAAAAGGAAAATTTATGTTTAAAGCTTTTCTAAAAATTTGGAATTACCTTTTGTCCTTTTTTGATCAAGAAAGAAAATGAGATGATGCAAATGATTGCGCTTTAAAGCAAGAACATAGACCCTTATAGAAGGGTACTTTGTACTCACTTATTGAAAGAGATTTGAATTATTAAATTTTTATCCAATGATCTATAACATATCATGTGGCATTTTGATATAATTTTAATAAAGTTTTTAAAATTTTTTTGTCATAATATACAAATATATATTTGTGTTTTAAATTATTTTTATTATACAGTATTGAAGAGGAACAAAAACTTAACAATTTACAAAGTCTTCGCACCTTATAATATTTTTTTGTTTCTTTTAACTGAATATCATCCTATATAAGAAAGGATATATATAATTTTAATGTATTGTGTTTTTTTATTAAATTTAAAATTTTTATTCAAATTAAATTAAAATACTACATGGAATGTTTCCAATAAATAAATTTTTATTTAATGATATAAAATTCTTGCAGCAAGAGAACTACGATTCATAATCAATTAGACTTTGATTTGGATATCACATGATAGTGAAAGAACTATCCTAGTAGAGAATTCTAACAATAATTTAACTAACCTATTCAATAAAATAGAAGGTTTTCATGGCCAAGTCAAGATATTTAACTTTGATGTTTCATATTTAAAAACATTGTCTAAGGTGTTGTCCTCCTTTAATAATAACAATTGCTGTTTATATATATATATATATATATATATATATATATATATATATATATATATATATATATATAACAATTGCTGTCATCTTCTAGCTTCATCAACCGTGCCCTCTAATATTTAATCATAAAAGGAAAATTTTCTTTGAATGGATAACACGGATGAGATGGTATGAAATGGAATAAATAATTTGAAGTAAATTAATATATCATAATAGACTAAAATGGCAAATGTAAAACTCTAAAACCTTTTCTTTCAAGAAAAAAACTCTACAACCTTTCATTGTCATTTACAGTTTCATATTTTTGTCAATAAGATAGAATAGTCATATAATACAATTACTATGATTTCTTATAGTTTGGCTAAAAATTTATTATAATAATATTATATTTATAAAAATAATTTATAAATTAGTTTATTTTACTAATAATCACTCTTTTATAAAAAAAATTCTTAAACAATGAAATGACACATATTATTTCACTTTATTCTATTATTAATCCCTCTACTTCATCATCTTCTAAATTTTCAAAAGTAATCTTGGTGGCAAACATGGAAGAAAACATACATTCACGTGCATTACCCGAAATGGGCATTCTCTTTTTCATTTCGAACTTGGAGCTTTATATTTTTGTAGTTAAATGCACATGCACATGCATTTAACGAAAGTAATAAAAAAAAATAAAAGTAGATAGGATACTCACTTTTCTATTTTTTTATTTTTTTCATATCTTTTTGAATGGACAATACCGCCGAGATTTCATCTTTGCCAATCACATAGTTAAGCACAAACTATTATGCTTGTATGCATGCATAATTAAATCTAACAAAAAGGATTTATCTAATATAATAATCCGGGAATTTGTGAGTGTTGGAGAGAGAAACTCTCATCTAGTGAGAGAATTTTTGCAATTGGGTGGCCCTACTTTTCCATTTCCTTGTCTTTTCTCGACATCTTATTTCCTTGTCCTCCGACGTCGACAATGGGAAATACTGGCTTCCCTGATACGGTCCTTACCTCAAATTCGTAGAGGACAATATCCATACGGCTTGTCAGTTCCGAAAAACTTGCATTCTTGCAATTCTAGTAGACTAGAAAACTCTGCCAGTTCACAGACTCTACTACATTCTTCACGATGCATGAAAGCTCCAAGATGAATTCAAAGTCCTTGGTCACGAACATATACTTGATCAGGTTTCAGAACGAGGAAGATTAAACATTCATCCTCAACAATGGTCCATGGTTGGTGATGACTATGCTTCTTATCATCGACCATTAAGCTGAATATGATTATTTGGGAAATGACTCTGCATTGGGTAGTCCTCTTGATTCAATTTTAGAGGCTTTCGTTAGAGTATCATAATGAGGAAATGACAGAAGTTCGCAGTCATCTTGTCGGAGAGCCCAAGGAAATGGAAGAAGCTTTATTTTCTGCAAAAACCTTAACTTTATGAGAGTACATTGCATAGTTGACAACTCGCTACCTCTGTTCATGGCTATCCGAGTTTGTCTTGAAAACGGCCAGAAAGTGTGGGTTGAATGTTGCTATGAACGAGTTTTCTATCGCTGCTGGCAGTGAGGAAGACTAGGCCAGACAGCGAAAGATTGAGATTGGGAACTAGAGCAAACCCTTGCAGCACGGGAAACCCTTCGACAACAAATACAGAGCAAGTGTGAAGTAAACTTCATCCATGACCTTTGATTTCCTATAGTGTAGAGCTATCTGTTGTCTTTAAGAAAAAACAAGGCCTACGAAGCACCATGAAAGTCTGTTGGTATGAAGGTGAAGATGGAAGCTCCTACACGGTGTGCATGGGAGGGACACAGAAGCAGTAGAAGACAATAATCAGGACCCTCAACAACCTATTAATGTGATTAGCGCCTATGACGAGTCCTTCTAGTTTGATTCATCGAACGAATGAGACCCGAGCCCTTCCTCGTCGCCTTATACATCACAAGAGGTAGATGGAAACCCAACAAGAGAGAGCCCAGAGACAAATAGACAATACCAATCCTAAGGTCCATATAGATCTACCGAAATCCCAAGAGCATAAGCAATGGGTATCTATGACATGTCCAAACCCCTAACCCTAATCGCGATGGGTCGTGGAAGCATCATAGATGAATGTTTATTTCATATGCTAATTACACCTCCCTTGGACATTTTTTTGCATGATTGCAAGGAACTGAAAACTCTTATCTCAATAATCCATGAAGTAGCCATTCACCAGTACCTATATCACATTGCCAAACTCACATCCCTGAGCTCATAGTGGCGCTTCATTCAAAAGATTCAAGAGATGTAGAAGGCAGACGAGTGCACTTAGAACCTTGGACTCGTATCTAAACTTGAAGTGCCTAGTTTCATTAAGTGGTAGCTCTGGCCTAGCTTGGAAACCACTGTCCCACACTTAATATGGCAATGGCCTTTCTTTGCCAACCTACCTGACAAAGTGGATAATGCTATCTGGACCCTTCTAAACACTAACTTCAGTAGTCAACTTCTCCTCCATTAGCAAACAGAGAGATCCATTTGGATGAACAACAGAAGGAGTCTGTTGCATGAACCCCCTGGTATGGAACCTGAAGATGAAACTTATGATACTCATGACACCCCTGGTCTGAAACCTGAGGACCAGGGAGATGAAGCCAATGTCATGATCAAATAATTCATAACAGCTACAAGGGGAAAAAATGTGAAAGAGAGCATAACGACTATGAAAAGACCAAGAGACCGAAGACAGCTAACCCAACATCGAAGGACAATAGAGACTCCATTAGCTTTAACTTCAACTTACCCAAAAAGGTTCGAGAAGTTACCTATGCAAAGCTTCCCATAGCACTATGAGTTTCATATTCTGGAATGGTCACGATTTCAAGAAAATTGTGACAGTTCAAAGACTTAAAAACTTATCTTTACATATGTTCCCAATGCTATTGTCCTTGTAGAAACTATGGTATTTCTAGATGTAGTTGCTAATAAACTTTGATTTCTGGTTTATTCCAATGTCTTCGGCCTTGACTCCTAGGTAACATCCAAGTTTTTGACATTTCCACTAATTGGATACACACTGCCACCCCCTTAAACTCGCACTATGTCAACATCTCTTTCATTTATGGCTGTCCTAAGGTGCAAAACTAGGGCATTTTCTGGAACTAGATCCATTCCCAAGTAATTAACACCACTACGCCATGGCTATTCATTGGAGACTTCAACCAAGTATTGTACTACAATGATAAACTTAGTAACAGTTATATATTACTTGGAGCCTTAGCCTTTTCCAAACTAATTAGAGAATGTGGTCTTATAGATTTATTGCTACACAACCAATGATACTTGTGGACTAACATAAAAAAGGATGAGAGCTGTGTATAGGCTTATTTAGATAAGGTTGTTTGCAACCCAGATTGGCTTTTAACTCTATCCAATACTGCGTTCACCATCCTTTCGGTTGCAGCTTCAAACCACTCCCTAGTTCTACTAAGAACAAATCCCTTCAGCCCTAAAGGTAAACCGAGAAACTTCATATTTGAAAACATATAAACTAAGTATCCTAATTGCAAGAAGCCTATCTAGAATTCTTAGTGTACAAATTGTACAGGATCCCTAAGCTTCATCTTACAATGCAAGCTGAGCAAGACAAGGACTACACTAGCACAATGGAACTCTAATGTCATTGGGAATCTACTTAATAGAATTCAAGGACTTGAAGCTGATCTACAACAAATTCAGTTGAATATTCCTAGTGGTCTTTGCTCTAAGAGGGAAAGAGAAATCAAGAAAATCTAGAGTTCCTTTATGATTACAAGGAAATGCTATAGACACAGAGAGCAAAGAAATCCTGGATGATCCAAGGTGAGAGAAATACAAAATATTTTCATGTAGCAGTCTCCAAGTGTAGGACATAATATAGAATCCTCTCGCTAAATGATGACTAGGATAATATCATGATTGATGAGGTAACCATAGAAAGCCACATCATTAAATACTTTATAAATACCAATTCAATACACAATCAAACTATAGTTAAAGACCATTTGAGATCCCTGTCCAACATTAACATCCTCATTCTTTCCTTAGAGCACATTAATAAACTCAATATCCCTTTAAACCACCCAAAGAATTAAGTGAATAGTCTTTGACCTCAACCCTAATAGGCGCGTAGACTAAATAGTTATAATGCCAAATTCTTCTAAGCCTATTGGGATATAGTTAAGAACGAGGTTTACAACATGACACATAATTTTTTTGATAGTGGTTCCATTCCGTGAAGCATGAACAAATCCTTTATCGCATTCATTCCTAATGGCACAACTCCCCAAACAACCAAAGACTACATACCAATAAGCTTCTGCAATGTGCCTTATAAAATCATGTCCAAGGTGGTCAACAATCGTCTCAGGGACATCTTGGGGGATTATATACTTGCTAACAAAAGCACTTTTCTGAAAGGTAGACTAGTTACGAATAATGTACTCATTGCCTCGGAAGTCATGCACACCATCAGATGCCGAGAAAGGACTAAAAAGCGAGAGTGTGCCTTCAAGCTGGATATTTCAAAAGGCTTTCGACAGCCTATCTTGGTCCTTTTTGCATGTTGTACTGTTGAGAATGAGATTCCTAGCAAAATGGATCAAAGTTATGGATCAACCATAGTCAATGGCAAAAGAACTCAACCTTTCTAATTGGGAATAGGTATTAGGTAAGGAGACCCCCTCTCCCTTAAATCTATATTATTTGTGCCAATGTCTTATCGCGCATGATTGAAGAAGACCTAAGAAAAGGGATTTGGAAAGGATTATGAACCTTGAGAAATACAGAACCGCTTATTCATCTTATGTATGTAAATGACACCTTGTTTTTCTTCAAAGCTACACCGGAGGCCCGTGCCTCTATCTGGAATATTTTAGACACCTTTGGCAACATATCAAGCCTTACAATTAACAAGCAGAAATCATTAATGGTGTTTAGCCCCAACACTCTTAGATGTTTCATGAAGTTCCTTGCAAGTACCTTTTGGGATCAAATACAAAAGCCATATTGGCAAATACCTAGGATATGACATCGATCCGGGGAAGAAGAAAACTAACATCTTTTAGGAAATCATAGACAAAGGGGACAACACACTATTAAAGGACAAGTTTATCTGGGCAATTTCAAAGAGGGGCTAGTACAATGTTAAAAAAGGCTACAATTTGGCAATCAAACAATTAAACCCCCCCTAACCTTGGTTTCTCCTATGGAAGGTATGCCTCCTATTCAGAATTCCCCTAATTATGTGGAAACTTTTGCAGAGAGCTATACCAATAGGTGTAATTCTGAACAACCACCATCTTTAAGTTGACCTTAAAGTGTCCTTTCTGGTTCAATGTGCCTGAAACCATCAACCACCTTTTCTTTTAGTGCAACTTTGCTCAAGCCCTCTGGTTTGCCAACCTGTTTGGGCTTTGTGTGGACCAATTAGACAACTAGGACTTAATCCTTTGGCTATATGACTGGTTCAATGTGCCCAAAACCATCTACAAATCCTGGATCCACTCCACCACCTACATCATGGTCCTTCTTTACACTATCTGGACAACCTATAATTGCATCATTCGTTCTGGGCTAACCCAAAACCCTACTAAAACTATCCAGGAGGTTCAATGATAGCTCCGCCTAACTACTCTTGCCTAGCACTCCCCTAAGAAAGTTGCATCTACCAGAGTTTACCCTATTAATGATGCAAGTGGACTCAGCCCCACAGACCAAGATGGAAGTTGGTCCATTGGCATACAAGAACTCAAAGCCAAACGAGCCTATCACAACTTGTGTATGTCTCACTTCGGCTAAATGGCTCTCATGTCAAAGACTTGAAATGGACCCTCCAACATATCCATAGTAAGCACCAAAGAATGGGAATAGCTTTTCGACACATTTTGCATTGGATAACTATGCAAAACTGTTGGCAGCCCGCAATGAACTTGGAGCTCATAATTTTGTTTTCTCTTAAGATGAGAATTACTCCCTTTCTGGAGGCCCACCATAATCTTTCCTCTCTCCAGGTCATCGTCCAAGATATCTACACACTCCTACATAGATGTCGGGATTACACTATTGGTACAATCTACTCAAAAGTTAGGTGAAGATAATACGTTAGAAGACTCCAAAAGAACTTAGATAACCCATAACACCTTTTTCACATACATACCTTAATTTCTCATTTTCTAAGTTGTATTTTTATCCAAAAAAATCTATTATAATAATCCAAAATAATAAGCAAATATAAATCAAGCGATTCAGTTCGTAAACTAGCATTCTTTGAGAAAATCCAGCAAGAAAATAATATAAGAGTATTGTCAAACTCGAAATTTCGTCCTCATTCAGCCAGAACGTCAAAAACGTGTGACCACTGCGCAGTATTTTTCGGACTGTGTCTCTCCTGATTATTTTGCAAAAAAGATTTTAAAATAATTTCGGAATATTCTTGTCCTACTTTTACTTTGGTCCATTCATCATTTTCTTATCTCCATCACCGTCACTCGCCTTTTTTATCATTTCTTCCTCAAATTTTAGACGTGGACTCGGTCACTATATGTGATCCCCACTATTTCTTTCTTTCATAGTATGCTAACTGTTCAAGGTTCAATAAAGTATATTGAATAATTCTTTGTTCTTTTTTATTTTTTATGGCCATATTGAATGAGTCTTTGATCAAAGTATGCCCCTGTCACTATTTCTTTGCTCGTCACACTGATATAACTGCCATACTAAAATTTTACAGCTAGCTCAAGGGAGTCAACGTAGACGGATATAATAATGATGTAAATAGTATACTAAAATTTTACAGCTAGCTCAAGGTAGTCAACGTAGACCGATGTAATAATGATGTAAATAGTATCAAGATTAAAGTAAATAATTAAAACTTATATCTGTCAAATATATATTTTTAATATTAGTAAACTTTAAATATAAAAAAATGTCGAATTGTTACAACAGTGTTTGAACATGCACTTGAAAGCAATTTACTTATAAGCCCATTCTTTTTTTCTAATGTAAAAATTAACTGAAAATTTGCATTTATCATAAATTTTGACGGGGAAGGGCGGTAAAGTCCGTCTTCCTCTCCGTCTCTTTAAATTGTGAAAGGCAAAGAAAGGGATAAAAATCTGAGTCTGAGTCACTACCCAAAGAAAAGCGGTAATGAAGACGGGAGATTTTATAGAGAGCGGAGGAGAGTAGTGGTCGGGGAAGAACATAACACTCCAGAGAGAATATAGGATGAGGAGGATCGTTTTTTCTCTATGAAGCAGGACTGGAAGATTCAGAGTGTAGTGTGTTAGGTATTTTTCATCCCGGGGTTTCCTCCTATTTCAGTCTTCTCTCTCCTTCTCTGTTTTCCGACATTGACGTCCAGAGTAAAATGAAGAAATCGAGCATAGCCACTTGTCCATCAAAACCCTCATGGGTTCTCCCCTATCGAACCCAAAACCTCACTGACCTTTACACAATTGGTAGGAAATTGGGTCAGGGTCAATTTGGTACGACTCACCTCTGCATAGAGAAGTCCACTGGTCGCAGATATGCCTGCAAGTCAATCCCTAAGCGTAAGCTCATCTGCAAGGAGGACTACGACGACGTTTGGAGGGAGATTCAGATTATGCACCATTTGTCCGAACACCCTCACGTGGTCAGAATTCATGGCACTTATGAGGACTCCATCTCTGTTCACTTGGTCATGGAGCTCTGCGAAGGTGGAGAGTTATTTGACAGGATAGTGAAGAAAGGGCATTACAGTGAGAGGCAAGCAGCTGAGTTGATCAGGATCATTGTTGAGGTTGTCGAGGCTTGTCATTCTCTTGGGGTCATGCATAGAGACCTCAAGCCAGAGAACTTCTTGTTCGATAGCGTCGACGAGGATGCTAAACTTAAAGCCACTGATTTCGGACTGTCTGTTTTCTACAAGCCAGGTTGATTCTTGAGCTTATTTCTCTTTCCTTCAAACTAGCTTCATATTTGCACATCTCAGGCATTATTGAAATGTAATGGCTTATAATAGTGCTCGTGTTAATATGTGAACAGTTTTTTTACAGTGACATCGTTTTAAACTGTGAAAGCAGATGATTATTTGCTGATTTATCCTACGATCACATTGCCCCATATGTATGACTTGTTTGGGTGCATCTCGAAGGTCGAACTTGGGGGCAATAATTTCTTGAGTGGAGGCAGGTTGACCATTCTAGGTGCTAGTTATGGGACCATACCATTCCTTAATTAAATTATTTTTCTATCAAATAATTTATAACCATGTCATAAAATGAAATGATTGTATCATTCATTTACTTCCACTTCCATTTTGCAAAATTTGAGTGAATTTGACTTAGATTGTTTCCGGTTGTTCTCTTTTATTTTTAGGGTATCATCAACAGGGGCCCTGGATCATGTATTGGGAATAATTACTTCAATGGCTCTAGCTCTCTTGCAAAATGTTTCTTCTAATGTTTGCTTTTTATGTTTTTTGGTTTTATGATGTAAGTTGGATGTATTATGATCAATTTGAGAAAGCAACATTACACTGCTCATTATAAAGGGTTCACAGCTTGGTTTCTTGACCATGGCACCTTAATAAAAAGGGGCCATTACTACTTTTTTTTTATTGGAAATTCTTAAAAGGTGCAAAACCTGGGGTTCAAATTTCAGCTCTTCTCTTTGTGTATCTTCTATCTCAATTAAACGGAGTAATTGACCCTGCTGTTTTTATGCAAATTTTCCTCCTGCAAGCATTAAAGAAATTATTGAATTAGTCAAATCTGACAGGATGTGGAATGGCGTCTGCACTAAGAATGCAGCTCTATTTATAAATTAATAAACATTTTTAGACTTTTACACTAATTATTTGCTATTTGTTGATCTTGTTGTAAGTCATTCTGAGGTAGAATTATAGTCTATATACGCATCTTGCTTTTCGTGCTTCTAATTTGGTTAATATTCCTGCTTTTAGTGCTTGCCCGCACCTGTTTATGTGCATCAATAATTTGTCTAAGAGTTAAGAACAAAAGTGCAAAGATAGTTTGCATTATGATTAGTTATAGCCAGTGGGATGGGGTAGATATAGCTAACTAATTGAAATTCGTTCAGAGATTATCAAGTCTTGAGGTTGACACTTGACACAGTTATTTATTCATTTATTTTCTTATAACTGCAGTCTGCTTGTTGGGAATAAGTGCTCTTGAACTTCTTTGTCTAAGTGCTGATTATGGGTAGGAAAAAAATTTACAGCAACATAGTAGTAGCTATTGATAATTAAATAAGAAGCTACACAGTCTTCTGTTATAGTTACAAATTACAATTTGATTTTGCCAATCTTAATTCCTGCTATTGCCGAATTAACAGGGAATGATTTCCCTCTCTATACTTCTAACACACTGATATAATTTCCAGGTGAAACCTTTTCTGATGTTGTTGGGAGCCCATACTATGTTGCACCAGAGGTGTTGCGTAAGCATTATGGACCTGAATCAGATGTGTGGAGTGCTGGGGTTATTTTGTACATCTTGTTAAGTGGGGTGCCACCATTTTGGGCTGGTAGTTATCTGCTATTCATATGTTATATTATCATATCGGGATGTAGGCATATTTTTTTCCCTTGATGTTCATAAATTCCTCATTGTTAATATTATTCTACAAATTCTATCACCTACAGAAACTGAAATAGGGATCTTCCGACAGATTTTACAAGGAAAACTTGATTTTCAGTCAGAACCATGGCCTAGCATTTCAGAGAGTGCCAAGGATCTAATTAGAAAAATGCTTGATCAAAATCCTAAAAAGAGGCTTACAGCCCATGAAGTACTTAGTAAGTCTCTTTAAACTTTATCATAATTGGGTTTTGTAACATTAATGCTTAAGCAATTCTTAGAATGCAGTAACAACCAATAAAATTTTACAACATGTGGTACTGAAGTGGTTTGCTATGTCAGGCCATCCATGGATTGTTGACGACAACATTGCACCTGATAAACCTCTTGACTCAGCTGTTTTATCACGCCTGAAGCAGTTCTCTGCAATGAATAAGCTTAAAAAGATGGCTTTGCGTGTAAGGCTTCGTAAAACATTTTTGCTTAAGTTAAATGGTGTATATATGCTAATTGTATGTCAAAAATACTTAATTGTGTCTTGCTGTTGCGGTGAAAACATTTCAATATTTATTGGTAGCATTCAGCTAGAGTGGAGACATACGTATTTTTTAGATCAACTCAATGGCTCATATGAATTAAGATACTTTACATGATTCTTAATTCAGATATATTAAACTTCTATTTTTTTCATTTGAAATTTTATCAACTTCTGCCATAGCTAGGAAATTGAAAGTGATCCATTTTATATTCTTCTGGAGATCAAATCGTAAAACTATAACATTGACCATTTAGCTTACTTAATTTAGGTTATTGCTGAGAGGCTCTCTGAGGAAGAAATTGGCGGATTGAAGGAGTTATTCAAAATGATTGACACAGACAATAGTGGAACCATAACTTTTGATGAGTTAAAAGATGGCTTAAAGCGAGTAGGGTCTGAACTTATGGAGTCTGAAATCAAGGATCTTATGGATGCAGTAAGATAAACTATTCATATTTTAGGTTAATCTCTCCGTCATTGATCTTGATTTTTGAACTTTACAGTTGGACAATATGCTATTATTCTGTGTGACAGGCGGATATTGATAATAGTGGAACAATTGACTATGGTGAATTCATTGCTGCAACTGTCCACTTAAATAAGCTGGAGAGAGAGGAAAATCTGTTGTCAGCGTTCTCCTATTTTGATAAAGATAATAGTGGTTACATAACCATTGATGAGATTCAACAAGCTTGTAAGGACTTTGGTCTAGGCGATGTCCATGTTGATGAAATGATCAAAGAAATTGATCAAAACAACGTGAGTATTTTTTGTCTTGCCATTACGAGTTTACTAAGCACAAGTTCCTTCTGGATTATAAGTCTGGCATCAAGATGTGTGCCTGCCATTGCAGAGCTAGAAACCTGTTAGTTGCCAACTTGTTTGTTAAGACCATGGAAAATTTGTGTGCAGGATGGACAAATAGATTATGGGGAATTCGCTGCAATGATGAGGAAGGGCAATGGAGGGATTGGAAGGCGAACCATGAGAAGCACACTAAATTTTAGGGATGCTCTGGGATTGATAGGTAATGGGTCTAATGAAGTTATCGATGGTTTGCTTAAGTAAGTATTTGGTGCTTATATTTTCTATGGGGAAAATTTCAGCGTTACCAAATTTGGCATTCATGAATGGACTCATCATTCGAAAAAGTTCTAGTCCTTGTTGAGGTCCACATGGGTACGAAATTTGCGTTGGTAATGCATTGCACGAATTGGCCCAGCATATTGCTTTTGCTAATCACTGTAGTTCACTCCGTAATCAAAGACTATTTTACCTTCAAAGGCTAAAAGGGCACTTAGGAAATGCTTTCCGATTTACGAGATCTCGTTTTGGCTGTTCCAAGTGATGCATTCACACAGTCTAAACTATACTTGGAAATTAATTTTTCAATTGGACTGGTAATTGGTGGTTAATCATACTGTATTAGTTGTTGGCAGAATGATTATAGTAAGCCAATGCACAGCAATAGTTGTTTGTCACCATTAATTACCATTCACCCATTACTTGCCATTTGTTTGTTCCATTTGCACGCATTGAAAAAGTATAATATTTGAATGGACATTTTTCCGTTATTATCTATAAATTTCAAAGATAAAGTGACATAAAAGAATAGGAGTGTTTATAGGTAGGTCATATTTTCTCTAGTTTTTCATCGATTCTTTCTAAAATTGAAAAATTATATACAAGAGAAAAAAACTTATCCTAATATTTAATTAAAGAAATAAGTATATATATAAAAAAGATTATGGATATTAAAATTAGTAAATCATTTTTCTCATCCGCCATTCATTCTAAAAGCGATGAGGAGGAGTACTTTGTACTGTTTTTCCACTGGGATAGCGACTTTCACTGCCTGTTTCTGTATATAATGACTCTAAAATCTTTTTTTCTTTCTTTTAATTCTCAGACTCTCAATCTAATGATAAAAGGCAGATAAGTAGTCTGATGCAGTTAAACATAATACTAACAATCAGTCGTACATCGCATTATTTAAAATAAAAAAAAATCCTGATTGCTCAAATACTTGAAAAATTTTATACATTTACCAATAGGATATTCAAGCAACTTTGCAGAAACAATTAATCTAGCAAGAGTTGCTTCTGCATTGCGAACAGTTGTTGATAATGAACACCACCACGGGGAGGCATGTTTAAAATCTAATTAACAAAATAAATTATATTTCTATAAATTTTTACAACAAAGCCAACATCTAAAAGGACTGCGAGAAGATTCAAGGGAACATACATGCAAGCAACTCGATCAAAGGGCCATCTGGTTATATTTGCTAATAGTGAAGAGGAGGCAGCATTGAAAGACTTGCTTCAGGGGTGTCTATTTGATCCCTTTCAAAGTTTACTAGCAACTGGAAGATACTTGGTATGACGACCCAGTGCAAAAACTTTGCCAGTCTTCTTCTTCTTAAACTCTACGCTGACAACAGCCACAGCCTTTCCTACTCGGAGAGTCCTGGCCTCGATCTCAATATCCTCCTACCATGACATTGGGGGAAATAACCTATTACATTCACATAAAATTGATCTTGAGAAAACCAGGAAAATGATTTCCTAGGCTACATTCGTCTAATTACATGAGTGTTTCATCATACAGGGCATACATCTTGTTGAAATTACATTGTTGGGTGGTAACTAACCCATAAGGCATTCCAATGGGTTAAAGAGGAAGTCAACGGATAGCGTTCAAAAAACACAACAAAATATGTAAGAACAAACAGCTTAAGCTAATCTCCTCCTTCCCCAGCTTGAACATGTTTTTCGATAGAAAGTTTAAATTATTTTTCTGGGTAAAAGGCCTTAGATCTAAAATCGTAGTCAAAAGAAAAGTTAAGGTGCCAAGGCTTGCATTCTTGCAAAGCTTTTAGGTTAGAAAAAGTTAAACTCAGATAGAGATGGATCAGTAGAACTCCACATTTTAGTATCTATGCTCTAAGTCTGCATCTTTTGTTCTCTTAGTTTCTCTGGATCCTAAAGTTCTTTTCATAATAATGATTTGTTTCCTGAAGGGGTCGCTTTGAATTGTTGCTAGACCAGACATATGTTTAGTTCATCTTCCAGTTCAATGGAGCTGTGCGAGTTACTAAGGCTATGACAAAGGAAGAAAATAGAAGCACCCTATAAGAAGACCCCAACGGATTTATCAGGATATGTACTTACACTTACTGTGGAGGTCAAGATAATGGCTTTTAATGATCTTCTTCAACAATTAAAGCAGTACGAGAAGCTTAGGAATAAGAGCTTTGACCTTTTCTTCAATTTCGTTATTAAGTTAGGCGAGTGAACGAGGGATGCAGACTTTGTAGTCGAGTAACGAACTATTGCTGGAATGAAACTTTAATGTCCAGACCGATTTGATAATTTGTACATCAAGGGAACAACTTTAGGAACTATTCAACATGCGAAACTTGTACTAAAACCAAGGACTTATATACCAACACATGCATAACACTAGTTTGCATTATTTACTAGGCACTGATTATATCATGGTCTCAAGGGGTAGGCATAAAAAATACTAAAAGCAACCCAGTTCATATAAGCAACAAAGCAACCATTGCCACACGTTTACAACAATTGAACGACAAATCAGAGCAGAAAACATACTTACATCGGCATACGCAGAATCCAAATATGTCACATTGATCTCCACGGAAACTCCCACTTGCGGAGCTCCCATGGTGGGAATTGCAACAGAACCCAACAAATCCACCAGCGTTGCCGTCGCCCCACCGTGCAGGGAATTGTTAGAATTCTTAAAAATTTCGGAAAACCGATTAGAAAAGAACACAAAAACTTGAAAGAGCAGCTATCAGATAACACCTTTGTGAACAGTAGAAGAGAAATTCATACCACTAAACGAGGGGGTATCTTCATAGAGCAGACGACACGGCCTGGTTCGATTAGATCGACGCCAAGGCCATTCATGACAAGGGGTTCCAAGAATCTCGAAGGCAACCCATCAACCAATGATGCGATTTCGCTTCCTTTCTCTAAGTGGAAATACTTCTTCACAGATCCCATGTCCATACTCTGTTCGTTTTTGCCTTCACGCCTAACCTGTTTTATTCTATTCGTCCCCTTTGACCAACCAATACAATGCCTGCAACGGCGTCAGTGACTTGAGCTATACTTAGAAGTTTAACTGCGGTAATTAAAAATAAAAGTTGGAGTTAAAAAGAGTACAAAAAATATGTGCTATTTTTTATTAGTAAAATCTGAAATACTTTAATAATTTTGAGTGTATTCATATATTTGATTATAATATAAGAATATAATTATAATATTATAATTAATTAAGTTAATATTATTATAATTATATCTTTACATTATAACTTGGTGCATTAATTGCATCAAGATGACACCTTTTTAATTTAAAATTTTAATAAAAAGATCATAAATAATTATTAATAAAATATAATAACTTATATATTATTTTTATAATATTATTCTTATAAATAAAATACTAATATAATAAAATTAGTCAAATAAGATTGTACACTAATTCTACTATTAAGATTTTTAATTTCATCCTTGACTTCAATTTGGAGGAATAATACAGTTAAAGTTTTAAATAATAAAAAATGACCTTGAAATAAAATAAATTTTTAAACATTCATTTACCTTAAGTTAATTATTTTATTTCTCATTACTATTTCTTTAGTTATTCATCCAAATATAATCTTATATTTTAAATTAGATTATTTTATTATTATTTATAGAAAACATTGGCTAAAATAATATTTTGATCTCTTAATTTTATTTATTATTTTAAGTTAGTTTCTTAAAGTCAAAATATTTTTAAATTTTAAACTCATCTCAAATTTATTCTTTAAACATGTTATATAAAAAATTTGTAATGAATTTAAAAATTAAAAAAAATATTTTGAAATATTTCAAAATTTTAATTTAAAATAATTAATAAGTTAAGAAACTAAAATATAATTTTAATTCTTTTGTTATTATTTTTCATTTTTTGCTTTTATTCTTTCTTTTTTTTCTTTTTCTTTTCATCTATGATATTTTCTTGTCTCCTCCATATAATGAAGAAATTTAAAAGGAATTATCTCTTTTTTTTTTTTTTAATCTTTCTTGGATTTACTCGACCATTCAATAGAAGGATGAATTAAAAATGAAAACATTAAATTTGAAATTAAAAAAACAATGAAAAAGAAATTCCTTAACTCTTACAGCATATTTTACAACGTTAGAATTTATGTAATTATTTCATATTTGAAAATTTAGAACAGCAACAAAACATTTCCATTAGTTGAAAAAATACAAAAGAGTGAACGTTATGACATCTCTATTACAAGATTTTCCTAGTTATTGATCCTGCTCTACTCTCCCTAATTAACTAAGTAGTCTAGCCTCTATCCTTCCATGCTAGTAAAAACTAATTAGAGGCAGGCAAAGCCAAACTGAAAACTAATAATAAATATAAAGAAAAATAAGGGATTAAAAAAAAATTAATCCTTATTAGTTCTACAGTATTTACTGTATAATAATCTTCTTGTGTGGTTTGTACAATACTAGCTCAGTTAGTTTCCTTCTCTTCCTTCGCTGCATCCTCACCCCGGAACCATATTCATTAACAAGTGCGTTTCTCGTCCACTGGATAAATCCTTCTCTAATTTAATTATATGAGAAATATAAGATCCGCATACAAGTGGAAAGAAAACGAGAAATGACAACAATGTTGTCCATTAATGGAATACATAACTGCATTCCAAGAACAATGTAATCTTAATACGGGGCAATCCAGAAGTACTATCACTAGATGCAGCATTAGACATAATATATAAAATTACGACACGATGAGACAGAAAGCCGAATGATTGTGTTGAGAAACTTGCTAAGTGATGTGCTTCAAAGGGAGATGAGGAACAGATTTAAGCTTTTAGTTGATGAACAATTGTTAGAGTATTAGTCAGTTATTAGGTGTGTTAAGTCCATTGAAAGAGTTATTAAAGCTGACGTAGGAGTGCTACGTATGACTTGTATGAAGGGCAGTGTATATATATTTAAGTACGTAGAATCACTAATCATCAATGGAGATCATCTTATTTCTGATTTCATTCTTCTCTCTCTATACTCTGTTTTCTAGTTTCTCCATAGACTCTATCATAGTATCAGAGCACTTGAGGTAGACTTTATGGAGAACAATTCATCATCTACTTCTTCTCTATCAGAAAGTTCTAAATCCAATCCGATGACATTCTCTTATATGATCTCCGTTAAATTGGATGACAAGAATTATCTCCTGTGGAAGTAGCAATTTTTTGTTGTTATTCGTGGTCATGATTTACAGAGTTTTTTGACTAGATCATCAAAACCATCAAAATTTGCTTCAATTGAAGATAAGAGTAGAAGGAAGGTTTATAAGGAATATGAAGTTTGGGAGAAGCAAGATCATTTGTTGCTCTCCTGGCTGCTTTCTTCGATGACAGAGAACATGCTTATCAGAGTTGTTGGATGTGAACACTCTCATCAGATATGGCATCAAATTCATGAGCTTTTGTGTCTTATTCTCGTGCTAAAGTCCATCAATATAAAACTGTGCTCAGGAATACGAAGAAAGGCACAAGGACAATCACTGAGTATCTGCTTTGTATTAAGGCACCTATTGATGTATTAGTCTCTATCAGAAATCTAGTTATGCAGAGTATATTCATGAAGGTCTTCAAGAAGAATATGATGCGTTCATTACCATAATGTATTCACAATGTGAGCAATTCTCCATCACTAAGACAAGACATTTCTGTTGCAGCATGAGATTCATCTTGAACGAAATTTAAAATCAACTACAGTCTCTAATTCTCCTTCTATCAATATTGCATCAAATATCATGGTTCCTCTCATCGAGGTCATAGAGGGCGTTTTCAAGGTTGTGGAGGACGAAATAAAGGTCAACGAAATTATATTGTCTACCAGGTTTGCAATAGACCTAGCCACCTGCCATATCGGTGTTATTATAGATTTGATCTGCATTTCCATCCTTCATTATAACCAGAATCAGGAAACAAGTATTCACAAAATCTTGTAGCAATTACTGTTACGCTTGACATGGTAGTCAATCATTCATCGTTCCCTGATTTTGGTGCAAAGAACTATGTCACTTATGATGAGAATAACCTATCACACAGTAGCAGATATAATGGACTTGATCAAATTTACACAACAGATGGTTCAGGTTTGACTATAAAAAATGTTAGGCATTCTATTGTTACGTTTTCCAATTTGCCTTCTTCTCGTACTTCTTGAAATTTATTCCACGTTCCACAAATCACTCAAAATTAAAGTTAACTCATGATAACAATGTTTTTGTTGAGCTTCATGCTACTAAGTGTTATGTTAAATCACAGGATACCAAAGGAGTGCTGTTACAAGGCACTTTCTAATTTGATGGATTATACTATTTTGATTCACTTCAAGTCAATTGTTCATCATCTCAATTGTTTTGTTACAAGGTTTTGAAAATGCTGATAAGTCCCTTGTTTGCAAACTAAACAAATTATTGTATGGGTTAAAACAACCCCAAGGTGCTCAGTTTGAAAAACTTGCAATGATTTTAATAAATATGGCTTCAAGCTTAGTTGTTGTGATTCATCGCTCTTCATTCAAGTTAATTATTTACATATATTCTTGTCTATATTAATGATATATTCATTACAAGAGTTCATCTTCTTATATTGCCTCCCTACATAAAGAATTTGCTTTGAAAAATCTTGGAAACCTTAGTTATTTTCTAGGATGTTAGAGTATTAGTCAATTAGTTAGGTTGTGTTAAGTCAATTGAGAGAGTTATGAATTTATAAAGGTCAATGTATATATATATCCATATAGAATCACTAATCATCAATGAAGATCATTTTTCCTTTTCTCTCTGTTTTTTTATTTCTCTAAATTTTATCAACAACTAAAGGCAAATTATGATGAAGCCTATATAAGCGTTTGGGTTAATTTGATTTTTAAAATTAATATTAATTCTTTACATTACTCTTATTTATGTTTAAAAATTCTTGTTTGAAAATTAGTTTTTATCATTTATACCTTTAACTAAAGCAAAACATAACTCTTTTTGCTTCTATCCAAACATGATTTAAAGAGTAAAATTGATTTTGAAACAAATCAAACTAAAATATTTACAAGATAAATTTTTATTAAAATATGCTTTTGAACTCAAACTAAATACAATACAATTAAAGAAATGTCCATAAACCAATGCCTGCAATAAAATTTGTCAAAAATATTATGCGAAACGGTGCTTTTTCCTTGGGCAGAAAGCAACGGGAAAAAAATAGAATCAAGGCAGAGCGTAAGATAATAAATTTTGCTACAAGAAAAAAGAAAGCTATTCAGGGAAGTAGCAAACAGTGTGGATTCTTAAGTACTTGTGAATCAAATGAAAAATTCATTCTTAGTTATTCTGATTTAACTTATTTGATATCTTTTTAATTTTAAAAACATTTATTTGATTCCGACATTTTATATGCGTTACTTTATAAAGTTTTCTTATGTCAATAAAATTTACTTGTTGCACAATAATTTAACATAATAGAAAAAATATTTAAATTATGTTTTGTAATATGTATATATATTATGTAAAGATAATTGATAGAAATCAATTATTATTAGTGAAAATTTTTTAATATCTATTAAATATTAAGAAAATTAGTTTTAATTTGCAAGAAAAAAAGAGTAATTAGAAAATTCTTTTAAAAGTTAGTACAATTTGCTCAATTTTTTATTTTAAAATTTAGAAATTAAAAAAATAATAATGACAAGTTGAACACTTACAAATTAAGGATAACATAAAAGAAATATATAGATTGGTTTCATAACAAAGATAGATATTAGCTAAAAAATATATAAATAATTATAATTTCAATATTTTCATAACTTATTTATATAGTAATCAATATTTTTCATTTTAGCAAATGAAAATAAAAAAGAATTTCAATTAAATGGCGCTGATTATTCTCAACTTCTGTTTTTTTTTTTTTTTTTCTCTCTCTCTCTCCCTCTCTGGAAAGGGCTGGCTTTGCTTTTATACTACATCCGGGTCACTGCACTTTAGTTCAGTCTTGATCCTAGAGGGGAAAAAGTCGAAAAAAATGCCAACGTCCGTTGTTCTACTTTCTGAGACGTTAATGGTGGAACAACCGGAGTCGGATTTTCCGAAGGCTCTGCAACCGTGAGCGCCGTTTTACGAAAGAACTCCGTCTCTGCCGGTAAGTTTAATGGTTTCGTGAAGGACGCCAGCGATTATGTAAAGAATGGTCTTGTCCCGGCGAAGCTACTATTAAAGAGAATTGAAGAGTGGTCGGGGGCCATGGTCAGACAATCAAAATGTCATTCTCACGCTCTACCAGAATCTTGTCGTAAACGAGCTGGGCTCGGCGAAAAGTCTGAGGGACACCATGAAGGAAAATACTACTATCGCCACATGCTGTCAAAGAGGAGGAAAGCGTTTTGCTTCTTCTTTTTCATTTATCTTTGAATCAACCTGAAGCAAAGGATTTAAATTGAATACGGGGTCTTTCCAATTTGAAGGCCGACTATTTGTAAAAATGCCAACGAAGATGCTTGTTCCTGTCTTTTTGTGTGTTCTTTTTACTTGCTAGTTTCGAAGAAGAATGAGGAATGGGTAAGCCGAAGTTCTTCCCAATATGCGAAAGCTCGTTGCTAAGCATATTGTTGATAGCATCTATTAGTTGGTTTTTTATCCTCGCAAGTCCCCGTTGTAGCTCCCGCTGGGCATGCCTCAACAAGATCTAAAGACATGGAATTCCGTAATCAGGAGCTTATGTATAGATGCCAGGCATAATGAAGCCCTGGCACTTTTCTGTCAGTGCTTACGGGGTTACATAGATTATAAACCAGATCACCAAGTATATGCTGCCATTTTCAAGTCTTGCACTGCTCTTTTGGCTGGAAACTTGGGCAGAGCTCTGCATAGTTATATTGTGAAACAAGGCCATGTTTCTTGCCAGCTCACTTCTAAAGCGCTGCTTAACATGTACGCCAAATGTGGTGCATTTGATGACTGCCAAAAGCTGTTTGATCAGCTCAGTCCTAATGATCCTGTCATTTGGAATATTGTTTTATCTGGGTTTTCCGGATCCAAGAAATATGACTCAAATGTGATAAGAACGTTTCGGACCATGCATGAGAGTGGGGTGGCTAAGCCTAATTCTGTTACTCTTGCTACCATTCTTCCCGTGTGTGCTCGTTCAAGGGATCTGGATGCTGGGAAGAGCGCACATGCTTATGTAATCAAATCTGGATATGAAACAGACACCCTTGTTGGAAATGCTCTATTATCGTTTTATGCAAAGTGTGGACTGGTGTCTAATGATGCATTTGCTGTCTTTAGTAACATTATTCACAAAGATGTTGTTTCATGGAATGCAATGATTGCAGGTCTTGCTGAGAACGAGTTCTTGGAAGATGCATTTACATTGTTCACTTCAATGGTGAAAGGACCCACAAAACCAAATTACTCAACTATCGCAAGTATTCTACCTGTTTGTGCTTCGATTGATAGAAATGCTGCCTGCCGTTGGGGAAGGCAAATCCACTCTTATGTGCTGCAGCGGACTGAATTGTCAGCTGATATTTCTGTCTTTAATGCTTTGATTAGCTTATACTTAAAAGTTGGACAAATGGCAGAAGCAGAATACCTTTTTTGGGAAATGGATGCAAGGGATTTGGTTTCTTGGAATGCTATTATTGCGGGATATGCATCTAAAGGTGAATGGTTAAAAGCATTGCATATATTCGGTAATTTAGCGTCTCTAGAGATGGTATTGCCAGATTCTGTAACTATTGTCAGCATCCTTCCAGCTTGTGCTCAGTTAAGAAACTTGGAGGTGGGAAAACGGATCCATGCATATTTTTTCAGAAATCCCTTTCTTTTTGAGGATACAGCGGTTGGGAATGCCTTCGTCAATTTCTATGCAAAATGTGGTGATACAGAAGCAGCATTTCATACATTTTTTATGATATCTAGCAAAGATTTGATTTCATGGAATTCTATTCTTGATGCCTTTGGAGAGGGGGGACATGGCTCTAAATTTCTAAGCTTGTTACATTGGATGCTTATAGAAGAAATCAGGCCTGATTCCGTTACAATATTGATCACAATCAAATTTTGTGCTTCTGTTTTGCAAGTAGAAAAGGTTAAAGAAATACATAGCTATTCAGTTAAGAATGGGTTTTTAGTATGTGGTACTGCACTCACAGTTGGGAATGCTATACTTGATGCATATTCCAAATGTGGTAATATGGAGTACGCCAACAGAATGTTTCTGAATCTATCAGAAAGAAGAAATTTGGTCACATGTAATTCACTGATTTCAGGTTATGTGGATATAGGATCACATCATGAAGCAAATATGATATTTAAAGAGATGTCTGAGACTGACCTTACCACCTGGAACCTAATGGTTAAAGTATATGCCTTGAATGATTGTCCTGAGCAAGCGCTCTGTCTGTTATCTGAGTTACAAGCGCAAGGGATGAAGCCCGACGCGGTGACTATTATGAGCCTCCTTCCTGTATGCACGCAAATGGCATCAGTCCACCTGCTGAGCCAGTGCCATGGGTATATTATCAGATCCTGTTTTGATGATGTTCGCTTGAAAGGTGCCCTCTTAGATGCATATGCCAAATGTGGCATCATACACTGTGCTAATAAGCTATTTCAATCAAGCATTGATAAGGATCTGGTTATGTTCACTGCCATGATTGGTGGGTATGCTATGCACGGTATGAGTGATGAAGCACTTGGTATTTTTTCTCATATGCTTGAATTGGGAATCAAGCCAGATCATGTTATCTTCACTTCTGTGTTATCTGCTTGCAGTCATGCTGGCCGTGTAGATGAAGGACTGAAGATATTTGATTCAATAGAGAAAATCCATGGAATCAAACCAACTATGGAGCATTATGCTTGTTTGGTGGACCTACTGGCTCGAGGTGGCCGCATTAGTGATGCTTATTCTCTTGTGGCCAGGATGCCAATCAAAGCTAATGCAAACGTGTGGGGGACATTGCTTGGTGCCTGTAAAATTCATCATGAGGTGGAATTGGGTCGTATTGTGGCAGATCAACTCTTCAAAATTGATGCTAACGATATTGGAAACTATGTTGTGATGTCGAATTTATGTGCTGCAGATGCTAGATGGGATGGTGTCATGGAGGTCAGAAGGATGATGAGAAACAGAGATATGAAAAAGCCAGCAGGATGCAGCTGGATTGAAGTTGATAGGACAAAAAACATTTTTGTGGCTGGGGATTGTTCCCACCCACAAAGAAGTATTATTTACTATACACTATGTACATTAGATCAACAAATTAAAGAGCCAGTCGAATTATAGCTTAATGAGCGATATAATCAGGTCATTCATTGCATTACAGGACAAATCATGCTCATATTTTGTGGATGACCTCTGTTCATGTGACATTCAGTATCACAAAGCTTGATTGGTTTTTTAATTTTAGCAGCAATTATCCATCATTATTGTTGTAACACCAGTAAAATATTTAATAAAATACTTGTAGGTGAAATTAGTACAAGGAAAAAAGGACATACATTGCAAAATTTATTCACTTATTCAAACTTCGAAGTACTTTTTTCATATAGTATCTGTAATCTGAAGAATGGAAAGATACGAAGTGGAAAACCAGAATGTCAAAATTATACTCTCCCACTCGTATTAGGAGATACAAGGGGAAACAAAGTAAGTAATTCTGGTTCAGTGTATCCTGGTTTAGACCGCGGTGACGGGTGCAAATAAAACCGCCTTTCTTTAATAGCTTTCTCTTCTTCTTCTCTGTTTAGTTCAGGTATTGCTGGCTCTTCTTTCTTTGTTTCTTCTTGAATAGTTAGTCGAGAAAGAATTGTTGAAGGGGTTTTGGGACTTGGCATCTGAGTCGAATTCCCTGATATGGGGCTTGAAGGAAAGCTAGAATCTCTTGACTTGGAGGGTGAAAAAGAATGATGGTGGTTGGCTGATGCACCTGATTTACAATGAAAAGTGGGTTTAACTATCTCAAGTTTAGGCCTTGTGTATTGCCTTCTCTCATGGAGTTTGGATGTTGTCCTTTTCACACTGACACTCTTTGCAGCGTCAATTTGTGCTGCGCAGGTTTCTGATGGACCTGTTAATCGCTGTACGACTTCCCTGAAAGAATCTGTATTTGTCTGAACAAACGTCGTTAATGGTTTGCGACCAGCTGCACCTTGGCTTGGCGGTTTTTCCATGGGGACTGTTTTTTGATAATCTCACCTGCAGTTTTCATGATTAGACTATGATCAGAAGGCTGAAATCAGATATAAGAATGATCAACGACGTACTAAAACATCACATTGACAATAACCATTCAACCCAATTAAAACTAAGAAAAAAAAAAAAAAAAAATCCAGCAAAGAGTTTACTTCAAAAGAAGAGTAACAAATAAGAAAATTAGGTTGCATGACCAGTGATCTAGATATAGACCCTAATGTAAAAGGGCATTCTAAGTTCTGAATCAATGCAGAGTTCACAATCACATGACCAATATCTTTAGAATGAGATGGCAAATTGCCTTCTATCAAGAACGCCATACCTTAAAATCATGCTGGGAATTACAAACACGAGGCATGTATGTGAAAGTATGTTTTATAGAATATATGAATGTTAATTATTTGTTAAGGATATGGGGATGTTGAGCCAACACGCACAATGCTGGCTTGGTCGATGGTTGGTATTTGTTGACTCTACCTGTCAAAAGCCTTTGTGATTAATGTTTCTCTATCAATAGATGTGGCTGAGATTTCGCTGTTCAAAACGCTTTTTGCCTAATTTGCTTATTACCTGATTTACCTGTTTTTATTTGACTCTTGATTCGGGAGTTGGACTTGCCTGGGAATTCTTTACTCTCCATAACCTCTCATTACTACTTTTTAGGTATGTCAGTTAGTAAGTAGAATTGATCTCACAAATTTAGCTTTCCTTCTATTGATTCATACCATCATGACATCATCTTAAATTATGATCCAGCTTGAAGAAATAAGAACTGTGAAATCTGTATGTTCAACATATTTCAAAGGCATTGTGACAGGGCTAAGTTCTATTGCAGTTTGATCATATTCAGATAGTGGAGACAGAACTTAGCTAGATTGAAAGCGTATTTTCCATTAGTGAAGACCATCAAATTGTATGGAGTAATTAGAAAGTAAATAGTGAAAACCACCATAAATTTGCAGCGGACATCGATATTTGTTCGCTCCCAAATCTTATTGCTCATATTTTGTGGAATTTTCAGGGAAAGAGGTTTCTTATGCTTTTTCGAGATACGGTACGATGCAATTCAAAACCTTTGTAGCAAAACGACATATGAAACCATTATGAAAAGAAATATATTGACAAAAAAAAAAAAAAAAAATGGCCTACCTCAGGTGGTCTTTTGGCTGCAGTGCAATGCAACCTTCAGCTATCTAATTCTTTCGGATCAAGAAAGAGAAAGGATGTAGTTTCTAAGGAACATAGGAAGATAAGAAGAAAGAATTCGAAGGCTGAATGAGGAGAGTGACACATACGAAGAAGGGAGTGAAGTTAAAGATTTCAGGTAGTTACATGCAAGCCAGTTAGGACAGAGAATTTCTGACCTCAGAAAGCACTGCCACCATTAGCTCTTCCATATCAAGTGTTGTTATAAAAGGCAACGACCCATGCCATTTTCCTTCTAGTGACTACCCATAAAAGGATTGGCTTAGCTAAGATTCTAAGAAAAGCACCGAATTTAAGAGTCAACTTGAGGATTTGACTATTACCTTTTTAAGATAATGCTGATCTTGGTGTGACAGTGTTGATGACCAAAGACCATGAAAGTTGTGTTGTGTTAAGAACATTATTAAATTAAGGCGGTTTAATTGTTTCGAGTTCTAATTGGCCGGTCAACGGGTCAATGACATCCGTCTATATTGCAGCCATGTCTTCCAGGTGTAGTCTCTTCAAATTGCACCTTATATAAGGGATACTACAGCTTCTTAAATTACTAATATAATACTTCTCACATACAATTCTATTTGAAACATAGCTACATTAATCATTAAATTATAAAAAAAATAAATAATAAAGTGGTAGATATTAGACAAATAGTAAAAACTATCATTTTCCGTTCTCAATTATGAACCAAGGTAAGATTACCACATTGTTGAAGCTATTAATGGCGAAAACTAAGTAAGTACCCCGTTGTTAAGGTTACCTTATGTAACAAGAAATGGCATCAAATTCGATGATATTGGACCAACCATATTAAAAGCTACACAATTTGGCTCTACTCATAATGCTCATCAAGATTCTCCCATTATATATGCGGCTTTCCTCTAATTAGAGACATCAAAGCTTGCCATATACATCCAAAACACCGAAATCAACTTTCATTGCCACTTGCATTTCTCCAGTATAAAAAAGCTAGTAATATTCGATGCACTCCATTTAACTTTAAAGATTTGCAATTCAATTTGTAAGACTAAATAAACACAAAAGCAAGGTCAATAACATCAAAACTACTAGCCACGACTACCAAATAACAGAACAGACGCACCATAATTTTCTAGTTTCTGCCGGTTTTCACTACCAAAGAAAATAACCAATACTCAATTTTCGAGTTCCCATTTCTTAGAAACCTGTAGTCTGGGGTCCCCCACGAAGAACAATCATTGTCTATTTTATCTTTTCTATCTGTTCTGTGCCTATCTGTCTGTATGCAGTGTAAAACCCAACCATGGCATCAGGACTTGGTTTCAGGGCGAGATGGGGAGTATTTCTCCATGAGGTTGGCTAGTAATTCATCGAATTTTTTCTCCATCTGGACCTCCTCCTCCCAATGCCTCAGTCTCATTTCAGCAAGATTCTCTTCATGAGCTTGAAGCAATTTCTCCTTTTCAGCAACGAAGTACTCCATTTCTTTGTCTTGGATCTCAACAAATTTAAGAAATTCGTCAGCCCTGCAACCAAAAAATTTTTCTTGGGTCACGATAAAAGCAAAAGCACAACCAAACGAACTGGACTACATTCTTTATCCATCTGTATATAAACCTTGCTCCTCAAAAGATCTTATTCTCCCAGTCATGGGAAAAATTTATCAAATTTCTCTTGGATTTGGGTCATCCAATTCAGAATCGCCCTAGAGGTACAGCATTTCACACTAATTATTAGGATACATACCAGTGTCAGAAGCGCATTAACCACTAATCAATTTTAATTTAAATGTATACTCTCAAAGAATGACATTCTCATACTTGCGTCTTCGCTCCTCTGCATTTATATAACTTGTACTTGACTGCTTCACCTTCTCACGTTCCTCCTGCTGCATCCTCTCAAAATCTTCTTCCTTTGCATTCCTTGATTCATGAATGATGTTCATCTGCTCCTTAAAGAATTGCTCTTGCATTTGCATCTTTCAATGAGACAGGGTACAATAGTCAGATGAAAATAACCACAATGAAAAGAGTTCTTCCACAGCAACAGATCGGCCATGTATTTGCAAGAAATAATCAGGAGAATGGTAGATAAAAGAGAATGGATTAATTCGTTAGTCAACACAAACTGAGCTAGAACACTGGTTTATGGGCATGGGCAGTATGAAGCAGCAATAGCATGCATCAGACCTCCACAACATAAAATAAATAATTGATCTGTATTAAGAGCAGATCCAGATTTTTTCACCAATATATGCTTTTAAGATATGGACAAGATCAATCCTGAAAAACAACCCGGAGGATTCTGTAACAGTGAAAATCATTATAGGGTTTTTGCATTTTTAAACTAAAAAGGTACAACATAAAACTTCTAAGTGACAATAAATGCATGTATCAGCCGCACCACAAAAGAAGCCTAACAAAATCCATGACAAAAGCAAAGCGTATAGGCATCAAACAACAATGTCCTGTTAAAAACAACATGAAGTTTGACTCATGCTTTACCCCTTCTTGGTTTTCCTCATGTTGCATTTTGGTTCTCAGCCTCACAATGCGATTTTCCTCCATTGTCCTCCGCAGCTTCTCACTCGTTCTGCCCAAAGATTCTTGAAGAGTTTTTGCATGCTTTTTTTCTTTTTCAACCTTGCTCTTCAAATAGATGAGTTGCTGGTTGTCCTCATTCATTTGTCGAATTTGGTTTGCGACCATCTCATGGTATGATCTCATCTCATATTTCAGTCTGGATTTACCTGTATGATTTCAGAGAAAAAATAAGACAAAAAGAACAATGTCAGAACACTTGTGTCACCATGGAAATGACATGGTGGGAATGAAAAGAGGAGAGAAGGAAAGGGACCTTGGGAATGCTTGTTGAAAAATTCCAGGTCTTCTTTAAAAGCCATGTAACCATAGAGCTGGCGCTTCCCTCCAGGAAGAAACAAAATATGGCGATTAAACCAAGCATCTCTATCAGTTCCTTCATCTACGAAACGCTTGTGCAGGCGCACTGCTTCCATATAACCGCTAGCTGAGGCTTCAAAAATCAAAACACTAATCCCACGATGACCCTGTGGGCCATACGAGTGCCGAGCTTTCACAGCATGACATAAGCCAAAACAATCAAGAAGCTCCTGGTTACCCATACCTATCCACTAAATGCAAAAACCAGTACTCTTTCAGAAAAAGTAGGAATGTTTTGAAGCATTAGAATGGCAGATCACAGAAACAACTATGATATCAGATGCACACAATATTATATGCACTTGTGAAAATATAGCTATACCTTCTCATTTTCATCCTGTGTAAGATTCGTATTCTGAATGATGACCATCGGAGGCCAAACTATTTCATGATCTTTCTCCTCATCTTTTAAACCTTTCCATTTACCAAAAGTTTCACCAGCTGGAATTACCGTAGTACCTCTTCTGCGCAACTCTTCATCCAAAAGTTCAGCTAGCTCCCTGTGGACCTTAAGCCTTTTTGACCCCTTTGTTTTGGCATGGGTCATCAGTGGTTGCAGTCCTCTGTACCAATCAATGGAACCAGGGCCACCTTGACAAGCTGGACAGTGCCATTGCCTTTCTGGTTCATTGATCTCTTCAACAGTCAGGCCATCCAAAATCTCGAAAAACTTCTTAAACCATTTGCTCTTCTTCCGAGTCTCATGGCTCTTTTGACTACAATCCGAATCATAGTCATCACTCATTAGATCATCATCAGTATCTTCCATAGCATCAGAGTCATCCTCCCCCTCATCATCAACATCATTATTCTTCTCCGGGGACTCTGGTGTAGGTTCATTTTCTCCCTGGCTACTATCAACACTTTTAGACTGCATAGAACCAGCTCTAGATTGCCAATTCCAGCCATGCTCCAATGGAGGGCGAATTAAAGGATTTAAAGTCACATTGTTGCTTTCAGACCCACTGGCAGATATCTGGGGCCTTCCATTTCCTCTTCCAGTAGGTCTCTTATAGTTAGCACTATATGTCTGCCCAGGATTTCCAGTAGCCCGTCCAGCCCCTGCAAGAATCCGAATGCCTGGCTTGTGAGCCATATCTGTATTCCCCCATGCTCTAGGATTAGAATAATGACTTGGAGGACCCCATGGTTTTGCAGCACTGCTTCCAGCTCTGTTCTTGGATTTCCTTGCATATACCTCCCACTCACCATCTTGTCCTGAGTCAACATTAACATCAGCAACGTCCCGAGTCAACTGCTCAATGTTTGGATTAGATTCAGATCTGCTTTTCCCTTTCGACAAGGAACCATTATCACTTGTTGCAGTAAAAGGCCTTCCACCCCCTCTTTTTGAACTCATCTTTCCAATCACTCTGCTGGACCGTGATTGTTGTCAGTCATGCATAAAGTCAGAATTGATAAATTACATAAGGTATCACAAAAGAGAAGAAACAAGGATATAACATCAATTAATTAATTCATCATTATAACAGAGAATAGAAAACACATGCTTTTTGTCCAGACTTTACAAAAATGATAATATACATAAAGAAATGAAAATCATAACAGCAACAAGCACAATAAGCAAGCAAATGTAACAAGCACCGCAGGAACAACAACTAAATTGTATTGTCCAATAAAAAATATACTTTGACAATTCATGAGCTCAGCACTTATAAATTAAGAAATAGTCAAAGAGGGAGCACTCTTGATGCAACATTTCAACACTACATAGTCTAAGTAAAACCAATGTATTTACATGAATCCATTACAAAGAAAACCATTTAAGCGCATAACAACTTGCAAGGAAAACTTCTGCACGATGAATAAAGCGCTTATCATTTAATAAATTACCATACGCTAGTCCAAGTCAAAGTAATGGAGGAAGAAAAAGATTATATCACGAAATTAAAAAATGGTACTATTTCTTCAGAGGTCAGGAAGTTTGCAAGTAATAGAGGTTTTTCACAGGGGCTAACGCAAGTAGAAAGCAAACTGGAATTAATTTATACAAAATGAGGTCAAATTAAAACACTTATTGCGTTCAAGGAAGCTTCAATGTATACTGCTAGGGCCAAAAATATTAAAACCTAGTTCCGCTATACAAGAAGCTTGACCTCTCCAGTCCTCAGATTCCCCTAATATGGACCTATACGAAGCTCGCGATACGAATCAAAACAGAAACTACACAGAGGCTAAGCGAGTATCACACTTTGCTTTTTTTTCTTGTCTCCAGAAGACGAAAGAGGTTAATATTAAAGTAAACTAACAGAAGTGATTACTATTTCCGATTAACATCTACAACTTATCAATGACCTGCTAATTTTTAATGCAAACGAGATGAAAAGCTTGACCTAAAGAGAGAAAGAGAGAGAGAGTGAAGCTAATTAACTTTCCGAAAAACAAGTAGCACAAACCTCCCAACTTTGGCGAGTCAAAGGAACAGAAAATTAAGGTCTCAAGTGTTCAATATAGTTCTGTTATTCTTTGCATAAGCATGCAAACCAACATTAATTTAAAAGACACGGGCTCCTTAAAATCGTCCGATAACCAATGCATACGGTAAAAACAAAGATTCTACTAGCGATTATTCCGATTCCATTATGACTCTTCCTCACAAATAATCAGCGAACATCACAGCAGCGAAAAGACGCAGTGGATCAGAACTCATACAAGCAGAGACAATTTGTGCATCGGCAAGACATAAACGAAGTTCGATGTAAGTACCAGTGAACGTAAGACGATTGCCGGTAGAAAACAGCAGAATCCTACGGCGAGTGTGTAGCACGCGCCACTTCAGTAGCAAGGAGTGAAGGCAGCGACACAGGGAGCGTGCAAGAGAAGGAGCGGGGAAAAGACCGAGGCTCTTAACGTGCAAGGAAGCCTTTCGGACTTGAAATTATTATATACTTTGATTTATAAGAGTACAAAATACAGGTGGAAAAACACACATCATAGCACAGGACTCTTCTCAGAAAGAGGAAAAGGCGGAAAAACGTTGGTTGTATAAAACGTTACCCGATTCGGGAGATGTGGAAATAACAAAGACTCTCTGATACTGCTTACTTGAATAACACATGATTCTCTGCCGTCCAGTCAAGGCAAGAATGGAATCTTATGTGCATATATTATAAACTAATTGCTTGAACTTTAATCCCATAAATATAAATTTTTATTTTTCACCATTAGTTTGTCTAGAATATTAAAACTTGATAAAATAAACTTTTGATTTCTTTTCCTGATTTATAATTTTATTTATTTATGCATATTGACAAAAATATGTTTACTTTAATGATAGAATTATAATTAATCTTAATATAAAACCACGTTTATTTAATATCGAGATTGATAAAATCTCTAATATTATTTTTTTTCTTAGCAATTAAGAAGACCAATCTTCGGATGCTAATGTGAGTAGTCAAGTTATTTGTTATAAACACTTTCATCATTATTCCACGATATATATATATATATATATATATATGTAGTTTTATCTAAATTTATTTCCTTTAAATTTCCATAAATTTAGGATCAATAATACATGGATTTAGACCTAGAATGGTATTTGAATTATTTTTTTAAACTGTATTTTAACAGTATAATATATATCTCAATAATTATAAATTAAAATATATTTTACTTTCTTTCTACGAATTTTCTTAAATTCAAGAGTTTTGCAGATTTAGTTATAAATTAAAAATTCAAACAAGAAAATAATTAATAAAATTAAAACGATGATCAAGTTATGAGGCATAGTTTTTCCATCAAATGTACTTTTATTGTTTATTGGTTCACTAAGAGTAATTCTCAATATTTTCTATTTTGTCTAAATAAGGCATTTATGAACTCAAATTCTATTTCAGATTCTTGTTGTACAGATAAATTGGATTGGATAGCCAATTTTATATATACATTATCACCTAATTTAATTTTAAATTTTTTAAGTTGAATTTTAAAATTTAAGAAGTAATTAATCATCTGTTAAAATATGAATGATTTTCAAGAGCTGGGTGTAACGTTTCATTAATAAAGATGTGTTTTGATTCAAAATAAAGAACTCAGGGTAACGTTTTATGCTATAATCATGGTGGAGGCCAAATTCAAAGGGACATGTAGGTACTTTTATTCTGTTATGAGGTCATATGTATTTTATGAACAATTAGATGTAAACTTTATCTTTTAGGGGAGAGCATAATTAATTTTTACAAAACTTTCACATATATTTCAAATTGTTTTTAATATGGTTTAGATTTTAACAATATAACTATGGTGGATTACAATTTTTTAAATAATTACTTATTGATTAAATATAAACACTAATAAATATTAAAAAAAAAACTCAACAAAATTCAATCATTTTATGGTATATTAATGCGTGCTTGCATCATGGGTGGGCCCTGAGTTGCTAGAAATTATAATGCTATTATTAATACAAATTATTTCAAGACAAACTAAAGATGTGTGTTTGGTATGAAAATTTTTATTAAAATATATTTAGTAATTAACATTAAGATATTAATTACTTAGCGTGTGTTTCGGCATACTAGATGTTTTGAAGGTGAAAAATCATGTTTATTGAGCCAAATTTACGGTTGTGCCAATTCATAGTTTGTTTGTTCAAGTGTTAAGATAACCTACAAATCATGTTTTACTTATAAAATCACATTTATTGTGAAGCAAAAAATAACTATTTTTGCATTGGCATTGAATTTATTTATCATGATTCATTTTCTCCTATTGGTTATTTGCTCATTTCTATTATTCACTCTTTTTTTATTCCATATACGTTTTCCTTCTAGCTAAGTTCACACACGTAGCCAAATTCATATTTGTGCTAGTTTATAGTTTGTTTGATTATGTGTTGAAATATCGTGTATATCACATTTTCCTCCTGAGATATCATGTAAATCACGTGTATTTTGAAGTGTGAAATAATTGCTTTTATATTAGCATTGAATTTATTTATTGTGATTTTCTTTCCTCCAGTTGTTCCTTTCTCATTTCTATCACTCACATTTTCCTTGCTGCATTTACGTTGCCACCCCAGCCAAATTAACACATACATGCAGCCAAATTCACATTTGTGCTAGTTCATAGTTTGTTTGTTTGTGTTGAGATATCTTGTAAATCACATTTTCCTCCCAAAATCACATGTATTGTCTAATGAAAATTAACTCTTTTTCATTGGCATTGGATTTATTGATCGTGATCCTTGTTCTTCCACTAGTTCCTTTCTCATTTCTATCACTCACTTTTCTTTACTCCGTTCACATTTTCTTCCAAACCAAATCACACATACGCAGCTAAATTTACGTTTGTGCCAATTCATAGTTTGTTTGTTTATTTGTTTAAATATCTCGTGTCAAATTTTCGTTCTAAAATCACGTGTATTGTGAAGCAAAAAATAATTGCTTTAATATTGACATTGAATTTATTCATCACAATCCCTATTCCTCCATTGATTCCTTTCTCATTTTTATCACCCACCATTTTCTTGCTCCATTTAGATTTTCCTACTAGCCATATTAACATACACACATACATAGCTAAATTCTGTCGGTTCATAGTTTGTTTGTTTATGTGTTTAGATATCCTATAAATCACATTTTTCTTCCAAAATCACATGTACTGCAAAGTGAAAAAATAATTATTTATGCATTAACACTGAATTTATTTATCACAATTCTTTCATCTACTCATTTCTTTCTCATTTCTATCACTCAATCTTTCTTTGTTCCATATACATTTTCACACATACAGCGAAATTCACGTTTGTGTCAATTCTTAGTTTGTTTATTTATGTGTCAAGATATCATGTAGATCACATTTTTCTCCCAAAATCACGTGTATTGTAAAGCAAAAAATAACTACCTCTAAATTGGCATTGAATTTATACATCACGATTGGCTTGTCCCCGTTGGTTTCTTTTTTATTTCTATCACTTACTCATTCCTTGCTCCATTTATATGGACACACACAAATGTTTTCTTAACTAACACACTACAATAAATATAATTAATAACTAAGATATTGGGTTGCAATTTTTATTCGCCCAAATGCTTAAAATACAACTTTGTCTTATTAGATCACAAGAAGACGTTTTCTATGATCCAAGAAAATTATTATTTTTTAAAATTACACTTATAAGACACGAAACACAAATGACATCATATGGCGGCTCGTCCCCCGTCTCATTTCTTTCCTAGCCCCCATCTCCACCATCGGATGGGCTTGGCCCCCACCCCCATTTTTTTAAAAATTAAATAGTTAAAAAATTAATTAATTAAGATATATTTTTAAATAAAAATATTAAGGTATGTATTTTAAATTTTATTATTTTTTTAAATATCTTCATTTTATTATCACGAAAATAATATCTACTCAATTATTTTTAAAAATTGATAATAAAAATGCAATAGCTTTATCTACTTCATTTATTTATTCATCAAATGAAATATTTTTTGTACTAATTATTAAGTTATTATCTTAGCTATATATATACTAAGATTATTCATTTAAGCAACATTCAATATTCAATTGAAATTTTTCCTTGTCTTGGTTTTATTGGGCAAAAAGTGAAACTTAGTCTTAATTATAATATATAATCAACCAAAATGAAAAAGTGAAAGTAGTTATGGTAAGTATTTTTCTGAATTACGGCCATTATATTTTACACAAGATACTGGACAGTTAACAGTTGAGAGGGCATTGCTATACAGTATATACTAAAAAATTCAAGACTTTATTTTGGATTAAAATCTTATTTTGTTTTTCTTCTAAAAATTTTTTAAAATATAATTTTCTATTGAATTCAGTGTTTTATAAATAAAATATTTATTAATTTAGTCCCTCACATGTAAATATTACTTAATTTAATTTCTCATAAATAAAATTATTATCAATAATATCTTTGATACTTTTAAATCAGCATCTTTTAACAGAAAAATAATTTTTTTAGAGATCCAAGTGAGAAATATTTCATATATAATGATTAAAATAAAAAGATAATTTTATGAGAAATTAAATTGAGAAATATTCTATTTGTAAAGGACTAAATTAGGATTTTAGTCTTTAATTTTTTCTCAAGAAATTATTGATATAAAATTTTACCAAAAATTTGCAAGAATAATTATTGTGTATATTTATATTTATTTTTTATTTGTATACAGATATGAACAGTTCTTATGTGAAGAAAATGATCTTGGAAATTTATTTTATGGAGAGTTTGAGGTTAAATGCATACAGCCTTAAAATATTCAACCTTCTTAGACTTAAATTAGGCATAAAAATTAATATTGATTATATATCATAAGTAAGAGTGAGTTTCTGTTTTTGTCCAATAAAACCAAGAAACTAAAAATTTCAATTGAATATTGTACGATTGCCAAATAGATGAATCTCAATAAATATATTTTATAAAATTTTTTGATAATTAGTACCAAAAATATTTTTTTGAGACTTTTATAATATTCATTTGATGAGGGAAAAGAGTAGATAAAGCTATTGTATTTTTATTGTTTTTTAAAAAATTCTTAAATACATATTCTTTTAATGATATTAAATTGAAGACGTTTAAAAAAATTAATAGAATTTAAAATTTATAAATATACCTTAATATTTTTATTTAAAAATATATTTTACTTTAATAAATTTTATTAATTATTTAACTATTAATTTTTTAGAAAAATTGAGGGAAGGGACCCCCTCTCCACGTTGAAGATGGAGCGCCGCATCTGACATCATCTTCGTAGGATATGGGATGAATGTTCTTCTGTACTGCATGAATATTGGAAAAGAAAAAAAAAAAAAAAAAAAAAGATGTTCTTCGGTCACGGGAAGTGCTTTTCATAACCAATAAAACAAAAATGTATTTAAAGCATTTTGGTGAATAAAATTTGTGACTCATGATCTAAGTTATTAATTATTTTACTGTAGCATGTCAATAAAAAAAAATCTATGTGCGTCTGCACATACGTGTTTGGGATTTATTACATGAAACAAATTTAATATTTAATTGAATAATATTTATTACTCAAATATATTAAACAATTTAAATTATAAATACACTTATTTCTTAAATTATAATATTCAATAATGAGTTTTAGTAAAAATGAAAATATGAATACATTAAATCAAACACGCTTAATTTTTATAAAGTTAATGTCACGCTAAACTAAAACATTAACTAATAATAAAATAAATAATATAAGTAATAAGAGAAAATCATTATATATTTAGCACATTTTATATTATAATCAAGGTGGAAGCCGAAATATTTTTGGGGAATATTTGTAATTTTAAAGGGACATGTATGTACTTTTATTCTGTTATGAGGGCATATGTAATTTTATGAAAAATAATATGTAGACTTTATCATTTTGGGGGAGCATAATTAATTTTTACCAGATATTTGAAATTATTTCTAATATAATATAGATTTAAATATAACTATGTTAGACTACACATTTTAAAATAATTGTTCATTGATTAAATCTAAGTACTATTAAATATTAAAAACTCAACAAAATGCAATCATTTTATGGTCCTCTTGGTGCGCGCTTGCATCATGGGAGTAAGAATATTAAATAAGGGAGGCCAAAATATATGAAACAATATAAGTTTTAAATACACTCATTTTTTAAATTATAATATTCAGTAAAAATAAAAATACAAATAAACTAAAACATATATGTTTATTTTTTTATAAATTTATTATTACAATGCAAATAATAATTAACTAATAACAAAATAAGTAATATAAGTAATAGGAGAAAATAACTGTCCATTTAATAATTAATCCTCAAACAAAAATGATAAGTAAAAGATAGAGTACCGTAGATAGAACTGCAAATGTACAGTATTTTTGTACTATGTGAAGTATGACATGAATTAAAATAAAAAGCAAGAACATAAAATGAATAATGAAGCAATAAACTAAAATTTAATAAATTATTATACCAAAAAATGAAATAAAAGCATTAATCATAAAGCTTTTGAAGAACCAAAATTTTTGAGAAAGATGAAAAATTTGACAATAAAAAATAAATTGAGCCAATAATAATGAAGTCAATGTGTGAAGTGTAATAAGTGCTGCAGAGCGTTAAAGCATCTAAAAAAAGTTGTGCATATACTCAAAATTGTGTGAAGGGTAAAGAATAAATGTTAAAAATATAAAATAAATAAAAGTAGAAAAACATAGTTGAACTAAAGTTAACTAAAGCAATTTGAATAGACTTTAAACGTGCACATACTATATAAAAATATATTAAAAATAATTAACAAGAAAATTTTGAATTTTTTTATTGTAAAAAAGTTAGCATTCAATATTTTGTGTAATTTGATGGGCCAAATAAGAATTTTATCCTAGAGGCCAAAACTATATTATATTCTGTATATTTATATACAAGAAGAAATTGAAGGCACCATAGCATAGTGTCCCTTTTTCCTGCATCACTACCTTGACATTCATTAGCTCACTCAGCGGCGTAGCAAGGGGGCCCCAGCATATGTTATCCCCCCAGGGTTCCATTATGTGTGTATATATATAATATGTGTAAATTAATTTTGGCCTCTCATAAGAGAAAAAAATTTTATGTTGGCCCCTATCAACTTTACCTTCTTAGTTTTTCTCTATTATATTCTCTTCTATATGTCTATCCATATTTCTCTATCTTTTCCTTTTCTTAGTGTATGTTATACAACTTATATATTTGTATAAAGTATAAACTAAATTTGAAGGAGTGAAGATCACAATTTTCTCTCAATCATTTTTTATGTATTTTATTTTTATTTCTTCATTATTTCATTATTTGATCTTCACTCTCTCTCATGTTTATAGATATTTTTCTCTCTTATTTTTTTAATATTTTTTAACTTACACTCTATATTTACATTTGTTTATAACTTTTCTCTTTCCTTACCTTTAGGTTTAGTGAAATGTCTTGTGTATTATTATTATTATTATAAAGGCATATATATATATATATATATAATGAGAAAAATAAATTTTGATCTTTTACTTTTAGCTAAAATATTAATTTTATCTTCTAAAGATGAAAAATATCAAAACGATCCTTTAAATATGAAAAATTAACTAATTAAGTACTTTTGGTGGACCATTATTTATGGATACATTTTTTTAGGACTATTTTGATGTTGTTAATTTTTAAAACAAAATGATTTTAAGACTAAAAGTGAAGGACCAAAATTGTATTTTTTCTATATAATATATTTTTTTTGTCAAAGTCTCTATATAATACTTGAAATTAGTATATAATTCATGAAAAAATATATTTTATGAGATAAATTATATAAAATAAAACTTATTTAAAAAATATATTCCATTTCACGCATATATATTTTATGCTGAATGTTGTACAAATAATTGTAATAATACCTACCATAGTGCACTATTAACTTATTTGATTTTATAAATACATATATATACAAAAATATTATATATTATAATTGACGGCCCCTAAAAAACATGCACCTCCATGCGTGAGCTCACTAGTGTATGTAATATTAGGTACTTTGTATTTATATATACATATGACAGAAGAGTATATTTAGATATATTTTATAGAAAATTATCAGCTATATTAGCAGATAATATACTCATTGATTATTATTGAACCTTTATAAAAAGATCAGAACTAATACCTTATGCAAATACACTAGGGAGGGAAAAAGATTATTTAAAAGAATATTTATCATCAAAATGTAAAAAAACTTGGAAAGCTAATAAATTAATTTTAAAATGCAGAAGATTAGAATCACAACATAAATGGGGTTGTAAACATGAGAAACACAAGTATAAGAAAAAGAAAAGATATATAAAACCTTATAAACCATGTAAGAAATATAGGTTTAAGAAATATTCAAAAGACAAATTTATAAGAAAATACAAACCTAAGAAATATTTTAATAAAGGAAAAAAAACTAAACTTTAAAAAATATCCAAAAAAATATCAATGTTATAATTGTGGAAAATTAAAACATATATCAATAGAATGTAAGAAACCCAAAATGAAAAGAACCATATATATGATAGAAGCAGCAGAAATAGAAGGATCAGAACTAATAGAATTTGATAATTTTCCTGTAGAAGAAGCTTATGAGTCAGATATAGAAATTTACAAAATAGAAAAAGTATCATAATCAGAGGAATCTAGCACATAAATAGAATATGAAAGTATAGATGAAGAAAATGAAATTAATAGGATGCAAGAAGAAACTAGTAATTAACTCGAAGAACAACAAGAATATAACCAATATGAAGAAATTAGAAATCCAGAAGAAGGAATAGTTGAAAGACAAATAAAATTTCGAAAATAACCATATGATAAAATTAGTAATAAAGAATTGGATATGTCAATAGAAGATTTATCAAAACAAAATATAAGATCTAAAATTGGAAAAATAATAAAATCAAAGCAAAAGGAATATTAAGAATACCATTAATCAATAAGTCTATAATAGACAAAGAAATAGAAAAACTATATATTAAGGATGATATTATAGAAATATATATACTAGGAATTCAATTAATGATTAAAGCGTGTTTTCAAGCATAAATATATACGCCAATAGAATTATTAATTACTGATAACAGAATAATCAACAGTATACCAAACAGTATATTATAAGCATTAAATGGAAATTTAGTTTACTAGAAATTAAAATTTACACTAAATACAAATTTTGCAATCTCAAGAGCATAAATGAATATTAACAAAACCTTAATAGTTTACCATAAATTAAAAAGAATTAAAATGCCCCCAAAAAGTAAATTAATTAGTATAACAAAAATAGTAGGACTAGTATTTTCTAATGAACATAAAATCTATAAAAAAGAATCAAGGTAAAATAACAATAGGAAAAAGAATTTATGCTAGTATTAGAATAATTAAAATTAAATCCTATAAAAATTACTATCCCAAGACAATTACAATTAAAATTAGATAATACCAGAGAAATAAGAAATGAAGAAGACACTAAAAGAATTCAGTATGATAATAATATAAGAAGAAGTATAAGAATAAATTCACCAACTGATGTAAATATCAATATAAACCCTAGAAGAAGTTTAAGTTATCAAGAAAATAGACCTATAACACGAATAGAAAGCTTTAGATCCTATAGCTTAGAAAATTCTCAGAGACACAGATTAGCAGAAATCCCAATAACATCAAATTTAACTGAAATAAGAACACCAACACCAATAATAGATTTAACAGATTCTGTAAACTCATTAAATTATGTTTTATTAGAAATATAAAACGAATGAGTATGGATACAAATAATCGCTATAATAGACCCAAACCAAGTAAGAAGTATAATACAATTAGAATATACTGGTAATGATATAGAAACAAATGAGTTAGGAATGGTAATTAAATTTGAAAAAAAAAAGAAATACTAAAACTAAAAATATGGGTAGATGAAGAAATAAGAGAAACCAAAAACCATAAATTAATTTTAGGCCAAGACTGTCTTAATTTAGTAACTCCATATAGAATCCAAAAGGATAGAATTCTTCTAAACATAAATCAAGTAGTAATAATTCTAGAAAAAATAAAATTGATTTAAATAAAGTTGTATTGTATATTGTTAAAATTCAATTATAAGAAATATCAATCAAGAAAATATCATGTCATAGTAGATATAAGATCAAATATGACAACAACTAAATATAATGTTTTACCTCTAGAACTATGGAAAAAAGGAAAACTAATAAAGATGACTAGCATACGAAAAGAAGTACATCTATTAGATTATCAACAAAAAATGTAATAGTACAGATAGGAGAATATAAATTAAAAATCCCATTAATATTTCAATGTAACGAAGCTACACTAGATATAATATTAGGAATGAATTTTTTACAACAATATATGCCATTATATTTACGCCTAAAACCTTAGCATTTACCACACTCTGTAAGCACCAAGCATAGGCACTACGAATATTAGATCCACAAAAAAGAACAAACACTATATTTAGAAAAAAGAAATTTGACAATGAAGAACAATTTGTACCCAATAAAGAACCAATTAAAGAAAATGAGGAAAAAGTTAATACATAATATGGAAAGAAAAATTAAAACCATAGAACAAAGGTTAGAAGACAATTATAGTGATAATCCTTTAATACATTGGGAAAAATCAAAACTATTAGCAAAAATTGAATTGTTAGATTACAATAAAGAAATTAATAGTAAACCTTATTCTTGGACATAAGAGAATAGAAAAGAATTTATTATGCAAATAATGAAATGAAGAAATACGACCTAATAAGAGAAAGCAAGTAAATACTCATCACCAGCCATGATAGTTATGAAACATAGTGAAGAAAAAAGAGAAAAATCTAGGATAATAATCAATTATTAAAAAAAATTAAATGAGATAGCAATAAGAAACAAATATCCTATCCCAAAAAATAAAACTATTATTTAATTTAATAAAAAGAAAACAAATATTCAATAAATTTGACTGTAAGTCAAGATTTTTTCAAATTAAATTATAAGAAGAAAGCAAAAAATATACAACCTTTAGTACATCTGAAGGATTATATGAATGAAATGTATTACCAATGAGT